>CM066606.1:67211899-68411899 GCA_033816785.1 Picus viridis | reverse complement strand
ACTATTTTAATCAGTTCTCAACAGAAAGAGGGTTACTGCCCAAATAAGGCAAAATACTTAATTTCACACCACTTTCCCATACTAATTTTTTAAAGTAGTAATGAATTCTCAAAGCAATCTGGGAATATGAACTTAGCTAGTTTTAAAAGTGAAAAATAAATACCCCTCGCTTCAGTTAAGATTTTCATACGCTTTTTTGAATGGATCTGACACTTAAAAACAGTCTCCTAAGAAAAAAATCTTAATTCCTTTTACAGATTCTGTCCTTGGTTGTATCCACTCCTTTTAAACTTTTTATTCTGTGAGCTCCATTTTCCTAGTTCTATAGAGTGAGTCACATACAGAAGACTATTGCATTTATTAACAGATACCAACCAGCATTTTTTCATTAGTAGGCTGATATATTTTTGTAACAGCTAAAGCAAAAAAACCTTAAATAATTATACTACTATCAAGGAGTTAATCCAGTCATTAAAAAAATACCAAGAAACCAAGAATACCAAAAAACCAAGAAAAAAAAAGGGGGAGGCAACCCATGGAATGTTTAGGGATGTTGCTAGGTCTTGTAGGAAGAAAATTAGGGAGGCAAAAGCACATTTGGAGCTCAGACTGGCCTCGGCTGTGAAGGACAACAAAAAGTCCTTCTATAAATATATTAATAGCAAGAGGAAGGGCAAGGAGAAGCTCCACTCCTTGGTGGGCATGGAGGGGAATATTGTAACAAAGGATGAGGAAAAGGCAGAGGTGCTTAACACCTTCTTTACCTCAATTTTTACTAGCAGGACAGAATGGCTTCCAGACAGCTGGCCTGCAGAGCTGGCAGAAGGAGCCAGGGAGCAGCATAGTTTTCCCCTGTTCCAGGATGGGACAGTTAGAGATCTTCTCAGCCGCTTGGACCCCCACAAGTCCATGGGACCGGATGGGATCCATCCTAGGGTGCTGAGGGAGCTGGCGGATGAGCTGGCCAAGCCGCTCTCCATCATTTTTCAGCAGTCCTGGCTCACTGGAGAGGTCCCAGAAGACTGGAAGCTGGCCAACGTGGTGCCCATCCATAAGAAGGGCCAGTTGGAAGAGCCGGGGAATTATAGGCCTGTCAGCCTGACCTCAGTGCCAGGCAAGATTATGGAACGGGTCATCTCGAGTGCGATCACACAGCACTTACAGGATGGCCAGGGGCTCAGGCCTAGCCAGCATGGATTTAGGAGGGGCAGGTCCTGCCTGACCAACCTGATCTCCTTCTATGATCAGGTGACCCGCCTGGTGGATGTGGGGAGGCCTGTGGATGTGGCCTACCTGGACCTCAGCAAGGCCTTTGACACAGTCCCCCACAGCAAACTCCTGGCCAAGCTGGCAGCCCATGGCTTGGACAGGAGCACACTGCGTTGGGTTAGGAACTGGCTGGAGGGCCGAGCCCAGAGAGTGGTGGTGAATGGTGCCACATCCAGCTGGTGGCCTGTCACTGGTGGTGTGCCCCAGGGATCAGTGCTGGGCCCCATGCTTTTCAACATCTTTGTTGATGATCTGGATGAGGGCATTGAGTCCATCATCAGTAGGTTTGCGGATGACACCAAGCTGGGGGCAGGAGTTGATCTGCTGGAGGGCAGAGAGGCTTTGCAGAGGGACCTCGACAGGCTGGACAGATGAGCAGAGTCCAATGGCATGAGATTGAACACATCCAAGTGCCGGGTTCTGCACATTGGCCACAACAACCCCATGCAGTGCTACAGGCTGGAGTCAGAGTGGCTGGAGAGCGGCCAGGCAGAGAGGGACCTGGGGGTGCTGGTTGATGGGAGGCTGAACATGAGCCTGCAGTGTGCCCAGGCAGCCAAGAGGGCCAACTGCATCCTGGCCTGCATTAGGAATAGTATGGCCAGCAGGAGCAGGGAGGTCATTGTGCCCCTGTACTCTGCTTTGGTTAGGCCGCACCTTGAGTCCTGTGTCCAGTTCTGGGCCCCTCAGTTTAAGAAGGACATTGAGACACTTGAACGTGTCCAGAGAAGGGCAACAAGGCTGGGGAGAGGCCTTGAGCACAAGCCCTATGAGGAGAGGCTGAGGGAGCTGGGGCTGTTTAGCCTGGAGAAGAGGAGGCTCAGGGGCGACCTCATTGCTCTCTACAACTACCTGAAGGGTGGTTGTAGACAGGAAGGGGTTGGCCTCTTCTCCCTAGCAACCAGCACCAGAACAAGGGGACACAGTCTCAAGCTGCACCAGGGGAAGTTTAGGCTCGAGGTGAGGAGAAAGTTCTTCACCGAGAGAGTGATTCGTCATTGGAATGGGCTGCCCAGGGAGGTGGTTGAGTTGCCGTCCCTGGAGGCGTTCAAGAGGGGACTGGATGTGGCACTTGGTGCCATGGTCTAGTTGTGAGGTTGTGGTTACAGGTTGGACTCGATGATCTTCAAGGTCTCTTCCAACCTTGGTAATTCTATTCATGTATTCAGTTAAGACTTCGGAATACAATACATAATAAATACCAGTGTTAAACTTGCCATTTAGTATAGTGTAGAAGTAAAATATATTAGCGGTAAGTTGTATTTGTTGACCAACCTTCTTCAGATTGGTAATGGTCATCTTTCAACATTTTAATGGTTCTTTTCTCTCCTCCCTCTTCTCCCGCCCACAAATGCTACGTTGAAAATATCACACAAAGTAACTTAATCAAACTTAGTTATTTCTTAATGTCCAGTACATGGATTTCAAGTAGACTGGAATACTTAACACTGCCATTTCTTTTCCAAGCAGGATCCAGATTCAAGTGAACCCATCTGCGAGTGAAAGACTGTACTCACCTAAGTCAGGCCAGAATGTTTAGAAACAACCTAAGTACCCACAAAACTATTTACAAAATAGTTTATGAGTGAAACAGCATAAATAGTAGTTAATCAACATGTTTAATGTAGTGGTCATTTTTAAATGCTTTCTTTCTCCATTATTATAAGAACTGGAGTTGCTACAACAATGATTGCAGGACTAGAACATCTGTCTATAAAGAAAGGCTAAAGGATTTGAGGCTGTTTAGCCTAGAAAAGATTGGGGGTGGATTGTAGATAGTTAACAGGTGGAAGTCATGAGGATGAGGCCAGTGCTGCTCAGTGACAAGAGGTAACAGGCATAAACTTCAACACAGGAAGTTCTACCTAAACATGAGGAGCAGCTGACCAGATAGGTGGTGGTGTCTCCATCTCTGGAGTTATTCAAAACCTACCCTGATGCCATGCCATGCAACCTGTTCTAGGTGAACCTGCTCTGCCAGGGTGATTGGACTAGATGATTTCCAGAGGTCCTTTCCAACCCCTATTATTCTGTGATTGTGTTTGTAGGGCAATTTTTGCTGAGTCAAAGTGCAGGTACAGATTAGCTCTCCTCAAAGAAGAGAAGGTGGCTCTTTGTAAGCAGGGAAGAGTGAAAGGACTGTAGAAGGACTGAACAAATACTCAACACATGTCTTATGAGTAGAAGAAACTTCAGTATAGTTTCTACTACTGTGACTTGAGGTTCTAAGAAGATATAATTCAGGGTAATACCCAAGGTCAGCAAGACTTTTTAGAAGTATAGGTTCCTTCAAAAAATAACTGGACTCCAACTTACCCTGAAAATGACTCATTACAACATGTATTCTAATTCTAAAGAAAGACAGTGTTTCAAAGTGTTTTGAGTCCAAATTGAAGTGTTTTCAGTCTGAAATACCAAAGCAGGTAGTGCATTCAAAGTACTGAGGTATGAAGTAACAACTTCATTTATGTATCATACTCTGAGGGCACAAGAGCAAGAGGTGGGCCTTGGCAAATGTCCACATTTCAAAGATACAAAAGGTTAGTTTGAATCTGTTGCAGTAATATATCAGTGATCTGAAAATGCCGCTTAAATGATCTCATTATTCTAGAACAACAGATTAAGGTCCCAACAGGATACTCATCTGTTTAGGATACCCAAAGTTTACATTAGCTCTCTTTGTTTCACTTAGTACCCTACTACACTCATCGTATCTTGAGCAACAATCTTCAAGACTGCCTCAAGGAAAGTAACACCTGTCAAGGAGCATAAGAATACAGGGAATAAGGTGACCCTTCATGCTGAGCAGTACTGTGAAAATGGAGGATTAAACAAAATTCCTCAGTCTTAAAAAGATGATTTCTTAGCCTAATAAATAGTATTTTTTCCCCCCAAATTCAGGTTCAAAACCAGATTTCCAAAGCAGGAACAAGATAGTCCTCTACAGTATTTCTATTAATGTCTTAAGTACAAAATATCTAAATACTACCTGAATACTATGCTGAAAAGCAGTTCAGAAAGCTTTTTTTTTCTTTACTCACAATAAAATACAAAACACTCTAGACCAAGTAAACATGTAAATAAATGCTAGAAACAGTTCATCCTCCATGGGTTAGAACAGTTATTCCATGAGAAGAGCACAGGGCAGACTTGTGATGCCTTTGTGAGCTAAGGTGACTCATCATGTCCTAAGAACATAATGAAAAGTTTATTTTGTGCATTAGCATTGAGATCTTAATTTTCCATCAGTTTTCTTCAGTTACATATTGTTCTATTCTAAAACAAACAAACAAACAAACAAACAAAAACCAAGCCCCCCCCAAAGAACAACTGTTTAACAATGGAAAACAAAAGCATTTTTTGGCTGTCTGAAAATCATACAATTCTGTAAAATGTACAGATTAACAATTTTGTATCATTAGAATACTTGCAAAAACAGAAGGTTAGCAACAACTGCATACATTCAGGGATTTACTAAGGCATTTTCAAAAAAGCTAATTAGTCATCAAATTAATCTGAAGCAGATGATAACATGCATAACCAGGCGTTTGCATCATTTTGTGTTAGATGAAGTATATAGAACAATAATGATCAAATCCAGTATATATAGCGGGATTAAAATGTAACCAAGAAAAGCTATGGGGTGTTTTGTTTCTTCATTTGTTTTGTTTGTTTGTTCATTCACTGCCTTAGTTAAAACATATTAAATTTCAAACAGGCAAAATTTTGGCCAAAAGGAATGGGCAGTCATAGGTTAAACTTCTGATTCTGCAAAGTTACTCACTTGTGTATTAATTTCACATCTTTACCAGTTAAAATGCAAACATTGTAAAATACAGGTTTTTAACTTTTTTGCAATGGTAAAGCCAAAAGGCATGTAGCATACTTCTCTATGTATCAGTCAAGTCAAAATTGAATACCATGTTTATTTGGCATCAAAAATGTAGACAAAATGTAATGGAAAGGAGAGCTAGGTGATATAATTAAAAAGTAAATGTTTCTGAAATTATTTTAAGTGTGAATGGCTTTAAGATGCATGCTGTTAATACATTAGTTATGTTGTATAATGTATATCGTGGAATGTAGTTTCAAAATCTAAATGTTCCTTCTACTAGCACATCTCCGTATCACTAGGATTATCTTTATCCTCACCTGTGTCATCATGTGCCCCAATTACTGCACCGCTTTAAACATATGTATTCTGTGCTTCCTTACTACCCAAACTGTTTGAAACAGCTTCAGACAGAACACTACTTTCGTCTACTTCAATCTCAATGTTATATACCCTTTAGAGTGTGTTCAGATTATAGCTATTCCCATTCATGCTCCCTGAGAACATGTATGTATTTTATAGCTGCTCTTTATCAGTAATCTGTTACTACCTACTATCGGCATTACTAGGAGATTCAGATAGTGAATTCTCACTAGACTTCCCAATGTTGACATGTTCACATTCAAACCCTATCCTCAGAGGGATCACATTTTGCTCATGCTTTCCCTAAACGCACACAGAGGACCAAGCATGAAAAACAGATCCATTTTTTTCACTGGTTGCACAGCATTAAAATCCTAAACATATGAAATAATATATTTTAGAAGAGATTTTTTTATCCCCATCAACTCTTCCTCCACATTGGCTATGTGAGATGAGAGGGAACTTGAAGGTATAGTGCATGTCTCTAAGGGACATACATATCTTTTAAAAGCACTAAGGCACAGAAAATTTTAGTCCTACTTCTGCAATACTTGGTTCTGTACACATGTAATGTATATGCATATGATGCTGACCACAAGAAACTTTTGATGCATTGCATCAGCATCTGGGAAAGATTATTAATCAACTAATAATTGTATGAAAGAAACACAAAATTAATTGTCTTACATCAAAGATACAGTCCTTTTTCCTATTATCCCTAAATGGACATCTGGAAGTAGCACAAGGAGACATTACATACAGAAAACTCTTCTTTAACCAATTCCTATACACAATATAAAAAGCTGGCATACCTTACAGGTAATGCATAGGTGTGTGAGAGTTCAGAATTAAAAGAAAAGCTGTGGCTGGCTACTTAAAACCATGGCACCCATAAATGCTTCTTACAGATCTACTGTAGCATGAATAAGCAAATTTGCCAATTCTCTGAGATGAACATCAGCATGCCAAAAGCACTCCCATTCTAAGTTAAGGTCTACAATTCGGCAAGCACTAATGTGACCATTAGTTCGCTCTCAGTTTAAATTTTAAACAAAGAATGTATCTATCCCCACCTAACACCTCTACCAATCTTTTCCAAGCAGCGGACTCACATGCTGAGAGACAGCAAGGGGCTAGCAAGGTCCACACAGGAACATCAGGTAACTAATTTTAAAGCCAAATGAAAAATAATCGCGTTTGAAGACAGCTTAGTCAGACGATGAACCCTAGGGGTTTACATGCTCAAAACAATTCGTTAGGAGCAGAAGTACGCCAAATTCTTAACACACAATGGCAACGGTACTCCCGCGAGCGTGGCCTCTTCCCTTTCCGACACGCTCGGCTACATGAACTGCGAGAAGGGTGAACCGTATTGAGGACCACACTGCTGGGTTTTTAGGAAGTGTGGCCGGAAGCTTCCCTAAAAGGATTCCCTGTAGCCTGGAACGGCCGTTTGGAAAGCTGCAACTAAACAAATCCCCCCAGACTCGGCCACCGCCGCGCGTGCCGCCTCAGCCCCGGCTCCAGCGCTCAGCGCCGGGACCCGCGCAGCAGCTCAGCAGTCCCCGCCCCACTCCGCCTATGACGGATCGCGTTCGGCTCCCGCCATTGGCTGCGCGCGTAGCCGCCGGCGCCGCCGCCGAGCGACGCCCGTGTGACGTCAGTGTCGGTGCCCGCTGGCTTCGGGGACTGGGTGTCCGACCTGCGTTACGAAATGAGGCTTGGAAGTGTTAGGAGGAGAAGGCGGCTGTACAAGCTTCGCTAGCCCAGCGTTTCCCAGGGAAAACCCTGCCGGCAGCTTCCCCGCCAGACAGGGACGCGCAGCGGCAAAAACACACCAAGGACAAGTCTGCTAGACAAACATGCACCCTGGCGACAGTCCCTCACCTTGCTGGTTTTGTTTGGTTTTGGTCTAAATGAGCTTCCAAACCACCTTTACTTCTAATATTCTGAAAGACTTAGTATTTACCCATAGAGCAAAAGTTTTCTGAGGAAGTATTTTTGTCTTGGCTAAGAACATTCATTAAGCACTAATTAAGACATTCACATACCGGGAGCAATGCATGATGCAACAGCCACTGGTAGAATTTATAAGCAAGTTTACTGTATTGCACAGAAAGTTACAGAGAAGGATTTTTTTTTCAGTAAGTAAGAGCTGTAGATGCCTGTGGTTCAAAGAGGAAACATGTTTTAATGATGACAAAGGGATTTCAGTGCTATATGATTCCAAACAGCAATGTTTGAGAACCTACCATTCAAATGCATTGTTAAAGATTACTGAACGGTTCTATCAATAAGCATTTTTTCCCCTGTGTTGGGGTCAATTTAATGCATATAAATAAATACTCCCTGGACAAACACAGTATCACTGGGGGGGAAATGTCATTATTTCTTTCAAGTCGGGCTAAGTAACAAAAGGGAAGAAGCAGTCCTTCAATAGAGGAAGAACAGGCATCTCACTGCTCAAAGGCTTTTGTCATATATGAAAACATGCCCACAACAATAGAATTTTGGGGATTTGTTATTTTGCAAAGGAAAGGAGTGCCAAACTGGTATTATTTATCATTGCTACCTCTGTAAGATTTTATTTTTTTCATAGCTCAGTTAGTCTTCATATGACATTAATGTATGGGAAAACAGCATCTGGTAGTTGCCACAGTATTTTGCAAACAAGCATTTTGAGTTTTACAGTCTGTAATGTGTATTGGTTACTCACCATATCCATGAATGCCTCCTAAAGGGGAAATTATTCACATGCATCATGTTCACAGATCTTCCAACATTCGTATTTTCCTTGTCAGTGAGATTTATCTGTTATGGTATTCATAGATGCATTCCAGAACAACTGCATGAGCAGTTAACAGCAGGGATTATTGCAAGAATTACTGTAATCCATAAAAATAAAAATGCCCAGGATCCAAAGAAAGACTTCTCACGGGGTTTTCTAGGTACACGTCCATCCATTTATGCATCAGTTGCTACTTAAAAAACATTAAACTAATCAGTATACAGAAAATGTTATGACAATGCCAACAGTTTGCCTTGATAAAAATCCAAGTGCTTTGGGAATTAAAGCATCTTCATATGCAGCATTTTGCACAGTTGGAAAAGGTTAGTCAAAAGATAGTTTCTTGTCATCCATGCCAAATCAGTGGTTAGGGGGAGATGTGGAATCTCAGACTGCTTTGCCATGTTCAGAAATAAATATTGCTTTTTCTTCTTTCTTAGACACATATTCATCAGTGATCACTTTAATGCAGTTTTGCTTTCTTACAAGCCCAGGGACCAGGATGATGTTTAATAGCCATGTACAACAAACCCAAACTTTCTGAATTTGTTCTGTGGGTTTATTTCTTCAACTAAGAAAGAAGGAAGTAAGTATGCTTTTTCTGCCCCATAAAACAGGACTACAGTTTGATACCATCATGAGATATGATCATATGATAAAATTCAGTTTTGCTGTCTAGCCCCATAATAAGGCTGCCTGCTCCCTTTAAGTAAAATGACTAAGCTATCGACTCTTTCACTGCAGAACCTAGTTCTATTTTGATGTTAATACTGCATATAAAAGCTTGTGCATCAATTTGTACGTTGCAAAACGAAAGCAAAGCTTTAAGTCCCGTGTTACCTAACCATTCTTTCTCTCCTGTCCTTTTTCCCAATTCAGCTCCCAGATAGTAGTTATCACTCCTGACGCTCTGGTAAATATCCTCGGGGAGGTTCTTAAGATCGAGCTAAAGAGACGGCGTGTATTTTGAAGCAACACCGGCAACAGGCTCTTGCTTCCTTTTCCCTGGACAAGAATTTCCAACCTACCCCTCGGGCTCCGTGTATCCTCGCCCGGCAGCAGCTCCGGACACTGGCGGGCTTGGTGGCACTTTTCCCTGCAGCAGACTGGGCTCGGCTGCGGAGAGGGCTCTGCCTGGCAGAGGCTGTGTTGGCGTCAAGGGGGACCTCTAGGTGGGTTCTCCCGACACAGCGCATCCTGCCCTGCTTCTCCCACGGAGGGGCTGACAGGGAGGACGGGGCGCTGGGGAGAAACAAAGCGGGATAGCATTCCCAAAAACAATCTGGTGTGGTTTTGGGTTTGGTTTTGTTTGTTTGTTTGTTTGTTTGGTCGTGTTTGTTTTTGGGTGTGGGTGGTTTGTTGTTTTGTTTTGGTTTTTGGTGTTGTTTTTTTTTTAACTCGAGTGACTGAAAGCAAGGAAAATTTTTCAAAGTGCAGTAGTCTGTAGGAAAAAAATACGTGTTGATGTCTGCTGAGATGTAAAAGACTTCTAGGTAAGCTTTGATTACCTTTGTGTGCTCAGGCCATGTATTGTTTGCTTGCCATTCTTTTTAAATGGTTTGCACTGCACCAAGACTTTTTGAACTTAAATCAACCCCTTGCCCTTTTGGATAGGAAATCCTGCAGTATGGAAGCCAGCTGCAACTTCAATGGCATTAAAACAGGTGATAAGACTGTATATTTGATTAGGGCGTGGGTGGACTGGGGAGTAACATGGTAAGAAATTGCACTGCAAATTTTTATAGATCGTATTTCCTCTAAGCTCAGCTCTGTTGCTGTCACAGCTCTATTCTATAATATCCCAAATTAGCCCTAGTACGGCTGATACCGTTCTGGAGGAAGAATAAAATATTAAACTATTTGAATGTCACAATGTGTTGACAGTGAAATAGTATTTATTTCAGTTCAGTAATACAGAGGGAGCTGCACTCCTTTGTGTATTACTGTACTTTGAGGAAATGGAGCACCAGTCACCACAGATTGCAAAATTTAAAGGGGCTCTAGCAGCATTTATGCCCCACTACTCTATAAAAAAGGTTATGATTTCATTTTTTTCATTTAAATACAACCATGGTAGAAAGCAGAGGTACAATAGTGAGAATGAGCATTAGTCTCTCCTCACTTTGTAGAGTTACAAAACAAAGTATATAATCATGTTCTAGAAATAGTCACTGTAACTGTTAAAAAGACCAGGTAAGCTATTAAGACTGTTCTGATATGATTTATGTAAAAAGCACACATACATACACACACACACTCCCTGCGCCCCCAATTACTTTGGGAATTCATACTGGAAAAGAATACAAACAAAACATTGAAATGGCAAGGTAATCCAGTTGTCTGCTGCTTTCTCCAGGCTAGATCTGCTGTTATCCACTTGTTATGAAATACTAACTACACCAAATGTTACACAAATCTGCACTGTCATTATTATTTCATATTGCACTTGCCTAACTGCATACGTGCCCAGTCATCCCATGGGCACTGACATTTTCAACGCTAGGCTTGCTTAATGCTTTGTACTATCTTGAGAAGAGCGTCTCAACACTGACCTGGCACCTAACACATTTGAAATCTGTGAACAAGTCTGTTCTGCACCTATATGTCAATTTATGTGGTTCTTCCTAGTTTGAAGTTCAGCACAAAGCATAGCACCTATTGTCTCAACTAATTTCATTCAGAAGCAGACCTGCAGGAGAGTGGGCAAGAACTCTCCAACAAAGTCGAATGCACAGTGTAGGAACATTCAGTGCAGGAATGTATTAAAGGCAGAGGCTTTTAACCCATAATGAATTTTTGTTACATTTCTAGTACAGGCTGACTTTAGAAATTCTTCTAGTTTAAATCCATGATAGTTTGTTAATCAGTTCATCTCAAAACAAACAAACAAAAACCTGCTAAAAATGTTCAGTGACATCAAATATAGTGGCACCATTTCTTTTACCAGATAAGCATTTTATGTTGTTATGGTCCATATTCATCAAGTTCTTTGAAAATGTAGTTCAAGCACTACTTCAGGGTTGTTTTGAGTTGGTGTTTTGGTTTTGTGGTGGTTTTTTTTTTTTTTTTTTTTTTTTTTTAATAAAAAGGAAAAAAAGAGTAAAGGACAATCAAAAGCAGATTTTACTTTGATTCCTTGGTTCTGCTACCAGAACAGCATTCTAACCATTAGCATTTAGGGTATAAGAACATGCATTTTCCTATAGAGAGAAAGACAGAGATAGAAACATCAGACTGCAAGTGGTAACAGCTCTTCCCCAAGATGGAAGAATCCCAGATTCCCCTTCCTTCTGTGAGATCTTCTTGAGAATTTTCCCCTAAAATTAATTAGAAAATGGACAAAGTATGTTAGTAGCAGGAATCAGATTATCTGGGAGTGTTTCTTGCTTCCAAATTGGAACCAAGTCACAAACTGGAAATCACGTTGGACTGTAGAATGAGGACCTATCCACTTTCACTCTCACTGGTCCTGGGAATCTTTCTTTCTGTCCAATGAAACATCTGCACAGGGAGGATTGAGAAGTGTATCCTATAAACCTTTTTTTTAATCAGCCTATTAACAATGCAAAATTGCAAATATGTATCCATTCTGTTCTTTGGAGGTAGGAGCACAGAAGAGGATTATTTGCGTTTCTATGTCTTAATTTCCACATAGTCTTCCTCCCAGAGCACGCAGCTTTTCAATTACGAGTGATAACAGAAAATTCTCTTATGAATTGACTAAGGTCTGTGCCTGTTACACTGAAGTGCTATAAGGTATTTTCTTTGCTTGACTTACAGCTGCAAATGCACTAGCAGACACTAGAATAGAACTTTACCTTGTGACCTTTCTGGTCATGGTCACAGAATCAGACTGGTTTGGGTTGGATGGGACCTTTTAAAGGTCATCCAGTCCACCTCCCCTGCAATAAGCCGCGGCATTTTCAACCACATCAAGTTGCACAAAGTCCCTTACAGCCTGACCTTGCATTTTTCCAGGGATGGTGCATCTACCACCTGTCTGGGAAACTTTTTCCAGTGTTTGACCACTGTAATTTATATCTCATATCTAGTCTGCATCCACCCTCTTTTAGTTTAAAGGCCTTGTCTTCAGGTTACAGGCACTGCTAAAAGATGATAGTGCTAAGAGATGTAAGAATTGCTATTCTAGTGCTGGGTTTTTAATACAAAAATCAACAAAGAAGGTGAAAATATGTAATACAAACCATACAAAATATGTAATACAAACTGTGCATGAGCAACAAACTGCAGCAGGGGCCTATGGATCTACCATTTGTGAGGAATGGAGTTAAATCCATTTGGTGGTCAGTCACAAATGGTGTTCTCCAGGTGTGGTCAGTCTTGTTTAGCAATAATTTGGATAAGGAGATTGAGTGCACCTTCAGTAAGTTTGCAGAATATACCAAGCTGGGTGGAAGTGCTGATCTGCTTGAGGGTAGGGAGGCTCTATGGAGGGATCTGGACAGACTAGATTGATGGGCCAAGACTAATTGCATGGGTTTCAATATGGCTAAGTGCTGGGCCCTGCACTTGGGTCACACGTGCAGTATTACAGGCCTGGGAGGAATGGCTGGAAAGGTGCCTGGCCGAAAAGGTCAAGCACAGTGTGGCCAGTAGGACCAGAGGAGTGATTTTACCCCAGCACTGAGCTCGGGTAAGGCCCTGTCTCAAATACTGTGTTCAGTTTGGGGCTCCTCACTACAAGAAAGACATTGAGGTCCATGTCCAAAGAAGGGCAGCAAAACTGGAGAACGGTCTAAAGAACAAGTCTCATGAGGAACAGCTAAGGGAATTTGGGTTGTTTTGTCTGGAGAAAAGGAGCCTGAGGCTCTCTACAACAAGCCTTATCACTCTCTACAACTACCTGATAGGAGATTGAAGAAAGCTGAAAGTTGGTTGGTTCAACCAAGAAACAAGTGACAGAACACAAGGAACTGGCCTCAATTTATGCCGAGGGAAGTTTAGATTAAGAATTAGAAGAATTTCTTTACTGAAAGAGTTATCTTGCTTAGGAAAGTGGTGGAGTCCCCATCTCTGGAGGCATTTGAGAGTTGTGTAGGCTTAATACTTAGGGGTATAAGTTAGTCAAGGATTTATCAGTGTTAGGCTAATGATTGGGCTCAATGATCTTAAAGGCCTGTTGGGTGTTAAGCACTCGAAGTCTTAACCATAGAGACAGAAAGTCCTCCAGACAGTCCAGAGGTGGACCCAGGAAACGGTAATTCTGTTATTCAGTCCCATCATTCTGCTAGCTCTTCATAAGCTGGCAGCAAGGCCAACTCAGTTTCATCTTTCCCTCATTATGGCTCTCCAGTAGGAGTCCTTATCTCGTAACATGTTGGGGTAGGACTGCTTATGGCCTGCAGAGGCATGGCTAATTTGTCCTGCACAGTTCTGGCCTGGTTAGGCCTAATGGAAGGGAGGCAATGGTGGGGGAGAAAAGGAGCACTGGGGCTTGAGGTTTATCTGGTTGGGGGAAGGTTTTTGCAGGCTCTCATGTGTCCTGTGTATGTATTAGGGATTAAGGATTCATGTGTTCCTTATTTTTCTGTGTATTTTTGAATATAATTCTGTATTTTTCACCAATTCAACAAGAGTGTCTTTATTTTACTTCCTTTGGGAGTAAAATTATATCTGTCCACTCTTTAAATGAAGACAAGGTCTTTTCCAATCTAGACAATTCTGTGATTATGTGATCTTACATTCTGAATAGAAATATTTCAATTTTTACAGAATGGGGGAGGAGAAGTCATCAAATCAAGTATTTTGGTGACAATACAATAACATACAGGGCAAAATACGTATCTGGGAAGATAAACTAGTGCTTAAAGCAATGCCAAAAAGCCAGCTTTTAATAAGAGTACACTGATGTTTACCAGTATCACTGCTAAATAGTGACAATGACCAATGACAGCTTTTTTGAGACAGTATGCAAGATAAGCTAGTGACTTCAACCAGTAGATCGCAGGCAGTATCACAAAAAAAAGCCTTCTCAACCTTCACAGTTATGTAAAAAGTCTTAAAATGTCTTCCAAAAAATGAATGATATGGAACCTCAAATACGCCATCAGAGACAGGGAGCATTCGTCAAGAACAACGTCTTGAGGTATATGGTATAGGCTAATGTAAGAAACATGGTACTAACATGAATATTATGTGGACAAATAATGCCAACCTTCAGGAAAGGTTGAAATAAAAATTATTTTAAAGGAGAAGAAAAAATGGCAAAACATGGTGTTTTTTTGCATGCCTTTTTTTAAACCAGTAAAGAGATTGCCCAAAACAGGAGGAAAACAAAGGAATAAAAAGTATAAGGCACTTAAAAGTTAATACTGATTCATCTGCAATATTATGAAAATATAACATATGCATGTGAAATTCTCCACACTTGGATTAATTTCCATATTTTGAGTGTATGTATCCCTTTATTATTTAAAAAGTCTCCATGAAAGCTGTATTAAAACAATCATCTTGATTAGTGAAATGGTAAGAAAAGCATCCCACTACATATAGTTAACAGAAATTATCAAAGTGATGGATTTTTAGTCATACAACTTTCTAACTCCTCAGAAGTTATCTTCAGTAACAATAGCATAGAAAGTAAAGGCACAAATTCATCTCATCAGAATCCTGAACAGAGTGAGCAGATAAGCCTGATAAGCTACTTACAACATTTTAGACTGCTTTACTCACAGACAGTTGTTATATGAATGTATGTCAGGCAAGTAACTTAGCTTTTTGTCCAGTTTGTTCCTTCTACCATCCACCCTGCATGACAATTAGCTCACTATTGGACCCCTTCCTGGAGTAAGTAAATTATTTTCTTCATTCACAAGAGAAAAATCTGTGCAACTTTAGAAGCACTTTGCTAAAAGCAGTCAAAACTGTAAGGTTTTTTGTCTACATTCTTTCTATACAGTCTTGTTGCATTCCTACAGGCATTCCACTTTCAGAAAGCTTCATGACAAATCATAAAGTCAGCCATGTACATTTTGGTGTCATACTACAGAAACACCATTCCAGTGGGCTCTGACAGCCTTGCATGATTTCATACACTTAGACCTGAAAAATGGCAGAGGAAAATTGTTTATCTTTACCCAGACTAGGTCTAAATGAGTTGTATGTAGTGTGGATATAACCCACTCTGCATAACTTGCCTCAGGGCTTGAGAACTTAAGAGTCATATTTATCTCATTGAAATTAAAGAGAAAAAGTTAAAAAAACACATATAGCTCCCTTTTGAATGAAACAATTACTTAGGTAATGTTGGTAAAAACTCGTGGCTATCCCTCAAGAAGAAAAAGAGCATAGTTCCCAAGTATATTTTTGTTCTGGAATTATGTGCTCAGCTGTAAGAGCAATGTGATCATAACATCCTCCATCCAAGCCCCAGCCCTTTTTGCAGTCCAAAGAGTCTTCAGGTTAAGATCTTTGAAAAATCACTAATTTATGTGTCTTCTAAATTCTTAGATGGTACTCTCTCTTTTCTTCAGTTAGAGCAAGAGATGGTTTGGCATAATCTCATTCTAAAATGTAAGATGTGCTTAAGTGTATCAAAATTGATTATTGGTACACATCAGTTTTCACTATATATTTTTACTGTGATGTGTATTTCTTATAATTAACATTAAATGATCCTTAAAGTTGCATAGGTTTAAAATAAAACAGATGGAGTGGTGTGGAAAGGTGTATCAGTACATCTCAGAGATTAAGCTACATTTTTTGTCTTATTTGAAGAGAAAATGTCCTGTGCTTGATACCACAAACTGATGATATCTGAAGAAAAATAACTGTCCTGGATAGCAGCCTATCTCCCTAGATTTGGAACCACTGGCTCTGTTATGCTCACAGACTCTTCCCTTCCCTGCCACACAAAATAGGGTTCAGAGGCTTCATTGCTCAAATATAAACAGAAACTTTGCATATATGCAAAAGACATGAAAAGAGGAACTGCAGATCTTTGTTTTCTCTCTTCCCATTTGATCCCTTCTCCTGCCCACTTACTGACTCACAAATCTCCTCTTCCATAAGAAAAGCAGGAAGAAGAAAAGCAAACAGTCTCATTTGCTGACAGAATTTAATATATTAAAATGGGGATTAGTTGAAGACCATAATTATCAAGTAATTTTTCCTCCTGTGTCTTAACTACCCTAGTTATGGTTTGAAGCAAAACTTGATCTCTCTATAAGGAGTTATGTTATTCAACTCATTGCTGTGGAATATGGGGCTAGCACAACATTAGCATTTTGGATATGTATCTTCCATGAGACAGGAAGTAACTTCTGATAAGTACAAATTCTAAAATTTTACCTCACTGAAAATATTGGGTAAAACTGAAATTCCCAGAAACAGTTTGGCATAAGGAGCTTAAGAAAATAAATTTTTTAACAACTGTAAAACTTAGGAAGTGGGCCAGTGACAACTGCATGAGTTTCAACAAGTTAAAGTTCAAGGTCCTGCATCTGGGTCAGGCTAATCCCAGGCACAAAGATAGGCTGGCTGCAGAGTGAAACTGAATATCAACATGAAAGGGTGGAATGACTATGTGCCCTGCAAACTTAGCTATACTCCATTCCTATCAGCTTTACCTTTTCTGGAGAGTTGTGAAGAAAATAGTATCCTATGTTTGAGGTTTTGTCTGGCATAAAAAAAAACAGCCCTCTTGTCCTCTTACAGCTGGTAATGTTTGCATTTCAGTTGCTACTAATTCACATACTAGTCTAGTGAAGATGGTATCTTTCTGTATTGCCAAACATCATCTGTATTTTGAACACAACTATATTTTGTAAAATGAATGATAGCTACCTGAATTGAACAATACAGAAATTATTTAGGAAATAGGGAAAAAGGATTCTTTGTTGACAATGCTTATGGAATCTTAATTTAATTTTTTGGCACTTTCCTTCTAGGTATCATCTTTTCTTGCATAGGGAAAGGGAAGTGGTTGAGTGGGATACATGAAAAAGCAGGGACAATGCTTTGAGATGTTTTTTTCCTGAAATGTCATTTTTCCTAATATACCTTATTTTTTTTTATCAAGTACATTTTTCTGATGTCCTCAAATGCACAATATAATTGATTAAATTTCAGTTCTTCATTTATAACATAGAGTATTTAAATTACCTTTCTAATTATCTCATAAATACTTCATGAAGCTTTGTATTGTAGATCACCGTATCAGAAACTTTAATGAGCAGAAAGTCGTTCAGGACCTGCTTATTCATGGAAAATATTTGTTGCTATGTTTGAGATGGGAGTAGACATTGAAATATAAGGACATTTAGACTAGTTTCTGTGTGAGGATTCTTGAAACTTCTCCAGACAGTATAATGAATTTTGCAATTGAATTTTCATATTGAACAATTTAGATACTCCAATTTCTGTCACATTAGAACTTTTGATACAGCTGTTCTGATTTAAAAAAAAAATCTTGAATCGTAGTAGTGTAATTTCTTTTTGAAATTAGAATAGGAAGTCAGATATTTGAGAGGTAAGGTACACTAATGAATGAAATCCACTGTTTGGTTTTTTTTTTTTAATTTGCCCTGATTTATCTTGCTTTTGATGGTTTAAATGTTATTTATGAGTAAAGGATTTTTGTCTGTCATTAGCTTAGTCATCAATAAAACCTTCAGGGCCTGAAAAAGCATTTCAGTATTGAGATTATGTCATAGAAATTATGAAAGTGATATAAGCAGTGTTCAGTCTGAAATTCTACACATTAGATTCTCTTCTACTGAACCAAGATCCTTTTATCTGTTTTTTTTCGTTTCCATAATGATAGTTTTCTAACACTGAGTCATATGAAAGTGTCACTAATATACTCCTACAGCCTACTGCTATAAAGAAAACTGTGAATTAAAATATTAAGTGAAATTCTAGAACTCTAGTAGCATTTTTCTTGGGAAATACTTCCTTTCTGACAACCTTTTGTTGTTATTTCTCACTAACTCCTCATCTGCCTTAAAATTCTGTTGCTGATTCTCATTTCTTTCCATTTTAAATGATTTCACAAGTGGCATTGTAACAAAGATAATCTACATGATTCCACTTACTACTTTGTCTGAAAAATAATGTTAAGATTGATGAGAGCAACTTAATCTAGTAAGCATGTAAGATTTTAACCCATTTTCTATTTCTCTTGATGTCTAGTAATTCTAGTTTTTAAAAATTCCTTTTTTTGGTTGTTTTTCAGAAAAAGCCACTGGTATATGTCTATATGAATTCCAGTCTCCCTAAGAATAAGTAACACAATTTACAATTATTCTATTCCTGATTTTGTAACCTTATTAACAGTCCTTACTACGAGACTGGAATTTCCTCTACCAGTTCTTTCAAAGTTCTTGCACAAGGATCACCCTGTCCCTATCACTTAGGAGCATTAATGAATGAGGTTTGCTTCCATATTAATTATAAATAGCATAGAATAGAATAGAATAGAATAGAATAGAATAGAATAGAATAGAATAGAATAGAATAGAATAGAATAGAATAGAATTAACCACGTTGGAAAAGACCTACGAGATCGAGTCCAACCTATCACACAAAACTAATCAACAAAACCATGGCAACAAGTGCCCCATGCAGACTCTTCTTAAACACCTCCAGTGATAGTGGCTCCATCACCTCCACGGGCAGCATATTCCAATGGTCAATCACTCTTCCTGTGAAGAACTTCTTCCTAACATCCAGACTAAACCTCCCCTGGTGCATCTTAAGACTATGTCCTCTTGTTCTGGTGCTGGTTGCCTGGGATAAGAGACCAACCCCCACCTGGCTACAACCTCCCTTCAGGTAGTTAGAGCAAGAAGGTCTCCTCTGAGCCTGCTCTTCTCCAGGTTAAGCAACCCCAGCTCCCTCAGCCTCTCCTCATAGGGTTTGTGCTCCAAAGCCCTCACCAGCTTTGTTGCCCTTCTATGGACATGTTCCAGCAAGTCAACATCTTTCCTAAACTGAGGGGCCCAGAACTGGACACAGGACTCAAGCTGTGGCCTAACCAGTGCTGAGTACAGGGGCAGAATGACCTCCCTGCTCCTGCTGGCCACACCATTCCTGATACAGGCCAGGAAGCCATTCGCCTTCTTGGCCACCTGGGCACACTGCTGGCTCATGTTCAGCCTACTGTCAACCAGTACCCCCAGGTCCCTCTCTGCCTGGCTGCTCTCCAGCCACTCTGACCCCAGCCTGTAGTGTTGCATGGGGTTGTTGTGGCCAAAGTGTAGCATCTGGCACTTGGACTTGTTAAATACTATCCTGTTGGACTCGGTCCATCTATCCAACCTGTCAAGGTCCCTCTGCTGAGCTCTCCTGCCCTCTAACAGATCAACACCTGCCCTCAGCTTGGCATCATCTGCAAACTTACTGATGATGGACTTAATCCCCTCATTCAGATCATCAAGAAAGATACTGAACAGGATGGTGCCCAGCACTGATCCCTGGGAGACACCACTAGTGACTGGCTGCCAGCTGGATGTGGCACCATTCACTACCACTCTCTGGTATCTTTACATACCTTAGTTCTTACTATCTGTCATGCCTGTCCTGATACTTACAATAATTTTCCTAATTGAAAGTAAGACAAAGGAAGACATTTTTCTATTTTCTCTAGTTCTAATTCAAATCCTATACCACACGTCTGTACAACTTCTCTTTATTTACACTGTTTTTTACAGTTTATGCATCTTTCAATTTCTCTTGGTTCATTGAGTGCATGATAAAGAAATAATTTGGATTTCTCTTGTCCTTACCCTAGTTTACAGATTTTTCTGCAACACAAACTTGAGCAGTTTAAGTTTCTCATAATATCATAATTGCTAGTACTATTTTGGGGGGGTTGTTTCTATCCAAATCCAAGCACTATTGTGGACAAGACCCTTTTACCAGATAAGATTTACCCCAAAGAAATCCTTTTGCACCTATACTACACCTTCCTTTTAATTTCCTGTGTTGTTTTTTTTTTTTTTTTTTTCAGTTCATGGAACTGTAACTCCCTTCCCCCTACCAGTGGATGTACAGATCCCATAGAGTTAATTTGCAAACTGTCATTGAAGTTATTTTCTAGTTGCCTTTCACAGATGCCTTTAGAGCCAGTCTATCAGCTCCTACAAATCTGCAGAGCACATGTGATGCACTTGCACAAACTGCACAATGCTGTCCTGCTACCTTTACACACATGTTCTTAGGAATATTATTTTATTACTTGGTAGGACAGGAATCATCATGGTAATTACCTTTTGTACAGAAATGTGTTTGTTGGGGTTTTTTTGGCAGATGTGCACAAAATGTGAATGTGTAATTGTATATTCCTCTCTGTGACAACTTTTAGCATTAAGTGACAACTTATAATCTTTCAAGAATACATGTAATTGTAACTTGGGTTAGAATACAAGAACTAAAACTCATCATTAAAAAGACACTGCAGACAGTATCTGCTTCTCAACTTCTCTGTTTTCTCAGAATTTAAGGAAACCACTGAAATTAAATTGCAGATTGCCTAAATGAAAGCTAATTCAGATAGCAGTTCTAGCATATGGCAGGAAAAAAACTAGAGCTTTTATAGTATTAAAAGATTCCCATCACACCAGGAACAGTATATGGATTTTGTTCTAATACATATTGCTGGATGAAAATCTTGTTTACGCATACGTAGCTGAAATGTGTATGGACAAGTACACACAGATAAGAATACAGTGGTTTATAGCAGCATAAAACTACAGATGTTTAAGGTAACTAAGAAACATAGAAGAGACAAGAACTTTATTTCAAATGGTTTAGTCCTAAATTAAGTAGAAAATACAAGGATATTATTATTAGTCATTACATAAAGAAGTAGACTAAAATGTTCTTAACAGAAACAGAATAATAAGCTGATTATGAACTACTTAATGAGCTTTATTAAGTGAATATGGGGCAATATTCCCTGTATACAAAGCCATTCTTGGTTTCTTTTTCATCTACTATTTAGAGTACAATAAAGAGCGAACATGTGACAATTTAAGTAGCAAATCTCTCGTTTGCAGACTGAAGTACAAAATTTTGTACTTTTGTTTTCTTTCTCCTGCTGTATTCATATCATTGAAAATGCTGAGTAATCTAATGATGTCCATGGTGCTAACCACTACCAGTGTGATTGTGAACAAAGTCCTAAGAAGCATCATGGATTATTTCTTTAAATATATATAATGCCAGAAATTGAAGTCTTCCCCAGAATGCATCTTAATGAAAAGTATAATGCTTAGGAACTGGAAGCAAACAAAACGTAAACCCACACTTTTTTTCCTATATGGTTTGTATGTTTTTGAAGAAAACGTTCTTAAATTGCTTATCTCTGTGACAGGCAACAGCTTCAGCTGCTTTGTACATAGACTGATCTCCCACCAAGCTACTGAAGCCACTTCTGTGCAATTAAAAACAATCAAATTGGATTTTTTTTTTCTGTCATTTGATTGTTGAAAATAGGACTATATAACTGGTACAAAGGCAGACATCTTCAGGTCCAGCTAGAAGATTAGTTTTCTGAAGTCAAGGCCTCTGATAACTAGCTACTAATACCTGGGAAATTCAGAAAGCTGTCACGACATAATTTGGTATTACGTTGTTTTGCCAACGTAACCTGTAAGAAACATGGGAACATTTTTGCACTATGGAAAGCCAAGGCTTTTGAAGTACAAAACACTTACTTGGCATCCTATGCCAGGGTCACAGTGACTGCTCTTGCTAGTTATCAAAAGCTATATATATTAAAATGCCTTAGGAATAACCATCAAGTGCAACACAGACAAAATCTAAGACATCTTATTAAAAAGATTAATCAAGAAAATGCATACATTTGAACGTTTCTTTCCCTAAATGCTCATTTTTCAGATTTCTTCTTTTATCTAACATTATTAGAATACTACTGTTTCCTTGTAACTATAGTTTTCCTGATAAGTGTCATAGCTCTTCTAAAAACAAGTTTTAAAAACTCTTAATTTGTGTCTGCCTTCATATCAAATTCTCCAAAAAAGACAAATTAACTGGGATAAATTAACTAAAATGGGATAAATTAATGGGAGAAATGGGATAAACTAAAATAAAAGAGGAAGAGAGCAAGTTTTCAAAGTCTGTTTTGCTGATGTTCCATATTTTCAAAATTGTGTAGGTAATTTTATTTTTTTATAATAACTAAATGAAACAAATATATGTATCTGCATTAAACCCCAAATATTTTTTCCTTAGAAACAAGTTCCCATTGTGGATCTGCTAGAGGGTAGAGAAGCTTTGCAGAGGGACCTTGACAGGCTGGAGAGATGGGCAGAGTCCAACAGCATGAGATTTAACACATCCAAGTGCTGGGTTGTGCACATTGGCCACAGCAACCCCATACAGTGCTACAGGCTGGGGTCAGAGTGGCTGGAGAGCAGCCAGGCAGAGAGGGACCTGGGGGTGCTGGTTGATGGGAGGCTGAACATGAGCCTGCAGTGTAACAAGGCGGCCAAGAGGGCCAATGGCATCCTGGCCTGCATCAGGAACAGTGTGGCCAGCAGGGAGGTCATTCTGCCCCTGTACACTGCACTGGTTAGGCCACACCTTGAGTCCTGTGTCCAGTTCTGGGCCCCTCAGTTTAGGAAGGATGTTGACTTGCTGGAGCATGTCCAGAGAAGGGCAACAAGGCTGGTGAGAGGCCTCAAGCACAAGCCCTATGAGGAGAGGCTGAGGGAGCTGGGGTTGTTTAGCCTGGAGAAGAGGAGGCTCAGGGGAGACCTCATTGCTCTCTACAACTACCTGAAAGGTGGTTGTAGCCAGGAAGGCATTGGCCTCTTCTCTCTAGCAACCAGCACCAGAACAAGAGGACACAGTCTCAAGCTGTGCCAGGGGAGGTTCAGACTGGATGTTAGGAAGAAATTATCCACAGAGAGAGTGATTGCCCACTGGAATGTGCTGCTTGGGGAGGTGGTGGGGCGACCATCATTGGAGGTGTTTAGGAGGAGACTTGATAGGGTGCTTGGTTGCATGGTTTAGTTGATTAGGTGGTGTTGGATGATGGGTTGGACATGATCTTGAAGGTCTCTTCCAACCTGTTTTTTTCTATTCTATTCTATTCTATTCTATTCTATTCTATTCTATTCTATTCTATTCTATTCTATTCTATTCTATTCTATTCTATTCTGTTCTATTCTAATATCCAACCTAAACCTCCCCTGGCACAGCTTCAGGCCATGCCATCTCATCTTGTCACAAGTTGACTGGGAGAAGAGCCTGATCTCCACCTTACTACAACTTCCCTTGAGGCAGTTGTGGAGTGTGATAAAGTCCCCCCAAGTGTCCTTCTCTCCAGGCTAAACAATCCATGAATATTTTTTCTCTAGATGGTTGGACATACAGCATCTCCACTGAATTAATAGGATTTTGGAAAGCTCAACACTTAAAAAATCTGGCAGCTTCTGAACTTTTTTTTTCCTATCACCCACAAGTGAAATGTACAAATCAATCTGAAACTCCCATTATTTAAGCAGTAAATACCTCTTTTTGCTTCTCCTTTGGAGAGTTCATGATTGAGCTCAGATTTACTGTATTTCTCATATGGAATAAAAATTGGAAAAGAAACCCTTAAAACATCTGTAGATACATAAGCAATAAGTTCACATGACATTTTTTAAGTATTCTGCAATAACTCTTGTAGCAAAAAATTATTTACAATAATTCGTGCATTTATAGCATAAATGTAGAGCATAACATTAGCATTTTCCACAGCTGGCAAGAAGTAGAGTTACATTCAGTAGTTAGAGAAGAAAAGTTCTAAACTGAGAGAAGGAACACTCTAATAGACATGCATAAAATTATTACACACAGAAGTGTTTTTCCTTCAACATCAGCAGACCCAAATGGAATTATGGATGTTAAATCAAGTAACATGAAATCTTGGCATGTAAGTTTTCCATAATTTAGGGAGGATGTTTAAAATTTTAACTTGCAGCCACTAGTGCAGCTCATCTTGACACAATAAAAGCACATTTCAGATAGCTGTACATAAATTTATTAAAAAGTAACTGGCAAAAATTGAAATGCACTGAAGCATCATGTCATAATGCTTCACCACTTCAACTATTCTTACACATTCTATTCTAGGATGTTTCATAAGCTTATTAATACTTTCTGAATCTCTTAGTTACAGTGTTTTTCATTCAATCTTTTTCCCTATGTTAATATTTCAACCATATACATATGGTCTTCTACATATAAAGAAATACTGTACTCCGTAACAAACCATAAAGTTGTCTGTTTTTTGTTTTTAGAATCATAGAAGGGTCCAGGCCAGAAAGGCCAAAGGTCATCTAGTCTGACCTCCCCACAGTCAGCAGGGACATCCCCAACTAGACCAGGCAGCCCAGGGCCTCATTGAGCCATACCATGAATATCTCCAGGGAAGGGGCCCTCAACCACCTCTCCAATCTAAATCTGCCCTTCTCTAGTTTGAAGCCATTGCCCCTTGTCCGGTCACCACAGTCTCTCCCTGTCCTTCCTGTAGGCGCCCTTCAGGTACTGGAAGGCTGCTATTAGGTGTCCCCCAGAGCCTCCTCTTCTCCAGGCTGAACAATCCCAGCTCCCTCAGCCTGTCCTCGTAGCAGAGGTGCTCCAACCCCTAATCATTTTCATGGTCCTCCTCTGGACTTGCTCCATCAGGTCTATGTCCTTCTTATATTGAAGGCTCCAGACCTGGACACAGTACCCCGGGTGAGGTCTCACCAGAGCAGAGCAAAGTGGCAGAATCACCCCTCTGGATCTGCCGGCAATGCATCTTTTGATGAAGCCCAGGATGTGATTTGCCTTCTGGGCTGCAAGCTCATGCTGCCTGCTCATGTCCAGCTTCTCATCCATCAGCACCCCCAAGTCCTTTTCCTCAGGGCTGCTTTCTGTCACCTCATCCCCTAGTCTGTATTGATAGTGAGAATTGTTCATACCCAGTGTATTGGGTTGAATTGCGATGGAGTTAATTCTCCTCACAGCATCTTTCTAGTGCTGTGGTTTTTTGCAGCAGTAATTGATAACACAGCAGTGTTTTGGCTACGGCTTAATCTAGTATCCAGGCTGTGTCCTTTCAACATTTGCCTGCCCCAAGAGTGGATCAAGGGGCAGGCAAAATCTTGGGAGGGGACACAGCTGAGCCAGCTGATTCAGACTGGCCAAAGAGGTATTCCATACCATATGACATCAGCTCAGGTATAAGAATGAAGTGAAAGAAGGAAGTGTGGGGACTCGTCCATGGCGTTCATCCTCCCAAGGAACCACCAAGCTTAGAGACCCCTGCTTCCCGAGACTGACCACCGTCCTGCTGATGGGAAGTAGAGACTAACATCTCTCGCTCTGTTTTTTTCTGCTTCCATGCGGTCTATTGCCACTTGCTTATTAGTGTTATTAAACTGCTCCTATTTTACTCTCTGGCTTCTGTTATATTTTCCTTCCCTTCTTCCCCTGTTTGCTTAAAGAGGGGGAGTGATAGAGCGGCTTTGGTGGGCATCTGGCCCCCCGGCCAGAGCCAAACCACCACACCCAGCTGCAGAACCCTGCACTTGCTCTTGTTGAATCTCATGAAGTTCACCTGGGCCTACCTCTCCATCTGGATGACATCCTGTCCCTCTGTCGTATCAACAGCACCACTCAGCTTCATGCCATCTGCAAACCTTCTGATGGTGCACTCAATCCCACTGTTTATATCGTTGATAAAAACATTAAACAGCACAGGTCCCAGTACAGACCCCTGAGGGACACCACTGTCACTGCTTTCCTTCTGGACTTCAAGCCATTAAGCACTACCCTCTGAATGCAACCAGCGAGCCAATTCCTTATTCACTGAACAGTCCACCCATCAAATCCACATGTCTCCAACATGGCAAGCAGGTTGTTATTGCAGACAGTGTCAAAGGCCTTGTTTTTGTGTTGTTCTGGTTTGTTTTCTACAAAAATGCATGTACTCAACAAAAAAAAAAAAAAAAAAAAAAAAAAAAAGGAAAAAAAAAAAAAAAGGAAAAAAGGTGACCACAAGCATTTTCAGGTACATCTGCCTTACCCAATTTTGCAAAGATAAATTAGAAAATATTTCAAAGATGTAAGAGCTAACTGTGGATGCCAAATATGATTAAAACAGTTAAAGCAATAAAGCAATGGTGTACATAGTACCATTCAATAATAAATTCCTTTGTGATATTTTTATATGAGTTTGAGAGCCAAATGCAATTAAATACTAGAGTGTACTAGTTTTTAACCATGACATGTCTCCTGGAAGATCATTGCACAACACTTCATGAATTTTCTAATGAAAATAATGTGAAAAAACAAATGGTTAAAGAGCAGTTCACTAATAATTAAGTCCTCAATATGCTATCACCAAGATATTCACATGGAAGCAATTACGTAAAATATTTACATTATCAGGTCATCATGAATTTCTTACCAGAGCTGAAGATTGAGCAGAATACCAATTCTTTGTTTTCAAAGAGTAGTCATGGAACTGGCATCTCACATGAACATACAAAGAAGATCCTTTGACAGATGGTGTTTTATATTACACTTCCACTTACTACTACACACTTCAAAATAATGTGAGGTTGAAATTTCACTTGATAAAATTTCTATAAATAGGCTTAAAAATAGATTTTTATGGGAGCAAACTTCTTCATTTGTTCTAAATTTATTGTCATGTTTTAAATGTTATTTATAGAATACTATTACACTGATGCAAATGAAACATTTAAACAGGCCCTCCTTTTTTATACCAATGAAAGGACAGCTCTGTGCTGAGAGATAATAGGGTGGAAGGGGGGTACTGCAAACTCATATATTTGGGTTCAAATTTTTAACTGCAACTGCATTCAAGATTTGCTTTTTAAACACCAAGATATACATATTACTTAATGTGCTTATAGGCACCTTCTTCTTTTGGATCAATTTCATTGTTGGTATTGCAGGTTTTACAAGTTGGCAAGTTTGTAACACAAAAGTGGTGGAAAGCTTTGAAAAATTATAAGGAAGAATGGAAGTAAAATGTCTATCTATGGAAGATAATGACAGAGTCACGTGTAAATGTCCATTTACAGCCGCTTCAAAAGTACAGACACAAGGGTTTGGTGCCTTCATTTCAACATTTTATGCATCCTGAAGGTAAAGAAAATGATTTCTACCCGAAACAGTCCTTAGTCAAACACTGAATTTGGGTATAATTTTTGAGCTGCCATAAGTGTGCCTTAAATGCTGATATTTTAGCTATGAAGTTGGTGGCAGCATTGAAAACAGATGGTATTCGACCACATCTGAAAAACAATCATCATGCAAATATGCAACAAAACTTAAGACTATTAGAATGTCTAAAACTGTACAAGGATCATGTAAAATCTGAGGTATGTTCACAAGCAAGGCTTAAGGATACGCCCTTGTTTGTGTTGAGTTTAGGTGAACATACAGCTCAGTTGAGTAAGTGATGAAAACTCTAGATTTGCATTAATTTTACTAGGAAAGATACTTTTTTTTTAAATAGGAATTTTCTAATTCATTGAAAAGCAGGTTTTTTTTCAAATAATTTAACTCAGATATGAATGCAAAAAATTATATAATTACAAATTTTGCAGCCATAGTTTTTTGGTTTTTATTACAAGAACCACACCCATTCTTCCAGCACTAAGTCTCTACATTTTTATTGATAAACTCTCAAAAGCTAGAAAACAGACTTCTGGAGTTGTAGGTGTGTTCTAGGTTTAGTTTGTAGGATACAGATTAAACATTTTCTGCTTATTTCCAGATACATGGCCAAACTACATATTTGTTAGAAGTTGTGTAACTTTCAGAGTCTGTCTGTAGGTAATTTATAGGCAAACAGATATGCAGAAAGAGCAGAAGATACTACAGAATAAACATGCATATTGAAAATAAAGTTGCTTACTGAAAGTATTATTCCAGAAAAGCAGTGATCGGAAACAGTGCTTATAAGCAATTATAAACACCTGAAGTACCAAATGTAGAAACTGTTATCCATGATACAGAAAAGGTTCTGGGACAATTGAGGAAAGCAAGTAAGAATGCACTGTAAGGGGATGCCCTAGCTTGTAGCATATTTGGAAACATGGAAAATATAAATTCACTGCCTGTCTTTTGCAAGAAAAACAAATAAATTCTTGGAAGCTCAGCCAGTTCTGGTTTATTGCAGTTCTCTGTTTGGTTTTGAATTAGGGGGGGGTTGTGTGTGTAGTTTGTTTACTTTTTAATGTACAGAGACAAGCAATGCTTCGCTGATCAATATTTGTACTGAGCTGAATGTCAGACTGCTAGCACTACTGCAAGCCCATACATCTGAATTAATAATTGCTTTTTTAGGTACAAGTGAACTACAAAATTATTGCAATGCCATTTGGCCTTGGCCCAGCTATATGACCTGTTGCAATGGGGGCAACACAAGATATCTCTTCCGCCTTCCCCTGACTCCGCAGTTCAGAACACTACACATTGTAAAGCTTCCCTACTCTCTAGCAGATTGAAATGGCCACCTAGCTTGGTGTCATCTGCAAACTTACTGAGGGTGCCCTCAACCCCCTCATCCAGATCATCGATGAAAATACTAACGTGGACAGGCCCCAGTACCGAACCCTGGTTACACATTTTTCTATAACGGTGTCAAGAAGTGGACAATCTTCTGGTTGTGGTTGCACCTGGATCTTGAACAAAAATATAGCCTTATTTATAATCCTGTTTGCATTGGTAATGACTAACATTAGTGCTCCTCATTAAAACTGGAAAAGATACGTTTACATTTCTTATCTGATCCACCATTTCCTTCCACTATACTTTCTAGAATGGATTCTGACATCAGATAACACAAACATACAGGCATGGGTCTTACATGTGAATGTGCTAAATACTAATGTAGTTCTCTCATCCCAAGCAAACAAAACCAATAGCAGTGACTAATTCTTCATCACCCTTTTTCTGTGTCTTATACTATTCATAAATAATGTCATGTTACATATTTTTTTCACCATCTATCTTCACTAACAATTAGTTTTAGCACATTCTACCTTTAATAATGTACTGACTGTGTTCTTGCATATTTATGTAATTTTCATTTTAAGAATAAATATAGCAAGACATGTGTGTGCATATATATATATAAAAGGTAATATTAATTACAATCTAATAATGAAATAATCTAGTTCAGGATAGTTCTCCCCTGAATACATACAATAAAATGTTCTTTTAGAATTACTTCTCTTTTCAAACTTCAAGAAACTAAGACTGGAACATGAGGCTGCCAACTTACTGTTCCTCACATAAGTGTGTGGAATGTATTTGTAATTTGCTACCAAAGGTAGCAATATTTTTCTTCTAGTATCTGAGGTAACTAAATACATTCCTTTTACCAATCATTACAAGCTTTGTTCTTTAAATAAATTCCTACTTTTCCTTCTGTCACAATGAAGCTGAAAAGAATTTTGACACTGGGCACTAAATTACTTAACCCATTAAGACACACATCTGCCACCTGCTACTTATGTGAATAAAACTGAAGTATTAAAGGTATTTGTGAAGTTGCATGTCCTGGTTTGAGGCCAGGCAGATCCTCTCTTGCCTGCTGAGAAGGGAAAAAGAATGACACTCACACAAATGGATTGCAAAAGTGATGGAAAGTTTAAATGGAAAGCAGAAAGTGTTTTACAGAAACTACAAGCATAGTCACAAATTAATCCCCAAACATACAGAGTCCCCTTACAGCATACCCAAAAGCCTTCCAACACTTCCCTTTCCCCACCTGAGGGTATACCCAAAACCCCCAGGGCTCTTTATTCCCCCCACTGCTAGGATGGTCTCAAGGCTGGCCAGGTCTGAGACCACCTCTCCCCCTTCTCCTCCTGGTATTAGGCCTAGCCAGGCCTAAGAGGCATTGAGATAACTCCACCACCATTACTCGATAGGGAGCATCTCTCCCCGGAGCAGAGAGGGAAGAAAGAAGAAGAGAATGACTTTGCAGATGGATTTATAGGGAGCAGGCTATTATTGGTATGAAATACGCTATTTCCCCACTGGGCTGGACCCTTGGGACACTGGAGGTGTATTTTGTGTGGCAGCAGCAGGAGGCACCCAGCTTAAACTGACACATTGCATTAAACCATAGCACAATTTTAGGGATCATCTAACTAGAGCCATTGGTAGGAATGCTTGTCAGTAAACAAAGCTGGCAAAAAGAAGTATAAAATAAATAAGAGCTGCATCATGTAATTAACTATCTGCAGTAAATACTCTCTAAATACTTCACATTTAGCTCTAAATAAATGGAAAACATCAAAGTATTCACTATAGTTCTCCATATTTAATGAAACTAAAATTTGATACAAAATACTGTAAAGTCAGAGGTGGGGCTTAATTGGCTTTTCTGGTTTTAAGCATGCAACACCAATATGCATACAGAACTTAGTTTGGTAAAAGTAGATTGGTTTTATTATCATAGAACACTTTGAGTTGAAAGTGTTAAAGGCCATCTAGTCCAACCCCACTGCAGTATTCAGAGACATCTTCAACAAGATCAGGTTTCTCAGAGCTTGATCCATGCTGACTTTGAATGTTGCCAGGGAAGAGGCTTCTACCACTTCTCTGGACAACCTGTTCTAGTGTAGTGGTGAGAGAAAGTCCAGTTCTTCCCCCCAAAAAAAAAAAAAAAACCCCTATGGCCAACTCAGTTGGAGGAGCAGATGGAAAAGAGCTATATTTTGCAAGCAGGATGAAATGTAGTGAATATATACACAATATACAATATTTACAGTATATACAAAAATATACATCAAAGAACGTAACACAGAAAACCTGCCCTCCTCCAGCGAGGAGGGTCCCCCCCAAAACCCCTTTTCCTCCCTTCCTCCCTTTTTTCCCAAAAAAGGGTTAGAGAGAGAAAAGTAACTATTAAGGGGGAAATTCTGTTAGTTCAAAGCATATGCTAAGAGAAGAAAAATAATTAGTTTCTCATTATCACAGTATCACCAAGGTTGGAAGAGACCTCAGAGATCATCCAGTCCAACCTGTCACCACAGACCTCATGACTAGACCATGGCACCAAGTGCAACATGCAATCCCCTCTTGAACACCTCCAGGGACAGTGACTCCACCACCTCCCTGGGCAGCCCATTCTGATGACAAATGACTCTCTCAGTGAAGAACTTTCTCCTCACCTCCAGCCTAAACTTCTGCTGGTGCAGCTTGAGACTGTGTCCTCTTGTTCTGGTGCTGGTTGCTAGAGAGATGAGACCAACCCCTTCCTGGCTACAGCCACCTTTCAGGTAGTTGTAGAGAGCAATGAGGTCTCCCCTGAGCCTCCTCTTCTCCAAGGTAAACAACCCCAGCTCCCTCAGCCTCTCCTCGTAGGGCTTGTGCTCAAGGCCTCTCCCCAGCCTTTTTGCCCTTCTCTGGACACATTCAAGTGTCTGAATGTCCTTCTTAAACTGAGTGGCCCAGACTGGACACAGTACTCCAGGTACTCAAGGTGTGGTAGTCCAAGGTCAGCAAAGCACAGAAAGACAGCAGCTGCTCAGGCAGACTGAAACAGACAGACTGAGCCAAACTGAACTAAAACTAAAATTTAAAGTTGCATTTTCACTGATCTACCAATGAAATTCATTTAGAACTATCTTTTGTTTTCCTTTTCACACCAAAATATTCAGCCAGAGTGTTCCAGTAACTGTCTTTTCTTAAAGGCATAGCCTAAAACTGTCACATCTAGTGTTTCACCACCCTCATAGTAAAAAATGTCTTCCTTAGGTTTTATCTAAATCTACCCTCTTTTAGTTACAACAGGCCCTGAAAACAAGTTTGTCTCCATCTTTCTTATAAGCCTCCTTTAAGTACTGGAACGTTGCTATAAGATCTCCCACAAGCTTTCTCTTCTCCTGGTGAATAAGCCTTGAAGTCCATTATATACTTTTCCATACTTACGGATGTATGAAATATATATTTAAATTTTGATTTGTCGTTAGACATATGCCAAAACACTTGTGACTTCAATGAAACCAAACACCCAATGTTTAATGTCAGGAAAAAAATCCCACTAATGCAGTGCTTGTATATACCTCTACTATAACAGTGTATTACAAATAAAATTAAAAAAAAAGGGAAAGAAAATTATTTTGGGAACATGACTTGATTCCTAAGGGCATGTGAAAATACTGTCAAATCAAAAGTCCCAAAGTTATTATTTTAGAGCAAATTATAGCGGTAAGTAAGTAAGTAATAACCACGGTAAGCTTTAAAATATTCTCTGAAAGCAAGCACATTAATTGAATGTGATACACTCTGCAACATTTAATTCATGGGTTAGGCATTACACCCAGGAAGCAATACATTTTGTCGGATAGGTGGATGACTTCAGTCTTCATAAAATTTTTGCTGTTAGGACATAAACATTACAAATTAAATATTAATATAAAAATGTTAATAGTAATATTAAAGTAGTAATATTAAACTGTTAAAAATATTAAAATATTTTTAAAATAATTATTTAACTTAGCAAGTGGAAATAATGACTTAAACAACATATTGAAATCATGGTTTAAATTTGCATTTTTCAGGTTTTTATGTAAAGAAATGTTTATCTCCTTTAAAGTTCACAATTACTTGTACTAATTAAGTTTCACTATACCTACTTATATTTTAAGTAATTACATAACTTAGTAACATTTGATAAGTTTTGTAGCTTTTCATACTATTTATGATGTAAAGATATTAAATGTCACCTTTTCAAAAACTGATGACATCTTTTATTCAAGGTTTCTGGAAAGCTGTGTTTTGCTGGAAACTAAAATTCAGTTGCAATATAGAAATCAGCATTCTACGGTGTTTGCTATTATTTACAGAAAATAATTACTACAGTAAGGAATATTTAAAGAAAAATAGTGGTGGACATAAATTTCAAGCGGCATGCAAAAAGTTAAAATTACAGCAAGAGACGTCTCTGTATCTTTCCAGAGTTTAGAACTGAGATTCAACCCTGCAGGGGTTGGGAGATTCTGGTTTTTGTTTGTTCTTTTTTCCCTTTTTAAAAAATGATTAGGAGAAGGAAAGTCATAGCTAGGAAAGCAGGAAAACTAATTGGCTTTTCTGTTTAATTATTGTTCCGTGAAGAATAAGCTACTATTTCTTACAGTCTGTTTAACTTTTCCGCATACTGGTTTTAAGTGCTTGGTCAGGAATTAGAATGACAGTTTAACTTTCCTGCAAAATACACACAATGGTTTATTTGCAAAAAACCCCAAACCACCACCAAACCAAAACAGTTGCATTACTTTAGTAATTACTCATTCTGTACTCATTAAATTATACTCATGTGAAATAAATTGGGAGAAACCCATTCATCTATTCACAGAATCACAGAATATTAGGCATTAGAAGGGGCCTCAAAAGATAATACCTCTATGTCAGAACAAGATAAATCTAGAACAGCTTGCATGGGACAGGGTGGGTTTTGAATGTCTCCAGACAAGGAGGCTCCAAAACCTCTCTGGGCAGACTGTTCCAGTGCTCTGTCACCCTCACAGTGAAAAAGTTTTTCCTTATGTTTCAGTGGAACCTCCAATGCTTCAGCTTAGGCCTGCTGCCCCTTGTCCTATCAGTGGACATCACTGAGACGAAGCTATTGTACTCTTTACAAGCTGAAGTCTAATTAACAGAACAAAGATAAAAGTATAACATAAACTGAAAACTGTTTGAAATTTAATCTAGCAACCTAGATTAGGCTATATGAGATTAGATCACATCACTTCAGATCCTGGATGCAAAGTAAAAAATACCTGGTATTATCATCAGTTAAAAATAGATGGAACACTACTTGTTAAACTGTAAGATATTAATTCAATAATGAAATGTGTCTGGAAGGTTTCCTTTTTATAAATTTATAATTTGGAGGGATCTGACTTACTTTTCACATGCATTCTCTTTATACCTACCCATATTCAAGATGCTGTTTTTTTACTAGGAGTTATAAACTGAAGCATAATTATATAAGCAATTTAGGGAGTGTTCTCAGTGTTTAAGCACAGCTGGCCATATTATTATTGTGGGGAAAAAAATAATGAGCATTACTCCAAATATTTAGCTGTGATTTGACAGTAGATCTAAAAAGAAGAGTACAGGAGTATCCTACTTAAATTTGAAAAAACAAAAAGCCAAACAGAACAACAAAAAACAACACCCCCACATTTATTTAAATGTACTACTTAAATAAACTAGTAGATAGAATAATCTGAACGATGAAGTGCAAACCAGTAATATATTCCTCCATTATAACTATATAATAATTAATAATTATGCATTATGTGCAATAACATATGATGCATATCTATATTCCAAAGCTGCAACATTCAGAGTTCTTATATACAATATAAATACTGGTCATTTATTAACTTCTTCCTTAACATAATAATTTTCCATGGTAGTAATATATGCTAATGAGCACCAATAACTGCTCTGGTATTTCTTCGTACCAAAGGGGATAAATTAAATAAGAAAACACATATTATATGATAGTTTATGCGCCCAACAATGTCTTTCCCACCTGAATGCATGTGAGAATTTGTCCTTAAGAAACTATGATACAATTGATTTGAACACTAAGTATTCAAAATAATATTTGACAATATTTACTTTTCAATTTACCAATATTTTTACAAGTGACATAAAAAGCTTTTTTGTTTGTTTTTTTTAATGGAAGATTCTATAAAACAGTATACAGAATACAGAATTAACCAGGTTGGAAAAGGGGGTAAAGGGGTATGTTTTCTTTCCAGTTTGCAAAGAATTAAGAACATGCTTGCTGCTGTTCCACACAGAGAAGTATTACACATTCCTCAAGATTTTAGACAGGTAGACAGTAAAAAAGACTAAAATAAATGGGAAAAAGTGAGAGATAACATTGTGTTATTATGACAAAAATATGGAAGCTATGCAAAATGGAAAAAAAAATTGAAACATTAAGAAAATTTAATATAAATAAAGGATTTTTAACAGAATCTTTTAAAAAACTATCTACAATGATAATTTGCAAAAATAATCTTTAGAGAAACTTGCCCCAAGTACATTACAGAAATTTAGTATCAGTTCAGTGTTAGCAGATTAAACAGTTCCCTTCCCATTCATATCTCTAATGTTTGAATTTTTTCCTCTCCTTACCCTCCTGCTTCTTTTTGCTATAAAACTGTTTTTGCTGTTACCATTCTTCAGTCAACCTTGACTATGCTGTCCTGCATGGCAGTAAAACAGATTAAATAACTAAATACTGTATTGCAACACATGTATATACAATACAATACAATACAATACAATACAATACAATACAATACAATACAATACAATACCAGGTTGGAAGAGACCTTCAAGATCATCGCGTCCAACCCATCAACCAGTCCAACCCACCTAAACAATTAAACCATGCAACCAAGCACCCCATCAAGTCTCCTCCTGAACACCTCCAGTGAAAGTGACTCCACCGCCAACACAGACAGCCCATTCCAATGGGCAATCACTCTATAGAACTTCTTCCTGACATCCAGCCTAAACCTGCCCTGGTGCAGCCTGTGACTGTGTCCTCTTGTTCTGGTACTGGCTGCCTGGGAGAAGAGGCCAACCTCTACCTGGCTACAACTTCCCTTCAGGTAGTTGTAGAGAGCAATAAGGTCACCCCTTAGTCTCCTCTTCTCCAGGCTAAGCAACCCCAGCTCCGTCAGCCTCTCCCCATAGGGCTTGTGTTCCAAACCCCTCACCAACATCGTTGCCCTTCTCTGGACACGCTCCAGCAAGTCAACATCCTTCCTAAACTGAGGGGCCCAGAACTGGACACAGAACTCAAGGTGTGGCCTAACCAGTGCAGTGTACAGGGGCAGAATGACCTCCCTGCTCCTGCTGGCCACACTCTTCCTGATGCAGGCCAGGATGCCACTGGCCTTCTTGGCCGCCTTGTCACACTGCAGGCTCATGTTCAGCCTCCCATCAACCAGCGCCCCCAGGTCCCTCTCTGCCTGGCCGCTCTCCAGCCACTCTGACCCCAGCCTGTAGCACTGCTTGGGGTTGTTGTGGCCAATGTGCAGAACCCAGCACTTGGATGTGTTAAATCTCATGCCGTTGGATTCTGCCCATCTGTCCAGCCTGTCGAGGTCCCTCTGCAAAGCCTCTCTATCCTCCAGCAGATCAACTCCTGCCCCCAGCTTGGTGTTGTCTGCAAATTTACTGATGATGGACTCAATGCCCTCATCCAGATCATCAATAAAGATGTTGAAAAGCATACCATGACATACTTGTGACCAGTGAAAGCAAAAATCATTTTCCCTTTCCCAGATTCCCTAGATTCCAATGGGGGTGCATATATTTTTCATTTTCTTTTTTCCCTGTTTTTCAGAAGGCTGGTTATTCTTTCCATGTTGAAGAAGATATCAGACATTGTCAGTAGGCATGAACAGTGCTTTAAATACTGCAGCACACTGTGTGCAAAACAGTCCAATACTAAATATCCCCCTCAACAGTTCTATGTACAATGCTACATTTCATACAAAGTCTGTTGGAAATTAATGTTAAGTAGTGTACTGTCAGTTTCTTTAGGATGAAATCTATAGGCAGAGAACACTGTCATTGTCTGTTGATGCTCTTTTGACTTACAATAACAAAAAGAGTAAAAGCTTACTCTAGAGAACCACATTTTGTTAAACTTCTGATAACCACCATCTTTGACATTGTATATACAGTATTATACAGAAAGAAATTAACAGTAATGCTTATGAATTAATAGAGTGATTACTGTAGCAGATTGACAGATTTACATTTATGAAGAGAAACAAAGAAACTTATAATTTTCTACAAAAAGTCTAGTCTGTAGGGCTCATACATGACCTTTTTTGTTGTTCATGGATGCATTGTCATTACTTCTTCCATGCTAAAGCTGTGCTAGCTTCCTGATGATGATAACCTAGGGTAGCAAGCTCCAATGTTAATACCCTATTAAACACTCAGTTCCAAAAGAAGAGAGAATATAACCCGTCAGTGAAGGAATCTACAAGATTGGTTGCAATTTGCTGAATGGCCATGTGCATTCTTGTCTCATTTTGTTGCACTTAAGCTTCCCTGACTCTTAGTCTTTCCAGTGAGCTCCTAAGAAATTAAATAATTAAAAGCAGTATCCTGTGAAAATAAAATGACTGACTTAATTTGTCCTTCAAGAAAAAGCTTCAGTCTAGCTTCAGGTTTTGTTTCCAAAATGTTTTTTTATCATGTAACACTAAAATTAAAACATAAACCACTAAACGGAGTGTCAGATTGGGTACCATGATGGGTTATCCAGGGAGGTGGTTGAGGCCCCGTCCCTGGAGGTGTTTAAGACCAGGCTGGACGAGGCTCTGGCCAGCGTGATCTAGTGTGGGGTGTCCCTGCCCATGGCAGGGGGGTTGGAACTAGATGATCCTTGTGGTCCCTTCCAACCCTGACTGATTCTATGATTCTGTGATAGCCACATACCAATGTCATCTGTGTGCTTTGTCTGTCAAAGAGGCATTATGGCAAGTTATTCAGTGTTCAGCATCACTAGAAAAAGAAGGCATTCAGAAGACATTAATAATGTGCTTTGAAAGCATAGGATTGACAGAATTCCCATCTCAGTCTTAGTTCAGCAAATTGCCATTCTGTTAGCATCTTTAATTCACTATTTTCTGACTATACGTCCATTCTTTCTGAAATGAAAAAACAAACATCTGCTTAAGCCTTTTCAGATGTTAGACTGCTTTAGATCTTTCTTCAATGTCTCACTCCATGGTCCCAATATGACATGGGGATTTTTTTTCCCTGAGTAGCAGTAGATATACACCATCTGTTGGTAACACCTGGAAGCAATGTAAATATTTTTAAAAGAAAATGTTTTCCGGCTTTTTTACATTAAGTTGCCTCTGTCACTTCTTCAGATTCTTCACTCTTCTATGCTTGAATATTAAGAGGCAACTAGCAGCTCTCATCTTCCCCTACACACTCTGCCTTGGTACTATCACATTTATCTGAAGACCTCCACCCAACACTTCAACCAGCATTCCTGTTGTGCCTCCACAAATTTTTCACCTTCTTGCTTTGTAAACTTTTTAGTGAAAGAGGTGGGCTGAGTTCACTGCAGATCCTGTAGAAGGTCCTTTGCTGCATATCATCTCTCTGATAATGTCTGCTGCTCCCTTATTTCTGTAGCTGTAGCTCTCAGTATGACACCTACTTCAGCATGGTCCCTAAACTAAAAAATGTAAGAGGTCTTTGTTATAAGTACATCTGACCTGAGAAGTATACATCCAAATTCCCTTTCACTGTTTCCAAACACTTACATGTTTGATTGTTATGCAAACTGGGCAGTTGAGATCATAGCACTGTTGTGGGAAGCATTTGCTAACAGAAAAACATGACGGTTTTGAATTGTCTTGTAAGGTACACGCAGGCTTGCCAGTGGGAAAGCACTAGATGTGTTCACAATTTTTCCTGTGAAAGGTAAACTACAGACACACAACCTGATTTAAAGTAATTCAGTAAATACAGTTATTGAGAACATGCATGGATATTTCAACTCCAGCTATTCAAATCCAGTTGTTTTGAAAGATATATTGCTCCTAGCTGCCTGATTCTAACAAGAAAACAATGCTGAGTTAAAAAGGTTCCTATCAACAAGGCATTTTCATGCTTATAAACCCTAAGAATCTAAATTACTTCCCTCCCCTCTTCTTTCAATGCCATGGGCCTTCATGGCTTAAAGCACTATAGCTTTTAATTAGCTGAGCTATGTCAGATACATGACAAACTTCTGAAGCAAGCTTGAACATAGTAAGAACTAGGCTGGTATGTTCCTCACTAATATGACAACAAAGCAGTAGTTTTGACTTCATTTGCCATTCTGTGGAGATGCAGTTTTCCTGTTTACAGCAAGCACTGTAAGGAAGTATGATGCATGCTGGAATGAAATTCTGTTCAAGACACCGGTAAGTGAAGGTTTTATCAAGGACACTGAAAAAAAAAAGAAGTCTCAAAACCCAAGGCAGCAATTTAAGAAAAGAAAATACAAGCGATGGCTATATTCCAAACTCACTTTGTTATTATTGATAGGTCTGAAATAAGCTGATGGCTTAATAGTGATGGTGGCCTGTATCCCACAACTATAAAAAGCTTTGCTAATTTCCAAGGAGTGTTTTCAAGCACTCTCGGGCTCAGTAAAAAGGGCAATTAACAGAAGGCAAATAACAGAGGTAAGAAACTGGGAGCCTCTTACCAGTCTCTCTGGTCTGGTGAATAATTGATTATAGAGGTGGAAACAATACTCTTGGGCGCTACTGAGAGACCCTGCAGTCCTTACCAGAAGCAACTGCAGGCTGTTGGTTGGGTCAAAGCTGCTGTCTGGGCCACAGAGTCCAGCATTAAGACCTCACCATCCCCATGTCACCCTTTTTTCTGTTCAACCTATTATCTTTATCAACCTGTTATATACTAATAAATTTACTTAAAGTTTGAGGATAAGTTATTAATCTGAATCCTTAATTTGTAGCAGTATGCATTAGTTTCACTATGAAAATTCATATAATTCTGAGAAAGAAAATTCCATCTCTGGTTTTACTGAGGTAAAATTGACATTCCTCTTCTCCTCAAGTTATAAACCCATTAAATTTCATATCCTACTTTGCAACTAATAACAACTAAAAAGACATAAAATAGCATATATTTCTATATATGCTGTGCATGTATTGAGAAAATACATACATTCAATACAAACAAACTTTAGAAGTACAAGGTTATTTTATATTTTATTTATATAAGCCACAGTAATGCACACAAGGTTTAGAAGATTTTTAAACATTCTTTACATCCTACATAGACAGATTTCTCCAAAGGATTTGAAAACATGACTGCAAAATGCTAGAAATGCTGCTATTCAACAAATCTGATGTGATTAACACAACACATTCGTTTGTTGCACATATTCTGTCCTTAAGTCCATTCAGAAAGCATCCTTTATAGAAAACTGAAGGTAACAAACCTTGCATTGGAATCACTTATGATATTTAATGTCGCATTGAAATTTATTTCTGAGTTTGCATTTGCATCTGCCTACTGTAGAATCATAGAATGGTCTGGGTTGGAAAGGACCTCCAAAGGTCATCTACTCCAACTCCCTGCAGTCAGCAGGGGCATCCCCAGGCTGCTCCAAGCCCTGTCGAGCCTCACTTTGAATATCTCCAGGGATGGGGCCCCAACCACTTCTCTGGGCAACCTGTTCCAGTGTTCCACCAACCTCATAGTAAAGAACCTGTTCCTAACATCCAACCTAAATCTGCTTTTCTCTAGTTTGAAGCCATTGCCCCATGTCCTACCACCACAGCCCTTTGTGAACAGTCTCTCTCCATCGTTCAGGTACTGGAAGACTGCTATTAGGTCTCCCCAGAGCTTCCTCAGCCTGTCTTTGTAGCAAAGGTGCTCCAACACCCTGGCCATTTTCATGGTCCTCCTTTGAACCTGCTCCATCAGGTCCATATTCTGTAAAATTAATACTGAAAGTCACAGGTTTTTCATATGCTTCAGAAGGCCAAATAGATGTTACAGCAATACAAAATGTCTATGTTAGTTATTTTAAATATAGGATCTTAAGATATCAATTAGCTCATGTATGCTGTTAACTTATATGCATTAGCCATCTGACTTTCCGAAAAACTCCATGAATGTTTTAACCAGTGAAGGAATAGAAATGAATATACTGGATCTTTCTTAAGAAAGGGGAAAGTACCCTTTTAAATGTTCTAATTTGATTTTCTAAGATATGATTGAATTGTCCTTATTCAGGAAACAACATAAATATCTACTTTTTTTTTTTACTTGAGTTATGGCTTTGATAATTGGAGTATTCCTCTTTTTTACAGTGATCTTGGACAAACAGTATTTTTCCTTTAGAAACAACTTCTTTCCTAATGAATTTAGCACACAGCAAGAGAACATGCAACATTAAACTGCAACTGTTCATAAGTAGTTTCTACATACTGTAATACAAAAAGCCTAAGACAGTCTAGGAAAATAGTAAAGCTTAGCACTAACAGTGAGTGCCCTGGGAATACCTGAAGTAGATGCGCTTTGTACATCCTTAAGAGGACAGAGTCAGATAGTATAGCCTGTTGATGAGACCAACTCAAGCATTGTTTTGAGAGAGTTCTGCCTGCCCTTTATCTTTGAGACCAGCACATTAGATACACCAAAATGACTTAATCAATAATGATGACTTAACACTGATATTGCTGACCCATCCTCCCTTAGAATTTGTCCTCAGTCCAACATTAAATTTGCTGAGCTTCTGCTATACATACCCAGCCATGTCACTGTGAAAAGCCTCTCTTTCTCCAATTGCTCAGCTCTGGCCACATGCCCCACACTTTGCTTTAATCAGTTTTGGCATCTCATTCTCATGATGCTATCAGGTCCCCAGCTTTTTATCTCCCAGCCTCTCCCCAGTAACATGCATCCTTAGCTGCTCTCTCCAATGGTAGAAACTCCTCTTTCTCCAGACATCTGTGCCTGCTCAGTGTGGAATGGCTAGAGCAATGTGAATAGGCAGCCTTCATTCCCACTGTGTGGGCACAGACTTAACACAAGCAGCCAGTAAAAGCAATAAAACAAATAATCCAAGACATCTCATTTTCTTTAAAGAAGAGGAAAGACCTCTCTGTTCTTTTCAACTGATGTTACCTAATTATTTTTCAAATACTCACTGAAATATGGGGCAGCTTTTCAAATGTCTACCAGCCAGCTGTATTCTTGAGAAAAATAATGACATCTAGTGACAAAATAGAAAATCACATCTCTGTCTTCCCTGTGCAGGACTGGTTACACCTCTAAACTTGTGGCAGCTATACACTCACTGCAGCTTCAAAATTGACTATTTCTTTTGTTAAAAACTAGAAGAAATGAGAAGTCAAACAAAATTTAAATTATCTGGCTTGCTTAGATCTGTATCCAGATGAATTTCAAATACACGGTACAGTCCCTCATACATTACCTTAATATCTTATACTCTAACATGTTCAGAAAGCAGTAAACTGTAACACACACTTAGCAGTAATTTTTGTGAAATTTAGCAAAAATTGGTCTTCTAGCTATATGCTCTCCCCTCTGCCCCCCATTATAGATGCTATACCAAGAAAGTTCAGAGTTTTGTATTATTCTGCTTGCAACAAATAATAACAAATAGCTCAGTGGTAACATTGTAGTTATGAATTCAGGCAATATTGCCCTCTGTAATATTTTCAGAGCAGATGATTGGTTTTATCCTCAGATGGCATTACATCCCTGCCATTGTCCTGAACAATAAACTTCTGGCATATAAACCTTTTACTTATGTTTCTGCATGGTAGTTGATCTTTGCCTACTGGTGTTTTTCTATGTGGTGTACATTTTTTAGCTTTTCCTTTACCAAGTTGACAACATACCATTTTGAAAAGCAACATTTGTAGTATTTAGCAGTTCTTTTTATGTTCTATTTATAACAGAATACAAAAGGCACTGAACTACATCATATTAGTATTATGTATTTGTCTCTGTTGTACCATTCTGGAATAATTTCCAGCTGTCCTTCATTGGAAATTTGTTATATAAAACTCTACTATATAATACTCTACATTATCTAACATATATATCATCTTACCATTCTTTCCTTTCTGCCCAACAGACTTCAAAATTAACCTAGAAGTCTGTTTCAGTAATTATGCAATAATTTAATCCTCTGTTTCCCTGTTAAGGAAAGACTGTGCATTATACACTCATTTTACTTCAGGAAAATCCTGGAGCATGTTCCTGAAACATTTGATTTTATCCTAACAGCTCACATATATATCTGAATTCCACTGGATAATTACGGAACTTAGTCATATTTATAAGTATTGTCCTGAAGAGTAAACACAAATAAAAAGGCTCTCTTTGTTTTTTTTTCCCTGACCTTATGTCATCTCTGTCCTGTAACACACACAAAGACCAATGCTGAAAATTCCTAAAAAGAGGCATTTTGAATTAAAATATTTTTTTAGATGTATACTTATTCCCATTAAGAAAACTGGACAAACATGTTTTGCCTTTCAAGTCTGCACCAAGTTTTAAACAGAACAGCTCTGCAGGGACTGAAGGAATTCGTAAACACATCGCCTTTAATTTTAATCCCATGCTGACTCCAAGAACTGCATTTCAGAACTTCAGAAAACAGCAGCTCAAAAAATTTCATAAATTCTTATTACTTGATGCTTGCCAAAATATAACTTCTAGACTTAAAAGTTAAAAATTTCTCCAGCTATTGTGGGTTTTTTTTTCTGCCTACACAAACAACATGTAATTACTAATAAAATTATTAACTAAATTATTAATTTATTGTTTCTAATGATAATGGAAAACCTGAACTGCCAACTTATTTGAAGTTTGTGATGATAAAGTAATATAGCAGTAAAAACAAGTCCAGTTTGCCTTAGAGTTTTACTGAAGAAGGAGTGATTATGAGCAATTATACCATAAATGCCATCTGGCTTTCCACATAAGAAACAAAACATGGGGTTTCAGGATGACAACAGCTATTGTAAAAAGAAACACAACCTGGTATTTTGTATGTATAGCTGTCAAAATTTCTGAAATAAGCACAATTTTTCATTAATTTCAGACTTCTTCAAGACTCACATTACAGGTTATCAAAGAATATAAACATGCTCTCTCCCTCTCTCTAAAGTAGGTGAGCAAAATCAGCAACCACAAAAGCTAGATAAATGACCACAGTTCAGTGATGCATCTATATTTGTGTTTTTATGTGGCTCAGGAGTGCAGTTTGAATGTAGTCCTTCTTTACTACTATGGTTTGCATAGCAAATTGCTGGCAAAGAAACAAAATGCAAATGAGTTGAAACTAGGAGGTATGTACCTGGACTATGTACACAGTGCACTGTGGTCATTAGGACTTAAGTGGGGCTAATCTGAAGTAAATCCGCTGAAACACAGGCAATGCAGACCCTGGTTCTCAGTGCTAACTGCTTCATGCTGCTGTAGCCTGCCTGTTATGATGCCTTATTTGTCAGAGATACAGCTTAAGAGGTCTTTAACGATAATCCCCTTAGCAAAGTCTTGACAAACATTGAGGATGTCTATGGTTGTACTGTAGAAATCACTGGTTAGTGTCTCTTTTATCATATACCATCACTGAGATTGACAAACTCCTAGTTCCTATGCTGGATGAAATGAATTTTCCAGTCTGGCTCTGCACTGAACCTGGAACAGCCAAAGATATCCAGATACAGTCTTCCACTTTCCATGGAGAGCAGGTCATGCTTTGAAAACAGAGGTATAGAAATGAGTTCCTGAGGATAATTGTGTATATGAACTTAGCATTGGCTCTGCAGCAGAAATCCAGGAATCTTAAGACCAGAGTAAATGTGCAGAGGGCAACAGAGCTTGTCCTAAGGAGCAGTATTAGTGTCTGCCTCATTGGTTCATATCTTCAATATATACAAACATACCTGTACAGTGAATGCATGTCTGTGGGTATCAGAATGTGTTTCTCCTTGCAAAGGCAGGATGTACATAGTGAGACATGTATCAGTCTTGCATATAGCATTTTTTTCATTTTCTCTCTGTTTCCTAGTATCAAGTGTAAAAGTAATATCTGGCAATACACTATTGTTTTGCATGAGTGTTTAAGCAGCTCATGTGCCACAGTCTAGAGAATGATCCATCAGAATTACTGAAATGCAAAGGCTTCTGCTTTGTGGCATGCTGAGTGTTTCAGCTTTCACTCAGGTCTGTAGGTACTGCAGTTAGTAAAGACCACATAAATTTCATCATTATACAAGATTTCTGTGTATCATTTTGGGTCACAATGAATTTAAATGATATCACTGTATCTATGTTTTACATCACAAATATTCATATAAATAACAAAACTGTGTATACCTGACAACTTATAACCATGCAGAAAAGTTGATAGTGGGTTATAGCATTCTGTTAATTCAAATGTATAATGCAACCTTGGAATTTAGACAGTAACAATAGCTGATTGGAATTTAATGTTACACAGTGATATTTTTATTTTATTTTTAAGAAGGCTTTTTTTAAAAAAAGGTCTTTGTGAGAATGTATCACTAGAGTCAGAATATTGATTACTGCAAATTCCAGCAAATCATGAATGACATATTTTTGCACTGTACACCATACATCACTGGGCAAATTGCTTGTATTCATCATAAGTATGCTCTATAAAAATCTACTTTGCATACAAGCTCCAAGAACTTTAACAGAAAGACCACAGAAACACATTGTATACTTATTCAGAATAGAATAGAATAGAATAGAATAGAATAGAATAGAATAGAATAGAATAGAATAGAATAGAATAGAATAGAATTAACCAGGTTGGAAGAGACCTTCAAGATCATCAAGTCCAACCTATCACCCAACACCATCTAATCAACTATACCATGGCACTAAGTGCCCATCCAGTGACGCAGGTCTGCCTTTTTTTTTTTTTTTTTTAATGGACAGCATTCAAAGTAATTCATCTGACCTTCAATTTGCAGTAATGTGGCAATACCATTGCTAAACTCTCAAATATCATCATTCTAAACACCCAAAAGCTCCACAGAAGTGCCATAAATATTGCCGAAGCTTGTACTAATTTAAAGTATCACATGTCAATGAAAAGGATGAGAGTACACTTTTGGATGTATTCCCACAGATCTCATCCAAAATCCAAAGAAGAGAAATCCACAGCAGAATGATTTTGTTACACATAATAACAATTCCTGATGAGTTTAAAATGCCAAGACATTAAAACTTTGCATGCACTTACTGGGTGTATGAATTCACAGAAGAGCCCAATGCAAACACTCACCAAACTATGTACTTCTTCATAAATGGTACTTACCTACAAAGCAAACAGAAGAAAAGAAAAAAAAAAAAAAATTTTATAAAGACATATCTGTATATTTTAGCATCCTAAAAGCTGTTAGGAGGATTGCAACATCGTATTCACTTCTACAGTAATTCCCATCAAAACATATTCCTACATTTACAACTTAGACATCACTGGCTACGTGTAGTCACATATAAGAGACTGTTTCACTTCAAGTTTTACTGCTTGTAAGCTACTTCTGCATAGTAAAACACAATGAAGCTGCTGCATTTGGTATTGCAATGGTGTGTCCAGTAATCTGGTTACAGTAGTCTGGTTACAGTAGTTACTGACTTTGCTTTTCACCTTTCCTTACCTCGTCTCTATAACACAGTTGCCCCACTTCACACTTCTGCCAACCTAAAATTTTGTGGTTCAGGCAAACATACTTGTCTGAGAATGACAAAGCTGGACAGACATTCACACATTTTTAGAAAAACCTCTTTGCTTGACAGACTGTCTGTATCACAGTCATGATATACAGACAGAAAACAGTGGGGAAAAACATCAGACAAAGGGAACTTTGGCTGAAGCAAAGATGCTATCTCAAACTTAAATTCAGAAAAGCAGACATGTATCTTAAACTATCCAAAATGGTAGATGGTCCTGCTCATTGTGATAACATACACTTGAATTGGAAAGGTATTGGCAATACTTCCTAAGAGCTGACAGACGTTTGAGTTTAGGAAGGGTTGGAAAAGGTATTGTAATTCACAATTTTCCATTTCAGTCCTTGAAAAACTATTCCAAACAAAATCTTTAAAGAGAACAAAGGGAAGCTGCAAGAGTTGCAGCCTTCAAGACATCCTTGCTCCAGGTATTAAACACTGGCAAATATTTAAAAAACAAACAAACACAACATACTATATATTGTTACAACTGCCTTTTTTTTTTCCCTGAACACTTGCATAATTTATATAATTCCTCACTGTTATAGACTGAGTTGAACCTGCTGCTGTTATTCATACCATACCACAGTCTTGCCAGCTTCAAAAAGTGAAACTGCTAACTTGAGCAAAGTATTATGTGGCTTGAAGTTCAGATTGCAACAGGGGAGGCTTCCTGTTTTAGTTGCGGCTTCTGGGTTCCATTTTTCTTGGGTGTGGTCTCTTTTCTGCAGGCATGGTGGCAGAATGGGTGGGAGTTGGGTAGCCGCTGGGTTTGGTTTTCTGTTTCATGCTGTTTTTTTCCCTGTGTATTTCACTGCCCTTCTGCAAATAGCCTAAGGTGAGGTAATCATGTATTGTGTTAGATTAATTATATTATTAGCTAAGGTAATTATGCATTGTGCTTATGATATGCTATCTTATCTCTTTATCTCAGCCCTGACTTTTGTGTACGCTTCCCCTCATTTTTGTGCTGGGGGTGCAGGAGCTTTTAGCCCTTGTGCTAAACCATAACACTCATGAAAAAAAAATAAAAAGTTCCTAATCTATTCATCTATTCATCTAATCTATTCATTTGTTACATTTTGAAGGGGGAACTTTGGCCTAGTCCCTGACTTGTAAAGACTGAAAATAAATATATATAAGAAAAATAATTATAAGGTCTATATAATTCATTGGATTGCTAATGGGAATACTGGGCAGAGGCAACAGTTCTTGCTCTCTTCTTCTGTCACTTCTGCTTGCAACTTTCCTCTCTCTTCTGTGACCTTGTCAGGGGTATCTCTGTTTTGACTACTGTGTGAGGTAATGGGAAAGAGGGAGGGAGGTGGGAATGAGGTGAATGGGTCCCGTGGATCCATCCAGGGGGTGTCTGAAGAGTTTCTGTGCTGTTTATAAATTGTGTGTATTTATATAACATATATTGTATATTTTGTATGTATTAATTGTATTCCTACATATATTGTATATTTTGTATGTATTAATTGTATTCCATATTTCTCTGGACATGACTTGCTGGAACGTGTCCAGAGAAGGGCAACAAGGTTGGTGAGGGGTTTGGAACACAAGCCCTATGAAAAGAGGCTGAGGGAGGTGGGGTTGCTTAGCCTGGAAGAGACTGAGGGGTGACCTTATTGCTCTCTACAACTACCTGAAGGGGAGGTTGTAGCCAGGCAGAGGTTGGTCTCTTCTCCCAGGCAGCCAGCACCAGAACAAGAGGACACAGTCTCAAGCTGCACCAGGGCAGGTTTAGACTGGACGTTAGGAGGAAGTTCTATACAGAGAGACTGATTCCCCATTGGAATGGGCTGCCTGGGGAGGTGGTGGAGTCACCATCATTGGAGGTGTTCAGGAGGAGACTTGATGGGGTGCTTGGTGACATGATCTAGTTGTTTGATGGGTTGGATGCGATGATCTTGAAGGTCTCTTCCAACCTGGTTTATTGTATTGTATTGTATTGCATTGTAGTTTGCTTGTAAATACAGCTTCATTTGCTTCCAAAACTTTCTGAACTAGTCTTGCAATTTTCATTTTTGGGAGAGTGATTCTCCAAACTATCTGGGGGTAATTTCAAACCCACCACATCCTCCTACATGATTTTTTTACTCTCTTGGTATTACTTTTTGAAAATTACACCAAGCTAAAGAATAATTAAATGAAGGTGACATAGAGAATGACACGCTCTAATAGAAAAAAATAAATCCATAGCACTCAAGGATTCCTGAAAAAACTGATTTATTCTATGTAAGCGTAAATCTTGTACATTTGGTCTGATGACACACACTGGAAGTTGCTACCGTTCTAACAGAAAACTTCCTAGTGCTATTTTATTCTACTAGAAATACAGGCAAGAGTATCCATTATTTTGTATTCTTAAAAGAAACAGCAATTAACTATATCACATATTATCAGAGAAGACACATTAATTGGAACAGAAGAGCATAACAGATGTGCATTTGTGAAAGTCCACAGGAAGTCCTCTACCACTGATACTGGTCATCTTTCCATGCCAAAATTAAAGGAACAACCTTAGACACATGCTGGGGACAACCCAGCTGGAAAGCAGCTGTCTAGAGAAGGCCTTGGTGTCCTGTTGGACAAAAAGCTGAATGTGAGCCAACAATATGATGCTGTGGCAAAGAAGGTTCATGGTCTCTGAATTTCATGAGAAGAGTGGCCAGCAAGTTGAGAGTGGTGATCCTTTTTCACAAGATGATTTATGCTTGTCAAAGGCTTTTCAATTTTGGCTTGTAATTCATGTGATTAAAAAAAACTTTACTTGCTTATTTTAAATTAAATGTATGAAAGAACTATAATCAATATCCTATCAATTTGTACAATTATCCAGAAGGAAGTTATAAATAAGATGGAGCCAGGCTCCTTCTGGTGGTTCCCAGGAACAGGATCAGAGGGAACAGATACAAACTGAAATATAAGAGATTCCCTCTGAAGATCCAGAAACACTTTTTTTAACTGTGAAGGTCAGCAGAGGCACAGGTTGCCCAGAGAGATTGTGGAGTCTCCATGCTTGAACCTACTCTGAACATGATGATAGAGAACCTGCTCTAAATGGCTTGTTTGAGCAGGACTGTGAATCAGATGGCCTCCAGAGGTCCCTTTCGGTATCAATGATCACGTGTTTCGGTATAAAAACAGACTGAACAAGTAAGTCTGTTTTACATTTAATAGGGAATAATTAATCGTCCTTGTGGGAATAGATTAGATTGGATATATTATTTGTTGGAAGCATAAAACAATGGAAAATTACCAAGCCCTGTGTTGCTGATAAACACATGGTGATCAAAGCAGACACAGGAGCTGGGTGGAGACCTGGTGTTCTGTGTTACAATGAATTGTGCTGGACAGAATGGAGGGGTAAGGCAGAGGCCCACTTTTCTATTCCTCACTTAACACCTGCAACACTGCTGACCAGTGGATTCACACCAAAAAACCAAGAAATGTCTTCTGCAATGGATAAAGGAATAACTGGTTGACCACCAGGAACAATGACTCGACCACTGACTCTGCACAATTGTAGATAATGAGGTATAAATATTATCCCAATTTCGTATCTCATTTGGAGGGGAGAGGTCAACACCAAAGGGCCTGGACAGGTCAACGGGTTTGTCCCTGTCACCCCAATCCAGAAGGGACACCTTTTGGGTAAGATTTGTGACCTCAGCTATGCTGAGAGTTTCCCCAGGAGACAAAATGTGCAATTCTATTTGTTATTTCTATTTTGCACCAGCAATCACAGAAAGCCACATGGGAATGCTTCATACAGAAATCAGCATTGGGAGGTAGGACCTCAGGTAACTGGGTGAGGAGTTTCTTATGCTTACCTACCTACTCCTTTCAGGTACTAGTGAAAAAGCAGCGGATTACTTTTCTTGCCTTTCATCAAGTTTGCTGAGTCATTGTCTTATGCTATTGGTAACATTTCATTCCATTACTATTATTAGTGTATTGTATTACTACCACCACCAAAAGCCAAACATTCCACACCCTGACATCCCTAATGCATTAACTCTTTTCAAACATCTCTAAAATTGCTGATCATGTCTTTAACAACCCCAAAGTCATTTGCGGAGCATGTATTTATATGTGTAATGGTGTCTTTTTGTAGTATGGGTGTAGGTGTTTGATCACCCTAGAGCACAGTTTCCAGGCCAGGAGGTTAGGTTAGCCAGTTATTACATTACACAACAAAGTTATATACTCTGACAAAAAGCACGTGTCACATCTTAATTGGTTATTTTCTAGTGGCATGCGTGTAATTAAAGCATACAACAGGTTAAAATAACAAAATAATATTCTAACACATCCAACCAAATTCTGCCAAGTTTCTCCCTTCAGTTACCATTTGGCATTTTTTCTAAGTCAGAGACCCTAAATAACCTTCTCTAATTTGAGCAAAGGCAAATCTTTCCCTACATTTCCCTCTTTCTTTCCCTCATTTACTGACATGGTGTGCTTTCCTAACTCAAGGGCAATACATAGCTGTTCCAAAGCTATCAAAACCAACTCTTCTCCTACATCTCCCCCTTTTTCTAATAAACCCACACTTTTGATCGATCTTTCTAACATTCTTTGCATACATAAAAGCAAGCAAGATAAAATTAACAATATATCAAAAGCAATTAATAAAATCAACAATCTAATTTGATAATTGTATCCACCCTGGTAACAACACATCCATCAAAGCCTTCACATCCATGTCTATGGATAAGTAACAAGAAATCTACAATGGCCTTACTCTGTAACGTAGAGTGTCTATCAGACTAATGTAACACAAAAAAGATACAATACTCAGAGCTGTACCAATTAGCTTGTTCTATCACAACTGGCACAATAGATGGGTAAAGATAACAAGACGTCCAGCCACACTACAATAACAAGCATACATTCCTTTCCACTTATGTCCCAAGGTCAAGACACAAACAGGACAGTTGCTTCTTTCAGACAGAAAGTTCATCCCACAGTTTTGAACTTACTTCTTTGTTACCTGCCTGATCTCTTAAAGGAGAACTTAGATCTTGCTAGTTCAAATACTTACATTTCCCTTTTTTTATTAATAAAGACTTGATTAACCATATGAGTTCTACCCTGAACACATTGTACACAAGGATTAAGATACAAAGACCTACAAATACAGCAAACCCAATCTTCAGCACTGTCTTTTACAATCTGCTTCAAAGGCATGAATGTTACACCTTTCCCTTTTTCTAAAATGGTCAAAAATCATAATAGTGTTTAATGTCAGCAAGGTCCTTCCTTGATCCATGAGGGTAGGGCTGGCCAGGCTCTATCTCCACAGATAAGGAAAATACCTGCAGGCAGACAGCAACAGCAAAAAGGCCCCTTCGCTGGGTCAGAGATGACATCCTAAATATTCATGGTTCTGCCCAATGTAAAATTAAACAAAACACAATAATCCATTTTTACTCATCCTAAGATACTGATCATCTGATGCTCTGTTTTTGCTAAGGAAAGGCACTGAGTCCTATTATTCCTACCTTTGACCTAATGTTGTTTGTTTTTTCCTTTCAAATTTCTCCCAACTAAAGCCTCCAAAATATGTATATCCTCCATAAATTTTGTTAAAACCATGTATAAAATAAAAATTTGAGAATATAACATGCTTTAACTATTCTTTGTGACATAATACCTGATCTCCTCCTTTTTCTGTTTTTTATAGCCTGAAATTAAAATGTCTGTTGTGCTATAATTCATTTTAACCTTCCCTTTAACTATTTGAGATCATTACTTAACTATGACAGACTGGTGAGTAACCATATAAATCCATGTGAACATATTCCCTAATCACACAACAATTAAGAAACCATAATATTCAGTCCTAATGCAGATATATTTTGGTGACATTCTTGTTCAATCAGCCTCTGATTGATGCTGTTGATCTCAGTTTACAATGACAATCATTGTGATCAGTGTTAGGTAGGTCTGCTGATTCTTAATTTCCTGGGCACTGCTCTTTGTCCCATCCTCTTGATTCTCAAGCTGTCTTCTGCTGAGATGATTGCAGCACTGAGTTGCAAAACTGATGTTTCCAGGACATGACATGGGTTGGCTTTTCCATGTTGGTATCAGTGAAGCCCAGAGGTGACAACATATGCATCCCCTTCTTTTTTTCTTTTCTTTCTTTTAAATATAATTCTTATCTTAAAGCTATTGTGAATACAAATAAAAGAAAAAAAAATTCTATAATATATCAAACTCCTAACTTAAGCTAATACCAAAATCCCTAAAAAACTTAAAGAACTAAGCTAATATTAAACTATCAAATCAATGCCTAAAAAAAGAAACAAAAAAGATGTTACATTGCCTAAAGCATGTTTGTTTTTAAAAATGAAAACTTATCCAGTATGATTCCCACCTATATGACACAGAGTTCCCCTGAAAGGTGCTGTCCAGAGGGACCTGGACAGGCTGGAGAGGTGGGCACAAGCCAGCCTCACGAGGTTTAACAAGACCAAGTGCAGGCTCCTACATCTGTCAAGGCAATCCCAGGCACAAATACAGGCTGGGCAGGGACTGGCTGAAGAGCAGCCCTGAGGAGAGAGACTTGGGGGTGCTGGTGGACGAGAAGCTCAACAGGAGCTCTCAATGTGCACTTGCAGCCCCCAAAGCCAATCAGATCCTGGGCTGCATCAAGAGAAGTGTGGCCAGCAGGTCAAGGGAGGGGATTCTCCCCCTTCTACTCAGCTCTGGTGAGACCCCACCTGGAGTACTGCTTCCAGTTCTGGAGCCCCTATGACAAGAGGGAACTGGAGGTGCTGGAACATGTCCAGAGAAGGGCCATGAGGATGATCAGAGGGCTGGAGCACCTCTCCTATGAGGACAGACTGAAGGAGTTGGGGCTGTTCAGTCTGGAGAAGAGAAGGCTCCCAGGTGACCTCATTGTGGCCTTCCAGTATCTGAAGGGGGCCTACAAGAAGGCTGGGGAGGGACTTCTCAGGATCTCAGGTAGTGGTAGGACTAGGGGGAATGGAATGAAGCTGGAGGTGGGGAGATTCAGGCTGGACATGAGGAGGAAGTTCTTCACCATGAGAGTGGTGAAGCCCTGGAATGGGTTGTCCAGGGAGGTGATTGGGGCCCCATTCCTGGAGGTGTTTAAGAGCAGGCTGGATGAGGCTCTGGCCAGCCTGATCTAGTGTGAGGTGTCCCTGCCCATGGCAGGGGGTTGGAACTAGATGATCCTTGTGGTCCCTTCCAACCCCCCAATCCCTGACTGATACTATGATACTATGAAATGCCATAGCACACAAAAAAAGAAGGTTTGAACCAAAGAAAAAAGACTTAACCTGTGAACTCCTAGAATAACTTATTCTACTTACACATTATCACTTATACCATATTATAATCAGTAAATACATAAGTACCAATTATTCATTATGCTTACTTTTAAAACTTATTACTTCAAATATCAAAATAACAAATCTCCAAAGTCCCTTACAATCAGAAATAATGCTAAAATCATTATCCATATCAGGTTTGCACTTACAAAATGTTGAATATTTTTCTTAACTTAGCACTGTTACTTTATATCAGAACACAGCTTTTGCAGACAAGGGAAAGATAACAAAAAGAGAAGGCAGGTGGGGGGAAAGGGAGAACTGACAGGCTCAGCAAAACCCCTGTAGCCACAGAGGGGAGAAGGGGGCGGGGAGAGAATGTTGCCAAATCCACAGCAGCTCCCCTTCCAGGTAGCTGTCAAGGTTGAACTACACAATCCCTCAGTGGCGGAGGATCCCATAGAGATGGCCAGAGCAAAAGCCATTGCTTCCTCCTTGCTCCACATCACTGTCCACACTGTTCAAAACATCAAAGGCTGGGGCAGAAGCTGCAACAGCCTCTGTTGCCAAAGTTTCTGGATGTTGATGTGTGCACGCTGTTAGCACATCAGTTAGAGCAGAATTTCTTAAGGCATGCAGAAGTCTCTGGCAATCAGTGTTTTTCACTTGCTTCTCCAAGGTAGGTTCAGTGTCAGGCATTGCTTTAATTTCTCTGATCTTACTCTCCTTCTTAGCATAGTACCAAAACTCAGATCATGGATCATGCACTGTTCTTTTAGTGACAGAGGAGCGGTGCTCAGCAGCTGAACAGAGCATCTGCTGAAAAGCAGAGGTACTGATAGACTTCTCATGTTGCTTACAGGCTTCTAGGACAGTTATCTCCTCCCAAGTCATACTTTTTGCTTAAAATGTCCCTTTTGTCCACAATTAAAACATGTTGAAGAGAGTTATAGCTCTTTTTTTCAAGATCTAAGTAAAGACTCCGAATAGTGTTCTCTCTTCTTCTGACATCTGATTCCTCATTATGTGCTCGCCAAAAAACAGGCTCCAACCCCCCTTATGATTACCCCAACTGCTCACCTCTGCCTCACAGCTCCGCAGATTCTCTCTTCAATTGCTTCTTTTTTCCAGAGGTGCCTTTAATTTTTCTTTCTTTCTTTTTTTTTTTAACATCTGGACATCCACGCTTTCCATGCCTCTACTTAAGCTGAGTCAGGGACTGTCACCAGCCACTGGGCTCCCCTTCCAGTGGACAACAGCCTCTAGTGAGTCTCAAAGAGACCAAAGACTTCAAGGTGACCATTTTGTGGCAGCGGTGAGCACCATCTCCACAAGCCTTGTGAAGCCAAGTTTTTGGTTGTTGGTGCAAGTCGGAATCATTATCTTCAGTTGTTCAGGGTGCACGTCATGGGTCACTATTTGTTGTAGTATGGGTGTAGGTGTTTGATCACCCTAGAGCACAGCTTCCAGGCAAAGATGTTAGCAGGCAAACATGTTTATTACATTACACAGCAAAGTTATATACTGTGAACATAGGGTTTTACGTGTACAAAGCTGTAGTTCTATGAATCCATAACTAAGATGGATACATGTCAACCTTGGGTTTAATTTCTTCTGCTAGACTTATTCAGCCCATTCTCTAAGCCAGCCAAAGACAGTCAGGTTAAGAGTCTTAATTTGCTAGAAAAAATGTCAAATATGCAACATAAGAAGATGAAACATAATTTATAAAAATTGTATGATTTATGAATAAATATATATATGTATATGTATAAATATATCTATCTACTCACAAAACCACCTGAATAATGAAAGCAGGTTGTTAGCTTATTGTAGTTTTCTAGCCTTTAAAAACTGTATGTAATAGCTGTAAAGTAATTTAATTTCATTTTTATGCCTTATACAGTAGTCTAAATATTGTGTTATAGCAGTACCTCAAAATGTTCTTTGAGGAGAGAAAACATCTAATGAACATCTTTTCAATAAAAAAAAATACTAAAACCAAAAAAGCAGTGATCATAGAAAGTTTCTACTAGTCTCCAATAAGCTTAAATGCTATGTAAAATTCCTAGGAATGGTATTTTTACCTAACACCATAACCCTGCCTCCCTGCCTGCTGATGTTTAGAATAAAAAGAGCATCATCTTTTTCTTGTGCATTTCTCATGCGTGTTACACGTGCTGAGATGAAACACCTTGGAAGACAACAGTAGATTTTACATTATTATAGAAGTAAACCATTTTCAACAACAAACAAATACAGCAGTAGTCCACACCCCATGTCATTCTTTCTTAAACACTCTTAATCTAATTCTGTTGAATAATGTCATGGATTGAGTTGAACCTGCTGCTGTTATTCATACCATGCTGCAGTCATGCCAGCTTCAAAAAGTGAAAGTTCTAACTGGAGCAAAGTATTATGGGGCTTCAAATTCAGACTGCAACACAGGAGGCTTCCTGTTCTGGTTGCGGGATTCTGTGTTCCAGATTAATGGCTGTTGTTTTTTTTCTGCAGGCTTGGCGGTGGAAAAGGTGGGAGTTGGGTAGCTGCTGGTTTTGGTTTTCTGTCTTATGCTGGGTTTTTCCCTACATTTCACTGTACTACTTCTGCAAATAGGCTAAGATAAAGTAATAATGCATTGCGATTATTATATTTTATATTAAACTCTTATCTCTTTATCTCCACCCTGAGTTTTGTATGTTACCTTTTGTATGTAACCACTTTCATGTTGGGGGAGCAGGGAGTTTAGCCCTTGTGCTAAACCATTACAAGTAACAAGCAACAGACATTTAATAAAGGCAATACAAATACAATACTCTCATATTCTAAAATTCAGTGATGGAATTATAAATGTGCTTGAAAATTTTCTTCTCTCTAATTAATTAATGAGAAAAAAAAATCAACCTAAACAGTAAGGGCAGCATGGTATTTTTATTTATTGTTGCAGTTTGGGCTGGGTGCCCTCTGCTCCATGAGGTGCTTCCTGTGTCCAGAGGTCCAGCCCAGTGGGTGGACACAGGAAGCTGGGTATTTCATAGAATCATAGAATCATAGAATCAGTCAGGGTTGGAAGGGACCACAAGGATCATCTAGTTCCAACCCCTGCCATGGGCAAGGACACCCTACACTAGATCACGCTGGCCAGAGCCTCGTCCAGCCTGGTCTTAAACACCTCCAGGGATGGGGCCTCAACCACCTCCCTGGATAACCCATTCCAGGGCTTCACCACTCTCATGGTGAAGAACTTCTTCCTCACATCTAGCCTGAATCTCCCCATTTCCAGCTTCATTCCGTTCCCCCTAGTCCTATCACTACCTGAGATCCTGAGAAGTCCCTCCCCAGCCTTCCTGTAGGCCCCCTTCAGATACTGGAAGGCCACAATGAGGTCACCTCGGAGCCTTCTCTTCTCCAGACTGAACAGCCCCAACTCCTTCAGTCTGTCCTCATAGGAGAGGTGCTCCAGCCCTCTGATCCTCCTCGTGGCCCTTCTCTGGACACGCTCCAGCACGTCCACATCCCTCCTGTAATAGGGGCTCCAGAACTGGACGCAGTACTCCAGGTGGGGTCTCACCTGAGCTGAGTAGAGGGGAGAAGCACCTCCCTTGACCTGCTGGTCACACTTCTCCTGATGCAGCCCAGGATCTGATTGGCTTTCCGGGCTGCAAGCGCACATCGAGAGCTCATATTGAGCTTCTCGTCCACCAGCACCCCCAAGTCTCTCTCCTCAGGGCTGCTCTCCAGCCAGTCCCTGCCCAGCCTGGATTTGTGCCTGGGATTGCCTCGACCCAGATGCAGGACCCTGCACTTGGTCTTGTTGAAGCTCATGAGGTTGGCTTGTGCCCACCTCTCCAGCCTGTCCAGGTCCCTCTGGATGGCATCCCTGCCCTCCAGCGTGTCCACTGCACCACACAGCTTGGTGTCATCAGCAAACTTGCTGAGGGTGCACTCGATGCCACTGTCCATGTCACCCACAAAGATGTTGAACAAGACAGGTCCCAGGACTGATCCCTGAGGGACTCCGCTTGTCACTGGCCTCCACTGGGACATGGACCCATTGACAGCCACTCTTTGGGTGCGGCCATCAAGCCAATTCTTTATCCATCTAGTGGTCCATCCATCAAACCCATGTGTCGCCAGCTTGGAGACCAGGAGGTGGTGCGGGACAGTGTCGAAGCCTTTGCTCAAGTCCAGGTAAACGACATCAGTTGCTCGCCCCTCATCTATTAATGCTGTCACCTGATCATAGAAGGCCACCAGGTTTGTCAGGCAGGATTTGCCCTTGGCAAAGCCATGCTGACTATTCCCAACCACCTCTTCACTGTTCTTCTGAGTCATTAGTGCCTCCAGGAGGATCTGCTCCATGATCTTTCCGGGCACAGAGGTGAGACTGACTGGCCTGGAGTTCCCGGTTCCTCCTTCTTGCCCTTTTTGAAAATGGGAGTAATGTTTCCCCTTTTCCAGTCTGTGGGGACTTCCCCAGTCTGCCAGGACTTTTGGAATAGAATAGAGAGAGGTTTAGCAACCTCATCTGCCAGTTCTCTCAGCACCCGTGGGTGTATCCCGTCGGGTCCCATGGACTTGAACATTTTCAGGTTCTTCAGGTGATCACGAACCTGAGCTTCACTTATGATGGGCAGTTCTTCCTCCCGTCCCTGGCATCGTCTGCCATGACACCAGGAGTGTGGCTGGAGGCCCTTGCAGTGAAGACTGAGGTAAAGAAGTGATTGAGTACCTCAGCCTTTTCCACATCACTAGTGACTAATTCACCACTTTCCTTTCTGAGGGGGCCCACACCTTCCCTAGTCTTCTTCTTGCCATTAATATACCTGTAGAAATTCTTAGTGTTCCCTTTAACCCCCTGGCTAGATTCAGTTCAAACTCTGCTTTGGCTTTCCTAACCAGGCCTCTTGCTGCTCGGGCAGCTTCCTTATATACCCCCTGTTCTATCTGTCCTTCCCTCCACTTCCTGTAGAGTTTCTTCTACCATAATTCTTTGCACCACTATAAGATCCAGTGCGAGGTCTAAGCACCTCCTCTCTTTCTTCCTCGCCGTCACCCAGTAACTAGGGGAGATGTTGTCTCCCGGCCCTGGGCCTGGCTAGGCCCAAGGCCACAGGGGGATGGGCAGTTTCAGATCTGGCCAGCTGAGACTAGCCTAGCAGTGGGGAGGGGGGAAGAAGGAGCCCTGGGGGTCTTGGATGTACCCCCAGGTGGGGATGGGATCTGCCTGGGACTGTTTTGGGATTTCTTTTGTCACTCTGCTTCTGGCTGTCTGTAAACATTCACTGCTTTTTCCATCACTTTTGCAATCCGTTTGTCTGAGTTGTTATTTTGCCTGTGGTGGGGAGGGGGCTGCCTCAACCCATCACATTATGGCAGACCCCCTCCCCATCACAACCATCCTCTGCTACCAATAATGTGATGGAATACTGTCTTTCAGGCAGATAAAAAATAATTCAGAACATATGCAAATGACAGTTCAGGTGAGCAAGTGAAGTCTTCACAGGGACTGTTATTAATTACTGAAAAGCATTTAAAGGACAGGAAGGCTCCACTGCTTCCACTGCTGCTGAAGAGTTTTAGCCAATGCATCTGAATTCATACTAACAGCTTTCAAAATAATTCTTATCCTGGTTGGGAATTCTCCAGGTTATACTGGTTGGATACAAAATATACAAACAAGTCCCAGTCTCACATGTATTGATTAAAACCCTCTCAGCTCTATTGTTTAGCTGCTTCATGATCCATCTCACTGGCTGCTCTTTTAACCCATGCTTCCTGAGCTTACCTATGAGGATGTCATGTGTCAAAAGTCAGTGCCAAATGCCTTGCTAAAGTCAGGATGCTTTACCCATTCAGTCATACCATCATGGAAGGCTATCAGATTAGTCAAACATAATTTTCTCTTGGTAAGCCCATACGGTTTACTCCCGATAACCTTCTTTTCTCCTAGGTGCTTAGAGATGTGCTTTACTGTGCATTCTCTGAAAAAAAAAGTACCTTCTTTGAAACCCATTGCCTGATCACTACACTGAGGGACCTTGTTCTTACATAAGAAATAGCAAGCAACTTTTCTTCATTCACATTTCATCTGCTGTTTACAGTTTCCTCTGCTGTCTGTGACTGTATATATTTTCTCATTCAATCAAGCTCTTTTCCATACTGAAGCATCCTACTGTATCTGATCACTCCTTGTTGTTCTATTTCTTTTTAATCGTTCTTAATCTTTGTGGCTTGTCAATCACCAACTTGGTATTTTCAAAGGACTACTCACAATGATTTCTAGAACCCTGTCCTTAAGGTTGTTATTTTATCTAAGGTCCACTAAATACAACTTGGCTTAGCTAAGGTTTTATTTCCCATATATTTTCATCTTCATTTATTGTCAATGAACTTTCCTCAATGTGTTACTTCTCATTGAATCAGTGTTGGATAAGAGCTTTGTCACTTTAAGAGCTCTTAACAAAGTACACTATAAGAAGGTATTTTGGAATCCAAAAAGAACCTGATCATATCAACTCATTTGCTGACTCCTTATAACAAAACAAACCCCCAAACATACAAAAGCAACCAAAAATCCCAATAACAATAATAATAATAAACCAAATCAACCCATTAAAAAAAAATAAATCTACTAACCTCTGATTCTGAACCATGCTTTTCTTCTAGAAAAGCGCATTTCACACCTCAATTGTATCACATGCACAAAATATCTACTCCCCCAAAATTTATGGAGTTCATTCGCTACAGAAATCAGACGTGCTTTCTTACTATTTTTCAGTGAACCACAACAGAAGTTTGTTTTGGTTTTCAGCTGTTGCTTTGATTTTGAATAATCATCACGTCTCAATCATTTATCAGCCCATGTACCAAACATTACACATATAAACATGAAGTTCTTGCCAAAATAAATTATAAAGTGGTCTAGAAAAAGCCTGTTATCTACCCACATGAAACCACAAAACCTGCAGCAAACTCTTATAAAACAAAGGCAAGTTACCAGCTTTTAGGTGCTACACAATGCACAATATAGGATAGCATTTACACAACTACAGAAATACTAATTCTGGCCTTCAACACTGCAAATTAAGCCTGATGAAGTACAAAGCATGATACAATTAAATTTTGTCTATGTAGAGAAAGACATAGAGCTGGAATACACGAGCAGCATATTCTTTTCCACCAACTTCACTGGCCGAAGACACAAAAATATTCCAAAAAAGCTTTGACTAAAAATATCTGAATTTAGTCAGAAACTGTACATTACTAAAAAATATTAGGCTTTGTTCTACAGTTGTTTAAAAACAAAGAGGTAGCCTTTGATCAGTAATACAAACTTTGGTTTTATCCTTTGCATTACCAACGTATTTGTTTATTTATATTTTCTTCCCCAGAATACTTGACATAATTGTGTAGGATTCAATTGTCTTTCATTGAGACTATTACTTCTACTATTTTTAATGAACACTTTAAGTTACAAATACTGAAAATATTTATCAGTCTGGGGCACTCAGTATTTCATGCTTTAGTAAATGGCATAATATACCAAGGTTTGCCAGGCATAAAACATTTCAGTTATTCAGGCAGGATATTAAAAATTGCCATTTCAAATGTTCAAGTTAGCTCTATTTTTCATGGAAAACACACTGCTAATTAATTATCTTATAATTATTGTGGGGTTTAATGTCATGCATTTCTGCTTCTTCCATCTCATGCATTCCAATCCATCTTTTTTTTTTTTTTTCCGCTTTTCCCCACCCCTTCTTTCCCTTCTAGTCATCCTGTGTGGAGGACATCTTTGTTCTAAAGTATTGTCTGTCTGTATAATGAATGTATTCACTCCTTGGAGAAAATCCTTTTGTAAATGCCTACTGCTACAATGATATGAAAATCAAATGTCAACCTTGTAACTTTGCCAGCTCTGGAACTTTGGATCCGGATGGATTAGAGAATGGAGAGGAGGTAGGATTCTGACAGAGGGCATCTAGCAGCTTCAGCACCAATTGTCTCACAGAAGATCTAACTTAAAGGGACTTACTTAAATGATATTGAATAGCAATAGGGATAGTCATCCTAGGTTAAAGTAGTCTTGCTTTATTTGGTGAAACTTACCACCAAAATAATATATATATTATATATATATTTTTAAAGTCATTCAAACTATGTAAGGTTAAAATAAACATGAGCTTTAAATAAAATTTAAAGTTTAAATAAATTCAAATAAAAATAAAAATTATTTTATTAGTGACATTAATATTAATATTATAAATTTTAATTTGCTCTCTAGAATGTTCCTGTTTACTCCTGTAGACTCCATACAATCTCCATGACTAGCAGTCAAAATATTTTGAATCTTTAGCAAATCTTTACTGATGCAGATCTCCTGCAAATTTGTGTTGCTTTTAAAATTGTAGAATTTTCACTTTTAGTCAACTGCAGTAGTTTTCAGTCACCATATATATGAAACGTATTTACGTAGTGACATACCTTTAATGTCACTTTTGCACAACACTGCATAAATACATGAATGTGTTAGTGTTTAAAACACAGTTAAAAGAGAACAAGAAGAGCTCCTACGTCCTCACCCAAATTAAATAAAAAATTATAAAATAACTGTGACTGCGTAGAGACAGTTTATTCCTCAAGCACATGTAATTCTGGGCTCAGCCCATGGGAGGAGGCCTGCTCAGAACCATGGATATGGTATCACTCCCTCTTAACCACCCACACCCTTATCCTACTCAGCCACCCACACCCTCATCCTACATGTTTAGACCTGGTCTTTCTCTGGCATCCTTGGTCCCTAACTGCTGAAAGCAATGCAGTTCAGAAAGCAATCAACTTTCCCTCCTGCAGTATTTATGCTCTGTTCAATGGCAGAGAAGAAGCAGTTTGTAAGGAAATTGTTTATTTTACCATGCTGCTGTTAATTCTATACACTTTTTCTCCCCCACTCCACAATAAAACAGAAAGTCCACATTTGTCACCTATATTGGTGAGAACAAGGCAAACATAAATTGTATATTCTAAAGTAAGTATTCTGAAGTAAGTAATACTGAGTTTCTAAATAGATGGATTATTATGATTAAAGAAATAATTCAAAGCTGTGTAACAATATACTCATGTAATTTTAATATATGCAAAATAGTCTCAGGTTAAGCCTCAACAACAAGCCAATTTCCTTTAAGCACACTTCAAGATGTAAATGGCCTGCCTGTGCTTTCTCTCTCTCCTTTGATATATTTACTTGTTTATTAAATTTTGCCCATGTCTTTCATTCTTGATTTAATTTTTAAATATTTTTAGTCAAAATGTATTAATTTCTCCATTGTGTAGATGTCCTCCTCAATTGGCATCAATGCCTGTTCTTGAATATGAGGTTAAGTTCTAAATAAATGTAATCTACATTTAAGAAAACAATATTTATGTTTCTATTGCCTTTAGGACTAGGAAAAACTTATTTACAAAACAATACTGTTTGCAATATTAATCTAGTATCATTTCTTTTTGCAAAGCTATCACTACAGGGCAGGGTCCTGCATCTGGGTCGGGGCAATCCCAAGCACTGATATAGGCTGGGCAGTGACTGGCTTGAGAGCAGCACCGAAAAAAGGACTTAGGGGTGGCGGTGGATGAGAAGATTAACATGAGGCACCAGTGTGCACTTGCAGCCCAGAAAGCCAATCACATCCTGGGCTGCATCAAGAGAAGCATAACCAGCAGGTCAATGGAGGTGATTCCCTCCACTCTGCTCTGGTGAGACCCCACGTGGAGTACTATGTCGAGTTCTGGAGACGCTATTATAGGAATAGAATAGCATAGTGTGACCAGTTTAGGCTGGGCCTTTAAGAAAGGGACAGTTGATGGAACACTCTGGCTGAATGTATTGAAAACAAAGATAAGGTCTAAACAAATTTCATTGGTAGATTGGTAGAATGCAACTTTTAAGTTTTAGCTTAGTCTGCTCAGTCTTCGCTCGCTGTCTGTTCCTGGGGGTCTGTCTGCTTTCTCTCTCTCTGAAGCAACAGCTTGCTGGACAGGAGTGACCTTGAATTAACAAAGCTAACCAGACAAGAAAACTAATTCTTGCATATGCTTTGAGCTAACAGAATTTTCTCCTTAATTGCCTTTCTCTCTCTCTCTCTAACCCTTTTTGGGAAAAAAAGGGGAGGTAGGGAAGGAGAGAGGGAACAGAGGGACCCCCCCTGGCTGAAGGGGGGAAAAAGTCTCCTGTATTATGTTCATTGCTGTATATTTCTGTATATATTGCAAATATTATATATTGTGTACATATTCATTGCATTCCATTCATGCTTGTAAATACAGCTTGTTTCATTTGCTTTCTCCGACTGAGTTAGCTGTGGTATCTTTGTGTGTGTGTGTGTAACTTTCTCACCCTACCACACATAGCATAGCATAGAATAGCATAGCATAGCATAGCCCAGGTAGAATAGAATAGAGTAGAGTAGAATAGAATAGAATAGAATAGAATAGAATAGAATAGAATAGAATAGAATAGAATAGAATAGACCAGGTTGGAAGAGACCTTCATGATCATCAAGTGCAACCTATCACCGAACACCATCTAATCAACTAAACCATGGCACCAAGAACCCCATCCAGTCTCTTCCTAAACACCTCCAGTGATGGTGACTCCACCGCGCCCTGGGCAGCCCATTCCAATGGCCAATCACTCTCTCTATGAAGAATTTCTTCCAAACATCTAGCCTAAACCTGCCCTGGCACAGCCTGAGACTGTGTCCTCTTGTTGTGCTGCGGTTGCCTGGGAGAAGAGACCAACCCCCACCTGAATGCAACCTCCCTTCAGGTAGTTGTAGATAGCAATATGGCCTCCCCTGAGCCTCCTCTTCTCCAGGCTAAGCAACCCTAGCTCCTTCAGCCTTTCCTCACAGGGTTTGTGCTCCAAACCCCTCACCAGCTTTGTTGCCCTTCCCTGGACACTTTCCAGCAAATCAACATCGTTCCTAAACGGAGGGGCCCAGAACTAGGCACAGTACTCAAGGTGTGGCCTAACCAGTGCTGAGTACAGGGGCAGAATGACTTCCCTGCTCCTACACGCCACACTGTTCCTGATGCAGGCCAGGATGCCATTGGCCTTCTTGGCCACCTTGGCACACTGGATAGCTCATGTTCAGCCTACTATCAATCAGTACCCACAGGTCCCTCTCTGCATGGTCGCTCTCCAGCCACTCTGACCCCAGCCTGTAGCTCTGCATGGGGTTGTTGTGGCCAAAGTGCAGCACCCAGCAACTGGACTTGTTAAATGCTATCATGTTGGACTCTGCCCATCTATCCAGTCCGTCAAGATCCCTCTGCAGAGCACTTCAACCCTCTAACAGATCAACACCTGCCCCTAGCTTGGTGTCATCTGCAAATTTACTGATGATGGACTCAATGAATAGAATAGAATAGAATAGAATAGAATAGAATAGAATAGAATAGAATAGAATAGAATAGAATAGAATAGAATAGAATTACCAAGGTTGGAAGAGACCTCGAAGATCATCGAGTCCAACCTGTAACCATAACCTCACAACTAGACCATGGCACCAAGTGTCACATCCAGTCCCCTCCTGAACGCCTCCAGGGACGGAGACTCAACCACCTCCCCGGGCAGCCCATTCCAATGACGAATCACTCTCTCGGTGAAGAACTTTCTCCTCACCTCCAGCCTAAACTTCCCCTGGTGCAGCTTGAGACTGTGTCCCCTTGTTCTGGTGCTGGTTGCTAGGGAGAAGAGGCCAACCCCTTCCTGGCTACAACCACCTTTCAGGTAGTTGTAGAGAGCAATGAGGTCACCCCTGAGCCTCCTCTTCTCCAGGCTAAACAGCCCCAGCTCCCTCAGCCTCTCCTCATAGGGCTTGTGCTCAAGGCCTCTCCCCAGCCTTGTTGCCCTTCTCTGGACACGTTCAAGTGCCTCAATGTCCTTCTTAAACTGAGGGGCCCAGAACTGGACACAGGACTCAAGGTGCGGCCTAACCAAAGCAGAGTACAGGGGCACAATGACCTCCCTGCTCCTGCTGGCCATACTATTCCTAATGCAGGCCAGGATGCGGTTGGCCCTCTTGGCTGCCTGGGCACACTGCTGGCTCATGTTCAGCTTCCCATCAACCAGTACCCCCAGGTCCCTCTCTGCCTGGCCGCTCTCCAGCCACTCTGACCCCAGCCTGTAGCGCTGCCTGGGGTTGTTATGGCCAATGTGCAGAACCCGGCACTTGGATGTGTTCAATCTCATGCCATTGGACTCTGCCCATCTGTCCAGCCTGTCGAGGTCTCTCTGCAAAGCCTCTCTGCCCTCCAGCAGATCAACTGCTGCCCCCAGCTTGGTGTCATCTGCAAATTTACTGATGATGGACTCAATGCCCTGATCCAGATCATCAATAAAGATGTTGAAAAGCATGGGGCCCAGCACTGATCCTTGGGGCACACCACTAGTGACAGGCCACCAGCTGGATGTGGCACCATTCACCACCACTCTCTGGGCTCAGCCCTCCAGCCAGTTCCTAACCCAACGCAGTGTGCTCCTGTCCAAGCCATGGGCTGCCAGCTTGGCCAGGAGTTTGCTGTGGGGGACTGTGTCAAAGGCCTTGCTGAGGTCCAGGTAGACCACATCCACAGGCCTCCCCACATCCACCAGGCGGGTCACCTGATCATAGAAGGAGATCAGGTTGGTCAGGCAGGACCTGCCCCTCCTAAATCCATGCTGGCTAGGCCTGAGACCCCTGGCCATCCTGTAAGTGCTGTGTGATCGCACTCGAGATGACCCGTTCCATAATCTTGCCTGGCACTGAGGTCAGGCTGACAGGCCTATAATTCCCCGGCTCTTCCAACTGGCCCTTCTTATGGATGGGCACCACGTTGGCCAGCTTCCAGTCTTCTGGGACCTCTCCAGTGAGCCAGGACTGCTGAAAAATGATGGAGAGCGGCCTGGACAGCTCATCCACCAGCTCCCTCAGCACCCTAGGATGGATCCCATCCGGTCCCATGGACTTGTGGGGGTCCAAGCGGCTGAGAAGATCTCTAACCATCCCATCCTGGAACAGGGGAAAACTATGCTGCTCCCTGGCTCCTTCTGCCAGCTCTGCAGGCCAGCTGTCTGGAAGCCGTTCTGTCCTGCTAGTAAAAATTGAGGTAAAGAAGGTGTTAAGCACCTCTGCCTTTTCCTCATCCTTTGTTACAATATTCCCCTCCATGCCCACCAAGGAGTGGAGCTTCTCCTTGCCCTTCCTCTTGCTATTAATATATTTATAGAAGGACTTTTTGTTGTCCTTCACAGCAGAGGCCAGTCTGAGCTCCAAATGTGCTTTTGCCTCCCTAATTTTCTTCCTACAAGACCTAGCAACATCCCTAAACATTCCATGGGTTGCCTCCCCTTTTTTCCAAAGATAATACACCCTCTTTTTTTCCCTTAGTTCCTTTAGAAGTTCATTACCCAACCAGGCTGGCCGTCTGCCCCGGCGGCTCATCTTCCGGCACACCGGCACAGCCTGTTCCTGCGCCTTCAAGAGTTCTTTCTTGAAGTAGGTCCAGCTCTCCTGAACCCCTTTGTTTTTAAGGGCTGTTTCCCAAGGAACCTTCTGAGTTAGTTCCTTGAGTAGCCTGAAGTCCGCCCTCCGGAAGTCCAGAGTGGAGGTCTTCTTGTTCCCCCTCTTGGCTTGGCTGAATACTGAAAACTCAATTATCCTGTGGTCACTGGTGCCTAAACACCCTCCGACCACCACATCACCCACCAGCCCTTCCCTGTTGGTGAAGAGGAGGTCAAGCATAGCCTTACCCCTGGTAGGCTCGCCCAGCACCTGGGATAAGAAGCTGTCCTCCATGCACTCTAAGAACCTCCTAGACTGCCTCCTCTCTGCTATGTTGTGATCCCAGCAGATATCAGGCAGGTTGAAGTCTCCCACGAGAACAAGGTTAGGCGATCTTGAGACAGCCTTAAGCTGCCTATAGAATGCTTCATCAAGATCATCCTCCTGGTTGGGTGGTCTATAACAGACTCCAACCAGCATGTCTGCCCTGCTGGTCTTCCCTCTAATTCTTACCCACACGCACTCAACCCGATCATCCCTGATCTCTAGCTCAACGGCATCAAGAGCCTCCCTGATGTACAGGGCCACCCCTCCACCCCTTCTTCCCTGCCTGTCTCTCCTGAATAGCCTGTAGCCGTCAATTGCAGCGCTCCAGTCATGCGAGTCATCCCACCATGTCTCCGTGATGGCAACTACATCATATCTTTCGTGCTGCAACAAGGCTTCCAGCTCCTCATGTTTGTTGCCCATACTTCGTGCATTAGTGTACATGCACTTCAGCTGGGCTGCTGGTTTTGCCCCTGACTCCAGCTTACCACCCTCAGACTCCTGTCTGGGGGGACTGGTTTCAGCCCCTTCCCCCTCATCCAAATCATCCAATGCCCTCATCCAAATCATCAGTAAAGATGTTGAAGAGCATGGGGCCCAGCACTGATCCCTGGGGCACACCACTAGTGACTGGCTGTCAGCTGGAGGTGGCACCATTCACCACCACTCTCTGTCCTCGGCCCTCCAGCCAGTTCCTAACCCAGCACAGAGTGCTGCTGTCCAAGCCACAAGCTGATAGCTTGGCCAGGAGTTTGCTGTGCGGGACGGTGTCAAAGGCCTTGCTGAAGTCCAGGTAGACCACATCCACAGCCTGCCTCACATCCACCAGGCAGGTCACCAGATCATAGGAGATCAGGTTGGTCAGGCAGGACCTGCCCTTCCTAAATCCATGCTGGCTGGGCCTGATCCCTTGGCCATCCTGGAAGTGCTGTGTGATTGCACTCAAGATGACCTGTTCCATAATCTTGCCTGGCACTGTGGTCAGGCTGACCTCAGGAAGGATCTGGAGGTGCTGGAACATATTCAGAGAAGGGCCATGAGGATGATCAGAAGGCTGGAGCACCTCTCCTATAAGGACAGACTGAGGGAGTTGGGGCTGTTCAGTCTGGAGAAGAGAAGGCTCTGAGGAGACCTTATTGTGGCCTTCCAGTATCTGAAGGGGGCATACAGGTGTGCACTTGCAGCCCGGAAAGCAAATCAGATCCTGGGCTGCATCAGGAGAAGTGTGACCAGCAGGTCAAGGGAGGTGATTCTCCCCCTCTACTCAGCTCTAGTGAGACCCCACCTGGAGTATTGCAGCCCGTTCTGGAGCCCCTATTACAAGAGGGATATGGACATACTGGAAGGTGTCCAGAGAAGGACCACAAGGATGATCAGAGGGCTGGAGCACCTCTCCTATGAGGACAGACTGAAGGAGTTGGGGTTGTTCAGTCTGGAGAAGAGAAGGCTCCGAGGTGACCTAATTGTGGCCTTCCAGTATCTGAAAGGGGCCTACAAGAAGGCTGGGGAGGGACTTCTCAGGACATCAGGTAGTGATAGGACTAGGGGGAATGGAATGAAGCTGGAGGTGGGGAGATTCAGGCTAGATGTGAGGAGGAAGTTCTTCATGAGAGTGGTGAAGGCCTGGAATGGGTTATCTAAGAAGGTGGTTGAGGCCCCGTCCCTGGAAGTGTTTAAGCCCAGGCTGGACGAGGCTCTGGCCAGCCTGATCTAGCGTGGGGTTGGAACTAGATGATCCTTGTGGTCCCTTCCAACCCTGACTGATACTATGATGCTATGATACAAGAAAGCTGGTGAGGGACATTTTAGAGTGTCAGGGAGTGACAGGACTAGGGGAATGGAAAAAACAAATTAGTAGATTCAGACTGAATGTTAGGAAGAAGTTTTTCACCATGAGGGTGGTGAGACGCTGGAACAGGTTGCCCAGGGAGGTGGTAGAAGCCCCATCCCTGTAGGTTTTGAAGCCCAGGCTGGATGCGACTCTGATCAACCTGATCTAGTGTGAGGGGTCTCTGCCCATCGCTGGGGCGTTGGAACTTGATGATCCTTGAGGTCCCTTCCAACCCTAACAATTCTATGATAATTGTAAAATATTTGACCTCCTGAAGAACCTCTAGTTCACAGAGCTGAAATATTTGCAGTGGCCCTGCCTGACTTTTTTATTAAAAAATATTTCTTTGCCACAATACAAATACTCCTGCTTTGTACTGGAAGAAGAAAATACTTTGTGTTTCTAGTAGAATAGAGGAAAGAATATCAAGATTGTATAAGACAGTTCCTCAAATGTTAAGCACTGCCAGATTTTTTTTTAATTATTTTTTTTGGTACAAGCAGCCATAATTTCCCCCCAGCATGTGGCTGAAGATGTAATAAATGTGCTTTTAGCAGTGACCCCAACTACCTTTCCAGTAGATGGCTACTATTTTGGGTGAGCAGAACAGATCCATCTTACAGACAGAAAAAGAGGCAAAGATCAGTTGCCCTTCCATTTTTTTTTTCAAACATTGGAAACTATAACCAGGAAAGCAGGAATATGTGCTTTGTATTTAAGCAACACTATTGATAAAACTGGCCTTTTCTCCACCCCAGAAGATATCTGCACCTTTTTAAAAGCAGGTATGTTTTTGCATTGCCTGCTTTCTCTGGATCAGACACAACTGAGCTTTGAACTGCATAGTCAAGGTTATTGTGGGGTATCTTTGAACTGCTAAGTCTGATGACAAGCAAGTCAGATGTGCTTCTAATAAGTACAATAATGTTCCAGGCTTTTACTGCAGATCAGCAGGTAGCCTTATAATTACAAGGAAGAAGCCCCTAAAGCTCATATTTATTTGTTTTCTGCTATAGTTAAAAAGTTCAAAACAAGGACAATGTGCTCTTAGATTCTTACAACATGTAGAATGCTGACAGTATAAGAAACTATAAATGAATATTTAAGAGATTAAAAGTGAGCATTCACTTGATCTGTAATCAGTGATAGCACTTCATACTTGGCAAGCACTGGAAAAAAATAAAAAATAATCCTGAAATAAATACTATATTTTATTTCAATATTATTAGGGTTCATTCCTTATGGGTAAGAATCAGGAGTAAGGCCATCAAGAATGATGTCGTGGTGGGAATCTGTTACAGAACACCCAACCAAGGTGAAGAGGCAGATGAAATTTTTTATAAGCAGTTGAGAGAGGTTTCACAATCACTACCCCTTGTTCTCATAGGAGACTTCAACTCCCAGATTTCTGCTGGGAATACAATAGAGCAGGGAGAAAATAGTCCTGGAAGTTCCTAGAGTGTGTGGAAGATAATTTCCTGACACAGCTGGTGAGGGAGCCAACCAGGAAAGCTGCCCTCCTAGACCTGCTTCCTGTGAACAGAGAAGAACTTTTGGGAGAAGTAAAGGTTGGAGAGCGCCTAGGGCTCAGTGATCATCACATGATTGAGTTTTCCTCAGGGAAACAAGGAGAGGGATTAGTAAAACTGCCACCTTGAACTTCCAGGCAGCAAACTTTGGCCTGTTCAGGAGACCACCCTGAAGGATACAGGAGTCCAGGGAGGCTGGGCACACTTCAAGAGGGAAGTCTTAAAGGCTCACAAGCAGGATATCCCTGTGTGCTGAAAAACGAGTCCAGCCTGGCTGAATAAGGACCTTTGGCTAGACCTCAAGAACAAAAGGAGAGTCCATGGCCTTTGGAAGAGGGGACAGGTCTCTCATCAGGACTATAAACATGTAGTGAAGCTATGCAGGGAGAAAATTTGGAGAGCCAAAGCACAGCTAGAGCTCAGCCTAGCTACAGCCATTAAGGATAATAAAAAATGTTTCTATAATAAATTCATTAACAACAACAGGAGGACAAGGGAAAATCTCCATCCTTTATTGGGTGCAGAGGGAAACATAGTGACTAAAGATGAGGTGCTCAATGCCTACTTTCCCTCTGTCTTCAGCAGCGGACCCAGCAGTTGCCTGGACATCCAGCCTCATGAACAGTCAGGGAAGGGAATCAGAATGAAGTCATCACAATAAATGAGGAAGTGGTCAGTGATCTGCTACGCCATTTAGACACACACAAGTCTATGGGGCCAGATGGGCTACACCCAAGGGTGCTCAGGGAGTTGGCAGATGTGCTCTCCAAGTCACTTTCCATTATTTACCTGAAGTCCTGGCTAGCTGGGGAGGTCCCAATGGACTGGAGAGTAGTAAAGGTAACACACATCTACAAAAAAGGAGGATCTGAGAAACTATAGACCTATTAGTCTGACCTCAGTACCAGTCAAGGTCATAGAGCAGGTCATCTCAAGCACAACATATAGAGAACAACCAGGGGATCAGGCCCAGTCAGCATGGGTTTGCGAAGGGCAGGTCTTGCCTGACCAACCTGATCTCCTTCTATGACAAGATGACTCAACTGATGGATGAGAGAAAGGCTATGGATATGGTCTACCTAGATTTCCAAAAAGCCTTTGACCCTGTTTCCCACAGAATTCTCATGGACAAACTGGCTGCTCATGGCTTGGATGAGCACACACTCTGCTGGATGAAGCACTGGCTGGGGGAAGGGGCCCAGAGTCTTAGTCAATGGAGGTAAATCCAGCTGGTGTCTGGTCACAAGTGGTGTTCCTCATGGCTCAGTGTTGAGACCACTTCTATTTAATATCTTTATTGATGACCTTGATGAATATATAGAATATGTTTTCAGTAAGTTCACAGATGTCACCAAGTAAGGTGGGAGTGTTGATCTGCATGAGGGTAGGGAGGCTCTACAGAGGCACTTACATAGATTGGCCTAATGAGCCAATGTGAATGGGATGAGCTTCCACAAGGCCAAATGCCAAGTCCTGCACCTGGGTCACAACAACCCCAGCAACGCTACAGGCTTGGGGAAGTGTGGCTAGAAAGCTGCTGGGCAGAAAGGGACCTGGGGTCCTAATCCATGGGCAACTGAATATGAGCAAGCAATGTGCCCAGATGGCTAAGCAGGCCAGTGGCATCCTGGCATGTATCAAAAATGTTGTGCCCAGCAGGAGTAGGGAGGTGATTGTCCCCTTGTGCTCAGCTCTGGTGAGGCCACACCTTGAATATTGTGTCCAATTTTCAGCACCTCAGTACAAGAGACATGAGGAGGTGCTGGAGGAAGTGCAGAGGAGGGCAACAAAGCTGGGGAAAGGCCTGAAGAATAAATCTTGTGAAAAGTGATGGAAGCAGCTGGGGCTGTTTAGTTTGGAAAAGAGGAGGCTGACGGGAGACTTCATCACTCTCAACAACCACCTGAAACATTGTGTAGAGGGTGGTGCTGGTCTCTTTTCACAGGTAGTCAGGCAGAGGCAAGACTGAATAGCCTCAAGCTATGACTGGGTAGGTTTTGACTGGACATTAGTTAAAAACTTTTCACAGAAAGAGTGGTGAGGCATTGGAATGTGCTGCCCAGGGAGGTGGTCTAGTTGCCAACCCTGGATCTGTTTAAAGGTCATTTAGTTGTGGTGCATGGGAATATGGTTTAGGAGTGAACCTTTTAGAGTAGGGTTATCAGTTAGACTTGGTGATCCGGAGGATCATTTCCAACCTGAATGTTTCTGTGATTCTGTGAAATTGGGCCAATAAAGTATAAATGATTCTTGAGTCCAAAGAATATGAACTGATAGTAGAGCTAGGTTTAAAACTCCAGTGTTCCCTAAGTGAAATCATATATTAGGGTAAATGCCTAGGTTACAGTTACACTGCTTAAAGTAGGGATAAATATAATGCATTGGTCTTCTAAGCAGACTTACTGATCAGGAGCTTTATAGTGTAAAGCTGGTTACTTTGTACAAAAAATGCATGCCTTCCTAGTAACATAAAAAAGAGTCTTTAAGAAGACATCAAGCACATCAAGACCTATAGAAACAAGAATGTGTCAACAAAAACATCCAAATGTTTTACCAGCAAACTGTGCATATGTGATGGAGAAGTGCATAACTTCTTTGTTGCAAAATATATTCCTAACAAGTGACCTTTACTCATTAACATTTAATTTCAATACTAAAACACACACATCCTTGAGCTGAGAAGGCCCCTTGTCTACAAGACCATCTTTCCTATTGCATGTGCTATTAATGTTGTAGATTCTGTTGTTTTAACTGAAGCCAAAGAATCTGTAACCCAATGAAGAAGTAGAATAACTATACATATGAATAGGTTGGAGGAATGTGTCAACTAAATCTGTATAAAAGTGTGAAACTTTGTGACAAGGTTGAGCTAGCTTTGTGAAATACCACCAGTTCCTGGCTTTGAACAAATATGAGATAAATAAAAATATCACCACTCTTTGTGTATCTTGGCTGTTGCACATGGGATAAACAGCACCACTTCTGGAGTAATACCAAGACATTTCATATCAGCCTCACACTGTGCGGTGTCCATCCACTGATTTCGCTTGGAAGACTTTGCAACCATATCACTTACCTGCCTGGTTACTATTATAATTAGGAGTTAGATATATTTTTAACGATTTTGTTAATGCACATACCTTCTTATTTAGATGAGAAGCTAATTTTCCAAATCTACCCAACTGTTGCACACAAAACATCAAGCATTTATTTCAACAGAGCAAAATAGCTTAATAAACGCAGTTGACGCTTTTGTTTTCCATTGTGACTCACAGTGATGCCTTAGACATGAATTTAAAAAGGACCCTATCCTTTTTCACTACTGATTTAAGTGCTCATCCATAATTTATTTAATAAAGAAAAAGAATCCCAAATGTTAAAACTGTAGTTTGCAAAATCAAAAAATTTAGAGGTCAAAAAAGTTCATCTCTTACTATGTTGGCCACTTCACTTGAATTTGTTTCCTCCTCAAAACTACCTAGGCAGTCTATAATTAATGATTAGATGCCATCATTTAGTACTATCATCAAATAAATGAATAGAGTGTTAACAAGCTTTATAGAAATTCTTCCTCACCCTCACTCAAAGATTTTTACTTGGAGCAGTGAGTCACAAACTACCAGCATAAGAAATGTTGTGTTAGTCTTTGTATGGAAAAGCTAGGCTTTCTTTTTGCAGCTATAAACAAGGAATTTAATTATCTTTGTGGTAGTAATTTTAATTTTCACACCATAAGAAGTAATTGTGAACCTCTTGGCATTTTATTTTAAACATAGTACTGATTATGTTTATTATTTATTTCAGGGGAGTGCAGTAAGGTTCAAGTACTGCTATTTTAGTATCAAAATCCCTCATGCAACTATGCAATCATGCAACTGTCAGGATGAGCATGACGGCAATTAAGAAGTTTGTTAGAGAAATTAATTTGCTACTGTTGGCAGGCAGCACACATAAGACAGCTTTTCCAGAGAAAGAGTTATTATTTCTCATTGTTTAGACTGGCTGATTATAGACAAGTAAGTTCCTGTTCAAGACAACTGATATAACACAGTCATTTATAATACTGTGTGTGGTCTGCATTATTATCCACTGGTCAACAAGTTGAGGGACCTTCAGTCTTTAAGAAGACAAAATGTGAGTCAGTTTTAGTGGCTTTAAATCTGATGACTTTCATATCAGACCCAATACTAGGACACTTCCTTTTCTCCAGCCCTTCTTAGCGTCAAATCTTAATGTTCTGGACAAGATACTACTATTATCTGGTGAAGTTTTGCTTCTTATTCTCACCCAGGTAATCTCATCTGCATTCCAAGACTCCAAAACCAGTTTCTTCCAGGCATTCATCCCAACTGCCTTATCTAAGACTACTGTTGCTCAGGAGGGCTTTGCCTTGTTTTATGCAAAATGCAAGAGATTTAAATAGACTACTTGTTTGCAGAAGTACTCTGTCTCAGTAGAACTGGGTGTTAAAGGCAGAGATATTCAATATTAGTTGCCATTGCAGAATCTATATAATGAGCTAAATCTAGTTCAAGGTCTAAACATCCTTAAAAGAAACAAACCACATTTTATTAACAGTGTATCAAATAAAAAGTTAATTATTTATTAGTACTTTTGTCATCCTTCTTTTGAAGTATTTTTTTCCCCACTTTGTATACACTAAGATCTGGAGGAGCCCTAGTCCTTTTTAATGTAAGTTTTATTAACTTTTCAATCAAGTTTTCTGAACAGAAGTTTTTACATAAGCTACCATATGCCACCCTATTTGCTGGTAAAAAGAGTATTGCCTTTATACTATCAGGGGATTTCCATTTATATGTAATTCATTTTTGTCTTCTGTATAACTGCCTCTATGACAAATAAAACATTATCTTCAATTGCCACAAGGGTGTGGATGGAATTAGCAGCTATTGAACATTTCAAGCTTACAGCACCAGCTTATATCCAAAAAGTATTAACAAACAACTTTACAGACCAAACACACTTTATGTTTTTACCTGCCCTTACTTTACATATTTTAACGCTGATGTTTAATTGTGTGCAGTGATATAATTGATTATATTTTTATATGGCTTTTAAACATGAATAATTTTTTTTATTTTTCATTTGTGATGATCTTTGGACATGCAAGTAGCCGCCTGTAGCTAAGCCACAACACAAAGCATTTTTAGTGTGAGAAATATCTGGAGCAACTTTGTAATTAAATGCAGCACGTAGTCTGAAGATCTAGACAGCTCTGAATATATGGAGAATAAAAATCAGAGGCTTTCCTCCTTGGACTCATCCGAGATTTTGTTTTCATTCCTGCACATGTGAAATAAGCTTCACATCAGAAAAGGGGCTACTCCTCAACATATCAATGGCCTTTGCAGCAGATGCTCCAAGGAATAGATGGGTTGTGAAAATACCTTTCAATGCTCTTTATACAATGACTAGTTAAATTTGCAAATTAAAAAAATATTAGTGATGAATCCCATTTTTTAATAATTCATTGAACCTTAAACTATGTTTGTCTGACCGTTTGAGAACCTGATTTATTTTTTTAAAAAGGGAGGGTTCCAGATGGGAGCAAAAACTCACACACAGATCAGGATGAAATTCTGATACAGTATAAGGAGAAGATAACAAATAGTTTTCAGATGTGGCCACTGAGTATATTGTGAATTTGCTTTAGGGAAAAGTAGTAGATATGTAAAACAGCAGAGTATATTTAGAATAGAACACCACTGTTGGGTCATGAGAGCTAAGCATCCTGTAGAATACATGTGTAATATATTTATTATTCATTGCCACCTACCTGAACAGAATACATGGTACTGAGATTCATATTTTGAAGCTCAATATAATTTCCACCCGATTAGCCTCCAGATAAGGTGAAACAAAGGATTCCTTGCTCACAGCAATCACCTGGGAGACATGGGTGTGGGAAACTCTGAACACATTAAGTATTTCAGACATAGTCTCTTCCAATATTTATTTAAAAGTTGCTCACAAACTCTACCCTGAAATTCATGCCTAACAATCTTTTTGTTTTCCCCTTGAGATGCTCCTTTTAAAATTGCTAACAATAATTGAGTGATGTGATTTATTTTTTTCTCCTAGAATCATAGAACCAATAAGGTTGGAGAAGACCTCAAAGATCAACAAGTCCAACCTGTCACCCAAGACCTCATGACTACTAAACCATGGCTTCAAGTGCCCCATCCAATCCCCTCTTGAACACCTCCAGGGACGGTGACACCACCACCTCCCTGGGCAGCACATTCCAATGGCTAACAACTCTCTCTGTGAAGGACTTTCTCCTCACTTTGAGCCTAATCTTCCCCTGGCACAGCTTGAGACTGAGTCCTCTTGTTCTCTTGGTGGTTACCTGGGAAAAGAGACCAACCCCCACCTGTTTACAACCTCCCTTCAGCTAGTTGTAGACAGCAATAAGGTCTCCCCTGAGCTTCATCTTCTCCAGGCTAAACAATCCCAGCTCCCGTAGCCTCTCCTTGTAGGGCTTGTGCTCAAGACCTCTCACCAGCCTCATTGCCCTTCTCTGGACATGTTCAGACTGTCTCAATATCCTTAAATTCCAACACAGCCCCCTAATCAACATATGTTTTATTATTCTTTTTCTTGGCAAGCTATTGTTGAAAGGTCAGAACCTTAATATTGCCACAGATGCTCCTATAGTATTGCCACCAGATCACACACTTTTGTGTGGCAAGAGCAGCAACAACTCCTTATCTGCTACATATGCCTCATCGCATCTACAGACTAACACAGTCCACCCAGAAGACAGCCATATGGAAGTCTTCAGACTATCTTCAGACTATCAAAATATCTAAACAAATGCAGTAACTTTGTAGCTAGCATATCTAATTTCTCTCTCATATATTGCATTCCTTGGAAATGGGCAATAAATACTTAGAGAAACAGTTCGTAAGTTTCAGATATTTCTTTTGTTGTAAATTACTTTTTACATGGGGAATGGAGTTCATTGTACAGTCAGTTCTTATGTCTTTTAATGAATATTTTGTGTGATCTTTCTGGATTTCCACATTTAATTATGTGGTCTAATCTATTTCCCACGGTAGCATGCATTTACATAAGTCAGTGTTTGTCTTTTTAATTACATAAGGTTCTACATGCTATGATTGTAATTAAGATCTTTGAAGAATTCAATTCTGTCATGTGAATGTGCAGAATAATGAAGAGGTCTGAGAAGCAGATGGTATTTTGAAATAACTTAGATTTCATTGCTTATATCTCTGCTTATGAAAGTACAGCAAGACTGGAAGTACAGTAGCTAACTTTTCTGATTCATCATTGTTGCGGCTTCAGTCTCTGCTGTCAATGGGCCCCATGCGGCCGCTCACACATCTTGGTAAGATGGGAAGGAGGAGTTGGGAGTAAAATTGGTATCAGGAGAGTTTAGCAGAACAATAATTGTGCACTCAATATACAGCTTAATTTTTGCTGGCATTTCTCTTACAAGTTAGCACTATTGCAGAGATTTCTCTCTCCAACATTGTCAGAAGTTAACTTTAGATCAATCACTTCCAAATACTGCATTTATCATTTGAATCCTGAATTTCTGGTAAAGGAATAAATGAAAGATTATGTCTTACATTTTACCCCATGCATGCCCACAATATTTTTGTTTTTGTGGTGGTTTTCTGTTGTTGGTTTGTAGGTTTTTAAGAACTTAGTGCAAAGGCTTATTAAAAGTAAGCTGTTTAGATTACAAGTACTTACTAAGAATATAGAAGTACCAGAAAATAAGTTCTGTTCTAAGATGATGTGTTAGTCATGTAGTGTCACATCATGCCTGATGAAGGAGTGCTTGCTGAATTCTCAGGGTTTAGAAAATGGACAGTCAGTCCACTATTTATTTATGAAATGTACTTATCTACTAGTATAAAGCAATCAAGATTTTACAAGATTATTCCCTAAAACGTCACAATGAGATAAGTCAATATTACTAATGATATCTAGAAACCAATATCAAACATTATTTGAGCATGAATGAAAGGACAGGTCTGGTAATGCATCCCACCACAACAGAGTGACCACATTTTACTGCAGACACAATCTAAGCACCATTAATTTTCTCCACTGCACTTCTGTGTAGGTCAAAAATCTGCCAGTCTGTCCTTTGAAAGATTAAAATTCGGTCATTCCAATTAAGAGTTGCTGCTTATGGGACTGGTATTTTGACAGACAGAGATGCTGTGGCCCCTCTCCCTCCCTTCTTTCTCACTTACATGTTAACATTCTGTGGGAACGAACGCTTGCACGTTTCAAGCTCAGTGCTCTTCTGCACCACCAGCTGAAAAATCATGCTTAGTACTAGGTGAAACAGAAGTACAAGGACCAAAAAAATTCATGAGATACAGAAGAATTTTCAGAGGAGAAAAAAAGAATATAAAACACAATAGAGTGATATATACAAATCCCAAAGAAGATGAAGCTCTTCAAAATATATGAATATATTGCTAGACTGTTCTAAAGAAATTGTAAGAATTTCCATTCCATATGAAATATATCTACTAACAGACATAATTTACTATAGGAAGTCTTAAAGTAAAAGAAACTTCCAAAGCTTTTATAACACATTTGAAACTTGAAGGTTATGTATATGAAATTAAATGCCTATAATATCCTTAATTTATGGACCAAGCTGCAGTAGAATCTAGGGATTCAAAACAAATGAAAAGGCTACCAAACAATACCAATTTCAGTTTACACAAAACATTGAAAATGTGTTAAGCTGCCAAAGAAACAAAGAGGATTGCATGGACTGAGTCAAGAACAAACAACTTCTTTTAGCAACGCACATGATTGCTTGTGTCTAACAGGCTGCCCAAATTGTTACATAGTAAGCTAATAAAAACATTTTGCAAAACCCATAATGTTTTGGGGTTTTTGTATTTTTGTGTAGTTTTTTTTTTAAGGAACTCAAATCAGGGAAATCAGAGAATTTGTCACACAAAAAGTTAACATCTTTGAAGTCATACATAAAAACTTGTGATAGAATTATAGTATGATATAATAAAAATGTGTAGGTACAAAAGCATTCTTGCAAAGCAGTTTTTCTTTTGACATAAATATTAAACAAAAATATACCTACAGGAACTCAGTCTGAGTTCTGCTAAATTATTCAGAATTTCTCCTAAATTCTGTCTAATGCAGAACACATCATTAAAGACGGTAGATCAGACAATAGCACAGCCCAGGCGAAGCATTTTGCCTATTAAAACTTATGAAGTATCAGATCTACGAAAAGCAAGGAGGACATCCACTTTTTTTCTTTTTTTTTTTTTCCCTTCTTTTTTCCTTTTTTCTGAAGAAAGGGAGAGCTGCAACAGGTACTGCTATAAAAGACAAGTCTTGTACTGACAGATCTAGCCAGCCATACATATTGGCTTTTCTCCACATTGTTTTTCCTTACTTGCTTATTTGTTCCTGTACAATAAAGACTTAGAATTTAGTCTTTGATTGTTCACTCATCTTTCTTGAGTGGTTTTGGGTTTCCTTTCTGGTACCAGCGGTTCTGCTCCAATATGATTCTCACATGGAAAAATGCCTCTTTTCCTCTTTCTTATTTATGGGGGAGATCAGTATTGCCCTTATTTGTCTCCCATCAGGTTTGAACTACAGAGAAAAAGTATTATTTCTCTCTGGTCCATTGTGTTGCTATTAGACAGCATCTTATTCCCCTAGCCGATTTCTTTCCTCCATCCCACTAACCTATGAATATTGTGCGCACAGGTCCTATCAAGACACATATTATCTTTGCAAGTCTGTTGCCTATTTGTATACAAGCATCTACACAAGCGTGGCCTTCTTTACACAACAGTATTTGTTAGAAAAGAGTGGATATGTGGACTGGGTTATCTTAACACATTTGTTGTATGTCTCTGTGGCAATATTAATCAAATTATCTCCTAGGAATGACTCGCACATCTGTTATGAATATTTTTACTCTATATGTAATAGTGTGTAATACACATACTATCATAGAAAAGAAGGTAAAACATTTCCATAAAGTCCAAAAGCCAATGGAAGAAAGTCCACCTTGACTAAAAATGAACATAATGTTTGGTCACCTCATTTACAAAATGTGAATAAATCTTACATGGTAAAAAGGAAGAAAGTAATAGAAAAAAATCAGATATTTTCTTAGTTGAACAGAAACAAATAAGGTCATATATGCAAATTTATCTTCATCTTACTTGAATTATCTCTTCTCAAAGTTTGCATTTTACTTTGATAGTTCCAAAATTATGTTATTGTTAATTAAATTTTATTGCATTTGTTACCTGATTAACACTGTCTTTAATCTCATGAGTACATGCATCTAATTAAATTAAAAAAATATGTTATAATCTGGCTTCTCTTTAAGATATCTTACCAGAATACTCAATTTGTTTTACATTTTGATATAGCTTCACTATACTTTAGTAGTTTCAGCATAAATCCACTGAAACAAGCAACACAGAACCACATCAAGTTAAAAGCATTGCTCTTCTGCAGTCTACCTATAACTAACACTCAGGATTTGTTAGTTCTTGCAATTCCCACTAAACCTGCATGAAAAGATATTGCACAATAAAAATAAACAAAGACTTGAGTTTATCAGTACACTTATGTCAGTTACATTCCTGAAACTTAAAATGACACACCTTACCCATATCTTTCTATTTCTAAGGCATATATCATTTTCACATCTGAATGCCAAAGTCAATCTACAGCTATTTACTATGGGTGGAGACAAAGGCTGAATGCAGATGAAAGTAATTTACATAGCTGAGCACATATTTGCATTCTCAGTCACTAATTGTATTAAATGGCTAGGTTTGGGGGAGTATGGAATTTTTTAATTAAAAAAAGTCTACAGAGCAAAAATATAAAAATCCTGATCATCAGAAAAATATTAAAGAAACCTTATAAGAGCCGTAGGGGACAGAAAACAAAAGGGAAGACTAACAGTGGACACATGAATACAAATGTCCTATGTCACTACTTGCTATATCTGAACTGACTCAAATAAACCACAAAGGCAGTAAATAGTCTGTCCAAATTTGCCCGGGGATGGGAACCACCATCCATCCCACTCCTACCAGTTCGATGTCAGTGCCAGCAACAGGTGCCAACATCTAGACAGAAGGAGGTGATTCTCCTCATCTGCTTTGCTCTTTTGAGACCCCACCTAGAGTACCATGCTCAGCTTTACAGGCCCCAGAATAAAAGAGACATGGGTCCAGAGAAGTGCCATAAAGATCATAAGAAGGGTGGAGTACCTTTCCTATGAGAACACTCTGAAAGAGTTGTGGTTGTTCAGCCTGGAGGAGAGAGGACTCCAGAATGACCTTATTGCAGCCTTCTAGTACTTAAAGGAGAACTACAAGAAAGTTGGAGTGGGGCTTTTCATGAGGCCATGTAGTGAAAAGAGAAGGGGTAATGGTTTTAAATGAAAAGAGTATAACTAGATTTTATATAAGGAAGAAATTATTTACTATTGAAGCACTGGAACAGGTTGCCTGGAGAAGCGGTGCTCCCTGTAGATGTTCAAGGTCAGGTTGGATGGGGTTCAGAGCAGCCTGGTCAAGTAGAAAGTGGTTTTGCCCATGGCAGGGGACTTGGAACTATATGATAGTTAAGGTATCTTTCAACACAAAACATTATGTGATTCTATATACAACATGAAAAAGTGACTGAACATTTTGTGTTCACTAAGAAGTGGAAAAAAAAAACAACTAAGAAGTCAAGCACACTCATGCCACAACTTCATAATTCAAATTAAATAGATTCCACTTGATTGTTATGTCACTCTGACCTTACTATCCTGCTCCAACTATTTATGCTTTTTGCTTCCCCTCCATTTCCCACAGAAAGGAATTTTTCATGGTAAATAAAGGAAAGATGACCTCCCACATGAGTTAATTAAAACAGGATGATTTAAAGTATCTAAACATCTCTCCACAGACTTTTAGACAAATCTCACACATGCTGGCTGTTTACACAACTAGCAAACCAACAACTTATTTGCCTGTAACTGAAGGCCCTCTCTTCACACAAATCCCTGCATGTACTACCCCAACGTTATCAAAGAATCACAGAATGGTAGGGTTTGGAAGTGACCTCTACAGATCACCCAGTCCAACATCATCTAGGGCAGGTCACACAGGAATGCATCCAGGTAGGTTTTGAAAGTCTCCAGAGAGACTCCACAACCTCTTTGGGCAGCCTGGTTACAGTATGTTCCCTGGGGTAATAGGTGGCTTAGACAAGGGATATAAAGAGCCAACCAATCCAGAAACTGAATTTCTCAAGAATATACAACAGAACTTAATTATCTCATGTGCACCCAGTTGTAATATGTGCTGCCAAATCACTATATTGACCAGATCTTAAAGTGTTATGTTTACTTTTACCATACTAACAATATAATCTAGATTTCTGAGGAACTCAAATGGATTTTGGCTATTCCTGGCCATGATTCTTTGTTTCTTTTCAGTTGCTACAGTTGTTATCTACAGACCATAATTTTATATTGTCTATAGCCTCAGAGTGATCCAGACCAAAAGTTCAAGGTAACTTAACTAGTTTTAATTTCTCAGTTATAGGCAAGACTACCTATGTCTGAAGTGTGAAACCTTATATTTTGATTCATTCTAAATGCTGTATTTTTTCCTCTCTAAAATAAGTAGATTATCTTTCAAGTGCTAGAATAAATTCAGTCTCTGATGAAGAAAACAGATAAAGAGAACCGAAACAGGAGAAGAGATGAAGAGGAAAAGAAAGGAGAGGAGGACTCATAAAATGCCTGAGGTTAATGCCTAGTGATGAACATTTGAGTTGGAATAAATATTGGCAAATTTTCCTTTATATTTGTAAACAAACCCAACTTATCTCACGCATGGAAACCTCCTATTAAAAACAAATTTTAAAAATAACATCTTAAATCATGCCTTCCTGAACTCAACTGAGAGAACAGATTCACATAAATGGTTACATCAGTCTTTCAGGCACTCCCTAGTAAATGACACAGTTTGTGTACAATATTCATGAAAATTTTTGTACAAGAAAATTTTGTTTTCAGAAAATACAATGGTCCAACTTTTCTAGCAAGAAGGACCTTAGATCTTCTTAAAGAAGTCTTAAAGGCTTACATACTATCTGTTCTTTTGTAATCAAATCCCTTTTACATAATACACCATTTTCCCCACTGTGTAAGAGGACATCGAGTTTCTATCATTGTATATCCCTCTACATAAAAAAAATATAGGCATCTTGGTACTTCACAACCAGACCATTTATGCAGTGCTTACAAGACCAAATATTCCTGTCATATGAATAAAAATTAATTATTCATGTGAAAGGATAATAGTCAGATGGTAAAGAAAGTGCATAGTGTCAGTGGTTCTTACATCCCATCATATAGACCTTATGATGAAGAACCAGGCTGCCAGAACAATTCACCAGTCCGCCATCCGCTTCTTGACTGTATCTGAATGCCATGTAAGAGTCTGAAAATCAGAGTTAAGCGCAATCTAAATTAACTGTTCTGGAGTACTGGATCTGTGGTGGCAGTATTTGGCACCATTGCAACATACATCTCTTAATATTTAGTGGTTTATGATTAGTTCTTATGATATATGTATAAACTTCTAATCATAAGAATACAAAATTTATAAAAATAGTGGTATTTTTTGAAGTCAGAATTATATTCCAACTTAATGATGGTTTTAATAAGATCATGATATTGCAATTTTTTATGCCTGTGTAAACAATGAACAAGAAAGATGTACACATGAATTCAATGACTATTCTTATAGTACAATCCAGATGAAATTAGAAATACAGGAAAATCAGAGCAATAATAGAGAAGTTTATAAGTACGGTGGAAGAACCTATATGCACTAGAACTGGAATGAATTCTCGACAGTACAGTATTCTGGTGTAAACTTACAACTACTTTCAAATGCACTTTACTTCTACGAGCTGCCTAAAATGTATTATATAGGCATGGAACTAAAACCACTCTGCTGCCTCTGTAGCCAAAGCATCTAGAAACCACCTGTGTATTGTGCAGTATCTCAGGTTTCTAGATAGATAACCCAACAAAGATGTGTCAGTAACTACAGACTTGATGAGATGCGTCAGAAAATATATAAATTTGTAAGCACACAGTATTGCTTCTTGTTGCCTTCATACACCTCTAAGTCTGATCACATCTTACTGCTTAGAATTAGTGGGTTTTATCCTCTACCTTCACTTCTGAAATACTCAGGTTCTCAGGTAATTTGTTGTAGCCTTTTGACTCTGTGCTTGCTGAAAAAGAGTGTTGCTAAGATGAGACAGTTTGACAAACTAGAAATAACTATAACTCGTTCAACAACAATATTTCATAGGCCTAGTATTTCACATATTGGGGAAAAACTCAAGCATTTCCTACACTCCACGTCATGCTCAAAAATATATTATACCTGAACTCAAAACATTCTGAGCTTCACTAGAGGCTAGTGTGTTTCATTAAGAAAAACATTTTTTAATACTTTGCCAGCCTTTTCCCTTTCATGTTGCCCAAACCTGTTTGCTCACTTTGTATCTGTCCCTTTTAATACTTTTCCATTCTCTGTCATCTTAAACTGTCTATAGTAGCTGTCATAACATATAATCACACATGATAATTTCCCTCTGTAATCTTTCACAAATTCTGACCAGTTAACATTTGTTTTAAAACAAACATTTTATGTTTAAAGGAACACTTGTTTTGCCTCATCCTTCTCTAGAGTAAGAATATTATTTTCTCAAAGGAGTATTCTAGCTACACAAATTCAGAGATAGTAAAGATTTAGGCACACGTATATACAATGTGCAACGCACATCAGTCACAACTATTGTGTAAATCTAATTTCAGATGTGAAGATAAACTTCAATAGCATTAGCCATTTGCTGCTTAGAATGTATGACTTACTTTCTCTGAACATATTTCATTGCTTTTTTCTTTTGTTATATGATATTTTCACTTGAAAAATTATGAAGGAAATGATCTCCCAAGAAGAAATGGAACACATCAAAAACTAAGGACCATCAAAGTAAACAGGAATGTATTATTGAGATAATGTCACCTGCAACATTTTAAAAAAGGAGTAAATCAAGTAGTGAAATTATGCTGATGTTTTATAGAAGACAGATGCAACAAAATTAATGTCTTTTATAGATCTGATCACTGACACATGAGTAAGAAATTATTGAGTCATAGAAGTAGTACTAGTGAATTATTTAACAAGGGGTTTGCTTTCCATCTTTGTTTAGTCTAGCAGCTGCTTTAATAAAAATCAGTGTTCCACATAGATATCTCTTCCCATCATTCTTTTCTATCATGTCTTTCTTAACTTCACTGCTGTTAAAAGATAATTTTATGGTAGGCTGCTTAGGAGTAAAAGGATTATAAATCGTGAAAAGAAAAATAAATAAACAAACAAATTAATAATATTTAAAGGAAAGGAAAATAAATACACAATTGCATGTTCACTCTTGCCTCAACGGCACAAAGTGAGATAAATACTTTTCCTTCTTAAGATTGCACTATTTCTTTATAGAAGAGGGAAAGGGGAAAGCTTTTATGAAAGCAAATATATGTTTTCTTGCTCTATATAAACAACTTTAATTAATTTAAACTTCAGGTCTGAAATTAACTCGAGTCACAAATTAGAACTGCCTCTTTCAATCAGAGGGATTCGTGCAGAGATCAAACCAACAAATATAAGTACTGACATCAAGATTTCATGACAGCGCATTCAGTGCTTACCAGGTATGTGCCACAGTGAAACGCCGCTGTTTTGGTATGTTACTATTTAAAAGCATCCTGCGCAAAAGCCGTGGAGAATTTCGAGGAGAAATAACTGGAGATAGCCGAGGAGAAACAGATGAAGATTTCCTAGGTGTCTTGGACTTCTCATGTTGCAACAGGTTTTCCCTCAGGGTCTTCACAAGATCTTCATTTAACCATGCATTTTGACAATGTGTATTACCCACTTCAGGAACAGCCAAAGTGTCTGGACTTGCCTGCTGAGCCATGTTTCCCAAGTAAGTTTGTTATTAAAGGCTAATACAATCAAATATTGATTTAACTCCTTAAAATATTTCTTTTGTAAATCAGTTCCAAAGAACTGTGCAGAGCTCCAACTCCAGTTCAGCCTATTCTGTTTTCAACATGGTGTCAATTGCCCTCAGCGTCTCTCTACAGATAATGATCTGCAGTGAAAAAAGGCAAGCTAACTCCTCCACAGAAACCTATTAAACATTACCACTCCTCTCAAAGCCCTGCTGCCAAAGATCACTTATTAGCTATCATAACAAGTGAGCACAGGAGGAACAAATTACTTTAGCACAGCTTTTGTCGGTGCTATAAAGCTGCCTGTTAAACTATTGAAACTAATGTGCTGCAGCTGCTTGAGTGACTTCTGGTTATGTACATAAAAAGTACTGGAGTAGATGCATGCTCATTTTGTTTGGCTGTTCTTTCCACTTGCTTACTTTTCAACATTCAGGGAGGCTGAAAGACAACTGCTGAACAATCTCTTCTATGTTTTGCAGGACCTACAGTATTTATCTTTATAGTCCTCATTTACAAATAAAGATTACAAACTTTTACCTCTTAAGCTAACTAGAAAATGCTGCAATTACTTTATGTAAACTAGGTTACGTTCTGCCTTACTTCCTGCCCTCTGCCCCTTTTCCCCTAGCAAGGTCAGATTTTCCAGGACAACAAAACAAATATTTAAGAACTGCACACAAACTGAAAACAGACTATGACAGCTACTACTACCTGTTTAATTAGATGTTTTGAATTCAGAATATCGTCATATCATGAGGACTGCTTAAACTGAGGAAGTACTTTTATTTCTAGTCACAGCTGGTGGGTACATACACTATTGAAAAATATTAAAAGAGACCTTTCAAAACATAAAAAGGCAAAAAGTATATTCATTTATTTGATCAATACACACAGCTATTAAATTCCATTTTCAATACATTTCTTTTCAAGGTATTATGCAAACAAGATATCGGTGTACTTTTCTGATCCAACAAAACCTTTGTCAATCAATCCTGAGATTTTTTTTCTACAATAAATCACTTCACCTATTCTGAAAGACACATTTTTTATATATTCAATTTTGTTCATAGCTCACTGATAGCACAAAGACCCATAATAACTGGCGTTAGGCTAATATTTGCTTAAGCTTGGTACATTCATTTTTACAGCAACAATTTTTTCTGTTGTAGCCATACTTCCTGTTCATCCTACAGGAACAAACCATCACCATTTTGTGTGAGATTTCTTTTTAATGTCAGAACACTGGCTACATATAATTTTCATTAGTGCAATATATTTTTCCTCTTCTACTTTGTCTTACAATCAGTCTTTCCTTTGTGAATAAGAATTTCCTTTTGAAGCACACACAATGTCCAGGCTTGTCCGTGGGTGAAGGGTGTTTGGCCACAATTACATGAGCAGATGTGAAACGTAAATACTATTTGCTGTCTTATGGCAAAATCAGAAATCCTGCAAAATCAGCCTTCTGTCACAGTGAAGGGGAATCACCTTTGTACTTAGCACCAAAGCCACAAATCCTTATGAGGATTATAATGAGAACATCATGATGCTGACAGAATTAAAGCAGAACAGCAACTGAAAGGTCAGCTTACGTTAAGAATCACATTGCTATCAGGTGTCAGGCCCATTATGCAGATAAGTTTAACTGTACTGCGTCATATTTGAAATTTGATAACAATGTATTTACAAGTTTAACTGAATACTAAACAGCACCACAGAATTCAGAAATCACTGTGTATTGTGAGTTTTATGCATTAAAAAAAAATATATAAGATTTAATCACTATTTAAAAACCAACGCTGACCAAATATGGAATAAACCCCAGATATTATTAAAACAACAACAAAAAATTAAAAAAAAAACAAAACTATGTTTTCATAAGAAAAGCACTAAACTGGAAAGGATGTATTAACTGACAAGAGAGAAAAAAAATAACTGCACAATAACTCTTTCTTCTTTTCAATTGGAAGTAACGTACATAGAGCACTGGTTCTCAACAAGCCGACAAAATAAAAGCATACTATATCAAAGTGTTAATTTTAGATTTATAAAGAACAAACATATCACTTCCCTATTAGTCTATTAATCATTCTTATTAAAAAACACTGTCAATTCCATGTGAGTTCAATCATTTTTCCCAATCTAGAGTCTCTATGGGAGATGTGTTGTTTTATGCTATGAAATACTGCCATCTGATGTCTATTCCAAAGCATGGCCTTCAGGTAGCTACAGTGGATTTATTAAACTAGACAAACTGACCCGTTGGAGATCAATGAATCAGTGACGTCAATAAGACCATTAACATTTATTACAGTAGGCTCTAGGATCATGCTCTAGGTTGCACTATGTTACAAAGATAGCAATAGAAGAAAAAATTATTAGTCCACAGATCAGCAGTTTTATGACCCTTGTTCTTAAAAATACTAGAACTAAGTAAACAGCGACCATGAGCCTGACACCCTGCAGTACAGGTTGAGTGGGTTTGCCACCCATTTACCAAAGAGCTAATATGTAATTTGTATAGAACAGCAGGATAAGACCTTTTAACAGGAAAAATTAACTCAGTCTTCGTACATTAGCTCCATTTTCATGAACAGTTAACTAAATGATCTTCCTTACTGGGTTAATGAGTTAAATATCTGAATGTACATGTTCCATTCCTCCAGATAGGCCTGCCTCTTTCTGCTCAAAAATCTGGGATTACTAAAGGAGATCTTCACCTGCTCGGAACTATAATTTTAATTACCATAAACAGTTTCATAATATGAACAACTTATGAATCTGTTGAGCTAACCTGGGTATTGTCTAGCATCTATATATACTCCAAAACCTTTCAAGCATGCCCATGAAGTAAAATGAAGGCCTTTGGACTGATTTTATTATAGACTAGAAACACGAACACTCTTCATTGCAATAAAAAAGCAGAGCACTTCCAGAAACATTGAGTAATTACTATATGAATTAGACAAAATAATAACCCTACAGTCAGGACTGGTGAGAAGGCAGGCATAAAAAGAGCAACAGCATGAGAAAGCCTACCCAGGTCACAGGATCACAGAATATTAGGGGTTGGAAGGGACCTGCCAGAGCAGGACCATACAATCTAGCACAGGTCACACACGAATACATCCAGATGGGTCTTGAAAGTCTCCAGAGAACAGGACTTCACAACACACATGGGCAGCCTGTGCCAGTGCTCTGTGACCCTCACAATGAAGAGTCCTGGCTCACTGGAGAGGTCCCAGATGACGGGAAACTGGCCAATGTGATCCCCATACACAAGAAGGGTCAGATGGAGGAACCTGGAAACTACAGGCCTGTCAGCCTGACCTCAGGCCCAGCCAACATGGATTTAGGAAGGGCAGATCCTGCCTCTCCAAAATGATCTCTTCCTATGATCCGGTGACCCGCCTGGTGGATGTGGGGCAGGCTGTGGATGTAGTCTACCTGGACTTCAGCAAGGCCTTTGACACCATCTCCCCCACAGCAAACTCCTAGCTAAACTGTCAGCTCGTGGCTTGGACAGCAACACTTTGTGCTGGGCTAGGAACTGCCTGCAGGGCTGAGCCCAGAGAGTGGTGGTGAATGGTGCTACATCCAGCTGGCAGCGAGTCACTAGTGGTGTGCCCCAGGGATCAGTATTGGGCCCAATCATATTCAATATCTTTATTGATGATCTGGATGAGGGGATTGAGTAAGTCATCAGTAAATTTGTGGATGACACCAAGTTGGGAGCAGGTGCTGATCAGTTAGAGGGTAGAAAGGGCTCTCCAGAGGGACCTCGATCGGCTGGACAGATGGACAGAGTCCAACATGATGGCATTCAACAAGTGCCAGGTGCTGCACATTGGCCACAACAACCCCATGCAGAGCTACAGGCTGGGGTCAAAGTGGCTGGAGAGCAACCAAACAGAAAGGGACCTGGGGGTGCTGATTGACAGCTGGCTGAATATGAGCCAGCAGTGTGCCAGGGTGGCCAAGAAGGCCAATGGCATCCTGGCCTGCATCAAGAATAGTGTGGCCAGCAGAAGCAAGGAAGTCATTGTGCCCTGTACTCAGCTCTGGGTAGGCCACACCTTGAGTACTGTGACCAGTTCTGGGCCTCTCAATTTAAGAAGGACATTAAGACTCTTGAACGTGTCCAGAGAAGGGCAGCAAGGCTGGTGAGAGGCCTTGAGCACAAGCCCTATGAGGAGAGGCTGAGGGAGCTGGGATTGTTTAGCCTGGAGAAGAGGAGGCTCAAGGGAGACATTATTGCTATCTACAACTACCTGAAGGGAGGTTGTAGCCACGAGGGGGTTGGTCTCGTCTCCCAGGCAACCAGCACCAGAACAAGAGGACACAGTCTCAAGCTGTAGCAGGGGAAGTTTAGACTTGAGGTGAGGAAAAAGGTCTTCACAGAAAGAGTGAGTGGCCATTGGAATGTGCTGCCCAGGGAGGTGGTGGAGTCACCGTCCCTGGAGGTGTTCAAGAGGGGATTGGACATGGCACTTGGTGCCATGGTCTAGTAGTCATGAGGTCTCGGGTGACAGGCTGGACTTGATGATCTTTGTGGTATTTTTCCAACCTTATGGATTCTATGATTCTATGTTTCCCCTCAAACTGAGGTGGAACCTCCTGTGCTGTAGTACCCCTAGTCCTATAACAAGGTGCAACCATTGGGTGCAATTGAGAAGACGTCCTTGAATAAAGCCTTGAAACAAATGTATTCTGCAATGAAAAATCATCATTTCCAGTTTCATGTGTGGCTACCCATTAAAAAAAAAGACACAAAAGTAGAATTTTATTTATGTGTTGGTAAAGATTCTGACAGAGGAACAGCCCTACTTGACTGCATTGTAATAAACACCTACCTCATTTTCCTATACCATAATTGTTATTAAAACTGTAAAGCACTGTCAGCCACTCCTTTGAAAAACTTTATGTAAAAACCACACAATGTGTTTTTCACACATGGAATCATAAAATCACCTGGATGGAAAAGACCTTAGGAGTCCAACTAGAACCTGAAATCTCCTCATACATAACTGTTAGACCATGTTCCTAAGTTCCTCATCCAAATGTCTTTCAAACAGCTCCAGGAATGCTGACTCCACCATTTCCCTGGGCAGCCTGTCACAGTGCCTGATGACCCTTTCAGTGAGCAAATTTTTCCTGACACCCAATCTAAACCACCTCTGGTGCAACTTAGGAACTTTTCCTTTCACCCTGTTATTTTCTGCCTGGGAGAAGAGGCTGGCCTCCACTTGTCTAGAACCTCCTTTTAGGTAGTTGTAGAGAACAATGTGGTCTCCCCTCAGCCTCCACTTCTCCAGGCTGAGCACCCCCAGCTCTGGCAGACGCTCCTCGTAAGACTCGTGTCCAAGTCCCCTCACCAGCCTTGCTTCCCTTTTCTGGACATGCTCCAGCACCTCAATCTCCTTGTAGTGAGGGGCCCAAAACTGAACACAGTACTCAAGGTGTGGCCTCATCATTGCTGAATATGGGGGTAAGATCACTTCCTTGGTTCTGCTGGCCACAGTATTTCTTATACAAGCCATTATAGGGTACAGTTCCAACAATGCTGTAGGGTTTTCAATTGATATTTTTATATATATATACAATATGTATATATATTTGGTTTTTTTCCCCAGTTAATTAGTTTTATGGTTTCTTCTCCAGTTCTACCAGTGAAATAATCACTGAAACAAAAAAGGTATTTCCTGTTTTTTTGTTTTTTGGTTTGTTTTTTTTTTTTTTTTAATAAGAACATTTGAGATCTGATATTGCTTTAAGCATGTCCATGTTTTATGTCTTTAAGATATCTGATTCACTTCCTGATTAAGCGTTCTAATTTAAGGCATTCGTGGTTAAATCTAATTTTGCAGGTTTTGCTTAGTCACAGCTACACAGGTAAAAATTATATCAGCACCAGACTTAATTCTTTCTGCTGCACATTTAACCAAATCACCATAGGCATCAGGACAAAAGCAGAGAACTAGAATCTCCTTATAGAGAAAACTCAGTATTACAACAAATCTCTAAGTGCCACTAGCTTCTATTCTCTTCCATTAGCCATGAAGACTAGAAAGAGCTACAGCACACAGAAGAGAATAAGCTAATATGTTCTGCAGGTAACACTGCAAGATAAAAAAATATATTTGATCTCACATAAGAGACTAAACAAGAATTAAAAAGTAATTTCTATGTTACAGTTATTTTCAATATAGAGTATGATGAAGTCAGCTTAATATTTTAAGTACTAATCAACATATAAGATAAATTATGTGATCATGACTATTTTAAATTACTTTTAATGTAATTTTTCTTATTAGAGCGTAAGTGCAATCACTCACATGGAGCACAAGAATTCTTTCACATAAAATTTGAGGAGGAAAATTTTTTTTAAAAATCTCACTTGAGGCCAACTGGAGAATTTCAGACACATAGGAGTGCAAGGGAAAGAATAACCCTCTGAAGTGCCACTTTTTTGAAAGCAAGCAGATGGAGTACCACAGGATCATAGAAGAATTCAGGTTGTTAATGACCTCACGTTACCATGTCCATTCTCCTGCTCCAAGAAGGACCACCTATAAGGTAAGATCACACTGAGGTTCTAGAGTACAGTGAGGTACTAGGTGCAAAAGTTGAGAGACAAGAAGACAAAATCAGAGGTAGCTGTGAAAAATGGGTGCTATACCATGGTTTAATTTCCTGAATCAAGTAACAGAATACTGAGAGTATGATATGACTAAGGAGAGTTCTAATTCTAGATATGGCAGAAAATAAGAAACATAATACATACTATTGTTCTTATTTGTAAAGAGAGGTTAATGCATGAATTGAGAAGCACAGTAGTCCAAAGTATGAAAATTAGGATAAAATTCATATGTGATAGGAAGTTTTCCTAAAACGTTATGTAGGAGAGAAGCTCATAGTATCATACCTGCCACTTGACACGTTCTCAAAGAGCTGAAAAGACACTTATGGATTTGTCAGGTGAACACTTTCAAAATAATTGGCTAAGTGGAAGACAGACCCATAACAGAACTTCTAAAGAAGCTCTAAACTTTAAAGAAATTAGTACAATGTGTTTCTGAAGAATTAATTGGAAATAGAGATTCTCTGATTTCTTTGCAAGATTCTACAGTTCTTTCTATAACTTGTGCTTCTACAGAAAATTAAATAAATGTATTTTTTGAACACAGTTTGTTTCTGGAATAAAAATGCAAATAGTGCTGTTGAGGAGGCATCCACTGTTGTCCTGTAAATAACAGAGTAAATGGCCTGTCAAGACCTTCAGCTTCAAAACACCAATTGCCATACATGTACATGAGAAGAGAAAACAAAACAAACTAATTGGGGTAAAAAAATCATCTCAACAGCAGCCTACTTAGCATTTGGTTATAAATTAAATCATTATGTCAACACGGTACACTGTACAGGATAGCCTGGAGATGTCCTTCAAACAAGATTACAATACAATACAATACACCAGGTTGAAAGAGACCTTCAAGATCATCACGTCCAACCCATCAACCAATCCAACCCACCTAAACAACTAAACCATGCAACCAAGCACCCCATCAAGTCTCCTCCTGAACACCTCCAATGAAGGTGACTCCACCACCTCCACGGGTAGCCGATTCCAATGGGCAATCACTCTCTCTGTATAGAATTTCTCCCTAACATCCAGCCTAAACCTCCCCTGGTGCAGCCTGAAACTCTGTCTTCTTGTTCTGGTACTGACTGCCTGGGAGAAGAGACCAACCTCTGCCTGTCTACAACCTCCTTTCAGGTAGTTGTAGAGAGCAATAAGGTCACCCCTGAGTCTCCTCTTCCTTAGCTTAAAAAGTTTTATAGAAACTGCTTGAAAACCAAGAGGTGATATTAGAATGGACTGCCCAAACAATCCTGGTTGACTACACAAAGAAAGCCATCAACAATAGAAAATAAAGTGCTTTTACTATACTAACCCTTGGAAAAAAGACCTCAGATAGTGTGACACATTAGAATGGCTAACAGATACTTCATAAATATGAAAGTATAATTTCTTTATAAAGATTATATTTGGTGTGGCAAGAAACTTGGCTTGCCAGAAAAAGGTAGGTGGGTGTAACATTGCCCAGAATGACATCATATAACAGATAAGAATAACTGGAACTGCAATAACTGACATTTCTAAACAACTGTGTAAGAGAAGATTTACTGGTGTACTAATAAGAGAAATTAGTATACTTCTACACAAGTACAACAGAAGATAAAATACAATAGAATAAACCAGGTTGGAAGAGACCTTCAAGATCACCGTGTCCAACCCATCAACCAATCCAACCCACCGAAACAACTAAACTATGCAACCAAGCACCCCATCAAGTCTCCTCCTGAACACCTCCAATGATGGTGACTCCACCACCTCCACAGGCAGCCCATTCTAATGGGGAATCACTCTCTCTGTATAGAATTTAGAATCATAGAATCAGTCAGGGTTGGAAGAGACCACAAGGATCATCTAGTTCCAACCCCCTGCCATGCAGGGACACGCTACACTAGATCAGGCTGGCCAGAGCCTCGTCCAGCCTGGGCTTAAACACCTCCAGGGACGGGGCCTCAACCACCTCCCTGGATAACCCATTCCAGGGCTTCACCACTCTCATGGTGAAGAACTTCTTCCTCACATCTAGCCTGAATCTCCCCACCTCCAGCTTCATTCCGTTCCCCCTAGTCCTATCACTCCCTGAGATCCTGAGAAGTCCCTCCCCAGCCTTCCTGTAGGCCCCCTTCAGATACTGGAAGGCCACAATGAGGTCACCTCGGAGCCTTCTCTTCTCCAGACTGAACAGCCCCAACTCCTTCAGTCTGTCCTCATAGGAGAGGTGCTCCAGCCCTCTGATCATCCTCGTGGCCCTTCTCTGGACACGCTCCAGCACGTCCACATCCCTCCTGTAATAGGGGCTCCAGAACTGGACGCAGTACTCCAGGTGGGGTCTCACCAGAGCTGAGTAGAGGGGAAGAAGCACCTCCCTTGACCTGCTGGCCACACTTCTCCTGATGCAGCCCAGGATCTGATTTGCTTTCTGGGCTGCAAGTGCACATTGAGAGCTCATGTTGAGCTTCTCATCCACCAGCACCCCCAAGTCTCTCTCCTCAGGGCTGCTCTCCAGTCAGTCACTGCCCAGCCTGGATTTGTGCCTGGGATTGCCTTGACAGATGTAGGACCCTGCACTTGGTCTTGTTGAAGCTCATGAGGTTGGCTTGTGCCCACCTCTCCAGCCTGTCCAGGTCCCTCTGGATGGCATCCCTTCCCTCCAGCGTGTCCACTGCACCACACAGCTTGGTGTCATCAGCAAACTTGCTGAGGGTGCACTCGATGCCACTGTCCATGTCACCCACAAAGATGTTGAACAGGACAGGTCCCAGGACTGATCCCTGAGGGACTCTGCTTGTCACTGGCTTCCACTGGGACATGGACCCGTTGACAGCCACTCTTTGGGTGCGGCCATCAAGCCAGTTCTTTATCCATCCAGTGGTCCAACATCCAGCCTAAACCTCCCCTGGTGCAGCCTGAGACTGTGTCCTCTTGTTCTGGTACTGGCTGCGTGGGAGACCAACCTCTGCCTTGCTACAACTTCCCTTCAAGTAGTTGTAGAGAGCAGTAAGGTCACTACTCAGTCTCCTCCAGGCTAAGCAACCCCAGCTCCCTCAACCTCTCCTCATAGGGCTTGTGTTCCAAACCCCTCACCAACATAGTTGCCCTTCTCTGGACACGCTCCAGCAAGTCAACGTCCTTCCTAAACTGAGGGGCCCAGAATTGGACACAGGACTCAAGGTGTGGCCTAACCAGGGCAGTGTACAGGGGCAGAATGACCTCCCTGCTCCTGCTGGCCACACTGTTCCTGATACAGGCCAGGATGCCATTGGCCCTCCTGGCTGCCTGGGCACACTGCAGGCTCATGTTCAGCCTACCATCAACCAGTACCCCCAGGTCCCTCTCTGCCTGGCCACTCTCCAGCCAATCTGACCCCAGCCTGTAGCACTGCATGGGGTTGCTGTGGCCAATGTGCAGAACCCGGCACTTGGATGTGTTAAATCTCATGCCATTGGATTCTGCCCATCTGTCCAGCCTGTCGAGGTCCCTCTGCAAAGCCTCTCTGCCCTCCAGCAGATCAACTCCTGCCCCCAGCTTGGTGTTGTCTGCAAATTTACTGATGATGGACTCAATGCCCTCATCCAAATCATCAATAAAGATGTTGAAGAGGATGGGGCCCAGCACTGATCCCTGGGGCACACCACTAGTGACAGGCTGCCAGCTGATGTGGCACCATTCACCACCACTCTCTGGGCTTGGCCCTCCAGGCAGTTCCTAACCCAAAGCAGTGTGCTCCTGTCCAAGCCACAGGCTGATAGCTTGGCCAGCAGTTTGCTGTGGGGGACGGTGTCAAAGACCTTGCAGAGGTCCAGGTAGACCACATCCACAGGCCTCCCCACATCCACCAGGTGGGTCACCTGATCATAGAAGGAGATCAGGTTGGTCAGGCAGGACCTGCCCTTCCTAAATCCATGCTGGCTGGGCCTGATCCCTTGGCCATTCTGGAAGTGCTGTGTGATTGCACTCAAGATGACCTGTTCCATAATCTTGCCTGACACCAAGGTTATGCTGACAGGCCTATAATTCCCTGGCTCGTCCAACCGGCCCTTCTTGTGGATGGGCACCACGCTGGCCAGCTTCCAGTCTTCTGGGACCTCTCCAGTGAACCAGGACTGTTGAAAAATGATGGAGAGTGGGTTGGCCAGCTCATCTGTCAGCTCTCTCAGCACCCTAGGATGGATCCCATCCGGTCCCATGGACTTGTGGGAAGGAGCAGAATGTAGCATTCCTGCCACTTCAATGCATAAAGGTAACTATTAACTATTAATTGTGCTTGAAGGAGCAGAAAATAATTCTAAGCATAAATTGCTTTACAGAGAAGTTCTGAAGGGAGGGGAAAGGAGAAGGCAGTGGAGAGGACACGGCACAAAATTAACCGAGCTGAGCCACATCTTCCCAGACTGCATTTGATATGGATATAGGCTTGATTAAAAAGTACAGCAGCTAGGCAAGTTGTTGTTGTAATCTTAGATTTCTCAGAGCCAGACCTGTGACAGGTACTGTTAGAGGAGTTTTAAAAATCAATTAGCTTACTGATGATTCTATGAGAACACAATTTTGCCTGTTGTTGTCAGTGAACACAGGAGGTATTTGTAAAAATCCAAGAATTATGAAGTACTACAAGTTCTTGGCAAAAAGCATATCAACATTCCCGATTCCCAAACTTCAGAGTTTATTTCTGAAGCTAGCAGGAGCAATAATTCTTACAAAACTAGACTTAACCCAGGTCCTTCAAGCATGGTGGTTAAGTCAGACTATAATGTACAAATAAACAAGTACATTTCTGAGAGGTCAGACACACAGAAAGTTTACTTAATAAGGAAGCTAGACCATCTGTTGTTGTATTTCAAACAATCTGTTATTTTGACCACGCATTAAAAGTTGGGAGGAATTAAAAAAAAAAAAAAAAGTGTTTAGAATTTTTTTTTTTTTTTAAGTAATAAAATTCTACAGTAAGATTGCATAATAAAGTCATTGTCTGGAGATGAGCTGCTAACTGATGTCATTAAAATAGAAATCATTGCTACTGAAAAAGCTTTAATCTCAGAGACTTCAAAGTTTGAAGATTCTGCTTAGGCTGTCGAACTTGTGATTGGTTCGGTTCAGACTTTCAGGACATTCAAGTTACTGAAATTTTGAGTAGATAAGAAAAAAATACCTTCTAAGAAAACTATTCATACAATTCCCTGAGGGACATTTCCATATCTTTTCTGCATACGTTAAACATGCTACTTATTTGTAAGAACTAGAATTAAACAACACAAATTTACATCTACAATGTTGTTAAAAGATTGACAAGAGTGTATTCCCAGTCAAGGTGATAAGGCTCTCTGAATAAGTTTTTGGGGAAAAAGTACCTTCTCTACACAGAAAAGCTTTGAATTGCAATGCTATGAGCATATCACAGTTTTTCATTTATACAGTTACCCAGAAAGTATGATTTTTTTAAAAGCCTTTCTGGAATCAACAATAGATATCTGTGTACTTGTCAGTTCTACAGTGTGTTTCTCTCCACATTAAGTCATATGACTTACATGGAAATTTAGTTCTACCCTGTAGAATGCCATCCTGCAGTCTTCTTAAAAACCATTACTTTCTTCTGAATGCACAGGGGGAAAAAGATTCATAATTCCTTTTGGTGGTCTATGGTTTATTTTGGATATTGAGAGATTTGTTTTATAAATAATTTTAATTATTCTAACATTTATCCAAACTTTGGAGGTTTGCTTTTGCAAGGCAGCAACTACAAACCAGACACCAGAATGCAATGCCTAAGAGAAAAGGGTAGTATATAACTAATGCCACAAAAGAAAATGGCAACAGTTACTTTTGGTTTTAGTGAAAATAATGTACTGAAGTACATCATGTACCATATATAATTGCACAGGAGAAAAAATATTATGAATTATGAAACTGAAATACAGCTGCTCTCAGATACTCCAAAGTGTTGCAACAAATTTTAAATAAGAGGGTCATATACAGCCTATAAGGTAAAGAAAATATATTTATGATAGAAAGCTAATATAATTAGCAGACCTTTAAAATCACCTTATGGACTGCCCAAAACTAATACTATAGACAGGTTTTGTGTTTCAACCTGTCTATTGCCTTGAAATACAGACAGGAGTTATGTCCCCAGGTAGAACAATGACAGAAGAAATCATCAGCCCTCTGTCACCCTCTACAGGAAAAAATCTACGCCAGAAGCAGTTCTTGCCTAATACATCTGGTTCCACCACTTCATCACTGGTTTAGTGGGCACTTTCATTTTCACAGGAATTAAAATTTCAAATGTTCTTGTTGGATATTATCATAATGAAAATGTCTCTTTTCTTCATTTATACAACTGAGGACAAGAAAAATTAGTTCTTTATAGAACACATTAAGCATTTGCATTGCATTAATGCCGTGATTATTGACAGAAACCAAATTAACATGGCAAAAATTATGGGAAAATTTTGTACTGCACTTCCAGAATCCTAAATTCTAAGCTGAATTTTACACTTTTTTTTTTTTTGTTGGTTTTGTTTTGTTTTGTTTTGTTTCTCTTAGGTAAGATGTACTGGTTTTAATGTTAACAAAGAACACATAAAAGAGTTCAGTGAAAATTATGTTTACCGGAAAATAGAAAAGAAAATAAGGATTCAGAGCACTTTTTATGCATTTGAATGTAAGACATGAAATCCATTAACTGAAAGAGATATTCCAAAGGCCAGATCACAAAGCACCTTATAATTTTTTTTTAGTTTTATAATTCTGATATTTGTTACTCATTTCCACATTTGTTTTTATTATTAGGTTTGAGATAATTAGAGAATGTCCTAGGATTAGCACTAAGAATAACTTTTGAGTCTATTTATATCTTGATTCTAAAACCAAAGGCAAAAACCCCCACCCCTAAAAAATAGATAAATTCTGCATCAGGTTACATTATTTTCAGTTACTAAGGTAATACAGCATAATGAAAGATAGTTTAACTTTCAGTAGCAGGAAGATTTACCTTTCCAAGTTTTATTATCCCTGTTGCTTGGAAAGAAAACCGTTTACAAGTGGCAGGCACATGAGCTCACAGGGTGCTGAGCACACTAATGGGCCCTGGCTCCACTCTGCTGAAGCTCCACAAAAGCACACAGCAATGCGTAGTGGCTGCGGCCAGCCCTGCCTTATGCTGTCGCAGATGGTTCCCCTCTGTCATCTGGAACTTTGACACCAGCCCGTCTCCTTCTCCTGTTTGGACTTCCTGGACCAGACTCATTCCTTGGCTTCATCCGGGGCTGCTGGCTGCTGTCTCCCTCAACGCCCTGCTCAGGTGCTGCGGACTGTGCCCTGTCTGCACCAGAGAAACCCTCTGATCCCGGCATATGTGAGCAGATCCACTCTTGCTGCTCCCTGACACTGTCATACACTACCTGCACATAACTCAGTGGAAGGCAATTAACACCTATTTAGGCAATTAACACATACTTAGGTGTTGGTGCCACCAACAGAACTTCAGGGTTTTTGACCACAGAGAAGTTTCCTTGTCACTGGGTCTACTGGAGACAGATGTAGTTCATCTGTCCTGTAAGGGGAAAAGCATCTTTGCACACGAATTAGCTGGCCTCATTGACAAGGCTTTAAACTAGTTTTAAAGAGGGAAGGGGATGTAGCTGGCTCTTACCAGCAAGAACCCTGGGTGTAGAAGTCCAGGAGTGGTAGAGTGGTATGCTGGCATTGTAGATAATCAGAAGGTCTACCCACCATCAAAGTTGAAAACAATGTACTCAGCCCCATTCCTGAAATGTTTATACACCAATTCATGCAGCATTGGCAATAAACAGGAGACTATTGTGCAGCCATCACTGAAACCTGGTGGGATGACTCCCGTAGCTGGAGTGCTGCAATCCGCGCATACGAACTTTTCAGAAGGGTTAGACAAGGAAAAAGAGGTGGTGGAGTGGCCCTCTATGTTAGGGAAACATAAGAAACCATGCAAATTAATGAAGGTTAATTAAGTAATGATAGGGGTAAGGTCCTTATTGGTAAGAATCAGGAGTAAGGCCAGCAAGGGTGATACTATGGTGGGAATCTGTTATAGACCAGATTCCCAGATTGAAGAGGTAGATGAAATTTTTTATAAGCAATTGAGAGAGGTTTCACAATTGCTACCTCTTGTTCTTGTGGGAATGTCAACTTCCCACATGTCTGCTGGAAATCCAATAGAGCCAGGAGAGAATAGTCCTGAAGGTTCCCGGAGTGTGAGGATGAGGAGAAGGATGAGGTGCTCAATGCACCTTTGCCTCAGCCTTTAGCATTGGATCCAGCAGTTCCCTGGACACCCAGCCTCACAAACTGGAAGGCAGGGAGGGTAATCAGAATGAGGTCATCACAATAAATGAGGAAGTGGTCACTGACCTGCTATGCCACTTAGACACACACAAGTCTATGGGGCCAGAGGAAGGTGCTGAGGAAGTTGGCAGATGTGCTTACCAAGCCACTTTCCATTATTTACCTGAAGTCCTGGCTAACTGGGGAGGTCCCAATACACTGGAGGGCAGCCCATGTAACACCCATGTACAAGAAAGGAGGAAAGAAGGATCCAGGAAACTATAGACCTATCAGTCTGACCTCAGTACCAGGGAAGGTCATGGAGCAGGGCATATCAAGTGCTATTACATGCCATATAGAGAACAATTAGGGGATCAGACCCAGTCTGTATGTGTTTATGAAGAGCAGGTCTTGCCTGATGTACTTGATCTCCTTCTATGACAAGATGACCTGACTATCGGTTGAGGGAAAGGCTTTGGATATTCACAGGATCACAGGATGTTCGGTGTTGGAAGGGACCTCTGGAGACCTTCTAGTCCAAGCCCCTTACCAGAGCAGGACTTTTGAAATCCTTTGACACTGTTCCCCACAGAATTCTCATGGGCACACACCCTGCTGGAAAAGCACAGACTGGATGACTGGGCCATTTCACATAACAGTGTCTTTCTTATAATTTGCAATGTTTGGAACACCTCAAGCTGCATGTTGTCTTTTTACTTAACAGAAAGAAATCAGTGGATTTTTCTTCCATGTGTTTGTCCAGTCATGAACCATCATCTTTTAGCACTTTTTAGTTCCTGATACAAGGACTTCCACAACTTGATTAAAAGTTTTGTAGAGAGCAGTGCATTCTGGTTCATTTCAATCCTAGAAGATACCAATAAGTGAAGGAATGCATCTGCTGGCCTCAGGGGGAGGCTTTATTAGAAGGTTAATTCATAACTGCTAGAAGGAAGGAGAGATAAAATGAAACACTTTCTCTGGCCCATCCCCGGAGCTGTGGATTGGTGATACGGTTCAGTGCTGGGATTCTGTTTATTCTAACATAGCAGTATTCTGCTGCAAAATAATATCCAAGTCCCAAAAGTGGAGTATTAGTGAGTTTTGAATATATACCATGGTGGGTGAGGTGTTTCACAATAAATGTTTCTGGTTCCCTGAGGATTTTCTCATGGAAGCTTCCTTCTGATCCCATCTTGATGGTTTAGAAAAAGATATCTGAAGAGATTACAGAGAAAATACAGGCTAAGAAAAGCAAGGAACAGAAGTGTTGTCTTTTTCCAGTCCCCAGGAAACTCTCACACGTGAATACTGCAGTTCTAAGACTGACTAATTTTTCAATCTTCTTCATGAAGCCCATTTTACAGAAACTATGAGAAACTCACGAGACATGGTCCATACACAACTCTAAGATCTTCCATCTCTAGAGAACAACCTGGAGATGGTGTTTGGTGCTTTGAGAAGGCATATGAACACAAGCCCTATGAAGAGAGACTGAGGGAGCTGGGGCTGTTTAGCCTGGAGAAGAGGAGGCTCAGGGGCGACCTCATTGCTCTCTACAACTACCTGAAAGGTGGTTGTAGCCAAGAAGGGGTTGGCCTCTTCTCCCTAGCAACCAGCACCAGAACAAGGGGACACAGTCTCAAGCTGCAACAGGGGAAGTTTAGGCTCAAGGTGAGGAGAAAGTTCTTCAGCGAGAGAGTCATTCGTCATTGGAATGGGCTGCCCGGGGAGGTGGTTGAGTCGCCGTCCCTGGAGGCGTTCAAGAGTGGACTGGATGTGGCACTTGGTGCCATGGTCTAGTTATGAGGTTTGTGGTTACAGGTTAGACTCGATGATCTTCGAGGTCTCTTCCAACCTTGGTAATACTGTAATACTGTAAATTTACTGATGATGGACTCAATGCCCTCATCCAGATCATCAATAGAGATGTTGAAGAGGATGGGGCCCAGCACTGATCCTTGGGGCACACCACTAGTGACTGGCCACCAGCTGGATCTGGCACCATTCACCACCACTCTCTGGGAATGTTCAGAGAGTTCAGTGAAGATAAAAGCAAACCAATTGTAGCTGGGATTAAATATCCCTAGGCATTGGTACAGGTATTTTACTGTCTCGCCAGAATACAGCTTCCCAGGAAAAGATCAGGAAGTTCCCCGTGGACAGCAAACTACTAAGTTTCATCAGTGTGCCCTTGTGAAAACAAATGCCCATCACATGATGGAGTCTATCAACAAAAACGTTGCAGCAGACTCAGGGAAGTGATTACTCCTGTCTTAAGACCACATGGAGAATACCATGTTCAGTTTTGGGCTTTCCAAGTGCAAGAAAGATACTGACCTACTGGAGTGAGTCCTGAGAAGTTAGGGCTAAGAAAAGTAGGTTTGATCATCCTTAAGTGGAGAATGCTACACAGAGATCTTACTGTGGTCTGCAGCTACCATTAGGAAAGTATAGAGTGAGACCTTAAGCAGATTTGCACGGATATTGGACAAGCAGTAACACATACAAATTGGAACATGTTAAATAGTGACTGGATGTACACACACACACAAAATGCATAAGGGTGGGCAAACACTGGAACTGGTTACCCAGAATGGATGTAGAAACTCCATCAAAGGAGACATTGGTGCCATGGTCTAGTTGTGAGGTTTGTGGTTACGGGTTGGACTCGATGATCTTCAAGGTCTCTTCCAACCTTGGTAATTCTGTTCTATTCTATTCTATTAAAATTCCTTGAGCAACCTGTTCAAGGAGGAGACTGGACTACAGAGCTCAGAAAGTCCCTTCCATCCTACATGAATTAAATGATGTATGAGGAAGGGGGACAGGGTAAACATTTTGTTCTGTTTTCTGATTTGAGAACTGGGCATACCATGAAGTTTCTGGGGATGAAGCTCATAGATAAACAACTTAGTTCTTCATGCAATAAATAGTTGAACTGTGGAACTCCTTATGAAGAGTTGCAGTAGATAACAAAAGTTTCTAAGAGCTGAAGGGCACACTACTTCATAGATGAGGAAGCCATTTTATGTTGTTAACTCAATAGGACCCATATCTTGCTCAGAAAGGCCCACAGCTGAAGGTGGCTGGGAGATGAAAAAAAGTCTTAAGTAGGCTTAACAGACATGCTTATGCTGTTCTTATACTTTTTCTTAAAGATTTGCTCAAGGAGAAGCAAAAGATTGTGCTTGTTGAACCACTCAATACAATACAATACAATATAATACACCAGGTTGAAAGAGACCTTCAAGATCATCGTGTCCCACCCATCAACCAATCCAACCCACTTAAAAAACTAAACCATACAGCCAAGCACCCCATCAAGTCTCCTCCTGAACACCTCCAATGAAGGTGACTCCAGCACCTCCACAGGTAGCTGATTCCAATGGGCAATCACTCTCTCTGTATAGAATTTCTTCCTAACATCCAGCCTAAACCTGCCCTGGCACAGCCTGAGACTGTGTCCTCTTGTTCTGGTACTGGCTGCCTGGGAGACGAGACCAACCTCTGCTTGGATACAACCTCCCTTCAGGTAGTTGTAGACAGCAGTAAGGTCACCCCTCAGTCTCCTCTTCTCCAGGCTAAGCAACCCCAGCTCCCTCAGCCTTTCCTCATAGGGCTTGTGTTCCAAACCCCTCACTAACTTTGTTGCCCTTCTCTGGACACGTTCCAGCTCATTCTTCCCCTTCTAACCCCTAACATTCTGTGATTCTGTGCAGAGAAAAACAAAACAAAACATAACAAACCATAACAGTGCTCATCCTATTAACAGTTAAAAGACATGATAACATACTAGGAAGGCAAGTTAGAGGAAAATAATTTCTGAAAAGGAAATTCTGCATAGATTTGAGGATAAGTAATTTGAGTTTTAACTTCACATGAAGTAGAAACAAAACCCAAAAAAAAGGAGAAAAAGAGAAGAGTAACTGTGTTCAACAATGTCTTTAGGAGCAACAAGAAAAATGTTGATTGAAAAATAGGAATGGACTTATCTAACAACAGTGTTCTGCATATGACAGCAGAGGGAAAAATGGGCAGACCAAACCAAACCAAACCAGATCACAATAGATAACTGAAGACATAAAAAAAAAGCATAAATTTTGCCTGCCAGATCAGAAAGTCAGAGTAACAAATTTAGAAACATGTAACAGAAAATGGTGAATTTAAAGTGTGGTTTTGACAGAAAATTTGACCACAATATTGCAAACCTGAAAGACTCGATACATTGAAGTATAAGAGGAGAAAAAGAGCATAAAAGGAAGATAATTATATACAACGAAATAATCAAAATTTAAATTGATGAACCCCCAACATCAATTACTGTAAATTAGATTGCTTAGAAAGGTACAGTTTTTAGTAATGTTTAATTATGAATGGACTGAGAGTAGGTTTAAAAGTTAATTTGGACCTGAATACACATGAAATAAAGTAATTGCAAGGGAGACAACACTACCATCTCTGCTTGCATAAAACATGCCTATTGGGCTAAAAAATAACAATAATGTAATCACTCTTCAGGAAACACAGAGGCTTTTAGAGACTTCTAATGACAATGCTATATTGTTTTCAAAACACCACTTGAAGCTAAAGCTTTTTAAAATTCGGCTTTTCCCACCCATAACTGCCATCCTAGAGAGAGCTGCACAGCAGGAAAGTAATCTGACCTTTGAAAACATTTATAAAGGACTGCATTAAAAAGACAGAAACGTAATTTAAAAGTTTTATTTGAATGCACTCCCTACAACATTGCCTCAGATTCCTATGTACTTCCTATCTTCAACCCAAATCTCATTATCCTATCATAAAAGATATTTAGCTCTGTCTCAGACTATAATTAAGAAAATGCCATTTCCTACTTCTACTGATGGGGCACATAATCCAGTAAAACTTCTTTCCTAGCTTTTATTAAGAAGTTCCAAGGTTTTCATACATAAAAGAGACAGTAAGATAACTCCTTCTTTTTGCATGCCACAAAAGACTGCCTTTCACAAATGCCTTTTTATTTTTGAAAAGAAAACCTGATAACTCAAAGGACTTCTAAGTACATCTGTCAAGGTTCTTTTTACTGGGTCTGAAAATTTTTTCAGAGATGAAGAAATTGCTTTTATAGTATTAGATAGAATGTATCTTATGAAATTATTTTTATTGGTACCAAAGAACCTTAAAATTTCTCACTAGTTTTTTTAAGAAAACACCACCATATTACTATTATTAAAATATCTATGAAACTGATCCAGAGAAGTCCCTTTCCATATATTTGGCAGTGTAATTTCTGTAGATTCTTCACCAGTAATTAAGTAACCCATAGCTAATGCAACTCTCCTTTACCAGCACCAGGAAAAAAAGGACCTTTTTTGTTTCAAACACCAGTGTAAAATCATGGCTCTCTAACACTCTGTGCTACAATTAGATTTCTTTTTAGAAGTTTTATTCTAATTGTAGAAATATTATTCTTCCACACCAATTAAAAAAATCCTGAGGCAAGAGTAATGTCCCACAGATAGAAGTACAGATTAAAAACTACAGCAGTCTACAGATCTGCAGCCAAAGTATGTAAGCTATAGACCTGACAAGGAGTGTTGAACACGAAAACCAATTTGAGAGCATTTCTTCAGTTAGGTCACAGAATCCTCTAAGCTGTTTTTCACTTTTCCTGAAACTCTACAGATGGCGACCACATGTACAAAATGAAAGAAGTATGCCTCATCTTCATTTATAACACCATGCTGTATTAAAGAGAAGCAAACAAACAAACAAAAACAAACAAACAAACAAAAAAAAAAGAGAGCGAGCGAGAGCGATGCTGGCTACTGCATTTTCATGAACCATGCTACGTCATCCTCTTCGGGTTTGCTCTAGTTTACAAAAAACAAACCCCAAGCAACAGCATTTGCTGCTGTTTAACACCAGAGGGGGCCCGCTTCCTTTAAAAAGATCAGCTTTCTGTGTTGGCAATGTTGCATACACTGTCTTTCATATTAGCAGTCAAAAAGAAAACGAAAACAAAAAAAAATTGCAAGTATGCTATAGAAGAAGGTTGCTATGCATTTTAAATAAACAGAATTCTTTTAACTGCTGAATTGACTCTGAGAAAGTTATGATTAGTGTGAAAACCCATCCTAACTTCAGCCAACGTTTTTTTAACATATAGAAAAAAAACCCAAAACCATTGGGGTTTTGGTATGATTAAACACTAAAATGGAAAATCAATAGTTTCTCTGTTTAGAGTGTAATATTTTCACATTTTAACCTTATTTTAAAAAATAAAATAGAAGGGAAAACATGAGTCAACAGTGTGCTGCAGTGGCAAAGAAAAGAACCAAGTACTGGTAAAACCGAAAAATTACACAAAACCCAGATACTCAGGATGCATAAAAACTGTGAAGTATAGCAGCTGTGTTAAAAATGTTGATTAAGAATCTAAATGGACTTGGAATCTAAATTGGATGTGTTAAATCTCATCCAACGGCATGAGATTTAACACATCCAAGTGCCAGGTTGGCCACAACAACCCCATGCAGTGCTACAGGCTGGGGTCGGAGTGGCTGGAGAGCAGCCAGGTAGAGAGGGACCTGGGGGTACTGGTCGATGGTAGGCTGAACATGAGCCTGCAGTGTGCCCAGGCAGCCAGGAGGGCCAATGGCATCCTGGCCTGCATCAGGAACAGTATAGCCAGCAGGAGCAAGGAGGTCTTCTGTCCCTGTATACTGCACTGGTTAGGTGCACCTCGAGTCCTGTGTCCAGTTCTGGGCCCCTCAGTTTAGGAAGGATGTTGACTTGCTGGAACGCGTCCAGAGAAGGGCAACAAAGCTGGTGAGGGGTTTGGAACACAAGATCTATGAGGAGCGGCTGAAGGAGCTGGGGTTGTTTGGCTTGGAGAAGAGGAGGCTCAAGGGAGACCTTTTTGCTGTCTGCAACTACCTTAAGGGAGACTGCAGACAGGCAGAGTTTGGTCCCTTCTCCCAGGCAACCAGGACCAGAACAAGACGACACAGTCTCAAGCTGCATCAGTGGAGGTTTAGGCCGGAGGTTAGGAAGAAGTTCTACACAGAGAGAGTGATTGCCCATTGGAATGGGCTGCCCGAGGAGGTGGTGGAGTCACCATCACTGGAGGTGTTCAGGAGGAGACTTGATAGGGTGCTTGGTTGCATGGTTTAGTTGATTAGGTAGTGTTGGATGATAGGCTGGATGCGATGATCTTGAAGGTCTCTTCCAACCTGGTTTGTTCTATTCTATTATTAGCAAGTCTCATTGACAGGGCTTTAAACTAGCTTCGAAGGGGGGAGGGTTGGAAACCAGTGCCCTTAGGCAGGAGTCTGGAGGTGATAAGCTAGAGCTAGAGGTGAAACCAGCAGCCCAGCTGCAGTGCATGTACACTAATGCACGAAGCATGGGTAACAAACAAGAGGAGCTGGAAGCCTTGTTGCAGCAAGAAAGTTATGATGTAGTTGCCATCACAGAGACGTGGTGGGACGACTCGCATGACTGGAGCGCTGCAATTGATGGCTACAGGCTCTTCAGGAGAGACAGGCAAGGAAGAAGGGGTGGAGGGGTGGCCCTGTACGTCAGGGAGGCACTGGATGCTGTTGAGATGGAGATCAGGGATGATAGGGTTGAGTGCTTGTGGGTGAGAATTAGAGGGAAGACCAACAGGGCAGACATCCTGGTTGGCGTCTGTTATAGACCACCCAACCAGGAGGAGGATGTCGATGAGGCATTCTATAGGCAGCTTAAGGCTGTCTCAAGATCACCTGACCTCGTTCTCATGGGTGACTTCAACCTGCCTGATATCTGTTGGGATATCAACACAGCAGAGAGGAGGCAGTCTAGGAGGTTCTTAGAGTGCATGGAGGACAGCTTCTTATCCCAGGTGCTGCGTGAGCCTACCAGGGGTAAGGCTATGCTTGACCTCCTCTTCACCAACAGGGAAGGGCTGGTGGGTGATGTGGTGGTCGGAGGGTGTTTAGGCACCAGTGACCATGACATAATAGAGTTTTCAGTATGCAGCCAAGCCAAGAGGGGCAGCAAGAAGACCTCCACTCTGGACTTCCGGAGGGCAGACTTCAGGCTACTCAAGGAACTAATTCAGAAGGTTCCTTGGGAATCAGTCCTTAAAAATAAAGGGGTCCAGGAGAACTGGACCTACTTCAAGGAAGAACTATTGAAGGTGCAAGAACAGGCTGTGCCGGTGTGCCGGAAGATGAGCCGCCGGGGCAGACGGCCAGCCTGGATGGGCAATGAACTTTTAATAGAACTTAGGGAAAAAAAGAGGGTGTATCATCTTTGGAAGAAAGGGGAGGCAACCTACAGAATGTTTAGGGATGTTGCTAGGTTGTGCAGGAAGAAAATTAGGGAGGCAAAAGCCCATTTAGAACTTAGACTGGCCTCTGCTGTGAAGGACAACAAAAAGTCCTTCTATAAATACATCAATAGCAAGAAGAAGGGCAAGGACAACCTCCACTCCTTGGTTGACACGGAGGGGAACGTTGTAACAAAGAATGAGGAAAAGGCAGAGGTACTTAACACCTTCTTTGCCTCAGTCTTCACTAGCAGGGCAGAACGTCTTCCAGACAGCTGGCCTGCAGAGCTGGCAGAAGGAGCCAGAGAGCTGCATAGTTTACCACTGCTCCAAGAGGAAGTTAGAGATCTACTGAGCCGCTTGGACCCCCACAAGGCCATGGGACCGGATGGGATCCATCCTAGGGTGCTGAGATTGCTGACAGATGAGCTGTCCAAGCCACTTTCCATCATTTTTCAGCAGTCCTGGCTCACTGGAGAGGTCCCAGAAGACTGGAAGCTGGCTAACGTGGTGCCCATCCACAAGAAGGGCCGGTTGGATGAGCCAGGGAATTATAGGCCTGTCAGCCTGACCTCAGTGCCAGGCAAGATTATGGAACGGCTCATCTCGAGTGCGATCACACAGCACTTACAGGATAACCAGGGGCTCAGGCCTAGCCAGCATGGATTTAGGAGGGGCAGGTCCTGCCTGACCAACCTGATCTCCTTCTATGATCAGGTGACCCGCCTGGTGGATGTGGGGAGGCCTGTGGATGTGGTCTACCTGGACCTCAGCAAGGCCTTTGACACCGTTCCCCACAGCAAACTCCTGGCCAAGCTGGCAGCCCGTGGCTTGGACAGGAGCACACTGCGTTGGGTTAGGAACTGGCTGGAGGGCCGAGCCCAGAGAGTAATGGTGAATGGCACCACATCCAGCTGGCGGCCTGTCACTAGTGGTGTGCCCCAGGGATCAGTACTGGGCCCCATGCTCTTCAACATCTTTGTTGATGATCTGGATGAGGGCATTGAGTCCATCATCAGTAAATTTGCAGATGACACCAAGCTGGGGGCAGCAGTTGATCTGCTGGAGGGCAGAGAGGCTTTGCAGAGGGACCTCGACAGGCTGGACAGATGGGCAGAGTCCAATGGCATGAGATTTAACACATCCAAGTGCCGGATTCTGCACATTGGCCACAACAACCCCAGGCAGTGCTACAGGCTGGGGTCAGAGTGGCTGGAGAGTGGCCAGGCAGAGAGGGACCTGGGGGGACTGGTTGATTGTAGGCTGAACATGAGCCTGCAGTGTGCCCAGGCAGCCAAGAAGGCCAATGGCATCCTGGCTTGCATCAGGAACAGTGTGGCCAGCAGGAGCAGGGAGGTCATTCTGCCCCTGTACACTGCACTGGTTAGGCCGCACCTTGAGTACTGTGTCCAGTTCTGGGCCCCTCAGTTTAGGAAGGATGTTGACTTGCTGGAACGTGTCCAGAGAAGGGCAACAAAGCTGGTGAGGGGTTTGGAACACAAGCCCTATGAGGAAAGGCTGAGGGAGCTGGGGTTGCTTAGCCTGGAGAAGAGGAGACTGAGGGGTGACCTTATTGCTCTCTACAACTACCTGAAGGGAGGTTGTAGCCAGGCAGAGGTTGGCCTCTTCTCCCAGGCATCCAGCACCAGAACAAGAGGACACAGTCTCAGGCTGCGCCAGGGCAGGTTTAGGCTGGATGTTAGGAAGAAGTTCTACACGGAGAGAGTGATTGCCCATTGGAATCGGCTACCCGTGGAGGTGGTGGAGTCACCTTCATTGGAGGTGTTCAGGAGAAGACTTGATGGGGTGCTTGGCTGTATGGTCTAGTTGTTGGGTGGGTTGGATTGTTTGATGGGTTGGACGCGATGATCTTGAAGGTCTCTTCCAACCTGGTGTATTGTATTGTATTATTGTATTGTATTGTATTCTAGTCTAAACCTTAACATCTCAGGAGTTTCTGGAAGAAATCATATACAGATATCCATATAGAGGTGCATACAATTATTTATGTAGACAGTGTTTCAGGGAAATGATGGATTGCATTCTTTTTTTGGCTTTACTGGTGTTTTCTGTAGTTGTAAATTCAGGCATGGAACAGAAATTATATGAAATTCAATAGTACATTGGTTAAGTATTCCTTCTAAAGGATTATGTTGTGGGCCACTAATTTACATTCTAAGATAACAGCATTCTGCTGTCATTGCTAATTTCTCTTGAAAATCTGCCACCTACCTCACACTACTGTGGCCATAATTTTCACCAGCTGTTTGCTGGAGAGCTTTAAAATAAGAGTATGTATGAACACAAAAATCATACTCTAGAGTTTAGGATATTTTAGAGAACATTTAAGTATTTAGAGAATATCTAAATTCTGAAAACTTTTAAAAGGTGATCTCTTCAAAGAAGTGTTAAAGGAAATAATTACAATCAGATCTGTTTAAAAACTCTAAGCCAAAATCCTAACTATCATAAACAGCATTCATGCAAAAGTTTTAGAAGAGAAAAATTAAGAAGGTTATCTAAGGCTGTGCCTACATTAGTAAGTAGTGAGGCCCAATATGAGTGTACCTGAAGAGTGAAATAGCAGATACAGATTACCCAACACCCAGCCATTGTGTTTGTTTCGGGAGCTTTAGCTTAGTTTGCCTGTGTTCTGGTTTGCCCAACAAAATGCTTAAAACCGGTTTGAGTGCCACAGAGCATACTCTAGCATCTTCTAGCTAAGGTTTGGAATACAAGAGAATTTAAGCTAACATGTTCCGAGACACCTACATAGTGTAAATGAAAAAAAGATACTTTTTTTTTTTTTTTTTTTAAAAGCACAGTCCTGGTCTAAAATGCCAATCTAAAACACTTAAGACACACTCTCTCTCTTAAAGCAGACATTGTGATAGTATGTAATACCTTCCAGTAACTGAGTGATATAGTTTTTCTGTATTGCAAATGTTTACCTTCAGATTCTGATTCTAAACTACATGCATTTTTTCACCTGAAGAAAACATGATGCTAGGCAAGAAAACTGATATTAAAATCATGCAAAGGAACTGGTCTGAGTATCATGATTTTCCACATTAATGACTGGCAAAAGCTTATACATCAGCATATCATGCTCCCATTTTTTTCATATGCAGACATGAAAGATGAGCCAGAGGGGAAGGCAACCATCCTGGATGGACAAGCAGCTCTGAAGGAATTAAGGGGAAAAAGAGGGCATATAGACTTTGGAAAGTGGGGGAGGCAACTAGTGATATGTTTAAGGATGTTGTTAGATCATGTAGGAGAAAAATTAGAGAGGCAAAAGCCCAGTTAGAACTCAAGCTGGCCACTGCTGTGAAAGACAATAAAAAGCATTTTTATAAATATATTAATGCTATAAAGAGGGGCAAGAAGAACCTCCACTCTTTATTGGACCTGGAGGGGAACACTGTAACTAAAGATGAAGAAAAGGCTGAGGTTCTAAATACATTCTTTGGCTCCATTTTCAACAGTAAGGCAGGAGGACTTCAGGATAACTGGCCTCCAGAACTGGTAGATGGGTTCAGGGAGCAGTATAATCCCCCTGAAATCCACGAGGAAGCAGTTAGGGACCTGCTGAGCTACTTGGATCCCCTCAAGTCCATGGGACCAGATGGGATCCGTCCTATGGTACTGAGAGAGCTGGCAGATGAGCTGGCCAAACCACTCTTCATCATTTACCACCAGTCCTGGCTCACTGGAGCGGTCCCAGATGATTGGAAACTGGCCAATGTGATCCCCATCCACAAGAAGGGCTGGATGGAGGAACCTGCAAACTACAGGCCTGTCAGCTTAACCTCAGTGCAGGGAAAATCATGGAGCAGATCATCCTGGGGGCAATCACAGCACACCTGCAGGATGGCCAAGGGATCAGGCCCAGCCAGCATGGATTTAGGAATAGAATAGAATAGAATAGAATAGAATAGAATAGAATAGAATAGAATAGAATAGAATAGAATAGAATGGAATGGAATGGAATGGAATGGAATGGAATAGAATAGAATAGAATAGAATAGAATAGAATAGAATAGAATAGAATAGAATAGAATAGAATAGAATAGACCAGGGAGCAGGTCCTGCCTGACCAACCTGATCTCCTTCTATGATCAGGTGACCGCCTGATGGATGTGGGGAAGGCTGTGGATGTAGTCTACCTGGACTTCAGCAAGGCATTTGACACCATCTCCCCCACAGCAAACTCCTGGCCAAGCTGTCAGCCCGTGGCTTGGACAGCAGCACTCTGTGCTGGGTTAGGAACTGGCTGCAGGGCTGAGCCCAGAGAGTGGTGGTGCATGGTACTACATCCAGCTGGCAGCGAGTCACTAGTGGTGTCCCCCAGGGATCAGTCTTGGGCCTCATCCTGTTCAACATCTTTATTGATGATCTGGATGAGGGGATTGAGTCCACCATTAGTAATTTTGCAGATGCCACCAAGCCGGGGGAAGGAGTTGATCTGTTAGAGGGTAGGAGAGCTCTGTGAAGGAATCTTGACAGGCTAGAGAGATGGACACAGTCCAACATGATGGCACTCAACAAGTCCAAGTGCTGGGTGCTACACTTTGGCCACAACAACCCCATGCAGTGCTACAGGCTGGGGTCAAAGCGGCTGGAGAGCAGCCAGGTAGAAAGGGACCTGGGGGTATTGAGTGGCTGGCTGAACATGAGCCAGCAGTGTGCCCAGGTGGCCAAGAAGGCCAATGGCATCCTGGCCTCTATCAGGAATAGTGTGGCCAGCAGGAGCAGGGAAGTCATTGTGCCCCTGTACTCAGCACTGGTTAAGCCACTCCTTGAGTTCTGTGTCCAGTTCTGGGCTCCTCAATTTAAGAAGGACATTGAGACTCCTGAATGTGTCCAGAGAAAGGCAACAAAGCTGGTGAGGAGTTTGGAGCACAAGCCCTACAAGGAGAGGCTGAGGGAGCTGGGGTTGTTTAGCCTGGAGAAGAGGAGGAAACCTTATTGCTCTTTAAAACTACTGGAACAACTACTGGTTGTGGACAGGTGGAGGTTGGTCTCATTTCCCAGGCAACCAGCACCAGAACAAGAGGACACAGTCTCAAACTGTAGCAGGGGAAGTTTAGGCTCGAGGTGACGAGAAAGTTCTTCACAGAAGGAATTACTTGCCATTGATATGGACTGCCCAGGGAAGTGGTGGAGTCATGGTCCCTGGAGATGGTCAAAAAGAATTGGACATGGCACTTGAAGCCATGGTTTAGTTAGTCATGTGGTGTTGGGTGATAGGTTGGACTTGATGATCTCTGAGGTCTTTTCCAACTTTATGGATTCTATGATTCTATGATATGCACCTACAAAAAAATTACCATTTTCTATTATAAAGTGAGCTTCAAAGGCTCGTGAGAGGCCTCGAGCACGGTTTAGTCATGAGGTCTGTAGTGACAGGTTGGACTTGATGATCTTTGAGGTCTCTTTCAACCTTGGTGATTCTGTGATTCTGTGATTCTGTGAAGAGATAATTTGCTCACATACATACAGATAAGCAATCTTAAAACTACCAAAATGTTAATACCGAGGGTAGGTATTCCTGTTGCCAATATATGACTTTGTGCACAGATTGTAAACTACTGCTGTGTCAAAATCATCACTAAAATGTTATAAAGGCAATAAACAACAGGAGGTGGAGTAAATAAAATTAAAATAATAGAATATTCTTCTATCCCTCTTCCCATGACTTAACTGGGAAGCTGGAGCTTGTAATTTTTAAAATGAGAAAATATATTAAAAAATTGGTAATGAGTTCCACACTCATTTTTACTAAGTTGGAAGAGTAATTACTGTTCATGACAAAGCAAATATTGTAGTGTGCAGCATGATCTCATAAGATAGAAGTATTTTAAATGGCAATCAACACAGTCTGAGGGAAAGTAATGGTGTTTTGGTTATAGTACATCTGTAAGGATTCTACTTATTTCTATGGCAATGAAAAATTATCATCTCAATTTGTTCTGTCAGGTTCCTGTCAAACAAATGGCAGACTGAATACCAGAGGTCAGATTGAAAACTTTAGTGAAATCATCCTACACAGAAAAACAATATTGCCCCCCACCTAATTTTTCAGAACGACTATATATTTAAGCATAAATGCAGCAAAAAATGCTAAATTGCAGTTTTATCCAGTTCTACATCTTTACCTCAATTACACAAAAAGAATCCAAGCATACACTTCACAGTAAAAAAAAAAAAAAAATTGTCCTGGGTAATGTTTCTTGACAGTGTTTCCTTAATGATGAGCAATTATGGCACGGAGTTAACTGGATTACCATTACTACAATGTTAAAATAACACAGCTGTAACTGCAGAAAATCCTAAAATGCTCTATAGTCTTTTTATGCTACACAAAGATTTTCATACCCATCTATATTACCTGTAGTCTCAATTTCTAGATGGCAGACCTTGGATTTTACCATTTTAAAGCATGGCATGTCTTATTTGTTTATGACTTCACTGCTTTCTTAATCTCATTCACAAACTGTCTTCCCAAGTTTTAATTTTTTATCTGCAAACTCTTGTGTACACTAAGTCAATAACAAAGTGATGTGATGTCTTTCTAGAAACTCCTGTGTTAAAGGTGTTCTACCAGAAATCTACTTTTTGGCATTACCCATTACTGAGACTACAGGTCTTACCTAGTGCTACACTGATTCCTGCATAGACTGAATTTACTAAATCGGAGTATCACACAGTTCTAAGTCAAACTAAAAGTCTAAATATAGAACAGAAAATAAAAATAGTGAGTATGTGTCATGAAGTACAAGTCAGGATATACTGAAGATCCCACAAGGAAAGAGATAATAAAGCAATAACTCACAAATGAGAATTTCCTCAAAGAGATTAAATCATAGACAAAGTTTGCAAGATAGCAATCTTCAAATGAAGACATATAATTACCTGCAACTGAAGTTACATTTCATTTATATAGTGTAAGTATCACTTTAGCTGTCCATTCTAAATTATCTCAACTTCTATGATTTCTGAATGCTACTTCAATAAAAGCTTTCTTTTAAATTAACCTTAAATACAAATTAGAAATCTGTGCTCTCATTCCCCGCAGAAGAATTTAGAATTCCCCACCGTTCTCCAGGGAAACATACAGCTTTGAGTGCTTACAGAAGTATGAGTCACAGAGCTGCACGTACAAGTTTATAGTAAAAAGCATTAGAATCCAGTATTCTATAGACCTCTGTAATTACATTATATCTCATCACTCTTTCATAGACCCTTACAATTTTACAAATGCCTTATTATATAATGTTCCAGAAAATGCTAGAATTTTATGAAAATGATAAAAAGGCCTGTATCTCACAGATTAGTATGTAAGTTTTATTTTATACTCTGCTATGGCTTGCCTAGATCAAGATGTGAGACACAGCGCTTTCATTACCTTTTCAAATTGCCTAAGGGGATAGAGTGTTACTTAAGCTAACTACCTATTCAGAAAAGTAACCCTTGCCACAGCTGTCTTCCTGTATAGTTGGAAACCTTGAAAGCATTTCACAAGAGATTTGCAGAATTTGTTTCATTTGAGTAACATGGTAGGTAATAAGCACAAAAAAGCAAAGCAATGAAAGGTGTTCTTCCAGGTAAGGGACTTCCTCTCTAGGCTTCATGTATCACATCATCTCCCTGTCCTACTTAGAATACCACATGGTATGCATTACTCTATCATTTGGCAAAATCATCAATAAAACAAAATAAATAGTGGATTTCAGCCCAAACACATAGCTAATTCTGCATTATTTTATAGAAAATGTATCCTGTGATAATAGACCACAACATGAAATACACATTTGGAAATCATAACATGCTTCAGATTTTAGAAAAAGGCATCATCGCTTTCTCTAAGAATAGTTTGTTATCTCAGCAATGTTATCCTCTAATCAAGAAGACTTCAGATTACCCAGCTACAGTTAAATTTTCAGTCAGTTCCACTATAAGCAGCAAGGAAGTGAAAAGTGATCGAGTACAGGGCTTACTATCAAAAAACAAGCTACAACTTAGAAAACATAGTATTTATAGATGGCAAAATGGCCATTCACATGCATTTTCAAAGAAGTTCTGTGTTTCTAGTGACACTGGTAGAAAAACATTGAAGAACAACTTATTAACACTATTTTCAAATAGGACTGGAATATAAAATTTCATTTCATATATGCATAGAGCCATGCACAAATTGAACAATAGCTAGCCTGATGGGACCTGTGTTTGATAACCATTCTCTGAACAGATCTCTTTTATAGTCTCTAAGGCAAAACTGAAAAGACAGAAGTAATGTATGTTCCAGTTTCCTCATTAGAAATTAATGCTGTAGGTTTTAAAAGACTTCCCTCTTATTGCTTATCATTTTGTATAGCTAATGATCCAAGTAGGGAGCAGAGAAAATCTCAGTATTCCCCAATTTACAAGAACTTAATTTTACAAGGGTACTTGTCAAACCAGTTATTCATAAGGTAACTGCAAGAATAAATTTTATATATGGTTTTAAAATTGATCCCTACAGGAAATAAAAGGACTTGTTTTCACTAGGCTTCCTATCAAGTGAAAGTGTAGACCTTTTATATCTGTTAAACCTAGCACTCTATAAAGTGTCTGCTGATTTACTCTGTTTCAGTTAACTTACCACTATGTTTTCTCACATGCATACTTAATCTTCATGCTAATCAAGGTGTCACAGTCATAATTTATATACATTGCTTAGTCTAAAAATATGTAATATCTAATCCATTGTTACTCAGTGTATGTTTCTCAGTAAGTTCTATACAAAGAGACAGCAGAATGTGTCTGTTTCCTACAGACACTGACAGTGAACCTTAGTATTAACACAGAATAACCTCTCTGCTTATGGTCCTTTTAATCCCTTTTTAATAAACCACCAGAATTACACATGCACATGAATGTTCAGATAATATGTATACATAGGCCCATATTATATATTCACAGAAACATCAAATAATAGTAACAGATGGATAAGATACATTCCAAAATTGCTTGCCAAGCCTATGTACTCAAATATTATGTATTTCAAGATTCACTGTATTGAAAGTTGTCTCAAAACACAAATAACTACTAAACACTCAAAATGTATGATTTTTTTTTCCACAAATGCTGTACTTCTAAAGGTGAAGTATTTTTGTCCTAAACAAAGTCTGTAAGAATGGTGTGATACAGAATTACCACTAGATATCTAAAGCCTAAATAAGTTATTTAGCCATTGCATAAAACTGTAGTAACTCATTTCTTGGAATTAAAGAGATTTTATATTGCATTCGTTACCCCAAAATAGCTTCTTCTCTTCAAGCCTCTTCTCACATAATATGTGAAGTATCTTTTTCCTCTGTTGCATCTATTTCTAAATTATTATCTCCTCAATGCAAAATCCTTCTGTCACAATTCTACGAGAAATTTTAAATTTCTACACAAGACTAAAATCTTCTTTTGTGTGACCTTCCATTTTTATCTGGCCATCCTTATGCAAGTAAATTTTTCAGTCTTCAAAATGGGAATTCTGTGACTGTATGCCCTTAAAATGTTTGCTAAAAAATGACTACATTTGTAATCCCGCTTCTGGCTTAGGCTACAAGCCCCTAGTCGGGTGTGTTGCAGGATATTTTTTACTCCAGCAATACTGTGAAAATCCACTTTAATTTCTCTAATTTTTTTATTATTGCCTCACAGAACTTTTCTTATTTTCACTTGTGATGCTTGTAAAAAATTGATATATTGCCACTTTTTAGAATGGCACCTTTAGAAAGCTGAAGTGGTATACAATGCACTAGAACACATTCCAACATTTCACTTCACATTAAAATTTAAGGTACATATTCAGACTTTCTGGAGTGCATCCCTCTGCAAAACTTCAAAACTATACACTCAACATCCTGGCTCTGAATCAAGTAGCTGAAACATGCTTGCTATAGGATGAGTTTTACTCTGCTGCTATTCATACCATCCTGCCTCATGCCAGCTTCTAAATGAATGTGCTGGCTGGAGCAAATTACTATGAGGCTTAAAGTTCAGATTGTAACATGAGAGGCTTGCTGTTCCGGCTGCTGCTCTTGGGTTCTGGGGTTTTTTGTGTTGGCTCTTTTCCTCAGGAATGACAGCAATATGGGTGGGAACTGGGTAGCGTGTGGGCTTTCTGTTTTATGCTGGTTTGTTTTTTTTTTCCTTTCCTGCATTTCACTATTCTTTCTTCTGCAAGTAGGCTAAGCTATGGTAATTGTGCATTATGTTATGTTATCTTATTTCATATTAAACTCTTATTACAACTGTTTATCTCAACTTGGAAATTTTTTTTTTTTTTGGGTGGTACTTCACTTCTGTGTTGGGAGGTAACAGGCAGGTTAACGCCTGTACTGTGCGTTAACCTCTTACAATGTTTTATGTTTTTCTTAAGTTTTCACATATTTCTATTAAAATCAGTTAAATAACGAATGAGACTTAACATGTATATGTATTCAGCTTGACTTAAGTACCTCCCTGAAATCCAGAGGTGGCAAGTAATTCAGAATTAAGTTTTTCACCTCCTGTTCCTGTATACATAAACATTATTGACTTTATGGCAGTCAGTTTTGTGAAATTAAGAGAGAGGCAACATTAGAAAGAATAAAAAACCCATTATAAATATTTATAAACATCTGAACATACTTCTTTTCTCAATGTATTATATAATACATGCCCAAAACACCACAAAATCAATGACACCAAAATTCTAACCTGAAACCTGTAGGTCCAAACCTAAACCCATTGGGCATGGATAGCGTTCTGCACTGAGGGTAACTCAAAAACTTTCATTATCCATATATATGGGACTTAACAACAAAAGAATACACTCAGTTAGTTAATACTTAAAACCTACTTTAGTTCTACTGTAAGATTAGTACAGCTTCTGTCTAGCCACAGTGTTTGAATTGCACAGTAGATGCCCCACTTAGACAGGATGTCTGATAGCCACTTAAACTCACAGGACTATACCAAATTCCTAGCTGATACTAACATTTCTACATCTATAGAACAGGACTATAAAGGTTTTCCTGAGCAAAACCCTCCCAGTTTTGCAATTCACTTCTCCATTAATACTAGAACATCAAGAATTCAATCAATTACAGAATACAGAATTAACCAGGTTGGAAAAGACCTTCAAGATCATCAAGTCCAACCTATCACCCAACACCATCTAATCAACTAAACCATGGCACCAAGAACCCCATCCAGTTTCTTTTTCAACACTTCCAGTGGTGGTGACTCCACCACCTCCCTGGGCAGTCCATTCCAATGGTCAATCACTCTTTCTGTGACGAATTTCTTCCGAACACCCAGCTTAAACCTCCCCTGGCACAGTTTGAGGCTGTGTCCTCTTGTTCTGTCACAGGTCTGGGAGAAGAGACTGACCCCCACCCAGCTATAACTTCCCTTCAAGCAGTTGTATATGGCAATAAGGTCTCCCCTGAGCCTCCTCTTCTCCCGGCTAACCTCTCAATACTCCTGTCAACTAGGATAAGAAGTTTACTATTTGTTTGACACCTGTGCTGGACAGAAAGATCTGTTGCTCATGGTCGACTGTTTTATGAATGCCTTGTTAACTCTTGCCCCAATAGCTAAGTAGCATACAGAAATGCATGCACTTAAAACACTGAGATGTAAGCTAGAGTGCTTACAATGTTCCACATAGCTAAAAATGAAATAGCTTCATTCTCAATAAGACTTCCTGTGATGGCACAGCATACAAGTATGCAACTACCATCAAATAGCTGAAATTCCCCGTTTATGCCCGTTACTTCTACATAACCTGCTTTAGGGTATATGCTCTTCACTAAATAGGCAATCAATTGCAGCAGCTGAGTTCAGTAGTAGGAAGGTCAGTACCTCTGAAAGTACTGTGCAGTCCTATATATATGTATATACCTATGCTTTCTATATTTGTATTTTTTATTTATTTATATCTATTTCTACATTTGCATCATTTGCATATTTTTATATATATTGGTAGGGCACAAGCCTCAGGAGAATATGAGCCTTTCATTCATAACCATTTATCTTGATCTTTATATGTCTTTAACTAAATCATCCATGCTACAGTAATATAAATTTTCATGTAAACTCTTTGGGCAGTGATTTCAAAAGCTGGCTTATTTTCCATAGTCTTCCAGGAGATTCACAGCCATAACAGTAACTAAGTGCACACACAGAGGTATAAAAAAAAAATTTTTTACACATACATGACTAGCTGATAGCTTTTTAATCAACTTCCTAACATATAATTTTATGGTACTGCCATCTTCTTGTTACAATATACTTCTGGCAAGTGGCATGAAACTTCATTAGCCTATATGCAAAGCACATGTACTTGTCATTTATATTTTTCCTCCTTTGATTTAAATATATAAATATTCATCTCCACCTGAAGTGGATTTTGACTTGTAAGTACCTCTAGTTTCAGGCAGAACCTACTCCCTCTTAATTGATGTATCGTATTTCTTAATATCTTATTAAAAAATTATAGCAGACATAAGCCTAGAAAGTAAGTGGGATTGCATAACTTTGAAAAGAGCATGCAAATATACTTTTTATCATAAAATTGAAAATGGAACAAAAAATGAGTAAAGAATCACTGGAATTTGGTCAGAAAATATTTTAAACTGGGTACATTGCAATTTACATTCAATTTGTCCCATTATCGTAATTCAAAATGCATTAGTCAATACTGTTAAGAAAGAAGAGAAAGACATCACTGAAAGCAGAATAGTGCAAACAAAATTTTTTATTACAGTTCCTCAAATACCTTCCAAGGTATCCCTTCAATACATCAACTTCATTAACTTTCGCTGATGATTGGGACATTGTTAGTGAAGATGATGCCAAAGCATAAAAGAGATTTTTTTCACAGAATCATAGAATGATTTGAGGTGGAAGGGACCTTAAAGATCACCTACATCCAATGCCCCTGCCATTGGCAGGGACAATTCCTACTAGCCCAGGCTGCTCAAAGCCTCATCCAGCCTGGACTTCAAACATTTACAGGGATGAGGCATCCACAACTTCTCTGGGCAACCTGTTCCAATATCCCTCATAGTAAAGAACTTCTCTCAAATTTCTAATCTAAATCCTACACTGCTCTGTTTTAAAAACCATTACCCCTTGTCCTATCACCACATGCCCTTATAAAAAGTCCTTCTGTAGCTTTTCTGCAGAAATCCTTCAGGTACTGGAAGATTTTTGATGATATAACACAAGGATTTGCCATAATGCCATGTAAAGTGTTAATGTTGGAGTCTCAATTCTCAAACAGTTGAGTGAGATAGATGAGCACAATCTCCCACACACTGCTGAACAAACAGACCTTCCTGGCAAAATGAACACAGTCTCACTGGAATGCTGCACATGTTATGAAAAGGTCTGGAGTTCCCTCTTTCTGTTATTAATAGGTGCATTCCATACATGTCAGGAAACATCCCTCAAGGCTTTTCTTTCACTTACAAGTGAATAATGGGTTAAATATATCTTCATATTTATCTAAAAATTTTATAAAATTCATATTGAAATACCCTAGAAAATAAAAATATTTAGACAAATAATTGGGAAATAGAAGGCATCAAACACTACAGTAAGATACATATGATCATGTACTATGGTGGTTTGGCCCTGGCTAGGGGCCAAATGCCCACCAAAGCCACTCCCCGTTGGATGGACATGGGAGAGGGAGAAATATAATAAAAGCCAGCTATATGATAGAAGCAATTTAATAACAATAATATGAAAAAGCAATACACCACAAGGAAGCAAAAGCAGAGACAGACATTAGTCTCTACTTCCCATCAGCAGGACGATGGTCGGTCTCGGGAAGCAGGGCTCTCTAAGCTTGGTGCTTCCACTGGATGACAGATGCCATGGACAAATCCCCTCCACTTCCTGCTTACCCTTCATTCTTGTATCTGAACTGATGTCATATGGCATGAATACCTCTTTGGCCAGTTTGGGTCAGCTGGCCCAGCTTTGTCCCCTCCCAAGATCCTTCCCACTCCTAAGTATACACTTGGGGCAGGGAAATGTTGGATGAGCACAGCCTGGATACTTGTTCAGCAGTAGCCAAAACACTGCTGTGTTATCAGCTACTGCCACAAAACATAGCACTAGAAGGATGCTTTTGAGGAGAATTAACTCCAGCTCAGCCAAACCCAGTACATGTACCTACAGAATTCCCCAGTCAGATGATGTGTAATTCTTCTATGCATGGTCCCATTAGATGGTGCAAGGAGCTATACAGTGCCTAAAAGTACATGTAAATTTTGTAGTTGATACTTACTCACGAGTGTTACATAAAAGGGTAAAATTATATTTCAAAACAAGAAAAGGCCAGGGTCATGGCTTCAAACTGGAAGGAGCTGTATTTAGATTGGCCATTAGGAATCAATTCTTCCCTGTGAGAGTTGTGAGGCACTGAAACAGGTTGCCCAAAGCAATTGTGAAGGCTCCAAGCCTGGAAGAGTTGAAAATTGAGCTGACTGGGGCCTTGAGCAGCCTGGTGTAGTAGGAGATGTCCCTGCCCATGGCAGTGGGATTGGAACTAGACGACCTTCAAGGTCCTTTCCAACCCAAACCATTCTAGGACTCTATGTTAAAGTTACTAAACACACACTAAAAAGCCAAACTCATTTTCCAGATTTTAGATGCAACTTCTCCTCTCCATCTGCAAATGGAGATACCTCTTATTTTCACAGTCTTATTATACAGCCTTTGTTCACCCAGAACACTATCAAGAAAACTACCTAATCAATTTCTTTAACATCTCCATCTCCCATGGTGCATTCCCTTTCAATTTTTCCCCCTTTTTATAGCATCAAATACAAGTTACTCTTTTTACCTTCAAGTTTTTCATTGTCTGTCTTCTCCTTATTTTTACCTTATTTCGTTAGGACAATTCACACTTCCAAATCAGTCCACAACACCAACAGTGAATTAGCACTTGTCAAACTTTCAAATGAGGTGAAAATAGTTTTTTCTTATTGCTAGGGAGAAATCCATCAGAAAGCAATTTGCAAAACTAATCCATTAATTACTTTCAAGTCCACTGAAATAGCTACTTTCTCATGATATTTTTTAAATTACAAAATTCTACATGAATATAACTTAGAGATATTAAGTCAAACGATTCAACATGGGATCAAGTGATGTTGATTTAATTCCAAACCATACACCCTGACATACATTAAGCCAATTCAGATAAGAGGTAATATCCAGAGTTAGCATCTCACATAAAATAATCCTTCAGTATCAAAAGTAGAGGCTGATATTTCTTGATGAAAACAAACAAACAACAACAACCAAAAAAAAAAAAAAAGAAACAGAAAAAATACTCAAGTCTTTTAAAAGAAAAACTACTTAAAATTCGGATCTCTAGTACCTGTAGCACACACAAATTTCAGTGGTGTTAAATTTTAATATTCTCCTACATGTCCATTAAGGTCTTTCTAAATAATGGAAAAGAGGGTGATTTTATCTGAAACCACCACCTTCCTCCCACTTAGATCCTCTTCTGCTTGTCTCTAGAGAGAGAAGGGAAAAAAACCCACAAACAAATAGAATCAACATTAAAAAAGTCATACAAGCATTTACAAAATGTGTGAAAGCAGCAAGCTTGTAATTTAAAAGCTTCACACAGCAGGTAGAGTGCTTATGGAATGTCTTGAAAATATGCTTCCTTCCTGAGAATGAACATAATCAGAAGTTGCTGATTATTAGTATCAACACTTTGGGGTATTTTACAACCACAGTGCTTTTTGTAAATGCTAAACCACTGGTTTCTGTTGATCCAGTATTCCAAGATACCGTAGGTGAGACATTCCAGAGTTTTAAGTGAACAAGAAGGTTCATATATAGAAGGAAATCTTTTTAGGACACTGGAATTCTTATCTGAGTTAAGATGCCTGTAACTATTTTATCTTTCCCCCCCCCCTGAATCTGCAATCTCCTATCATACACCTAAATTTTAGGATCTTATGAATTATTACTGGGATGGTTTGGTCTTTGGAATGAGTCAGCATTCTGTTTCAGGCTTTGACACTACCAAGCCCTCAGTTTAAGAAGGACATCGAGACACTTGAACGTGTCCAGAGAAGGGCAACAAGGCTGGTGAGAGGCCTTGAGCACAAGCCCTGTGAGGAGAGGCTGAGGGAGCTGGGATTGTTTAGCCTGGAGGAGAGAAGGATCAGGGGTGACCTCATTGCCCTCTACAACTACCTGAAAGGTGGTTGTAGACAGGAAGGGGTTGGTCTCTTCTCCCAGGCAACCAGCACCAGAAGAAGGGGACACAGTCTCAAGCTGTGCCAGGGGAGGTTTAGACTCGAGGTGAGGAAAAAGTTCTTCACTGAGCGAGTCATTCGTCATTGGAATGGGCTGCCCAGGGAGGTGGTGGAGTCACCGTCCCTGGAGGTGTTCAAGGGGAGATTGGACATGGCATTTGGTGCCATGGTCTAGTTGTGAGGTCTGTTGGGACAGGTTGGACTTGATGATCCTTGGGGTCTCTTTCAACCTTGGTTATACTGTGATACTGTGATACTGTGATAATATGGTAAGAGTAACAGATGCAGAAAATAGATGTAAATAGCAACTTTGTGTCTGAGTCAGAAAGCAATACATATTTTCAGGCTACCTCTATAAACCAGTGTTTTATATCGCTTTGAACAACCTGAAGGGAGGTTGTAGACAGGTGGATGTTGGTCTCTTCTCCCAGGCAGCCAGTACCAGAACAAGGGGACACAGTCTCAGGCTGCACCAGGGCAGGTTTAGGCTGGATCTTAGGAAGAAGTTCTATACAGAGAGAGTGATTGCCCATTGGAATCGGCTGCCCATGGAGGTGGTGGAGACACTTTCTTTGGAGGTGTTCAGGAGGAGACTTGATGGGGTGCTTGATGCCATGGTTTAGTTGTTTATGTGGGTTGGATTGGTTGATGGGTTGGACACAATGATCTTGAAGGTCTCTTCCAACCTGATCTATTCTATTCTATTCTATTCTATTCTATTCTATTCTATTCTATTCTACTAATGTAAAATGAAAATTCTTTTAATATCTACAGGTGCTATGTGTATCAGAAATTTTAAATTTTTTCCAAGAAAAAAGGAGAAAAGTTTGCATTCATTATAAAACTTTGCATCTAATAATGTAAAAGACATAAATAATGTTATGTATTTTTATGCAGCATTTTTATCACTGAAAAAAAACACTGAACAATTTTCATCAGCTACACCTTTATGTTACTAGTTATTCTACATAGTAAATAAGTAATATAATTAGAATAATTATAATTAATCTTGATTTAAGCAGGACAAACATATTTTATCCAACTTAGTTTATTCTAGTTCCTTTGGATGGAATTTAGGAAGAACAGGAGAGTGCGTAAACTTTGGAATAAGATGTAGACAACTGTGGAGGACTACAGAGATGTGATGAAGTTATATAGAACATCACAATTGCCACAGCCCAGCTAATCTTAATCTGGATGCTGCCATAAGGGACATGGCTTGGATGGATGGATGGATGTTTTGCTGTGGAAAAACTGGATAGATGGTAAGGCCCAAAGAGTGGTGGTTCATGGAATTAAGCGTAGTTGGCGGTCAGTAACAAGTAGTGCTTCCCAGGGCTCAGTATTAGGACCTTTTGCTTTGAATATCTTTGCCTGGATGAGGAGATTCAGTGCAACCACATTATCACAGTATCGCTAAGGTTGGAAGAGACCTTGAAGATCATCCAGTCCAACCTGTCACCACAGACCTCATGACTAGACCATGGCACCAAGTGCCACGTCCAATCCCCTCTTGAACACCTCCACGGATGGTGACTCCACCACCTCCCCAGGCAACCCATTCCAATGGCGAATGACTCTCTCAGTGAAGAACTTTCTCCTCACCTCGAGCCTAAACTTCCCGTGCCGCAGCTTGAGACTGTGTCCCCTTCTTCTGGTGCTGGTTGCTAGAGAGAAGAGGCCAACCCCTTCCTGGCTACAACTACCCTTTAGGTAGCTCTAGAGAGAAACTAACTCTGCAGATGACAGAGTGCAAGTGTTGAACTGCTCAAAGGTACCAAGGCTCTGCAGATGGACCTGGACAGCCTGAATCAATGTTCTAAAGTCAGTTGTATGAGGTTTAACAAGACCAAGTGAATGGTCCTCCACCTCAATCACAACAAACCCATACAATGCTACAGGCAGAGTGGCTGGAAAGTAGCTCATCGGAAAATTATTTGGGGGAGATACTTGGGGGTGCTGAACATAAGCCCAGGTGGCCAAAAAGGCCAACAACATCCTGACTTGGATCAGAAATAATGTGGCTAGCAGGAGTACAGAAGCGATTGTCCCCCTGAACTCAGCACTAGTGTTCAGTTCTCTGCCACTCAGTACAAGAAAGACACTGAAGTGCTAGAGCTTGTCCAAAGAACAGCAACAAACCTGGTGAAGAGCTGAGAGAGAAGTTTTCTGAGGTGTGGCTGAGACAACAAGGGTTGTCTGGCCTGCAGAAAAGGAGGAGGTTGAGGGAAGACCAGAGAAGGGCGACAAAGTTGGTGAGGGGTTTGGAACACAAGCCCTATGAAGAGAGGCTGAGGGAGCTGGGGTTGATTAGCCTGGAGAAGAGGAGGCTCAGGGCAGACCTTATTGCTATCTACGGCTACCTGAAGGGAGGTTGTAGACAGGCAGAGGTTGGTCTCTTCTCCCAGGCAACCAGCACCAGAACAAGAGGACACAGTCTCAAGCTGCACCAGGGGAGGTTCAGACTGGATGTTAGGAAGAAATTCTTCACAGAGAGAGTGATTACCCATTGGAATGTGCTGCCTGGGGAGGTGGTGGGGTCACCATCATTGGAGGTGTCCAGAAGGAGACTTGATAGGGTGCTTGGTTGCATGGTTTAGTTGATTAGGTGGTGTTGGATGATGGGTTGGTTGATGTCGAAGGTCTCCTCCAACCTCTCCTCTCCTCTCCTCTCCTCTCCTCTCCTCTCCTCTCCTCTCCTCTCCTCTCCTCTCCTCTCCTCTCCTCTCCTCTCCTCTCCTCTCTCCTCTCCTCTCTCTCTCCTCTCCTCTCCTCTCCTCTCCTCTCCTCCCTTCCCTTCCCTTCCCTTCCCTTCCCTTCCTTCCCTTCCCTTCCCTTCCCTTCCTTCCCTTCCCTTCCCTTCCCCTTCCCTTCCCTTCCCTTCCCTTCCCTTCCCTTCCCTTCCCTTCCTTCCCTTCCTTTCCCTTCCTTCCTTCCCTTCTCTCTTCTCTTCTCTTCTCTTCTCTTCTCTTCTCTTCTCTTCTCTTCTCTTCTCTTCTCTTCTCTTCTCTTCTCTTCTCTCTCTTCTCTTCTCTTCTCTTCTCTTCTCTTCTCTTTTCTCTTCTCTTCTCTTCTCTTCTCTTCTCTTCTCTTCTCTTCTCTTCTCTTCTCTTCTCTTCTCTTCTCTTCTCTTCTCTTCTCTTCTCTTCTCTTCTCTTCTCTTCTCTTCCCCTTCCCCTCTCTTCCCTTCCCCTCTCTTCCCTTCCCTTCCCTTCCCTTCCCTTCCCTTCCCTTCCCTTCCTTCCCTTCCCTTCCTTCCTTCCCTTCCCTTCCCTTCCCTTCCCTTCCCTTCCCTTCCCTTCCCAAACCTTCCTTCCCTTCCCTTCCTTCCCTTCCCTTCCCTTCCCTTCCCTTCTCTTCTCTTCTCTTCTCTTCTCTTCTCTTCTCTTCTCTTCTCTTCTCTTCTCTTCTCTTCTCTTCTCTTCTCTTCTCTTCTCTTCTCTTCTCTTCTCTTCTCTTCTCTTCTCTTCTCTTCTCTTCTCTTCTCTTCTCTTCTCTTCTTAAACCTTGTTCTCTACCATTATCTGAAAGGACACTGTAGCAAGGTGATTGTTGGTCTTCCAAGTTATCAGCAATAGGACAAGAGGAAATGGCCTCAAGTTACACCAGGGGAGGTATGGATTGGATATTAGGAAAAATTCTGTTCTGGTTGCCGCTTCTGGGTTCTGGCTTCTTGGGTGAGGTCTCTTTTCTGCAGGCATGGTGGTGGAAAGAGTGGGAATTGGGTAGCTGCTGGATTTGGATGTTTTACACTGATTTTTTCCCCTGTGTATTCCACTGCACTTCTTCTGCAAACAGGCTAAGCTAAGGTAATCATGCATTGCATTTTTAGATTAATTAGATTATTAGCTAAGGTAATTATGCATTGTGCTTATGATATCTTATGTTACATTAAACTCTTATCTCTTTATCTCAGCCCTGAGTCCTGTGTGTTACTCTCCCTCTCACTGTTGTGTTGGGGGAGCAGGGATGTTAGTCCCAGTGCTAACCCATTACACAACCTAACCAATTCCAGGATTCTGTGCTAAAAACACAGCATTACAAATTCTCTGGATTTGATCTAGTTCCTTGCAAATCCACTGTGGCAGTTTAGGCTGTGTGCCTCCTGTTACTGCCACATAAGCTACAACTCTGCTGTCCCCAGTGTCCAACCCAGTAGGTGGACACAAGAAATAGAATAGCATAGCATAGCATAGCATAGCATAGCATAGCATAGCATAGCATAGCATAGCATAGCATAGAATAGACCAGGTTGGAACAGACCTTCGAGATCATCACATCCAACCCACCATCCAACACCACCTAATCAACTAAACCATGCAACCAAGCACCCTATCAAGTCTCCTCCTAAACACCTCCAATGATGGTCGCCCCACCACCTCCCCAAGCAGCACATTCCAGTGGGCAATCACTCTCTCTGTGGATAATTTCTTCCTAACATCCAGTCTGAACCTCCCCTGGTGCAGCCTGAGGCTGTGTCCTCTTGTGCTGTCACATGTCTGGGAGAAGAGACTGACACCCCCACCTGGCTACAACCTCCCTTCAGGCAGTTGTAGATGGCAAAAAGGTCTCCCTGAGCCTCCTCTTCTCCAGGCTAATCAACCCCAGCTCCCTCAGCCTCTCTTCATATGGCTTGTGTTCCAATCCCCTCATACCCATAATATCCTGCTCCCTATAAGTCATTCTCTTCCTCTTTCTTCCCTCTGTGCTCTCATGGGAGATGCTCCCTATTGGGTAATGGTGGAGAAGTTATCTCAAGGCCTCTTAGGCCTGGATAGGCTTCATGCCAGAAGGAGAAGTGGGGGGGGGGGGGGCAGACTCAGACCTGGCCAGCCTGAGACCAGCCTAGCACTGGGAGTAGGATAGAATAGAATAGAATAGAATAGAATAGAATAGAATAGAATAGAATAGAATAGAAATTAACCAGGTTGGAAAAGACCTTCAAGATCATCAAGTCCAACTCATCACCCAACACCATCTAATCAACTAAACCATAACACCAACCACCCCATCCAGAGCCCTGGGGGTTTTGGGTATACCCTCAGGTGGGGAGATGTGAAGTGTTGGAAAGCTTTTGGGCGGTCTATAGGGGACTCTGTATGCTTTGGGATTCTTTTGTCACTATGCTTGTAGCTTCTGTAAAAGACTTAAAGCTTTTCCATTTAAACTTTCCATCACTTTTGCAATCCATTTGTGTGTCATTCTTTTGCTCCTTTCTTGGGGCAAGAGAGGATCTGCCTGGCCTCAAACCAGGAAATTCACCAAAATAACTTTAGCAATGTATTACATTTTATATGAACTTCAGAAATTACTCAGAAAGCAGCAGTTTTTACCCACAGTTTTCAAAACACTTTTTTTTTCCTTAAGAAAGTTTAGAGCAGCATTATAAATATGGAATTAATGTCTTTTGAATAAGTAGCACAAAATAAAATTTAGGAAGCTTAATGTTGAAGAATCAAATTTAATTATGTATAAAGGACAAAAAGATAGTAAGTATGTTGAGAAATATATAATCAAAAGTGAAATTAAAACTCAAACATCCATCTGGGAAATCAAATACTTTGAAACTAACATATTCTTTTCTCACTGTCAACTTCCTTACTGTTGACATGATCTATGTCATAAAGTAAGATAGCTACATAAGTTTCAGAACAAAGTTACAGGATGCCTTGGAATCCTTTTAAATATTTTTTCCCCTGCTGAAAATGTGACTGCAAAAGGATGGTCTACCCTTGAAGACAGTGTACACTTTAAGCTTCCCTAGCAAATGAGACAGTTTGATCCAGGCTTTTTAAAATAAGCACTTGCTATGTTTGTAATACTTCCAAGCCCTGGGAATATAAGGAAGTTCATCTTGAGATACTCATTACAGATTTTAATTAATTGTGTGTGTTTTTTCCATCTAAACCAGTAACAATATCTATTTTTTTTTAAGCTGCATGTTAGGGTAAAACTGGAGCATCAAATATCTAGAAGACTTTAAGACTTCAGTACACTTGAGATATAGTAAGAACAGGAGTAAGTTTGTGTTAGAATCTGATATGGTATGGTATGACCGGTATCAAATGTGTTCAGTTCATTATACCACATTGCTAATGACTATAATCACTGCTGCCACAAAGCAGCATCTTGAAAAAGCATCCAGCTTCTTATTTTAATAAAACTATAGAGCTGAAAAATGTCAGAACAATTTGAATTGTATATTGCATACCTCTCTTTTGTCTCTCTTCCTTTTGGTGAGAAGGTCAAACAAGCCATAAAGCTGAATTTGAGTAATGTTAAGGCTCTTACTAAGTGAAAGATCTTTTAGTACTAATGGAAGAGTTTTTCATAAGCTTGGAAAGACAGCAATGTTCTGGGATCTCTTGGCCTTATCACCTTCCTCTTGCAAAGTCTAACAAGGCAAAGTTCAATGAAATTCAGACTTCAGTTAGATTATTACACATAGCTCCTAGAAGAAGCAGAAGTGGAAGCCTTTCTCTTCCACTATTTGATGCATGTGTTATTTTAAACTAAAGGTGATATATTTAAAGCAATATGAAACTTCTGTGGATTGAAATTAATTTACATCTATTTATATATAATTTATTAACTAATTTTGTACTTATATACCACAGAAAATATTGCATTAGTTGGACAATTAAATAGGTTGCCTAGTGAAGTTGTGGTACCTCATCCCTGGAAGTGTTTAAGACCTGGCTGGATGAGGCTTTGAGCAACCTGCTCTAGTATGAGGTGTCATTACCCGTGGTGGGGTGTTGGAACTAGATGACCTTTAAGATCCCTTACAACTCAAGCTGTTCCACGATTCTATGTTTTGAAGGCTAGAAAATGTACATGTGGATTTCATTCTCTGCATTTCTCTAGGTTTCTCTGCCAGTTTAATTTCTTTGTTCTTTCAATTTTGTTAGACAACTTGAAACAATTTTTTTCTCTGATCTGTTTTTCAAATTACACTTCAAGATTCCTTACCCTTACTAAGTGCAAATTTACATTGATAAAAGAGAGGTTCTTTACACAGAGATAGAATCAAATGTTAGAATTCACATTTTGGGTATTTCTGAAACAATGCAAAAAATTATTGCCAGACTGGGTCATTTTTTTTTCTTCTACTCCTACTAGATTCAGTCATTACTTTTTCAATCACATTTATAGCCATTAAAAATTAAACAGGTCAGAAAAGAGTTAATGCACATTCTAGACAAAGTTTACAATAGAAACTTTGCTGATACAGTTTTATTTCTGAGTGTGATCTAGGCAAAGATTAGGCAGTTGTTTCTATTCATGTGCACTATGCTCTGCTGCATTATTTAATAGACATAAGAATTTCACAGTGAATAATTTAATTATTTGCTGCATACTTCACCCCAAGAAAAGATGCACTTCAAGTTACTTGCTTATCTTGTTTTCTTTGACTGTCAAAGAAAACTGTCACTGAATGCTAGGCTACATTTTATATTACATTAACATTTCTATTACTACATCATCAATGTTTGCTTGCTATTTCAATGGGACTATCAAGTCACAAGCTATTTTTCTTGCTCTTCATGGAACACTAGATTTTGCATTCTAACTTTTAGCAATCTAACAAGGCTTTCCACTCACCCCATGCTACAAGTTACATTATAAATATAAAGATGTTTTGATTATAGTCTTTTTTTTGTCCTTCGTGATCTGAAGGAATTACCTGGTCTTTATTTATTATTATGGGACTTGCAGGAATATACAGCTAGGGGAAACTGCACAAGTGCAAGGTAACGGTAGATCTGATGAAAAGCATATGGGGTTACTGCATACTAGAAGCCAATAATGATACAACATTGCCATGCTGTTGGTAAAATATTCATCAGCAAACTAGGATAAGTAAAGAGAGGCATAACTTGCAGAATACTTAAGATATGCTTCTGCTATATCCACTCCTTAGCTGAAGGCTTTGATCAGTTTTGGAGGTACAAAGAAAGGTATAGATCAAAACTGGAAAGCATGTGGAAAAAAGTAGAAACTAAGTTAGAACTATATAAGTATGGAATAAGAAGGAAAAAAACATAGGAAAAGAAAAAGAAACCTGGAACAGATGTAGTTGATTCTGCTATGGAATCTCTCACACCTTTATGATCCTAAGACAATAAACAGAAAATGAAGTATTTCTGCCATACAGTTTTAAAATACATATGTAATAGGTCTGCTATTCCTTTTACAGAATATAGCTTGTAGTTTTTCAAATATTGATGAGCTTTTTCTGGAAGAAATAGACATTACATCCTCCTTAATCCAAGGAAATCTGCTAGTCTTCAAAGGATCAATATAGAAAACGAGATCATTTGTATTTTCATGATGACATGTCATTTCTGGCAGCATGAGGTAGGAGGAAACATTGTTGGTCAGAACAATTTCTTGCCCAGAACAATCTCTTGCCACATACCTAAACTACTCTACTGCCTACTATATTAGAATATATATTTTCCAGGTGTCCCCCTTTCCTATTACCAGTTTATAGTCAGTAAGCATGAGTGTAATTTTGTTCAGTTCCTCAGGAAACTCAATGAATCACTGCAGAGTCGGACTGACAGAAGCCAGTCAGAAAAATGATCAAAAGGTGTTGAGACTTGCCAGACAATTTTAATGAAGATTTGGTAGTGGGCTTTGTTTGCTCAGGTTTATTTCTATGTCTCTCTCATCTAATAGCTTTATTTCTTAGAGTCCTGATATGCAGGACCTTGCACTTTGACTTGTTGAACTTCACACATTTGGTACTGGCCTACTTCGCAAGCCTGTCAAAATCCTTCTGGATGGCATCTCTCCCCTCAAGTGAGTTCACCACACCATACAATTTTGTCTCAATGGCAAACTTGCTGAGGGTGCATATGATGCCACCGTACATGCTGCTGAAAATTATGTGAAACAGCACTGGACCCAGTACAGATCCCTGAAGAACTCTGCTTGTCACTGGTCTCTACCTGGGCATTGAGCAGTTGATTACAATCCTTTCAGTTCATCCATCTAGTCAGTTCCTTATCCATTGGACGGTCCATCCACCAAGTCCATATTTCTCCATCTTAGAGACATGGATGTCATGAGATACTGTGTCAAATGCCTTGAACAAATCCAGGTAGATGATCCCAGATGCTCTTTGTGTATCTAGAAGAGCTGTAACTCTGTCATAGAAGGCCAGCAGACTTGTCAGGCACAATTTGCCCTTTGTGAAGCCATTCACAAAATGCATCTTTAGTGACATTTCTGTAAGGTTACACATCATAGAGGTGTTCTTCTCCTCACATAGAGGAAAGCCCATAAACTATGTAGATATATCTAAATACCTATCTTAAGTGTAAACTCTTTTCATTCTCACAGCCAAGCACAGATTATGCCTAAAAATTCCTTGAACATTGGTGTGTAGAGAAACGTGTGTTGCTGATAAACTAGATTTTGTAACTGGAGAGAAATGAAATTAACTAAAATGAACATCAGTTTCGGAAGCATGTGTATACATGTATCTGCTCTTTGTACCATTACCCTATCATTAGACAAAACATTACTACTGTTTTATGATATATCAAGTGTCCGAGAAAAAGAGAACACACACAACTGCATCTGCCTCTGCAAAAAAAAAAAAAAAAAAAAAAAAGCCCCCAAAAATGGCAGCTTGGTCTTAAATTTGTGATATTTGATGTTATAAAAATTAGTAGATCCACAGAGTATTTATCCTCATTCCATTCACTAGCTTCATTTCTTACTAGTAGCACCTCTAGTGTCTTCTATAAATGTCACTTTGTTGTTTCTTGAGAACTCAACTATTGCCTTGGTGCTATTTAATTTTCTAAGTGGAGAGGAAAATAAATAAATAAATATTTAAAATTTATTAACCACAAACTATTAGTTTAGAGCTAATAATTGCAAACAACGGTTAATGTATCAGAAACAGAAAAGATTAATAGCTGCCGCTCTTACTCTCATAATTTTGGTCATATAGTCAGTTGTTTTAAACAAGAGAACACAACCGCATCTCAAAACATAGGTGTGATAAACTGTGATGATAACTGAGCGATGTCCATACAGTGGACAGGTCAGCCTGACCTCAGTGCCAGGCAAGACTATGGAACAGGTCATCTTGAGTGCGATCACACAGCACTTACAGGATGGCCAACGGATCAGACCCAGCCAGCATGGATTTTAGGAAAGGCAGGTCCTGCCTGACCAACCTGATCTCCTTCTATGATCAGGTGACCGCCTGATGGATGTGGGGAAGGCTGTGGATGTGGTTTACCTGGACCTCAGCAAGGTCTTTGACACTGTCCCCTACAGCAAACTCCTGGCCAAGCTGGCAGCCCATGGCTTGGACAGGAGCACACTGTGTTGGGTTAGGAAGTGGCTGGAGGGCCGAGCCCAGAGAGTGGTGGTGAATGGTGCCACATCCAGCTGGCAGCCTGTCACTAGTGGTGTGCCCCAAGGAGCAGTGCTGGGCCCCATCCTCTTTAACATCTTTATTGATGATTTGGATGAGGGCATTGAGTCCATCATAAGTAAATTTGCAGACAACACCAAGCTGGGGGCAGGAGTTGATCTGCTGGAGGGTAGAGAGGCTTTGCAGAGGGACCTCGACAGGCTGGACAGATGGGCAGAATCCAACAGCATGAGATTTAACACATCCAAGTGCCGGGTTCTGCACATTGGCCACAACAACCCCAGGCAGTGCTACAGGCTGGGGTCAGAGTGGCTGGAGAGCAGCCAGGCAGAGAGGGACCTGGGGGTGCTGGTTGATGGGAGGCTGAACATGAGCCTGCAGTGTGCCCAGGCAGCCAGGAGGGCCAATGGCATCCTGGCCTGCATCAGGAACAGTATAGCCAGCAGGAGCAGGCAGGTCATTCTGCCCCTGTACACTGCACTGGTTAGGCCACACCTCGAGTCCTGTGTCCAGTTCTGGGCCCCTCAGTTTAGGAAGGATGTTGACTTGCTGGAATGTGTCCAGAGAAGGGCAACGATGTTGGTCAGGGGTTTGGAACACAAGCCCTATGAAGAGAGGCTGAGGGAGCTAGGGTTGCTTAGCCTGGAGAAGAGGAGGCTCAGGGGTGACCTTATTGCTCTCTACATCTACTTGAAGCTAGCTTGGAGACAGGCGGAGGTTGGTCTCTTCTCCCAGGGAGCCAGTACCAGAACAAGAGGACACAGTCTCAGGCTGCGCCAGGGGAGGTTTAGACTGGATGTTAGGAAGTAGTTCTATACAGAGAGAGTGATTGGCCATTGAAATGGTCTGCCCTGGGAGGTAGTGGAGTCACCTTCATTGCAGGTGTTTAGGAGGAGACTTGATGAGGTGTTTGGTGCCATGATCTAGTTGTTTAGGTGGGTTGGATTGGTTGATAGGTTGGACGCGATGATCTTGAAGGTCTCCTCCAACCTGGTTTATTGTATTATTGTATTGTATTTGTGGCCCAGTGATTTCCCAGTTTCTAAATCTGACAGGAAATCTTCATCGCTCTATTGTAACATTTTCTAGGGGAGTGGAAAATGCACTTTGCTTCATGAACTTGCAGATCCTACAAGTACAGCTTTGCAGCACTTTATATTCCCCTGAACATTAGCTGACACCACCACGCTCAACTCTAAATTCAACAGCTGGACTGAATGCGCTTTCGTCTTTGCATGTGTGCCTGTGATTACCTTCCCCCTCACCCCTATGACCAAGGGCTCATTTAATATATTTATTTCTATGTTGGAATGATGGTCTAAGACTTTGGTTCAGGAAGAATAGCAAAGCTATACTAGCCTATTTCCCCAAATATATTGAAGCTTCTAGTGATTTTTAAGATCTCAAAGATGGTTAATTTTTAGGTTTCTTTCTTCTATAACCTTCTGTTGTTTGAGATGAAGTTTCCAGCAGTTTTTCTACACTACACAGTCCAGGATAAATTGACTTATTTTCCAGAGGAAAAAAAAAAAGAACAAAAGAACATCTTTTGGAAGAGATTATAATGACAGGGGCAAAGGAAACAGAAGAATTTAATTTCAAGGCCCACTCTGCAATCTCCTGTCTTCAGGACATTGAATCAGATAAAGGTCTCTATCTAAAGCCTTGGAAAAGTAGAAGTAACAGGAAGTCAAGATCAGCAGTCTGAAGTGTTGGTTTAAGTACTGGACTAGGGACTTCGAAATTTGTCCTGAAGTGGTTTAATTTCCGAAACTGGAGAGAGGGCTGGCTGTCCCCAGGGCGGGGGGGACAAAAAAAACCCAAACAAACAACCAAAAAACATTCCACTCATGCCTATTTTTTTCCATCGGGAGCTGGATGGACTTAGATCATGATGGGCTGTGGTTGGAGATGCAATAGTGGAAATGTTCACAACATCTCTAAGAGATAATAAACCTATTTGTGACAAACTATTTGATAGGAAAGCATAGTTCTTGCTTCTGCTCTATTCTTCCCCCAAGTATTGTCCCTCCCTGAAAGCTGAGAGAGGTTACAGATTGCTCACAGGAAGAAACAGAATGAAAGGATAGTGTATGTAAACTAATCTACCTAAGCATCCAGTCACCCCTGGAAGCATGTATCTAACAAACAGCAGTGGAAAACACTTCCAGCATTAGACTTGCCACTAGAGCCGTGGAATTGCTATTCAGTACTTACGAGGCTGCATCCGGAGAATTACACTTCAATGATGAGGGAGAGGATACAGTTTATGATGACATGTTGGATTTGGCTGGAATAATTTTCTTCATAGCAGCTACCATGGGGCCATGATAATTCAGATATGTTTTTGTTACTGCTGCACAGTACTCACACAGAGTCAAAGCATTTTCTGCTCCTCGCACCACCCCAACAGCAAGCAGGCTGGGGTTGCACAAGAAGTTGGCAGGGGACACAGTTGGGACAGCTGACCTCAACTGTCCAAAGGGAATTTTCCATGCCATATCACATCACACTCAGCATACGGAGCTGGGTGAATAAGAAAGGAGGGAACATTGTCTTCCCAAGTAACTGTTATGCATGATAGAGCCCTGCTTTCCTGGAGATGGCTGAACACCTGCCTTCTGAGGGAAAGTGGTAAACGAAATCCTCATTTTGCTTTGCTCATGTGCACAGCTTTTGCTTCCCCTGTTAAACTGACAGGGGAAGACAGACATCTCTACTAATACTTAAATAATGTTGTATTATTTAAAACATTTTTTAAAATACTAAAAGCAAAACTGCATTACATAGATCCCATTGAGAAATGCATTCATCACTTATGTTAATAGTTTTAAGGTAGGACTTTATGTGGCTGTGTTTACATATATTTAAACTCTGCTTAAATCAAATCTCTCATTGATTATGATAGGCTTGTCCTGCTAAATTACCAGATGCCTCTACTCATGAAATTAGGAAACTACCCCTACTCATGTGCAGCAACATTCATATTAAAATTAGCATTATTTAATATATTCATTTTAAAAGCGTGTATTTTTACAAATTCCAACAGCATGAAAAATCAATGCTATTTGTATTGTTCAAGTCCCACAACAATCAAAAAATGTAAGCCTTTTGAAACATACATGAAAATAAGGTCCTTATAGTCACCTATTTAAAACATTTGACAATATGAGTTTCTTATTTATAGTCAATTCATAAACAACATTAATCCAACAATGTTTGCTAAATTGTAGAACTTATTTCTGTCTTTGAGGGAGGGCTAGCATATGCCAATTACCACATCATCTTGGGTGCCAGTAGTACTTAGTAGTAAACAAAGCAATAAAGCTCTGCCAGGCAATTAAACAAACAAAAAAAACACCCTCTTAATGAGAGACTGCTACTAAATTTCGAGTGCATTTTGTAATAGCCTGTAAGTTGGAAAACACCCCTACTTCTTTTCTTTAGGCTATGTCAAAGTTTTGAAAAGTAATAGATCAAGAGCAGCTTTTCAAACCAACCAGAAGAACTGAATGGATTTTAGGGTGGAAAGATGGGTGAGTATTATTGGAGTACACAACAGATTTCTGCCAAGATTTGTGAATGCACCGTTATTTTTCAGATGCTCTCTTTGTAGGTACAGAAAGCAGGCTAAATCTAGCTAATTGGTTACAGTGTCATATGGTATCCCAGACTTCATAAAGTCAAGAAACTGCTTTCTTCTCTTTATAGACAATAAAGTCTCAGGGCACTGAAACAGTACACTTCATTCAATTTTGGATGTTATTTTGGATTCTTAATCCTTTATTGAGTGGCATAAGGACAACATTGACATTTACAGAAAAAACACTTTACTTTGAAGCAATCTCCACATGTAAGCAATGAAGTGCTAGATGCTACCTGATTAGACCTAGTCCCATAAAAACAATGTGAAGAAAGAGGAAGCACATTTTTCTGACAGCAGCTGATTTTAATGGCCATTTACCAAAGTACAGTTTTAAACAGACAACACTATGGAACAGGCACCAGGATTATTGCACTGCAAAAAGCTAACATTGTCTTACATTTATTTGTGCAGTTGCTTACATATAGATACAGATAAAAAGTCGGTTTCATGAAGAAGCTTAGATCTGTAAATCACTTGTGACAGAATGTACAGGAGACCTACTGTGAAAAAATATATTCTGGGAAACCTGATAAAAAGAAATCCAAGGTCTAGGAGATATAGCTGTATCTTGGGAAATGCTATGACTAGTGGACTAAAGATTGCTGGTATTTCTTCCTTATGTTTTCCAATCTGAAATTTCAGTAGTGAAAAATAGAACACTGAAAGATGATATGGCAAGATGATTTAATTGACATATGACTAATGGCCTTTAAAACGGCTAGGTGGTTTTTTTGTTGTTTGTGGGGGGTTTTTTGAAGCAACTACACTGTGAATATAGACCATGCTATTGTGGTAGTTACAGATGTAAGAAGCAAACAGAGTACATGACTTTTTTTTTTTTCCCCCAGATAATCAGAGTATCAGCTCCATTTATTACACTGAATATTTTTGCACTGCTGACTGGAAAATTGTTTGAGTTGAAGTATTTATGTCCTGATTCCACTCATACTATTTATCATTACACAATATCTTTTATTCTGTGATCTATACATTAACATAAGCCTGCAATGACTCTATTTCTGTTTTTATTTTACACATGAGAAAACAGTGCCAGAAAGATTGACTTGTCCAAGACCGCACAGTAAACAAACAGCAAAAACTAAAAGATCGCAGACAGTCCCAGCTATCTTCTTAACTCCTCTGGCTTATGTATAGTTCCTGATTACATGAATTCAAAGCACTTACCTTCTCATTTGAAAACACAGAAATAATCTCAATTTTAATAAAATCGTATCAGTCAATTATTCCTGTACATTTTTCTGTGCAATGAAATACTAAATTAATTGTGTATGAAGTTATTGATGATCATATGGAGCCAGACTAAGCCTTAAAATGGTTGTATACAATACTTAATTTTCTAAACAAGAAGTGCATTGTGTTTTTCAGCCAATTCAGTTTAGAATTTTTGCTGGTTCATTTTGCCTTTTAAATGACAGTTTTCTTCAGTCTGGATAATAAAGATGTAGTTGTCTGTTCCAACTCAGTTTTTAATCTCTGTAATTCCTTCTCCCTGTTTCTTTCAAAAAAAAATCACTCTACTTATATTTTAAGTTTTCTATAAAACTAAAATAGAAGAAACTTCAAAGTTCATCTTCTTAAGTGTTCCTATGTAGTTTTCATTGAGGTTTTAAGAACTAGGGTACCTTCAGAGAAGAACAAAACAAAATCTGGAAAAACAATACTACAGATATAATTTTCACACGTTCCAGCCATCACGTTTAATGCTATCCCTAATACATGATGTGTTTTCTGTACAGTTCAATCCTATCATTTTCAGAGTAATTTGGGGTTTTCTGAAAGAAAAGCAAATCACCCTGGACTACAATAAATCCACAAAATCCATTAAGTAATGTTCTTCTGAGAAGCAGCTAAATAAGGGAGAAATATTAAAAAGTCGTAATATGAAAAGGGAACTGAAATACTTCAAAGAGGACTGATGTCATTTTCAAAAGTATTGGGGTTTTCTTTGCAAGTTACCCATTTTACAAGAATTCTCAGAAGATGCTTCACTTTGCTTTCCATGGAGGGGGGAGAGGGGAAACTTGACCCAGAACTTGAAATTAAAGTCCCGCAAAGGCCAGCCTTTGCTGATATTTCTTGAATATATTTCTAAGGCAATTTGTTAACAGTTCACCTTATGTTTCCATACTACAGTTCTTTATTCCATTAAAGAAGTTAAACCAGGGCAATTTATTTTTTCTAAGAAAATAGTTAATTTTATTGAGTTTCTTTACTCCAATTTCATGTAGTAATTGTAAAAAGGATGCATATCTGAAACACTTTACCAGTCCCATAAAATGAAAATAAAATCCATTGACCCTCTCTTGGTTTCAAAGCAGCATATCTTGTCAGACCAACAAGATGATGTAACAAGATACATTTCCTTTATCAAAATAATGTAAGTTTGAATACATGTACATATATATATATGTGTGTGTGTTGAGGCATTGGAAGTTCAATGGAAACAGGAGGACGAATTATTTCACTGTGAGGGTGACAGAACACTGAAACAGGCTGCCCAGGGCAGGTGCGGAGTCTCCCTCTCTGGAGATATTCAAGACCTGCCTGGATGAGTTCCTGTGTGAACTGGTATAGGTGATCCTGCTCTAGCAGGAGAGTTGGACTAGATGATGTCTCAAGGTCTCTTCCAGCCCCTAACATTCTGTGATTCTGTGATATAGTACACAGATAATTTTAAATTCCTATTTAAACAGAAATCGTAAGAATTGTAATTTAAAACTTCGAAATGGCCTCAAAATCTTTAACCAAAAAAGCAGTATACTTTCTCCTCCAACCTTCATTTGTCAATCCCTCAATAACTAACCACTTACAGAATAATGCTGAATATACACAACCCAACCATTATGATTTATAAAAATTAAACAACTTTGCATTCAGAAAATAGAAATAGATTCCATCTTAGTGACCAAAAGCACTAGACGCCTAGTCCTTTTCTATGAAAGAAACAGGAATATATTGAAAATTGCATTAAATTGAACATTCACTTATGTTTTAGGCAAATTATTTGTTCTTTCATATTTATATATAGTGAAAAATTTAACATCATTAACTTCAGACAAGTGTGAGTTCACACAAGTGATACAAAGGTGCAGCAGCAGAATGGCTATGTGAAAACCAACTATCTTAAAAGACGTATTTTAAACATTGCTGATGTGAAAGCGTAGCTCTGATTTAGAATTGCTAAACCTTTTACTATTTCTCAATCACAGACAAAGTGGAAATCAAGTCAATGTTAGGTAGAAATAGAGCAAACACTGCCAGAGAATATTGTGATATGCCTTGATCAGATTTGCAGCCAAGGCTCCATAATGTAGAATACAGTGTGTACCACAGAAGCACACAAAGCAATCATTGTTCAGAAAGGATTATATTACTTATTCATCGAGCGTATCATGCTATAAAAATCTAATTAACCAGGAAATAAAAAATCTACACAGCAACCGAGTATTAAGTATTGTCCCTCCGCCCACCACTTTTTCCATAAATCCTTTATTCACAATATCCGCTTAATATTCAAATACAAGTGTGTGGCTTTCCTCTAAAGGAAGTGGCTCCAGCTACTAAAAATGAGCACCAAATAATAAACTGATCATTCAAAATCCTACTGATTTTGACAGAGAATTTGATTGTTAAAACGGATGCCTCTGATAGCCATCAAGGGCAAAATAAGCATTAGTGAGCTACACAGTGGAAGATAAATCTACAGCTCATTTAACAGGGAACAATAGACTAGTAGATGACGGACTCCTCCCTCTGGCTAAGAAACCATTAGCCTATTTTCTGATCTAAACCCATTCAAACTAGCAGGACCCTAACCCTGGATTCGCCAGACTGTCTCCCACCTCGCAGAGCTGTCATTATTTTAACTTTGTGCAAACACCACACGAATTGCGTCCTTCCCACCAGCGCTGCAGGCTCCCATAGAGCAGGGACAGCAAGGGCAGGTCCAGCGCGGTGGGGAAGCGGGGCGAGCAGCGGGGCGGGCAGCGGAGCGGGGCGAGCAGCGGGGCGGGCAGCGGAGCGGGGCGGGCAGCGGAGCGGGGCGGCGGGAAGCGGGGCCGGGGCGGCGGGAAACGGGGCCCGGGCGACGGGCAGGGCCCCACACTGCTCACGGCTGCTGGGTGGCACAGATGCTGTCCCGCTCCCACCCACGTGTTTCATGATTGCCTTTCCACCCACGGACAAGCTTGTAGTGCATGGGACGACATGCCTCCACCGCCTGTGCTCGGCTCACAACCGCTCCCGGCGAGCCCTACCCTAGGGCCCGGCGGCGGCGGGCTGTCCCACTGCCCGCAGCCTCGCACCCCGGGCTCCACAGCGCCAGGGCTCCACAGCGCCAGCACTCCAGCCTGGCCCCACCTCCCTGTCGGAGGCTCCGCAGCCGCGCGGCTTCCTTTTCTTCTTCCCGCCTCGGGGAGCAGAACTGGCCGGACGGGGGTCCCTCTGTGCCCACACCTACGCCGCCCCCGCTGTTTCCCCTCCCCGCGGCGGCAGCAACCATGGAAAGCAAGCACCCCGCCGCCGTGCCCCGACATACGCACGGCCGGAGTGGTGGGCCAAGCCCTCTCCTACCGTCTGAGTCCCTGGAAAGAGGAGGGCCAGGACATCCGCGATTTCTTCAAGCCGGGCCGGTGGCCGGTCTCCACGGCGTATGAGGCGCGGTCCATGGCTCGGCAGTAGAGGTATCGCTCCGTGTCGGAGTAGCCGCGGTGCCTGACGCGAGCCCCGGCCAGGCAGCGGCCCCGCGAGGCGGGCGGCGGCGGGCCGGGGGGCTGCTGGTGCTGGAGGAACTGGTGCTGCCGCAGCTGCGGCGGGTAGTGCTGCTCATGCCGCCACAGATGCTTCGGGGCTTTGACATTCCCGCTGTTCACGGTGCCGTCGCTGCCGCCGGCGCCGTCGCTGCTGCCGGGTAGCGCGGACACACCGCTGCTGCCTTCTGCCTCCATGCTGCCGGCGGGCGGGCCTGGCCGGGCGGGGCGGTGCGGCGGCCACCGCCTTCCTCTGGGCAGCGGCGGGGAAACTGTGCTGAAAAGTTGGACAGCTCCTGCCGCGCCGCCCTTCGCCCGCGTGTGGGAGAGGCCGAGCCCGCCGCGCCGCCGAGTCTGCGGGCCGCTCGGGAGGGAAGGCGGGGAGAAGGGGTGGAGGAGGAGAGGGGCTGGCTTCCCTCTCGGAAATATTTAAAGCTGGTCTGGAGTCGCCGTGGCGGAGAATGGAGCTGTTAGCGAGTTGCCATCCCCGTGGGGAGCGCGCTTTGCTGTGCCAGGGGTGGGGGAAGGCACGGCGGGGAGTTCGGCCAGGCCTGGGCGAGGAACGGTACCGGGACTAGAAATGAGCGCAGAGGGAGTCTTCCTGTCGCTGCTCCAGCCCGTCGCCTACCCGGGCTCGTTTCTCGGCTCCGACGGAGCCGGCGGCCCCCCACTAGTGGACGTGACTGACCCCGCCATTAGGAGCGTGCACTGCAACGCGACGGCAGGTGGCAAAGGCGCTCACGAGCTAGTTCACGGAGAACTTGGCAGTGGGTTAAAAAATTACGCCCTAAACAACTCCTCCCCTTATTCTCTGTGTGATACTTCCAGTCTTGGCCACATCGCATTCAGAAATTGTCTGTTTCCCAAGTTGGAACCTTCCCCTGGTCTGCCATCTTCACCGATGAGTAAGCTCTCTCCTCCCTGCGAGTAAGACTGGCTGTAAACCAATGCGAGGGTTTAATTATAGCCATGCTGAGCCTACATGGAAGCTTTTATATTATAAACCACGAGTTTCAGGAGTTTGTAACCGTGGTGGGGAGGGGGAGAACAAGGGGGAAGGAAATGTGAAAAAAAAAGTAACACAGAACAGGAACTTCGTGCTCAACAGAATTTTTTTAATTAGTTTTATATTTCAAACACTTTTGTGCTCCAGTACTATCAGTAATCCAGAACCAAAGGAGTTGCATTGTTTTAAGTTTTATTTTGTTTTTTTTTTTTTTTTTCCTTTTAGTAGAATTTCTATTTTCCTGTATGGTGATATTCTTCATGATAAAATTACAGACTTCATGATAAAATTATGATCATTGCACTCCTGACCAGATGTGAAAAAGTTAGATGCAGGTGTAGCTTCATGCATGGTTTCTGCTTCCTCAATCACAAATTCAGTCTTGCCATGGTTTTTTTTCCCTTTCTGTCACAGATCTACAATAATTTTAAACCTCATACATTTGTTTCTAATCTTCTTATTAATGGAAATGCACACCTATGCCAACTCTTTAAGTTGTTGATACATTTTTTTTTTTTCATTTTCTTTGTTAGCTTGGTTCTGTATTACAGGTTGGACTTGATGATCTCTGCAGTCTTTTCCAACCTGGTTGATTCTATGATTCTATGAAAAGTCAGCCTTCTTTCCCAAACCTACAGCTGTCCTAAGCTCAAGATTCACCCTCTAACTATGTGTATCCAAGCTTCTGTCTGGCTAAAATCCCAGTTTGTGTTTTGCCAAACTAGCAATATTTTCCTAGACAATCGTGGTAATAATCTGTCTCCTCTTCATTTCTTCGTTTCTGCCCTAATACCTTTTAGTTTCACCAAACAATTTCAAAAAAGATAATAAGTTGGGATAAATACTGCAAATACTAGGAAAGAGCCAAAGTAGTGCTTCCACTGAAAGAAACCTGAGTTTGAAATTGCACACTTATCGGGTTCTGATTTTCACTATATTTATCCAGATATACAAGACTATTTCCAAATGAAACATCATAGATGACACCCAGCTGTAGCAGGCTGTGATAGTTTTGAGAGCATGTATATAATACAGAAATAGAAAATGACGCAAGGACAACAGCTCAAGTAAGACAAAGACAAGAAAATGGTATCTAAAACCAAGGAAGCAATGAGTATAATTGCTGTATGGTATATAGGCTGCAAATCTGTTAAAAACTCAAAGCAACTTTCCCCCTTCATCCTCATTCCCATATTGTAATTGGACTGTATTTTAGAATTGCTAGTTCTTAAAATTAGACACAACTTCTCTGACCAATTTCACAGAATCATAGAACTACAATTTGAAGGACTCTCATGAAGTTGTCCAATCCAACTTCATGCTTAGCATGGGTCTGCCAACAACACCAGATCAAATCAGACACTGCTTTGTATGAATCTAAAAAAAAAAAAATCCAACAGAAATTCCCCAGGTCCAGTGCTGCACTGCATACCTAATGAATAAGACTTTCCTGGTGTTCAGTCTGAAACTCCCAGTCAGAGGCCCTTACCTGTCCTTAAACAACATACCACTGTGCAGAACAACTACCTCAAAGGAGGTTGTAGCCAGGTGGGGGCTGGTCTCTTCTCCCAGGCAACCAGCACCAGAACAAGAGGACACAGTCTCAAGCTGTGCCAGGAGAGGTTTAGGCTGGATGTTAGGAAGAAATTCTTCACAGAAAGAGTAATTTGCCATTGGAATGGGCTGCCCAGGGAGGTGGTGGAGTGACCACCACTGGAGGTGCTTAAGAAGAGACTGGTTGGGGTGCTTGGTGCCATGGTTTAGTTGATTAGATGGTGTTGGGTGATAGGTTGGACTCGATGATCTCAAAGGTTAATTCTATTCCTATTCTATTCTATTCTATTCTGTTCTATTCTATTCTATTCTATTCTATTCTATTCTAAAGTTCGTTGTCTTCTGCAGATACTTTTCAATTAGCTGCAGATTGCCATTACATTGCTTTTCACTTCCTCCACATCCACTCAGCTTTCTCACTGGCCATGTGCTCTAGGTACCAGACATCCTGATAGTCCTCCCTTGGGATCTCAGTATTCCCCTTGATCCACTAGCTACAGCTGCTTTGGCACAAAGATTGTTTTATTTACAACAAAGAGTGCACTGCTGGACTGCTGTCCACCCTGCAGTCCATTGAAGCCCTCAGGTCCTTTCCAACCAGTTTGTGATCCAGTCAGTCACTTGTTCACCTGTGTATGATGCTTCAGGTTATTCTGGGTGCCAAACTGCACTTCATCATCAGCTCTAGCATCAACCCCTCACAATAATGGGCTCATTACCAGCTGCTAGCCAGATGCTGGGATGACACTCTCTATACTTTGATCCCACCTAACAGTCTATTCATCCACTCCAAACTTCAGTTTCCAAATGAGAATGTTCTGGGGGATTGTTTTAAAAACTTTGCTAAATAGATGGTATGTTAAACTCACTGAAAAGTCTTCCCCACAGTTGTTTCATCATAAAATGCAGTCAGGTCAATCCAATATCATCTACCCTCGGTAAATCTATATATTGAGTATTCACAGATCACACATCACAGAAACATTCAGGTTGGAAAATACCATCAGGATCACCAAGTCCAACCAATAGACCTACTCTGTGAGGTTCATCCCTAAACCATATCCCCAAGCACCATGTCCAAACAACCTTTAAACACATCCAGAGTTGGTGTCTCAACCACCTTCCTGGGCAGCACATTCCAATGCCTGACCACTCTTTCTGTGAATTATTTTTTTCCTAATATCCAGTCAAAACCTACCCAGTTGTAGCTTGAGGCTATTCTGTCTTGTGCTATGCGTAATTACCTGTGAGAAGAGCAGCACCAGCCTCTACACAACCTCTCAGGTAGTTGTTGAAAGCGATGAGGTCTCCCTTCAGCCTCCTCTTTTCCAAACTAAACAGCCCCAGCTCAGTATCACAGTATCACAGTATCACTAAGATTGGAAGAGACCTCGAAGATCATCGAGTCCAACCTGTCACCACAGACCCCAGGACTAGACCATGGCACTAAGTGCCATGTCCAATCACCTCTTGAGCACTTCCAGGGATGGTGATTCCACCACCTCCCCGAGCAGCCCATTCCAATAGTGAACGACTCTCTCGGTGAAGAACTTTCTCCTCATCTCAAGCCTAAACTTCCCCTGGCGCAGCTTGAGACTGTGTCCCCTTGTTGTGGTGCTGGTTGCTAGAGAGAAGAGGCCAATGCCTTCCTGGCCACAACCACCCTTCAGGTAGTTGTAGAGAGCAATGAGGTCTCCCCTGAGCCTCCTCTTCTCCAGGCTAAACAATCCCAGCTCCCTCAGCCTCTCCTCATAAGGCCTCTCACCAGCCTTGTTGCCCTTCTCTGGACACGTTCAAGTGTCTCAATGTCCTTCTTAAACTGAGGGGCCCAGAACTGGACACAGGACTCAAGGTGTGGCCTAACCAAAGCAGAGTACAGGGGCACAATGACCTCCCTGCTCCTGCTGGCCACACCATTCCTACTGCAGGCCAGGATGCCGTTGGCCTTCTTGGCCACCTGGGCACACTGCTGGCTCATGTTTAGGCAGCTGTCAACCAGCAGCCCCAGGTCCCTCTCTGTTTGGGAGCTCTCCAGCCACTCTGACCCCAGCCTGTAGCTCTGCATGGGGTTGCTGTGGCCAATGTGCAGAACCCGGCACTTGGATGTGTTAAATCTCATGCCATTGGATTCTGCCTATCTGTCCAGCCTGTCGAGGTCCCTCTGCAAAGCCTCTCTACCCTCCAGCAGATCAGCTCCTGCCCCCAGCTTGGTGTCATCCACAAATTTACTCATGATGGACTCAGTGTTCCTCATTCAGCCTAGTATTTTCAGAGTACACTTACTGATTCAGACATCAGGTACAATTTGACAAATAATCAAAGCATATTATCATTCTGGTTAAAAAAAAATAGCTTCAAGAAACAGAAAAGGCAGAAGTACAAGCTTAGCCGTATTACACTGCCAATGCTTTTGCAAGGAGAGTGGAACATACTACATCAGAATTCATCCAGACAACTATAAGAATTCTTTTCAGACAAATTTCTTGGGGGATGGTGTGTGTGTGTACAGAACCTTACTAGACCTTCATGCCAGTAAGGCTTGCATTAGAGTAGATAACTTTTCACTAGACCAACTTGTTTAACTTGGGTCAGTAGCATAAACTGCATTACTGTGTGTACTGATGTAAACTAAGATAGATTGGCTGACAACCATTTTTGGTAGGAGACCATCCCTGCTAGTTTCTTGGCTTTTCTTATGAGATTGAGAAGGAAACCAATTAGACACAGGGATAGGATTTGCATATTATACATGTAATAATGTAATAATTCAGAATTAATGGAGTTTTCTAGTCCTTCACATGGGCCACATGGGATAACTTGCAGTCATTATGAACAAAGTAGCTATACCAGTAACTTCCTAGCTCATAATCAGTTTTTTAATTTTTTTCCATTTCAGTTTACCCCATATTTCTTTTACTTTTTCACCTGCCCTTGGTTTAAGTAGCAGCTATGTTGCCAGTCTTTAAAGAATTTTTGATAGACAATACAATACAATACACCAGGTTGAAAGAGACCTTCAAGATCATCGCGTCCAACCCATCAACCAATCCAACCCACCCAAACAACTAAACCATGCAGCCAAGCACCCCATCAAGTCTCCTCCTGAACACCTCCAGTGATGGTGACTCCACCACCTCCACAGGCAGCCGATTCCAATGGGCAATCACTCTCTCTGTAGAGAACTTCTTCCTAACATCCAGCCTAAACCTCCCCTGGTGCAGCCTGAGACTGTGTCCTCTTGTTCTGGTACTGGCTGCCTGGGAGACAAGACCAACCTCTGCCTGTCTACAACCTCCTTCAGGTAGTTGTAGAGAGCAATAACATCACCCCTGAGCCTCCTCCAGGCTAAGCAACCCCAGCTCCCTCAGCCTTTCCTCATAGGGCTTGAATAATTTCAGAGTGTTGTAACTGCATCACTGTTTCAAACTGTAATTTTAATCCATAGAACAGATAATATTTGTAAAATTCAATTGAATATGTAATTATAACTAGTCTTAATCGACCAGCAATTTAAAATGAACAGCACATTGGAAAGTCTAGCTCTAATGTGATAAATCTTACGATGACAGTGACTAAATTAGTGGATTGTTTTAACAATAAATAAGCTTTTTGTGTACTTTGAAGCATATTTTACTTTTTTTCTGTAGTAACTTAACAGAAAGACATCTGAGTGAAATGGTGACAATTGTCATATATGACAAGATAAAAGAAGATAAAAGATAAAAGAAAAAAAAAGATTAAAGAAAAGGTAAGTTTGTTGAACAGAGATGACTAGCGTTAATGGCTAAGAGAGTCTAAGATCCTTTCTCTGCCATCTGTGATTCTTACTATGCAGCAATTGCTTACCTGTTTTATAATTACTAGCACTGTTACATTATTAAGAATAATGATGGTTTGCATTTATATTGTGTTTTCCATCAGCTTCATTAAAATATATAGATAAGATATTGTGTTTTACCCAAGCAGAAACTAAACCACAATGCACAAGATATGCCACAGTATTAAAGCAGACATTGAATTACATTTAAATATCTGACTTTCTTTCCAGCCACCTACTAATCTTTGTATTCAAATTAAAAGAAAACAACATGTATTGCCAGTTGCTTATTACACTAGTGTGTTATGACATTGCCAGAACATTTTGTTCCTAAAGGACAAAATATTTACACTTCCCTGCAAAGTATGCTTTAAGTGGGACCTACTGAATTTACCTGGGGAAAAACAAACAAACAAACAAACAAAAACAAACAAACGAAAACTCCCAAAACTTGTATATGATACTTTTTTGGTCAACATTTCCTATGAAGTCAAGGCTTATTTTTTGCCTTTTTGTTTTTTTAACTTGCCTAGTTTATTTCACCACAAAATCCTCAAAAGTACTGTCTGATGAAGATTCAATAGCAGCAGAACATTCTACATTTGAGAGTTGTAACCAAGAATGATTTAGAAAAATACGTTTCTTTTCATTATCCTGGAACTTGCCTGAGCTTTCTCACAGGAGACTGGAATCTCCCTGTCAAGTTGAGGCTTGAATATGAGAACTACTGCTCCAGCCATCCCTACCTATTAGCCTTGTATCAGCATCTCAGAACTCTGGGCATACTTCACATCAAAATTCACAGGGATCTATAAAATAAAATGCTACATTTTACCTCATAGGAAAATGCCACATATCATTTAAAAAATATGTCCTGGCTTTCAAGGAATATTTAGAAAAATAGAAAGAATAGTGTTCAAAAAACACTATATAATTTATAAAGGTTTTGACAGTACATTTAAGGCTGCAATCAGCTGATAGTGGTAGCATTAACCGTGTACTAGATAAACTGTTGTATCTCAGTCCTTCATAAATGGCACTACAGTTCTTAACAGATATGTATGACCATACTGCAGTGAAGATAAGTTAATTCTGACATGCAGAAAACAATGGGGAGCATCTTATTTTGTCCATTCAGTTCCTAGAATAATAATGACATGCAGTCCTTACAAACTACTATATTTTATTTTTGGTCTCAATGTAAGGGTGGCATGTTGTCTAAGTGCAAATCTAACTTAAAATTAATACATTAAGGAGATAAGTGTAACTGGATAGAAAATAAAATATGCTGAAATTTAATTAAGAAACTAATAACATCCACCCACTTCATGTGGGAAGATATTTCTGTAATAGTTTACATACCTTGTCAACAAGGTAAAGTGAGAAAAAAATTCACTTGCATTTTGTGTACAAGAAATGAACCAATGTTGCACACATCAGATGATAATAAATTTTGTTCATCACTGATAGCTCTATAAAAGTTCAGCACAATGGCACTTCAGAAACTGTATATAATTGTATATAATCATAAAGTTTTGCTGATTTTTTTCAAGTGCAACCAGGTTAATTTCAGCTACAGTAGACAGTCACTAGCTGTTCATACACAGTTTTTTTATCATGTCTGACTCATGAAGAAGAAACACATTCCTGCTGCAAGTGATGGAAAAAAAATTCTACAAATCATCATTCGATAAATCCTTTGAAAAATGAATTATTTAAGAGGATAAAAATGCCTCAAAAAGTCTTATTGAATGCAGAATATGTTGTTAGATGTAGAACTGTAAATCACAGAAAAGGAAATATTACAATAACATAGTCATATAAGTCTCACATAATCTACTTGCAGAATATATTCCCATTAATCATCAATTTCTTTACCGTTGCAAACAAAGGGACAGTTCCGATAAGAGCAATATATAGCTCAAAATATATAGGTCAAATAAGATTCAATATATATTCTGAAATCATGTTGTAGGGAATTTTTGTTGTTGTTGTTGAATGGCTTTTGTAAATTATGTAATCACTCTATAATTTAATTCTTCTAAAATTACTATTAACATGATAATAAGGATGTTAATCTAGAACTGTGTAATTTTGCAGGTTTTATGCTTATCACCTATTAGGAAGGCTGCTTTTCCAGTTTGCAGAAAGATATTCCTGTAGGTAGCTACATGGGATTTATTTTTCACTACAGTGTTACGCTGAGCCAGTAGTGTGGCCAAGAAGGCCAAATGCATCCTGGCCTGCATTAGGAATAGTGTGGCCAGCAGGAGCAGGGAGGTCATTGTGCCCCTGGAGAAGAGGAGGCTCAGGGGTGACCTCATTGCTCTCTCCAACTACCTGAAGGGTGGTTGTAGCCAGGAAGGGGTTGGCCTCTTCTCCCTAGCAACCAGCACCAGAACAAGGGGACACAGTCTCAAGCTGCAACAGGGGAAGTTGAGGCTCGAGGTGAGGAGAAAGTTCTTCACCGAGAGAGTGATTCGTCATTGGAATGGGCTGCGCGGGGAGGTGGTTGAGTCGCCGTCCCTGGAGGCGTTCAAGAGGGGACTGGATGTGGCACTTGGTGCCATGGTCTAGTCGTGAGGTTTGTGGTTACAGGTTGGACTCGATGATCTTCGAGGTCTCTTCCAACCTTAGTCATACTGTGATACTGTGATACTTTATTAGCTAGTGCCTTCTATACATTATCATAATTAAAATGCTTAATTTAGTACCCTACAGATGAAATTTTTTGAGTGTTCTTTAACTTCTCTTGAGTTCAGTCAGAAGCAATTCAAGGATGGTGTGGTACAAATATAAAAATGAATTTTAGTATAAGGCAAAATAGAAATTATATCTATTTAAGTATTTACAACAATACAGATTACATGGCTAGTTACTACATGGCTTTCAAAATCTGAATACAAACCCAAAGCTAATGCAGTTCCTGTTTTGTAAAGAGAGTGTATATGCTAGAAGAATGTTTTTTCAACTTATAAAAATTTCAGTTTCCAGAGTATAGTGTTTCCCTATAGATTGTATTCGTGCTCTGTGTGTTAAAGCACTGAGTTCAGGCCTGTGGAATACACTCACCATAACCCATTCACAATGAAGAAAAACATCCTAACACACAAAGCCAACCCCCTCATTTTACACAGATAATTTAAAATTTGCCATATATGCAGAACCAAGTGTTTGATATTGCAGGTGTATGGACAGACACAGGTAACATCTGGGCTTTGACACCCCTAGGCTGATGCAGAGCTCTACTGATGAAAAGCTGAGCTGACAGAGTTGAAAAGCAGCCTCTAAGATCACAATTTCATTTAACCTCCCACTTGGAGCAATGGGCAAAGCCTCAGTCTATTTCAGAAGCACAGTAAAAATCACAAGCAAGACTCTTGCTAGTGCCATGTAATTACTGAACATAAAAGGGGGCAGATCTTAAAAACATTTCTTTGACTGCCTTGATTTGCAGCTGGAGGAGGAAACAACAGTAATGGTGATTACTTTCCCAGTTGGATAGCACAGGAGCAAGAGAAGAGGGATTTAACACAGTTAGTGTTCTTCCTACTACCTCCTCTTCTCCACTCAACACAGCAACTGATTAAATGAAGCGTAAGCCCTGAGAGAGGCTCCATAGAGTTTCTTCATCTTGTGGCACTAGGGGATGGTGCTACTAACTAGATTCAAACTTTTGTTTCCAAAGTAATTCCTGAATAATACAACTACTCTTCATCCACTATTCTGGAAAGGTGAGAATCTAGTTCATTTTGAACAAGTTCTGAAAGGTTAAGGTACTTTTCCAGTTTCGTTTCCGTTGTATCACTTGAATTATTGATCTGCTCACTTCAAGCAGAGGAATGTGGGTGGCATCCAAGATACTTTATTAAGGATACACTTTTATGAAACATAATTACTTCTGTCTGCAGGGGTTTAGGAGTGTTGCATTCCTGTAAGACTTGCGCAGTGTTAAACCCTGTTGATTTACAAACAAGGAAGCCTACAAGTTAAAACCAAACTTCATTCAAACCTAGTTTTACTCATTTGTCAGTGAAAAAGTGTAAAACCATACTGGTGCTTTTGGATAAAATTGGGTAATAAGTTTATTCAGAACAAGGTAGTATAATTGCTTCTAAAATAAGCTTTAAAATAGTCGCTTTGAGAGAAAAGCAATACAGGTATTACACTTGTCTGCTCCTAGGTGATAAGAAAATGAATGGAACAGCTCATACCAGTTGATTTCAGGTAATTGCTCTCAAAGCCTCTTAAAAATATTTCTGGAATATTTTTTGTTTGTTTGTTTGTTTAGTGTATTTATTTTATGTAAAGCACTATATGTATTCACTATAGTTAATAGAAAAAATAGAGTTCATTACATTATTTGAAATAGCATTCAAAAGAAAATTACATTCTCCTGTATATTTCGATTAATGAGCAGCTTCATTAACATATGCCTAATATTAACTATGTCAGACACAGACCAAAAACTGAAAAATACAATGCATTGAAACTAGTTAAAGTGTCAAACTTTTTAACAGCAGAAACTACGTATTTCTTAATTCGAAAGTTAAGAATCTGTGTCAGTCATTTTTCAATAAATTATTTTTAAACAAATAAATCACATAGATGTAAATTGTCTTAGATAAATGGTATTTCCACTAGAAAGTTTATTAATTGCTTGCTTTTGATGAATCAAAAATATTAACAGTTTGAATAGTAAAATGTAATTTTGCACATCAGTGGATTGCTTCTTATTCAAATGAAGGATAGACAGGAAAGTAGCATTCATTAATGTGGGTAAGTGAGTGTGAATATTGTCAATTTAATTTCCCATCTGTAACTCTCCAAATTAAATGCCTTTACTGAAGAATATTAACTTACAGTATTAAAAAAAAATAAATACAAAGTGTTATTTATCAAAATTGTCATTTGTTAGCTGTGCTTCTCATACGTGTTGAAAGTACCCTGGTGATATTACTGGCTTTAATTAATAAGTTTAGCTCATTTTGGTTCAATAGTCCTGCAGCTAGAGCAAGTAGGAATTTTTTCTGCTGTCTTCATTGAAACTTGGATTGTTCAGCTCATATTTGAGCTACAAGTGAATGTTATTTGAACTGCAATATTTGCCTAAAGCCTGTATAATACATCAGGTTTAGTTGTGCTATGAAAAGATGAAACTCATTGGCTGAAAATTCTTTCACATTTGTCAAATGAATCACTTGCATAAGAAGAGTACTGCCCTTCAGAAACAAATAAGAAAAATCTCATAGACAACTGTTTGCACAGTAAAGTGCAATGTTTTTCAAGTTATTTATTTTACAGAAATGGTGGAATGCTTTGAACCTGTCTTGTCCCTTCAGCTAGCACCCACATAGTTGTCTTCAACCCTCTCTTGCCTCTCACTAGTATTTTCAAACAGAGAGAAACAGAGAAACATAAAATTATTAAAAACTACTTTTCACTTCTTTAAAAAAAGATGGAAACTAAGCTTCAGATTGATATTTGCTGGGTTTGTGAAGCCCATAGTGATACTAGCCAGATTGTGACTATCCAAGACACCAATCGCAAGGAGAAGAAACCCTGAAACCTCTTGGATCAGCATTCACTGAAGCACTATTACCCTTCCTCACCTCTAACTCAACAGTAGACTTAGAAATAATTATCTTTTTTAGAGCAGTGTGACTAAATCCTGCCTGAACTAACAGGGTCCTGTGCAATCAGGACCTGTTAAATGTATACTCAAACAGGGATTAAGATGTCAGAGATAAAGGGAACTATCAGGGCCTAGCCTCTAGTGTTGGAAGGGGATTAATGGAGAATACTTGTAAGATCATGTCTTTGTATTTTGTTACTGGTGATTCGGAGGTTATGGGCCTCAATGCTTTTTTAATAGTGATTACTTTAGTAAAAGAAATATATACATCCACATATACTCAGTATCTTGAGGGTGTTCATAAATGGTAAATATGTATGGAAACATAAAAATGTTGTGCATACTTTCCCAAAATACTGTGTAATCTGCATCCCTGTAGGAAGCAACAAATATTACAATATCTATTTAATGAATAAGTACAGGTTTATTTTTTGACCATCTGCTAGTTATCATAAAATGTGAAGCTCTATGACTTGTCTTCAGGTTCTTCAAATGGACAAACACCTAATGCTTTGGGGAGTACGGATTTTGAGTGCCACTGATCAATAAGGCAATGAAATAATCTGTTTTGGATCGTATTCATATTAACGTAATTAATATTATTTAGTGTTGAAAGAAAACCCACAACCAGTAGCTGAATTCTCTGAGATATAATACTGAATGAAAAATTAGAATCAACTTACAGCTTTAATGACTGAAATAATCAGTGACAGTAAATGATGTTATGAATAGGAAGTGATGGGCCATTGCAGTGAAGATCATGGAAAAAGAAAATAATCTTTTTTGTTTGTTTGTTTTTATCCAGTGCTACCTTTTCCTTTTGCATTCTTCAATGGGTTGTCACATCCCCTCTTAATTCTTAGTTAAGCACATAATGTAACAGCTATGTTGCTATAAAGTATCCTCCTTTTGGTCTTTCCTAAAGAAAATGCTGTACTAGAGAATAATGTCGGTAATATCTGCAGCATCCTGTACTTATTCTCATCACAGTTCCTTGGTACTCTGTGTTACTCTGTGTTACTTCAGTAATACTCTGCACATTTTAATCACCTTGACACAATGTAGAAAACTGGTAGCATAGCTGTTCCATGAGATTTCTTTTCCTGTTTCCTTTGTGCTTTTTGGCAAAACCCTTAATACAATTAATCTTGGCTTATAAATTTAAATTTCTGTGCTTTGCAGAGAGAGAAGTCTTCTCTGACTTTCTTCACATTCTTTTAATGGACTGCAGAGATTTCTAAGCTCTGTGTGCCTTTTTTTTTTTCTTAGGTTTGGTTGTTTGGGGGGTTTAAAATAATTAAACAAACCAGTGAATACTTTTTGAACTCCCTGTGTTAGAACTGCCAATCCTACCACCTGGAATTACACAGGTGATCAGAAAACGAAAAATAGAATTCTATTATTGCATTTCTAATTAAGATCAATGCCAAAAAAGAGCACCCAAAACATTTCCTCTTATCGTAATACTAATAACATCTCGTGTGCAAAAGAGAGTAGCAATTGCTATTTCTGTGTTACAGGACTACCATGAATATAACTTGTTACCCTTCGCAATCATCAGGGTGCTTTAGAAAGCATTCTAGTGAGACTTTGCAGATTGTGGTTTTTCACTGACTGAGATTGCACTTCGAGACTGAAAAATAAAAACACGTATCATCAATTGCACTGCAGGTTTTCAAAAGTCTAAAGTAAAATTTAAAAGGTTTAGGCTTGGGTCTCACTCTGACTTCAACCATTCTCAATGACGTAAGCTGCTAGTTGATCATAGTTAAGTAAACAAGCAGAAACTTCAAATATTCTTAAAACCTAGCAACATCTACACCTGTGTTTCAAGTATCTTTGAAATGCACATCCTCTGACTTTACTATCCTGATTATGTTGGGCTACTCCAAATCAATCTTCTTAAAATATGAAAAAAACTGAAAAGGTTAGCGTTTAGATTTATGAATTATTTTTTAATTGCATATTGAGTAACTTTGTGATGCATCTTTACCTGGCCTTTCATAGGTTGCTCTCTCATTTAACAGCTGTTTGGGGTTTTTTCTAAATTCAAGATGTATCAAAGATAGGCAGAATAACCCAATATTGATGAAACTGTCCTCAAATCTATGGAAAATTCTTCCATCTAGCAGCTCCTATCAAGGTGCAGAACACTTTTCTCAGAAATGGTAGCTTTCATGTCTGTCAGCAACTGTCATGTAAAGGCAAATACATATTTCCAAGAGCATTGGAGGAATAATGGATCTTCTGTTCAGCCTGTAATTGAACTTACATTTGAACTGGGATTCAGGATGTTTGGGTTCTATTCATGGCTGTAATGGAGATCCTGAAAAGTACAACAGCCATGATTCCATTACTCAGTATGTCTTTTGGCAAGAAGAAAAATCTTGAGAATTGAGATCACCAGAACCACAGAAAAGCTCCTACTACAAATTCAGAACTAACCAGTTTTCAAAGAAATATAACTCTATAGGACATTTTCACCTGTAGTGATGCATCTGCTTTTCAGGCTAATAACTTCCACTGTATTTTGTGTAACTTTTCTTAAGAATAAAAAAAAAAAAAAGAAAAAGAAAAAGAAAAAGAAAAAGAAAAAGAAAAAGAAAAAGAAAAAGAAAAAGAAAAAGAAAAAGAAAAAGAAAAAAAAGAAAAAGAAAAAGAAAAAGAAAAAGAAGAAGAAAAAAAGAAAAAAAAAAGACAGAGGACACATATCTGTTGCTTTATCCAGGAAATCAATTACAATCACCTGAAATAGAAACATGTTAGTGAGAAGCTTAGAAGTTTTTAAACTAGTAGAGAAATCAGCACTCTTTAATTTACATTATAATCTTAATGCTAGGATTTTAAAGGGTTTTTTCCAGATCCCTATAAGTTTAGATAATTTCCTCCCATACTAAAATAAAATTATTGCAATTCTCTGTGTTTTAAACTAATTGTTATTTACTTAAAGGTAGTATATAATTTATACTTAACAGAGGAAATCTTAAGATCTCCTTTTTTCTTAGTTTCCAATTAAGTATAAATTTACAGAACAGTCTCCAGGGAAAATTCCAAACTACTGATGACTTTACATTAACCTTACAGCTTTTACTGGCTCTGTGTACGGCATATCATAGAATCATAGAATCATAGAATCAATAAGGTTGGAAGACACCTCAAAGATCATCCAGTCCAACCTGTCACCCAAGACCTCACGACTACTAAACCGTGGCACCAAGAGCCACGTCCAATCCCCTCTTGAACACATCCAGGGATGGTGACTCCACCACCTCCCTGGGCAGCCCATTCCAACGGCTAACAACTCTCTCAGTGAAGAACTTTCTCCTCACCTTGAGCCTAAACTTCCCTTGGCACAGCTTGAGACTGTGTCCTCTTGTTTTGGTGCTGGTTGCCTGGGAGAAGAGACCAACCCCCTCCTGGCTGCAACCTCCCTTCAGGTAGTTGTAGACAGCAATAAGCTCTCCCCTGGGCCTCTTCTTCTCCAGGCTAAACAACCCCAGCTCCCTCAGCCTCTCCTCATAGGGCTTGTGCTCAAGGCCTCTCACCAACATTGTTGCCTTTCTTGGACACATGTCTCAATGTCCTTAAATTGAGGGACCCAGAACTGGACACAGTACCCAAGGTGTGGCCTAACCAGTGCTGAGGACAGGGACAAAATGACTTCCCTGCTCCTGCTGGCCACACTATTCTTGATGCAGGCCAGGATGCCATTGGCCTTCTTGGCCACCTGGGAACAGTGCTGGCTCATGTTCAGCCAGCTGTCAATCAAAACCACCAGGTCCCTTTCTGTCTGGCTGCTCTCCAGACACTGCGACCCCCAGCCTGTAGCACTTCATGAGGTTGTTGTGGCCAAAGTGCAGCCCCAGCACTTGGGCATCTTGAATGTCATCATGTTGGACCATTTCATTAAACAGGATTTTGCCACCATCTCCATATGATGAACAAGCAAGCTTTGCAAGTATATTCTACAGCAAGAAATTTTAGCATCAAACATAAAGGCAATAAAAACGTAAGTCATTATTCAAATTTGTACAATTAATCTGTGAATCAAAAAGCATAAATATATTCACATTTTATGAAGATGAACAATTCCTACTGATTCATGCATACATAGTAAATGAAACATCTCAACAGAAACATTTATGGCTACGGACTATATACATTTTACTTTTGCAATCATAAAGTCAGAACCTTGAGGAAAAATATTAGGATTGCATTAAATCTTCCTACTTATTATTTAATATCTTCCTCTAGTTCTTTCAGTTGTGATAGTTTTAGGCTACACCTCTAAAATTTTTTCACAGATCTTGAACCGAAAGTAGTGAAATGTAAATAAATCACTACTGGCTGTAAAAAGAAAATAATGATAATTCTAAACAATCCCATCGGAGAGATAAAGGACTTAAGAAAGCAATGTAAATAATTTTTTTTTCTCACTTCACTCTGGAAGATACTAACTGGCTTGACTGATCTCGGCTGCGTCACTTTTGTTGTGACTGGTATTAACTTCTCTGATCTGTCTCTTGTCCCTTAACAGTACAGAAAAAACAAAGGAAAAAAAAAGTAAAAAAAAATGCTATTCACACCTGCTTCTACGTTACCCAAGAAAAAGCTGAGAATTCTTTTTACAATACAATAAAAAAAAAAAAAAACAATACAATACAATACACCAGGTTGGAAGAGACCTTCAAGATCATCGCGTCCAACCCATCAAACAATCCAACCCACCCAACAACTAGACCATACAGCCAAGCACCCCATCAAGTCTTCTCCTGAACACCTCCAGTGAAGGTGACTCCACCACCTCCATGGGTAGCCGATTCCAATGGCCAATCACTCTCTCCGTGTAGAACTTCTTCCTAACATCCAGCCTAAACCTGCCCTGGCGCAGCATGAGACTGTGTCCTCTTGTTCTGGTGCTGGCTGCCTGGGAGAAGAGGCCAACCTCTGCCTGGCTACAACCTCCCTTCAGGTAGTTGTAGAGAGCAATAAGGTCACCCCTCAGTCTCCTCTTCTCCAGGCTAAGCAACCCCAGCTCCCTCAGCCTTTCCTCATAGGGCTTGTGTTCCAAACCCCTCACCAGCTTTGTTGCCCTTCTCTGGACACATTCCAGCAAGTCAACATCCTTCCTAAACTGAGGGGCCCAGAACTGGACACAGTACTCAAGGTGTGGCCTAACCAGTGTAGTGTCCAGGGGCACAATGACCTCCCTGCTCCTGCTGGCCACACTGTTCCTGATGCAAGCCAGGATGCCATTGGCCTTCTTGGCTGCCTGGGCACACTGCAGGCTCATGTTCAGCCTACAATCAACCAGTACCCCCAGGTCCCTCTCTGCCTGGCCACTCTCCAGCCACTCTGACCCCAGCCTGTAGCACTGCCTGGGGTTGTTGTGGCCAATGTGCAGAATCCGGCACTTGGATGTGTTCAATCTCATGCCATTGGACTCTGCCCATCTGTCCAGCCTGTCGAGGTCCCTCTGCAAAGCCTCTCTACCCTCCAGCAAATCAACTGCTGCCCCCAGCTTGGTGTCATCTGCAAATTTACTTATGATGGACTCAATGCCCTCATCCAGATCATCAATAAAGATGTTGAAAAGAATGGGGCCCAATACTGATCCCTGGGGCACACCACTAGTGACAGGCCGCCAGCTGGATGTGGAGCCATTCACCATTACTCTCTGGGCTCGGCCCTCCAGCCAGTTCCTAACCCAACACAGTGTGATCCTGTCCAATCCATGGGCTGCCAGCTTGGCCAGCAGTTTGCTTGCTGTGGGGAACGGTGTCAAAGGCCTTGCTGAGGTCCAGGTAGACCACATCCACAGGCCTCCCCACATCCACCAGGCGGGTCACCTGGTCATAGAAGGAGATCAGGTTGGTCAGGCAGGACCTGCCCCTCCTAAATCCATGCTGGCTAGGCCTGAGCCCCCGGCCATCCTGTAAGTGCTGTGTGATCGCACTCGAGATGACCCGTTCCATAATCTTGCCTGGCACTGAGGTCAGGCTGACAGGCCTATAATTCCCTGGCTCATCCAACCGGCCCTTCTTGTGGATGGGCACCACGTTGGCCAGCTTCCAGTCTTCTGGGACCTCTCCAGTGAGCCAGGACTGCTGAAAAATGATGGAAAGTGGCTTGGCCAGCTCATCTGTCAGCAATCTCAGCACGCTAGGATGGATCCCATCCGGTCCCATGGCCTTGTGGGGGTCCAAGCGGCTCAGTAGATCTCTAACTTCCTCTTGGAGCAGTGGGAAACTATGCAGCTCTCTGGCTCCTTCTGCCAGCTCTGTAGGCCAGCTGTCTGGAAGACGTTCTGCCCTGCTAGTGAAGACTGAGGCAAAGAAGGTGTTAAGTACCTCTGCCTTTTCCTCATCCTTTGTTACAACGTTCCCCTCCGTGTCAACCAAGGAGTGGAGGTTGTCCTTGCCCTTCTTCTTGCTATTGATGTATTTATAGAAGGACTTTTTGTTGTCCTTCACAGCAGAGGCCAGTCTAAGTTCTAAATGGGCTTTTGCCTCCCTAATTTTCTTCCTACACAACCTAGCAACATCCCTAAACATTCTGTAGGTTGCCTACCCTTTCTTCCAAAGATGATACACCCTCTTTTTTTTCCTTAGTTCCTTTAGAAGTTCATTACCCATCCAGGCTGGCCGTCTGCCCCGGCAGCTCATCTTCCGGCACACCGGCACAGCCTGTTCTTGCACCTTCAATAGTTCTTCCTTGAAGTAGGTCCAGCTCTCCTGAACCCCTTTGTTTTTAAGGGCTGATTCCCAAGGAACCTTCTGAATTAGTTCCTTGAGTAGCCTGAAGTCTGCCCTCCGGAAGTCCAGAGTGGAGGTCTTCTTGCTGCCCCTCTTGGCTTGGCTGCATACTGAAAACTCTATTATGTCGTGGTCACTGGTGCCTAAACACCCTCCAACCACCACATCACCCACCAGCCCTTCCCTGTTGGTGAAGAGGAGGTCAAGCAGAGCCTTACCCCTCGTAGGCTCACGCAGCACCTGGGATAAGAAGCTGTCCTCCATGCACTCTAAGAACCTCCTAGACTGCCTCCTTTCTGCTCTGTTGAGGTCCCAGCAGATATCAGGCAGGTTGAAGTCACCCATGAGAATGAGGTCAGGTGATCTTGAGACAGCCTTAAGCTGCCTATAGAATGCCTCATCGACATCCTCCTCCTGGTTGGGTGGTCTATAACAGACGCCAACCAGGATGTCTGCCCTGTTGGTCTTCCCTCTAATTCTCACCCACAAGCACTCAACCCTATCATCCCTGATCTCCATCTCAACAGCATCCTGTGCCTCCCTGATGTACAGGGCCACCCCTCCACCCCTTCTTCCTTGCCTGTCTCTCCTGAAGAGCCTGTAGCCGTCAATTGCAGCGCTCCAGTCATGCGAGTCGTCCCACCATGTCTCTGTGATGGCAACTACATCATAACTTTCTTGCTGCAACAAGGCTTCCAGCTCCTCTTGTTTGTTACCCATGCTTCGTGCATTAGTGTACATGCACTGCAGCTGGGCTGCTGGTTTCACCTCTAGGTCTAGCTTATCACCTCCAGACTCCTGCCTGAGGGCACTGGTTTCTGACCCTCCCCCCTTCGAAGCTAGTTTAAAGCCCTGTCAATGAGACTTGCTAATTCCCTTCCCAGAATCTTTTTACCTTTGGGGGACAGGCCATTCTCATGTATTGTGACCTTTCCCCTCCTCTGGGACAGATGTACTCCATCTGTTACCAGCTGACCTGGTGCAGTAGAAAGTTCCCCAAGATCGAAAAACCCAAAATTCTTTCGTCTGCACCAGCCCCTAAGCCACTTGTTGACTACAGCGGCTGACCTGTTCCTTATTGTGTTCCCTCCTGCAGCTAACGGTATCGATGTAAAAATTATTTGTGCACCTGACCCCTCATCCAGATCTCCCAGGGCCCTGAGGTCATTTTTGATAGCCCTGGGAGGCCTGGTACCAACATCATCATTCCCTAACTGCATGACCAATAAGGGATAATAATCAGAGGGCTGTACCAGACTGGGCAGCCTTCTGGTAACATCTCCAACTTGGACTCCTGCTAGGCTAATAACTTCCCTATGAGATGGGTCCGGCCTACAATATGGGACCTTCTGTTCCCCTCAGGAGGGAATCACCAATAACAATTACCCTCCTTTTCTTTTTTAGGAGCAAGTCCTGATGCCAGGGGAAGGCTGTTTAACCTTAGGCTGCGTTGCCTTAGGCTGCTTTACCTTAGGCTGCTTTACCTTAGGCTGTTTAACCTTATGCTGTTTAACCTTATGCTGTTTAACCTTAGGCTGTTTAGCCTCAGGGAAGACCCCAGATGGTGTGTCCTCCGGCATCAGTATCACCTCACCCTCGATCTCCAGCGCCCCATACCTGTTTTCCAAGGGCAGTGAGGGAGGTGGGGGGAGGCAAGGAGGTTTTAATTTGTGTCCTTTGAGAGGAACCTGTATCCATTCCCCTCTGCTTTTCGAACAACCAGTCTCTGCTGGGGGATCCTGGGGAGCCTGCTTACTCGGGTTCATCTCTTTCCTCCTGTGGCTCATCACTTTTCTACAATCCCATACATCTCTAAGACTAGCAACCTCATCCTTTAGTCTGGCCACAAGGTCGAGCAGATAGCCCATCTGCTCACACCTAATGCAAGAGTTGCCCCCACTACCCTGCATCTCAAGAGCCAGGCCCCAGCACTCACTACAGCCAGATACCTGGACAGCTACCTGCTTGTGTTCTACCTCAGTCTGGGTCGACACTGATTTTTTAAAGGAGATTTTGCTGCACGTTATAACCATGCTGCCCCTGGCCACGGCCGTGGCTGCCCCTGGACACACCACCCACTGGACAAAAATTTAGAAAAAGTGCGGCGGCGCGCGAGAGCACCAGAGAGTACCAGAGAAGGGGCTGCTGCCGAGCGGAGCTGCGCGAACCGCTGCCCTTGTTTAAATTCCGCCGCTGAAGGTACTACCATGTATTTACTTTGTGTTAGAGATATGCAGCCATGTTTAATATGTTAGACCTGATAAGGCTACAGAACATCAGAATAGAGTAGAATAGAGTAGAATAGAATAGAATAGAATAGAATAGAATAGAATAGAATAGAATAGAATAGAATAGAATAGAATAGAATAGAATAGAATAGAATAGAATAGACCAGGTTGGAAGAGACCTTCAAGATCTTCGCATCCAACCCATCATCGAACACCAACTAATCAACTAAACCATGGCACCAAGCACCCCATCAAGTCTCCTGCTGAACACCTCCGGTTGATGGCTACTCCACCACCTCTGCAGGCAGCCCATTCCAATGGGCAGTTACTCTCTCAATGAAGAGCTTCTTGCTAACATTCAGTCTAAACCTTCCCTGGCGCAGCATGAGACTGTGTCCTCTTGTTCTGGTACTGGCTCCCTGGGAGAAAAGACCAACCTCTGCCTGTCTACAACCTTCCTTCAGGTAGTCGTAGACAGCAAGAAGGTCTCCCCTGAGCCTCCTCTTCTCCAGGCTAAGCAACCCCAGCTCCCTCAGCCTCTCCTCATAGGGCTTATGCTCCTAACTCCTCACCAGCTTTGTTGCCCTTCTCTGGATGCATTCCAGCAAGTCAACATCTTTCCTAAACTGAGGGGCCCAGAACTGGACACAGTACTCAATGTGTGGCCTAGCCAGTGCAGCGTACAGGGGCAGAATGACCTCCCTGCTCCTGCTGGCCACACTATTCCTGATACAGACCAGGATGCCATTGGCCTTCTTGGCTGCCTGGGCACACTGCAAGCTCATGTTCAGCCTACCATCAACCAGCACCCCAGATCCCTCTCTGCCTGGCCGCTCTCCAGCCACTCTGACCACAGCCTGTAGCACTGCATGGGGTTGTTGTGGCCAATGTGCATAACCCGGCACTTGGATGTGTTCAATCTCATGCCGTTGGATTCTGCCCATCTGTCCAGCCTGTTGAGGTCCCTCTGCAGAGCTCTTCTACCCTCTAACAGAGCAACACCTGCCCCCAGCTTGGTGTCATCTGCAAATTTACTTATGATGGACTCAATGCCCTCATCCAGATCATCAATAAAGATATTGAACAGGATGGGGCCCAGCTGCCAGTCATCTGGGACCTCTCCAGTGTGCCAGGGCTCACTGTTGAAAAATGATAGAGAGCAGCTTTGTAGACTCTGTTGTAGACTCACACATTTCTCATCATTGAACTGTTGCACTTACTCACCCTGCCCCATATACCAGAAAAAAAACCCCACAGTTACTTTTGAATTAATGAAAATAATAGTTGAGAAGGGGTGTGACATGAGAACAGAATGAGACCATTACATAGCCATTACTTGAGATTGCACAGAAACTTATTTTGCTGGAAGTAATAGCAGTCAACCAGACTTTATTAAATGGAAGAGATCTTATAATAAGACCCATATTTTTGTTCTGTACTGGAAATTTCAAGCAACAGACCTACAAAAAAAATCTCATAAATTGGTTAACTGCTTGGAAAGAGGTGCAACCATAATTACAGCCATTCATATCTTGGCTTTTCTATTTTCTCTGGTGTAACAAGAACTTTATCTGCCCATATATTTTTGCAAGATAATTTTTATATCCTTTACTTTCATCTCAATTGCATAGACATTACCTCTTTTAAAGAATGCTATTGTAAAGAAAGTAAAAATCACAGTGTATTTATGTCCCAAGTGGATCTGACCCATATACCTTTTAGAGAACTAATGTCAGGACTTCATCTGAAGTGAAAGGGGAAAATGTAATTAGGGTGTTTAAAACAAGAAGAAGAAAATTTGGAGCCTTAGACCAGAAAAAGAAAGACAATGGATGAATGAATATGCTTAGCAGACTGTTTTCTGAGGGTACATTTAATGTAAAAGATGTACATAGAACTCACTTCCTATGCTTGACCATTTCAAACTATAATTTTGATCACAACTGTAAAAAAATCCAACTCCCCTGTTTCCAGGAAATCCCATTTATTCCCCCTGTGTTCCAATCTGGAGTATTACTCATTGTCTGCTATATGAATTTTCCTCTTATTTTTTTATTTACAGGAAACAAAGCACAATCTCAATAAATTAAATTCTTACTTTCTGCAGTTAAGCCTTCAACTTAATCAGAGACTATATTTTTCAAATAAAAAACTTTCTAAGGAGAGAGATAACCTCTGTCTGTAAGAATACAAAATAATTTTTTTGTATTGTTAAACCTGTTGTTTAATGAAATAGCTGTTTCATAAAATTCTTGCACTACAAAATGTTCTTTCTAATCCTGCAAATGAAATGTTTATATTCTATATAGATTTGGATGTGGTCTTGTACACTAAATAGCAGCCCTTGAAAGTGTTGAATGTTCAAATTCCAAAGTGAGATTTGGAACCCTCATCAACTGCATAGTCTACTGGTATTGTGAAATGTTACTGAAAATATGTTCAAAAGTTACAAAAGTAAATTTCTAATTTAAAATCTGTAGTCACGTAGTCATTAAAAAAACTGAAAACATCAAGTCCAAGTAAAACTTTACTAGTAAAGCAATAGTTACTAATGATCTGAACACGGACGAGCATTTTGCAGAATCATGTTGAGGAAATTTGCTTTATGGATAGATAACAACAGCCTAGAAAAGAGAAACCATTGTAATCCATTGTACGTGACAACGGCCGTATTTCATCAAAGAGTCTTTCTAGCTGTCTCAGTTTGAGGCAGATCCTCCCTTGCCCCCCACCAGGGCAGAAAAACAAGACTCAGACAAAGAGATTGCAGAAGTGATGGAAAGTTTAAATGGAAAAGAAATGAGTGTTTGTGGTGGTGAGAGAAAGTTCTCCCCCACACACAAAGAAACCACGGCTAACTCAGTCGGAGAAGCAGATGAAGGTGCTGTATTTACAAAGCAGGAATGAAATGCAGTGAATATGTACACAATATACAGTATTTACAATATATACAGAAATATACAGCAATTAAGGTAATACAGAAGACCATTCCCTCCTCCAGACAGAAGGGTTCCCCTCCCTGTACCCCCTCTCCCTCCCTACCTCCCTTTTTTCCCAAAAAGGGTTAGAGAGAGAGAAAAAGGTAATTAAGAGGAAAATTCTGTTAGCTCAAAGCGTGTGCAAGAATTAGTTTTCTTATCTGGTTAGCTTTGTTAATTCAAGGTCGCCTCCATCCAGCAGCTGTTGCTTCAGAGAGAGACAGAAACAGACAGGCCGACAGGAACAGACAGAACTGACTGAGATTCAAACAGAACTAAAACTTAAAGTTGCATTCAACAGACCCCAGCGCGTGGCTGAGAGCAGGCAGCAGCGAGGAGCTCAGCTCGGAGAGATTGCTTTCCCCTTTGCTTTCCTTGCTTTTCGGGAGGTAAGGGGCTGGTGGCTCGGGACCTCCTGGAGAGGGGAGGAGGGGCGGCAGGCTCGGGTTGCCTACGTGCCTGAGGGCAGTGACGTAGCAGGGGGAGGGGTTGCCGTAGAAACCGCGGCAAACCAAACATACCCCAGCGCGTGGCTGAGAGCAGGCAGCAGCGAGGAGCTCGGCTCTGAGGCCTCCTTACTGACCGGGGAAAAAAAAAAAAAAAAAAAAAAAAAAAAAAAAGGCCGGGTGGTGAGGGAGATTTAGAGGGTGATTCAGAGGGTGATTCAGAGGGTGACTACTGCAATATGGTTACTACTAGAAGTAAGGCTAGTAGAAGAACAGCTAGTAAGGCTAGTAGAAGAACAGTTGGCACCCAAACAGAGGCCACTCACAAGCATGCAGGTGTTCAGGCAGGTGGCTGCAGTGAGTGCTGGGACCTGGCACTCGATATGGAGGATGGAAGGAACAACTCCTGTGTGAGGTGTGAGCAGATCAGCGATCTGATGAGCATGGTGGCTGAACTAAAAGAAGAGGTATAAAGGCTTAGAGCTATAAGAGACAGTGAAAGGAACACTGACTATCCTCACAATCTAACTTCTACCAAACCAGAACAGGGGGTAACTCTCAGTGGAGCAGGGAGTTTGATACCTACCCATCAGCTAGCCTCTCAGCCTCCCTGCAGTAACCCACATGAGCAGGGCCAATGGGAGCAGGTCTCTGCCCGACGGAAGAAGGGCAGACGGAGCAAGCGTGCTACTTTGAGCAGCATGCTGCCTACAGTGAAGGTTCAGAATAGGTATGAGGCTCTACAGGAGGAGCAGGTCATAGGTGAGGATGAGGACTCAAGGAAGACAGAAGCTGCACCAATGACAGGTTCCCTCAGGCCAGCTATCAAAACTAGTCCAGAAAGGAAACCTCGTAGGGTCATCGTTGTAGGAGACTCCCTACTGAAGGGGGCAGAGGGCCCAATATGCAGACCAGACCCATTTCATAGGGAGATCTGCTGCCTCCCTGGTGCCCAAGTAAAGGACATAGTAGGCAGAATTCCCGAACTTGTGAGCCCTTCAGACTACTACCCACTGCTGGTCTTTCAGGTGGGTAGTGACGATGCAACAATGCGAGGCTCACGGTCAATTAAAAGAGATTTCAGAACGTTAGGGCACCTGCTAAAGGGGTCAGGATCTCAAGTAGTGTTCTCTGCTATCCCTCTAACGTCAGTGATGGATGAGGGAACATTGTGGAAGAGCCAACAGGTCAATTCATGGCTCAGGGACTGGTGCCATCGGCAGGGATTTGGGTTCTACAATCATGGTTTGGTTTTCAAGGCAGCAGAGCTAAAAACAACTTATGGGACACACTTGTCCCAGAGGGGGAAAAGGATCCTGGGGCAGGAATTGGCAGGGCTCATAGACAGGGCTTTAAACTAGATTTGAAGGGGGAGGGGTTGGTGGTCTCCTGCTGGCCTGTGACAAGCAGGGGGGCAGCTCACCTGAGGTGGAGGGATGGAGAGCCAGTAGGGGCTCTCAGCTTGCTGCCCTGAGGCAAGACACAAATGACACACCAGGACACCCTGTGGAAACCAAGGGGAGTTGGCACAGGAGGACGACAGGGCCAGCCCAGCTGAAGTGCTTCTATGCAAATGCACGCAGCTTGGGCAACAAACAGGATGAGTTAAGGGCCACCGTGATGCTGGGACGCCATGACATAGTGGGCATCACCGAAACTTGGTGGGACGACTCCCACGACTGGAACGTAGGGATAGACGGGTATAAGCTTTTAGGAAGGATAGGCAGGGAAGGAGAGGAGGAGGTGTTGCCCTCTATGTCAACAACCAGCTGGAATCAGCAGAACTCCACCTGGGGAGGCATGATGAGTCGGTTGAAAGTTTATGGGTTAGAATTAAAGGCAAGACAGGGGAAGGAGATATTACTGTGGGGGTCTCCTACAGGCCACCTGACCAGCAGAACCAAGCAGATGAGGCTCTGCACAGGCAAATAGAAGCAGCTTCCAGGTCACAAGCCCTGGTCCTCATGGGGGATTTCAACCACCCTGACATCTGCTGGAGGGACAACACAGCAAGGCATCAGCAATCCAGGATGTTCCTGGACTGCATAGAAGACAACTTCCTCCTCCAAATGGTAGAGGAACCAACAAGAAAAGGTGCTACGCTGGACCTTGTTCTCACCAACAGGGAAGGGCTGGTAACCAATGTGAGGCTCAGAGACAGCCTTGGCTGCAGTGACCATGAAGCAGTTGAATTTAATCTCCTCAGGGCAATCAGGAGGACATATTCTAAGCTTACGACCCTAGACTTTAGGCGTGCAGACTTCGATCGCTGCAGGGATCTGCTAGCCAAAGTGTCATGGGATGAAGCCCTGGAGGGAAGAGGGACCCAGGACAGCTGGTCAGTATTCAAGGACCACCTCCTCTGTGTCCAGGAGCTATGTATACCTATAAGGAGAAAAGCAGGAAGGAATGCTAGGAGGCCTGCCTGGATGAACAAGGAGCTGCTGGACACACTATCATGTAAAAAGAAACTCTACAGGAAGTGGAAGGAAGGACAGATAGAACAGGGGGTATATAAGGAAGCTGCCCGAGCAGCAAGAGGCCTGGTTAGGAAAGCCAAAGCAGAGTTTGAACTGAATCTAGCCAGGGGGTTAAAGGGAACACTAAGAATTTCTATAGGTATATTAATGGCAAGAAGAAGACTAGGGAAGGTGTGGGCCCCCTCAGAAAGGAAACTGGTGAATTGGTCACAAGTGATGTGGAAAAGGCTGAGGTACTCAATCACTTCTTTACCTCAGTCTTCACTGCAAGGGCCTCCAGCCACACTCCTGGTGTCATGGCAGACGATGCCAGGGACGGGGAGGAAGAACTGCCCATCATAAGTGAAGCTCAGGTTCGTGATCACCTGAAGAACCTGAAAGTGTTGAAGTCCATGGGACCCGACAGGATACACCCACGGGTGCTGAGAGAACTGGCAGATGAGGTTGCCAAGCCCCTCTCTATTATATTCCAGAAGTCATGGCAGACTGGGGAAGTCCCCACAGACTGGAAAAGGGGAAACATTACTCCCATTTTCAAAAAGGGCAAGAAGGAGGAACCGGGGAACTCCAGGCCAGTCAGTCTCACCTCTGTGCCCGGAAAGATCATGGAGCAGATCCTCCTGGAGGCACTAATGACTCAGAAGAACAGTGAAGAGGTGATTGGGAATAGTCAGCATGGCTTTGCCAAGGGCAAATCCTGCCTGACAAACCTGGTGGCCTTCTATGATCAGGTGACAGCATTAATAGATGAGGGGCGAGCAACTGATGTCGTTTACCTGGACTTGAGCAAAGCCTTCGACACTGTCCCGCACCACCTCCTGGTCTCCAAGCTGGCGACACATGGGTTTGATGGATGGACCTCTAGATGGATAAAGAATTGGCTTGATGGCCGCACCCAAAGAGTGGCTGTCAACGGGTCCATGTCCCAGTGGAGGCCAGTGACAAGCGGAGTCCCTCAGGGATCAGTCCTGGGACCTGTCTTGTTCAACATCTTTGTGGGTGACATGGACAGTGGCATCGAGTGCACCCTCAGCAAGTTTGCTGATGACACCAAGCTGTGTGGTGCAGCAGACATGCTGGAGGGCAGGGATGCCATCCAGAGGGACCTGGACAGGATGGAGAGGTGGGCACAAGCCAACCTCATCAGCTTCAACAAGACCAAGTGCAGGGTCCTGCATCTGGGTCGAGGCAATCCCAGGCACAAATCCAGGCTGGGCAGTGACTGGCTGGAGAGCAGCCCTGAGGAGAGAGACTTGGGGGTGCTGGTGGACGAGAAGCTCAATATGAGCTCTCGATGTGTGCTTGCAGCCCGGAAAGCCAATCAGATCCTGGGCTGCATCAGGAGAAGTGTGACCAGCAGGTCAAGGGAGGTGCTTCTCCCCCTCTACTCAGCTCTGGTGAGACCCCACCTGGAGTACTGCGTCCAGTTCTGGAGCCCATATTACAGGAGAGATGTGGACGTGCTGGAGCGTGTCCAGAGAAGGGCCACGAGGATGATCAGAGGGCTGGAGCACCTCTCCTATGAGGACAGACTGAAGGAGTTGGGGTTGTTCAGTCTGGAGAAGAGAAGGCTCCGAGGTGACCTCATTGTGGCCTTCCAGTATCTGAAGGGGGCCTAAAAGAGGGCTGGGGAGGGACTTCTCAGGCTATCAGGTAGTGATAGGACTAGGGGGAATGGAATGAATGGAATGAAGCTGGAGGTAGGAAGTTTCAGGCTGGATGTGAGGAGGAGGTTCTTCACCATGAGAGTGGTGAAGCCCTGGAATGGGTTATCCAGGGAGGTGGTTGGGGCCCCATTCCTGGAGGTGTTTAAGCCCAGGCTGGATGAGGCTCTGGCCAGCCTGATCTAGTGTGGGGTGTCCTTGCCCATGGCAGGGGGATTGGAACTAGATGATCCTTGTGGTCCCTTCCAACCCTGACTGATACTATGGTACTATGAATTGTCCCATAATGTGTTTGTAATGGGAAAATGAGCCAAGGGGTAGAAGACTGGCCTGGCTAAGTAGAGAGCTTTGGGTGGGAGGAGGTCGGGAAGAAAAGACTGCTGACTATTGAAGAAGGGGCAAGCAACTCAGAAAGAGTACAAGGCTCTTGATGTGCAGGGAGAAAATTAGAATGGCTCTGGAGAGACCTCATAGCAGCTTTTCAGTATTTCAGGGAGGCTGGATGATAACCGAAGAGGGATTTTTTACAAAGGCATGTAGAGACAGGACAAGGAGTAATGGCTTCTAAGTGGAATACACGAGAATTAGATTAGACATCAGGAAGAAATTCTTCCCTTTGAGGGTGTTGGGCCACTGGACCACATTGCCCAAAGAAGGTGAAGAAGCTACAGTCCTGGAAGTGTTCACAGCCAGGTTGGGTGGAGCCTTGAGTAATCAGATCAAGTAGGATGTGTCTCTGCCCACGACCAGATTGGGGGTTTGTAAGGAGTGGGCTGAAGAGGCTCATTTGTCTCATTATTGTCATCAGGATTTGGGATCCCCTTCCCCCAGTACAAGGACTGAAATTCAAGCTAACATCTTAGCATAAGTCCTTCAGTGGCCTACTCCATAATAAGTTATCAATTAAGTGACAGAGCCTGTGCACTGGAATGCAGGCTCCATGGTTTTCCAGGTGCAGGTTCCATGGGAGAGACCTAGATAGTACCAAGAGTCTGTACCCACCAAGTATGATGGACAACCCTACTGTGTGCAATTATCATTTTGGAACAGAGAAATGGAACTGCAAGCAAGAGAGACTGATGTCCTGGCATTGCAAAGGAACCATGAACTTTAGTGAACTCTTCTCAATATAATGTCATTATAAAATGAAAACACACCTCCTGCCCCGAGGCACACCTCCTTGAGCATGCATGGAAGCCCTACTCATGGGGGGCACAAGGGGAGGAGAGAGGTAGAGTTCAGACATCAACAGGTGTGAAGTTGATTATAAAAGATGTCTCCCTAGCAATGGGAATTTGGAGTTTTCCCTGAGAGTTCTGTGTGTGAAAGTGTGTTACCTGAAGTGTTCTGAAGAACTAACAAGAAGAAGACTTCGAAGGAAAGCTCTCCCTACTAAGATCAAGAAGCACCAGCAGGACTGGTCCTGGGACTAGAGAGACATCTTTGGACCCTTGCATTATTGGTAGCTATAGACCTCTTTCCCTTTCTCTTCTACTTTTCCCCTTTCCTCCTCACTTTTCTCTACCTCCTATAGGTAAACATTAAAGTTTTGCTGCTGATTGAAGTTAACCCCCTGACATGAGCCGCCTGAGTTTTTTGCACTTTGAGATCACAGTAATGAACCATCTTGAGTCCATTGTTTGAACCCTGACACGGTTCAAACTAAATTATCGTTAAGGTCCTTTCCAACCCCAATTGTTCTGTGATTCTGTGCTTTGTAAGCTGCAGTTTGAGGGATGATTCAAATGCAGATGAGAAGGAGTCCAAGAAATCTTCAATCTTGAAGATAATCAAAAGTGACAAGTTCCAACAAGAGAAAATCCTTGTAAGGAAGATACTATGCACTCCTCTAACTGGATAAGCTGTCTGATTTCTTTTGTCATTTCTAAATTGACATTAATATGACATAGTGAAAAAATGTATTAAGAGATCATTTCTTTATGCATTCCTTTTCATGCTGCATTTTCAACTGTGAATCAATTTCACACAATTTTCAGTAGTTTGTGAGCTTAGGTTGGCTGATTGCCCAAAGAAGTATTTTAATAAAATAACTATTTTACCGGTTACCTGCTCAAAAAATGCAATACTTAAAAAGAAAAAATCCTTATCCTTTTACTACCTCCCTTGCTTACAGTACAGAAAGTAAAGCTTTGCTCTACTTCTCTGCATCTTGAAAAAAATACATTTAGAAGCAATATTTTACTTTTTGAGCTTTCTCTTGTTTGGTGACCTATTGTAGACCTTGAAATCAACAATCATCTAAGCAGGTAAGTGAGCAACAGACTAGGAATAATTATCAGGAGAAATAACTTTAATAGATCACATAGCAATTGACCATTCAAACGACCAACCCAATCAGCTATGAGCAACAACAGTCTCTCCCACTCTGTTTAACACAACAACATCAAATGTGGGTGCAAAAACTGAGAATGGAGTGTGGTTAAAGGGTTAGAAACAATACTAGGACACCAAAGTGGCTGAACTGGGAATTTGTGACAGAGATTAAATGCTAAAAGCAGAAGTATATGCAGTAGAAAAAACACATTTCCAGGAAGCAATATGGAAGTATAACCTGGCTTTTCATGAATAGTATCAATAAAGCCATAGCTCAGCTGAAAACAAACCTAGAATGAAGATGAAGGGAAGCAAAAAGCTACATAAAAGATAAAAAGAAGAAAAATGATAATGTGGGCCTGTTGCTGGATGGATTAGGCAACAATATGGAGGTAAAAAAGGATGAACTACTCAAACTCTTTGTTGCCTTATTGTACTGGTAAGGTCTGCTCTCAGGTCACCCTGTCCAAAAGGGAAGTTTAGGGCAGAAGGTACCACCTGCAGAGGAAAAGATCAAGTTAGATTCTGCTTGAATAACTCACAGAATCACAGAATCACCAAGGGTGGAAGAGACCTCAAAGATCATCAAGTCCACCCTGTCACCAGAGACCTATGACTAAACCATGGCACTAAGTGCCACATCCAATCCCCTCTTGAGCACCTTCAGGGATGGTGACTCCACCACCTCCCTGGGCAGCCCATTCCAGTGGCAAATGACTCTCTCAGTGAAGAACTTTCTCCTCACCTTGAGCCTAAACTTCCCCTGGCACAGCTTGAGACTGTGTCCTCTTGTTCTGGTGCTGGTTGCTTGAGGGAAGAGACCAACCCCCTCCTGGCTACAACCACCCTTCAGGTAGTGGTAGAGAGCAATAAGGTCTCCCCTGAGCCTCCTCTTCTCCAGGCTAAGCAACCCCAGCTCACTCAGTCTCTCCTCATAGGGCACAATGACTTCCCTGCTCCTGTTGGCCACACTATTCTTGATGCAGACCAGGGTGCCATTGGCCTTCTTGGCCACCTGGGCACACTGCTGGCTCATGTTTAGGTGGCTGTCAATCAGCACCCCTAGTTCCCTTTCTGTTTGGCAGCTCTGCAGCCACTCTGACCCCAGCCTGTAGATCTGCATGGGGTTGTTGTGGTCATTTGCATTGAACTTCCTGGGACCACATAAGATGCATCCAGCAGTGCTGTTAAAGCTGGTCAATGTGATTGGGAGACCATGTTTTGTTCAGGACCTTTGAAAAATTGTCACGATCAGCAGAAGTCCTCAGTGGCCTAAAAAGGTCCAATAGTAAGAATATCTTTAAAAGGGACAGGAAAAGGACCTGGGGAGTTATAGCCTACTCCAGCCTCATGTTAGATCCTGGGGAGGTTATTGAACAAGTTCTGTCAGAAGTAATTTCTAAGTATATGAAGGTCAAGCAGAGACTGGGAACACTGGATATGAATTTACATATGTGATGAACCCAGTTCCCTTTCTAGGTCTGTGAAAGACATGAGTAGCAGCAGCAAGGTTTTTGAAAGATTTTAATTGAAAACTTGTAGCCAAGAAGGAAAGATACAGACTAGATGGCAGGACTACCAGGGAGATAATAAACCAGTTGGACCATCAGGCTCAAAAGATAGTGGGTGAGTGGACACAGATATAAACAGCAGGTAGGTAAGATCAGAGATCCCTAGGGGTTCTAGGGAATGCATATAGCAGCATGGAAATTGTTGATGCTGGCTCAGCAGAAGAAAAACACAGGAGAAGGAAAACACGGTGAAGGAAAAGACCTGGACAATGCCGCTGAGAAGGAAAACATGAGAGAAGGAAAAGACCAGGGAAATGCTGCTCTGAAGAAAAATGGAAAGTCTGCCAGGAGAGAAAAATGACAGAGACATCACCATGTAGCCTGGAAGAAGCAGACCAACCCTCTCTCTGTGTCCTAAGTTCTGCCTGCTACAACTCATGGAGCTGAAGAGGCTGCTCAGAGGACAGCACAGCCAACAAGGATATCTCCTGGATGCCAAGGCTGCAGTAGCCTTTCTTCACAGATGCAACATCTCCTCTTTTCCCAAGTTGCAGCAGCGTTCCTCCACAGACTCAAAATGTCTTGGGGGGTGAGGGGTGTGGTAATATAATTACTTTCCTCTTCTCTCTCCCTATTTTCTCTCTCACTCTCTGTTTTCTCTCTCTCCCCTTCTGATCCATCCACTTTATTTGTGTAATAAATAGCCTCGCTGTTGATATTTTGACCTCAGTTTTGCCTCTAATTTCACTAACACGGGAATATTCGAAAGAATTGAGTCTCTTTCCCTCTCTGGACTGAGACAATAAGGTACCCTAGTGAGATGCAAATAAATAATCTGAAGAGCATCTTTTTTCCAGCTCTTATTTTTATTACAAGTTACTGTCAAGATCCAGTCTCCTAGCTTTCATCATCTCTAACACTTAGTTTCTTAAAACAATAATTCAGAATTTAGTTTTTAAATTACTTGCTGGTATAGGAAGTGGATAAATGAAAAAAATATGGTTCAGGATTCACATATTTCAATTGTTCAACATTTGGAAAAGCTTTCTTACCTTCACTATGGAAGACAAAATCTAATCTTTTAGGCATTACTGTGACAGGGGGAAAACAGGGAGTGAGCAAGCAGCAGACATTAAGACACATCTAGCTAGGAAATTATGACTCTAAGTCTGTATTGCCATAATACCAAACTTACATTGATGATGCTAATAATTTTCTAATACTTCCTTTCAAAAATGGATATTAAAAAGTATAAGACCATCTTTAAAGGGTCACGTTTCATTTTAAACCAAGTTTTTAATCTGATTTCCAACAAAGTTTTTTAAAGTTTCTTTACGGGATAATAAAACAGACAATTTTAAGCAGTACAGTGCCTATCTAATCCACAGAACTTAAGGAAAATTCATGTATTAGAGCAGAAAAACATCACATAAAAGGATACTTCAAAAATTAGCTATCAAGTAAGTCATTTTCATGGCTCCCTATAGTTTCATAAACACACTAATATTCATGCTTTCACTTGTACATAAGCAGTACAAAAGCAATTTAAAATAGATTTGATGTGGTACAATTAGTATAATCTTTCGCAAATGATGTTTGTGCAAAGAATAGGACAAATAGTAAGAAAAGACAATATATTTAGTGGATTATACAAAACTAAATAAAACACCCACTTTTACTCACTTTTTTTAAAATTTAATTTCATTTTTACTGAAAGCATTGCTGATCACTTTCCAACTACAGAATAACATTTTGCTTTTAAGTAATCCTCTTGATGCATTTTTCAAGCACATAACATACACTTACAGTTCTGGGCCTTACATCTAATGAACATTCAATGTTCATACATTCATACAATGGCAGTCATATGGACTAGGTTACAAAGAATCATAGCAACAGTTAGGGTGGTTTGCCTCTTTGACAAAGAGAAATCTATCTTCTAAAACAAGAAGGAAAGACTACATCAGCCTCTGACACCTTGGATGACTACCACTAATAGCTGGGTATGTGCATGTGCCACTGCACTTCACAGTGTAGAAGCCAGCTCAAGAATATTTATATCCTATCCTCTTTTTCTTCCAAGTTAAGCAATATAAGGAGACTGCAGATACTTTCATTCATATTGCCTGAAGTTTTGGACAAATCAGTACTATCATCACATATGTTTGAACAAGTGTCCTAAATCATGTCCAGGTGTTTGAAGGAAGCAACCAACTTTACTATCATAATATGCATCATTGCTTGAGCATTGGATCAGGGTAAGATCTGTGGCTATTGGGTAAAAGAAATACAGAAGAAACTGAATCTGCTTTGAAGTAATTATAAAGAAAGTGAGATCATACCTCTTAAATCTCTTTGAACAAGTAAATTCCCATGTATAATAGTTCCTCAATATTTTAATAGCAGCTTAAATGGCATCAAAAGTCCAGGTAAACTTGCTTACAGTTCTTGAGGGAAACTGGCAAAATTCAAAGCATGTGGTCACATAAACACTCCAAATATCCTACCTGTCTGAGCTTACAGTAGAATGCCACATTTAATATTACATATATACAGGAAAATACATCATTTACTGGGGAAGATTAAAAAAAAAAAAAAAAAAAAAAGAATAATTGAAATCTCAAAAACAGTTGCCAGCCTGTTTATAATCCTCCCTGTAGAAGGTCCAGTAATTGTTACCTTTCATAAATTAGACTTGTTACCAGCTGCAGGCTCAGCCTATAAATCTACAAACACTTGTCTTTATGGCTCTTCATAGCAATTTTGCATGCAAAACTTCAATATAAGACATAAATCCTTCATCTTAACAATTATTTTGTTCTCAATTTCACCTGGGTTAAAAAAAAAAAAAAAAATCAGAATCTGTCTCCCAGTATTCATAGAAAGAAATTATGAGTGAAAGGAAGACACTGTCTCCTTATGTGACCGGTTTAGGCTGTGCTTAGTCTTAAAAGCTTACAAAATGTAAAAGATTTAGAAAAATGTTACTGAATATTTATTTTCTGGGTTTTACTCTGCTACTTTTTTAAAAGGAGACAAGCTGTCTTTGAATCAGCTCATTCCTCTGCAAAGCTAACATGAAACTAGAAAAATTATCTGAGACATCTTAAAGCTAAAAAGAGAGAAAACGTAAATTAACAGGGGAGTGTATGTGTGCAGGTGCGTATATTCATTCTTAGAAATAGAATGCTTAGGGGATGTTTTATCAGTTGTCACTGGGTTTAGTTTTCAATATTTCAGCTATTTAAAGCACCAGACAATATACTTTAGAATACAATTTTTAAAAAATATTTTAGCATATTTCTCCAAACCCATATATCTGTAATTTCAAAATGTTTCCTGTGGTGAGTTTTTTTCCATTTCAAAATGAGTTTCTGTGACCCAAATGGTCTACCCTCACCTACCCATGGAATGCAGATAATCCTCCTGTCTCCAATCCACACTATGGTTTCTTTTTATCACCTGCATATTTGCATACATTTGAAGTCAATGGAGGTAAGCTGTGTTTCCACAGACATAACAGGTCCACTAATTATGTGTACATTTGTGCAGAAAAGAAGCTAGGTAAAAGCCTCACTTTGTCCAGCCATGCAGCTGGCATTAAAAGCACATAAACAGGAAATGCACAGTGTCTTGAGAGAGTCAAAACTGAAAAATGGCACAAGACATCTAGAGAAATTTAATTTCCTGAACAATATTCTTCCTGTAGCAGTGTAATTGCTCTTTAGCTAAGAAACAATTATAAAACAAAAAGATTTTGTATTATAAAGAAAGATCAAAATTATAATTGCTACTTCTTTTGTGTTCAGTTCTGGTTGGTTTGTTTGCTTGCTTGCTTGTTTGTTTGTTTATTTAAACAGTCTGGCAGTTCCATTCAGCAAACTGTAGATCTGCTGCTTTTGTCTCACTCTCAGAAATACACTTCTTTGTAGATAAATCTTGCTTGGCCAACCACAGGAATGAATGACATAAGTAGGATAGAGTGCTGTCTTTTAATGCCCGGGACAGATACTAAGCCACAAAGAAGCCTCTCAAAACTGCAATCATTCACTGAATACTGGAGACAGCTGTCCATAGTAACCAGTAAACTTTAGGTTTGTTATTAATTTGAATACCTAGTAAACCATCTTGCTCTTGTATATTTGAAAAAAAAAAAAGACTAGAAAATGATACAGTCTCCAGAATAACCACTCTATAATCACATAGACTTTTTCATAGTACAGAAGTAAAGTTTTTTCTTCTCCTAACATACCACATCAGGAGCATACACCCATTAGTTTTTCAGTGCTACAAAATATTAAAAAACCACAAAATACCTCCTGCAAACTACACAGTTTACACAGGACATTCTAAATGCTATGAAAGAATAAAGCCAAACACTCTGAAATTTAGAAAGGTCAGGAATGTGAACAATAATAATTCCACCTACACTTTCCTTTGTTATCTCAGAGAAGTTTTCTCTCCTGTCTGATAGACACAGAACAGAAAAAGATAGCTCTCTCTCTCTCTAAATCTATCTATCTATCTATCCTTCACCAAGTCTTTTGATACAATCCTGATACAGGCCAGGATACCATCGGGCTTCTTGGCCACCTGGCCACACTGATGGCTCATGTTCAGCCTACTATCAACCAGTACCCCCAGGTCCCTCTCTGCCTAGTCACTCTCCAGTCACTCTGACCCCAGCCTGTAGCACTGCATGGGGTTGCTGTGACCAGTGTGTAGAACCCGGCACTTAGATGTGTTAAATCTCATGCCCTTGGACTCTGCCTATCTGTCCAGCCTGCCAAGGTCCCTCTGCAGAGCTCTCCTACCCTCTAACAGATCAACACCTGCCCCCAGATTGGTGGCAACTGCAAACTTACTAATGGTGGAATCAATCCCCTCATCCAGATCATCAGTACAGGTATTAAAGAGCATGGGGCCCCGCACTGATCCCTGGGGCACACCACTAGTGACTGGCTGCCAGCTGGATGTGGCACCATTCACCACCACTCTCTGGGCCCGGCCCTCCAGCCACTTCCTAACCAAGCACAGAGTGCTCCTGTCCAAGCCATGGGCTGACAGCTCGGCCAGGAGTTTGCTGTGGGGGACGGTGTCAAAGGCCTTGCTGAAGTCCAGGTAGACCACATCCACAGCCTACCCCACATCCACCAGGCAGGTCACCTGATCCTAGAAGGAGATCAGGTTGGTCAGGCAGGACCTGCCCTTCCTAAATCCATGCTGGCTGGGCCTGATCCCTTGGCCATCCTGGAAGTGCTGAGTGATCACACTCAAGATGCCTTGTTCCATAATCTTTCCTGGCACTGAGGTCAGGCTGACAGGCCTATAATTCCCTGGCTCATCCAACCAGCCCTTCTTGTGGATGGGCATCACATTGGCCAGCTTCCAGTCTTCTGGGACCTCTCCAGTGAGCCAGGACTGCTGAAAAATGATGGAGAGCAGCTTGGCCAGCTCATCTGCCAGCTCTCTCAGCACCCTAGGATGGATCCCATGGACTTTTGGGGATCCAAGCATCTAACAAGGTCTCTACTTCCTCCTGGAACACCAGGAAGTATACTGCTCCCTGACTCCATCTGCCATCTCATTAGGCCATTTGTCCAGAAGACAACCTATCTTGCTATTAAAATTTGAGGCAAAGAAGGTGTTAAGTACCTCTGCCTTTTCCTCATCTTTTGTTATTATGTTCCCCTCCATGTCCACTAAGGAGTTGAGGTTGTCCTTGCCCCTCCTCTTGCTATTAATATATTTGTAAAAGGATCTTTTTTTTCCTTCACAGCAGGGGCCAGTCTAAGCTCTAAATGGGCTTTTGCCTCTCTATTTTTTTTCCTGCATGACTTAGCGACATCCTTAAACATTTCATGAGTAACCTCTCCTTCCTTCCAAAGATGATACACCCTCTTTTTTCCCCTTTATTCACCCAGAAGTTCATTGCCCAACCAGGCTGGCCATCTGCCCCGGCAGCTCATCTTCCGGCACATTGGCACAGCCTGTTCCTGAGCCTTCAAGAGTTCTTTCTTGAAGTAGGTCCAGCCCTCCTGGACCCCTTTGTTTTTAAGGGCTGTTTCCCAAGATATCTTCTGAGTTAATTCCTTGAGTAACCTGAAGTCCACCCTCCAGAAGTCCAGAGTAGAGGGCTTGTTGCTGCCCCTCTTAGTTTGACTGCATATTGAAAACTCAATTATCTCATGGTCACTGGACCCCAGACAGCCTCCACCCACCACAGCTCCCACCAGCCCTACTCTATTGGTCAAAAGAAGGTCAAGCAAAGTCTTACCCCTGGTAGGCTCGCTCAGCAGATGGGATAAGAAGCTATCCTCCATACACTCTAAGAACCTTCTAGACTGCCTTCTCTGTGCTGTGTTAAGCTCTCAGCAGCTAACAGGCAGGTTAAAGTCACCCATAAGAACAAGGTCTGGGAATCCTGAGACAGCCTCTACCTGCCTATGGAATAATTCATCAACCTCATCTTGGTTGGGTGGTCTATAACAGACTCCAACCAAGATGTCTGCCTTGCTGGTCTTCCCTCTAATTTTCACCCACAGGCACTCAACCTGATCGCCCCTGATCTCTAGTTCCATGGTGTCTAGAGCCTCCCTGATGTACAGGGCCACCCCTCCACCCTTTCTCCCTTGCCTGTCTCTCCTGAAGAGCCTGTAGCCATCGAATATAGTGCTCCAATCATGTGAGTCATCCCACCACATCTCTGTGATGGCAACTACACCATAACTTTCCTGCTGTAACAAGGCCTCCAGCTCCTCTTGTTTGTTACCCATACTGCATGCATTAGTGTACATGCACTTCAGCTGGGCTGTTAGTTTCAACCCTGACTCCACCTTACCACCCCCAGACTCCTGTCCTGGGGGACTACTTTCAGCTCCTTCCCCCTTCAAATCTAGTTTGAGGCCTTGTCAATGAGACCTGTCAACTTCCCTCCTAGAAACTTTTTCCCTCTGGGGAATAGGCTGTTCTCATGTGCTTTTCTTTTCTCATGTGCTTTTCCCAGAGGGGATTTTTCTTCCCCTCTGGGATGGATGTACTCCATCTGTTGCTAGCTGACCTGGTGCCATAGAAAGTTCTCCAAGACCAAAAACCCAAAATTCTTTTGGTAGCACCAGCCTCTGAGCCACTTGTTAATTACAGCTGCTGACCTGTTCCTTTTGGTATTGCTTTCTGCAACTAAGGGTATTGATGAAAAAATTACCTGTGCCCCTGACCCCTCAACCAGTTTTCCCAGAGCCTTGAAGTCCTTTTTGATTGCCTTGGGACCTCTGGTTGCAACACCATTGCTCCCTACCTGCATAACTATCAAGGGATAGTAATCAGAGGACTGTGCCAGACTAGGCAGCCTTCTGGTAGCATCACTGACCCAGGCCCCAGGGAGGCAGCAGACTTCCCTGCGGGAAGGATCTGGCCAACATATGGGGCCTTGTGTTCCCCTCAGGAGGGAATCACCAATAACAATTACCCTCCTCTTTTTTTTAAGGGAACATCTCCTGATGTGGGAGGCAGGCTGTTTGGCTTTAGGCAGCACCTTAGATGGTGTGTCTTCTGCCATCAGAATCACCTCACCCTCAACTTCCAGTGCCGCATATTTGTTTTGCAAGGCAGCTGGGAAGGTGAGGGGAGGCATGAGGGTAATATTTACATTTGTAAATTATCTAAATGTTTACATGCTCTTGCAAGCTTGATTAGTGTATCCATTAGCATGTTTCAAGAACTTAATTATTAAAATAAAATATGACATGCACATAGAGTTAAGATCTGGGATATAATATTAACGTGAGTATTAGATGTTTTTTTGCCATAGCATTTTAATGAATATTTATGGTCTTCCTATGTTTTACAAGTCCTGCATTCTGTCCACACTGACATTATCCAAAACACAGTAGTCTCTCTCAAGATATATTCAAAAGTTTTTAAATCCTGTATTTCAGCTTTCAATAAGTTCATCTTTCCATTTCCATATAAATTCTCAGATTGCAAAACAGCTACACTAGCTGCACCATTGTAAGCTACAATTTCATGCTGAACAACTTGTATTTTGGAAAATATTAAAAACAGGACAGTGTCAGTAACATTTAAGAACGGGAGAGGTCACAGATGTAATCTGAGGAAATTATAATATGAATCACTAAAACCAAATATGTTCAACTATTTACATTACAAATACTGTGTATGTAAAAGAGCAAGCAAACCCCTCTCAAGATTCCTTGAACCTTGTTTTGAAACTGCAGCATGTAAAATAATTTCTGTATACCTTTATTATAAAAAGAAAAATTATTCAAGCCTTCAGAAATCTTCTTTCTCAAAATGAAGTATTGACAATGTTCAGAGAAAATATTTTCTAATGTTTGTATTTGGACATGACTAAAATGTCTATAGGCAATATTAACAAGGGTCAGCTACAACTTTACATAGTAAAAATTTAAAATTTTATTCAAAATTTTTAGGGGACTTAGAAAAGTTATAAACTTCAGTCCTGGAAGCAGGATTTGTTGTCCTGTACCTGCTGCTGAAAATGTCAAATCAAGAAGAAATTCTTGGGCCTTACCTGATGGACTCGGCAGATGTAATGGCAATCAGAGGAGGAATCCTCAGTGGAAGGGTCATGGGCCTTGGGATAGTCTCAGCATCATTCTTTTTATCCCAGTCTGCCTGTTCTAACTGCCTGAAGGCTAGAGGGGGAAGCTGGATGTTACGGGATGATAATCTTCGTACAAGATAGGGTTCCATTGCCTGGACAGAATCTTCATCCTCAGTGCTGTGAAGAGCTTCTTCTGAAACCTATGATCAACGCAAAAAAAACACACATCATGTAAGAAAATGCCTACAATGTTCATGTGATAACTCATTTCCATAATCTAGTTTGTTATAAATATTATTTATACTTTGCTGTTACAGACTTGCTGAGCCACTTGGACACTCACAAGTCCATGGGACCGGATGGGATCCATCCTATGGTACTTGGAGAACTGGCAGATGAAGTTGCTGAGCCACTCTCCATCATTTACCATAAATCCTGGCTCACCAGAGAGGTCCCAGATGACTGGAAACTGGCCAATGTGATGCCCATCCACAAGAAAGGCCAGTTGGAGGAACCTGCAAACTACAGGTGTGTCAGCCTGACCTCAGTGCCGGGAAATATTATGGAGCAGATCATCTTGGGGGCAATCACAGCACACCTGCAGGATGGCCAAGGGATCAGACCAGCCACCATGGATTTAGGAGGGACAGGTTCTGCCTGACCAACCTGATCTCCTTCTATGATCATGTGACCCACCTGGTAGATGTGGGGCAGGCTGTGGATGTAGTCTACCTGGACTTCAGCAAGGCCTTTGACACTGTCCCCCACAGCAAACTCCTGGCCAAGCTGTCAGCTCGTGGCTTGGAGAGCAGTACTCTGTGCTGGGTTAGGAGCTGGCTGGAGGGCCAAATTTCCATTTGATATTGATTTTACAGGGAGAAAGTATCTTCAGAAAAATTTCAGAATGTTTAGCAAACAGCTCACCATTGTGAAAGAAAATGCTCAGAGTTACTTTTCTGAGAGGACTGATACTCTGAGAATCCTGTGGTAATAATGAGAAACAACTGGCTTTTTTTTTTTCTCCATATCTTCACTGAATGTCTTTACCATTACCTGATAAATTCTCCATCTCACATGCCACTGTTTGCATCTATTGCTTTGATCACCTTCTTGTGAAGAAACCGAGGTTCTAAGCAAGTCTAAAGATTTTCTACATCTAAACTGTGAAACAGGAATACACCATAAACAGCTATAAATTACTCCACTTAGGTTAGATATCAATAGCTTCATAATCCCAACACAATATTTAAGACTGGTACACCAAGTATTCACAGAATCAAAGAATGTTAGGTGCTGGAAGGGACTGTGAAAAATCGTCTACTCCAACCCCCCTGCCAGAGCAGATCACACAGGAACACATCCAGGCAGGTGTTTTTCCAGAGAGGGGGACTCCACAACCCCCCTGGGCAGCCTGTTCCAGTGTTCTGTTACCCTCACAGTGAAAGAAATTTTCCTCATGTTTCCATAGAACTTCTTATGCCTCAACTTCCACCCATTGCCTCTTGTCCTATCCTTGGGCACCACTGAGAAGTGCCTGGCTTCATCCTCTTGGCACTCACCTTTACATATTTATAAATATTAATCAGGTCACCCCTTAGTCTCCTCCAAACTAAAGAGACCCAGCTCCCTCAGTCTCTCCTCATAAGGGAAATGTTCAGCTCCCTTCATAACTTTTGTGGCTCTGCACTGGGCTCTTTCAAGCAGGTCCCTGTCCTTCTTGAAGTGAGGGGCCCAGAACTGGACACAATATTTGAGACACAGCCTCATCAGAGCATAGTAGAGGGGGAGAATAACCACACCCCTTCTAATAGACCCAGAATAGCATTGGCCTTGACTACAAGAGCACACCATTACCTCATTGTCATTCGTTGATACTGTCACGTTTGACATTGTCCCCCACAGCAAACTCCTGACCAAGCTGTCAGCTCGTGGCTTAGACAGCAGCACTCTGTGCTGGGTTAGGTACTGGCTGGAGGGCTGAGCCCAGAGAGTGGCGGTGAATAGTGCCACATCCAGCTGGTGGCCAGTCACTAGTGGTGTGCCCCAAGGATCAGTGCTGGGCCCCATCCTGTTCAATATCTTTATTGATGATCTCGATGAGGGCATTGAGTCCATCATCAGTAAATTTGCAGATGACACCAAGCTGGGGGCAGGAGTTGTTCTGTTAGAGGTTAGGAGAGCTCTGCAGAGGGACCTGGCAGGCTGGAGAGATGGGCAGAGTGCAATGGCATGAGATTTAACCCACCTAAGTGCTGGGTTCTACACATAGGCCACAGTAACCCCATGCAGTGTTACAGGCTGGGGTCAGAGTGGCTGGAGAGTGACCAGGCAGAGAGGCATCTGGGGGTACTGGTTGATAGTAGGCTGAACATGAGCCATCAGTTTGCCCAGGTGGCCAAGAAGGCCAAGGGCATCCTGGCATGCATCAGGAATAGTGTGGCCAGCAGGAGCAGGGAGATCACTCTGCCCCTGTACTCAGCACTGGTTTAGCCACACCTTGAGTCCTGTGTCCAGTTCTAGGCCCCTCAGTTTAGGAAAGATGTTGACTTGCTGGAATGTGTCCAGAGAAGGGGAAAAAAGCTGGTGAGGGGTTTAGAGCACAAGCCCTATGAGGAGAGACTGAGAGAGTTGGGATTGCTTATCCTGGAGAAGAGGAGGCTCAGGGCAGACCTTATTGATGTCTCCAACTACCTGAAGGGAGGTTTAGCCAGGTGGGGGTTGGTCTCTTCTCCCAGGAAAACAGCACCAGAACAAGAGGACACAGTCTCAAGCTGTGCCAGGGGAGGTTTAGGCTGTATGTTAGGAAGAAGTTCTTCACAGAAAGAGTGATTGGCCATTGGAATGTGCTGCCCAGGGAGGTGGTAGAGTCACCATCACTGGAGGTGTTTAGGAAGAGAGTGGATGGGGTGCTTGGTTGCATGGTTTAGTTGATTAGATGGTGTTGGGTGATAGGTTAGACTCTATGATCTCGAAGGTCTTTTCCAACGTGGTCTAGTCTATTCTATTCTATTCTATTCTATTCTATTCTATTCTATTCTATTCTATTCTATTCTATTCTATTCTATTCTATTCTATTCTATTCTATTCTATTCTATTCTTTCTTCCATCCACTAGGATCCCCAGGTCCCTTTCTGCTTCCCTGCTCTTCAACAGGTGATGTATGCCAAACTAATTTCACATGTTTATTTTGGTACACAAAGGAAAGCAAGCTGTGCCCACAGTTTATTATCACACCTCCAGTCACAGCTCAACCACAGATTTCAGTCTGACCTGTTTCATGAGGGCTAACAAACCTTTGCAAGAAAAACTTGCATCTAAATGTATTTATTCTGCACACACAGTGAGAGCCATTACTTGGAATACCTTTCATGATGAGTATCCTGGAAGAGCCAATAACAAGCCAACTAAACCTATTTGGCCACTGCCCTTTCTCCTCCCTCCCTGTCACAGGGTTCAGGTTTGAGGTCAAGGAGCCAATAGGCAGGCACCATTAAAGCTGCCTGGAGGGGGTGGAAGCTGGACCTCGAGCCTCATGTTTCAGAGAGGCAGCTGCATGTGTCATAGGCTATGAGAGGAGGTGTATGCAGTTTTGCCCACCAGACAACATTTTGAACTGATTGGTGGGATTTGAATAGCTAATGTGCCATTGGGCTGTTCAGTTTTCAACAAGGGAATTTATAGGGGAAGATTTCAGAGCCCACAGCTTGCTCTCTCTCTCTTATCTTTCTGGTCTTCTCCTGCCCTGTTCATTCATGGGATTCGAGGCAGTGACAAGCACCTACTTAGTGCTCCTGTCTGCAGGGCAATTAACTTCTTTTGTTCTAGCAGCATAGTGTTTAATTCTCCACCACAGTAGTCTGTCTCCATCTCTCTCACTTCCTCTAATTTTGGATACACTTTTTGGATTATTCCTTCCCTTTGGATTACAACTACAAACTCATAGCATCGCTTCATCCCGCAAAGGTTTTGGTAGTTAGCATCTCAGCGGTTCGTGAGTAACTTAACGCTAATTGACCTAGTTATGTCTAAGGTTCACAGCTTGTTTGCCTTTTGGTTAGCTCAGTTGTGAGCTCAAGGTGGTCCGTCTTGCGACCTGGGGTAGCATTGCTGTTTGTTTTGTGCTTAAAACAAGTTTCTAGTTTGTTCCTCTGTATTTCAAGTTCTGATTTTCCTAGACTGTTACTCCACTGTTTATTAGCATCCTATTGTGTGTAATTAACCTACCATCGACCAGGCAAACAAACCTGAATCAAATTTGCTCTGAATTTTTTTTTTATATTTAATAAATCATATTCATATTTTATCATATTTCTTGCTTATCAATTTGGTCAAAAACTATATCAATGAGTGATTGCATTGGTTTTGCATGGCAAGGTTTTGGTAACAGGAGGGATACATGGGTGGCTTCTGTGAGAAGCTGGTAGAAGCTTCCCCTGTGTCCAACAGAGCCAATACCAGCCAGCTCCAAGATGGATCCACCACTGGCCAAGTCCTAGTCCATCAGTGATCATGGTGGCACCTCTGCAATAACATGTTTAAGAATGGCAGAAGAGGTAAAGGGTACAGACTCTGTATCAAACAATATCAGCAGGGAGCAAGGAGTGAAAATATGTGAGAGAAACAACTCTGTTTTCTGGGAAGATTTATGACTCCTTGGGAGACCCATATAGTAGCATTCTGTTCCTGAAGGACTGCACCTCATGGAAGTAACCCACGATGAAGCAGTTTGTGAAGAATTGCAGCCCATGCAAAGAACTCATATTCAAAAAGTTCATGGACAACTGTCTGTCATAGGACAGACCCCATACTAGGGCAGAAGAGTGTGAGGAGTATTTCCCCTGAGGAGGAAGAAGCAGCAGAGGCAATGCATGATAAACCGACTGCAACTCCCATTCCCCATTGCTTAGATGGAGGTAGAGAGAGGACTAAATTTTAAACCAGAAAAAGGAGGGCTGGGGTAAGATTGTTTTGAAGATTTAGTGCTTATTTCTCATTATCCTACTCTGATTCCAGTTTCCCCATGTCACCATTGTCTTTCTTGTGTAAGTAATTGATGAGTGATTGCTTCCTGTTGCTACCCAGGTAGCTGTTCATTGTAAGTTCTCTGCTCTGTCCAGCTGAGGAGAGTGATAAAGCAGCCTTGGTGCATACCTGATGTCCAGACAGGGTCAATTCACCACAATAATATTAATAACCTCCATTTATATTCAAAACTGGATAGGTTGCTGCCAGCAAGACATTTATAATTATATTTTTGACTAAAAAAAAAAAAATCTGATTTAATAATTTAGCTATTTTTCTTAATTTAGCTTTCATGTAGTTTGAGAAAACAATGTTTATAAAATGGTATGCATTAAACAACAGCAAAATCAATCACTGTGAATATACTACAAGAATTAATGTGTTATAGTCATCCAGACAGAACTTTAAATTCAGGCTTGTATTTTGGGTGTGCATATAGTGGATATTCAAGACAGATGAATAAATCATATAATAACAATGTAATTAATTATAGCTCTGCAAGAAATAAAAAATGCTTATACTAGAGGTAAAAATAAACTATCACATGGTGCTATTTGGTCCACTTAACTAGCTGATTCTTTGGGAAACTGAAATAATAAAAAACCTTGAATTGCAGCCATTGACAATCAGAAGGAATGAGCTGAAATTACTTCACTTGGGAAATTCTTCTTTAACCCATAGGCAAAAATCAGAGAGATAGAAGATTATAGCATAAGGATTAAGCCATAAGGGAAAGAAAAGGCATCGATCACAAATAATAAGGTCAAGCTTTGGAGAAATCAAACAATAGTCATGCAATGTGTATTTTGAGTAGAATAGAATAGAATAGAATAGAATAGAATAGAATAGAATAGAATAGAATAGAATAGAATAGAATAGAATAGAATAGAATAGAATAGAATAGAATAGAATAGACCGGGTTGGAAGAGACCTTCACGATCATTGCGTCCAACCTATCATCCAACACCACCCAATCAACTAAACCATGCAACCAAGCACCCTATCAAGTCTCCTCCTGAACACCTCCAGTGATGGTGACTCCACCACCTCCACGGGCAGCCCATTCCAATGGGGAATCACTCTCTCTGTGTAGAACTTCTTCCTAACATCCAGCCTAAACCTGCCCTGGCACAGGTGAGACTGTGTCCTCTTGTTCTGGTGCTGGCTGCGTGGGAGAAGAGACCAACCTCTGCCTGGCTACAACCTCCCTTCAGGTAGTTGTAGAGAGCAATAAAGTCACCCCTGAGTCTCCTCTTCTCCAGCTAAGCAACCCCAGCTCCCTCAGCTTCTCCTCATAGGGCTTGTGCTCTAACCCCTTCACCAACTTCATTGCCACTTCTCTGGACACGTTCCGGCAAGTCAACATCCTTGCTAATCTGAGGGGCCCAGAACTGGACACAGGACTCAAGGTGTGGTCTAACCAGTGCCGCGTACAGGGGCAGAATGACCTCCCTGCTCCTGCTGGCCACACTCTTCCTGATGCAGGCCAGGATGCCATTGGCCTTCATGGCTGCCTGGGCACACTGCAGGATCATGTTCAGCCTGCCATCAACCAGTACCTCCAGGTCCCTCTCTGCCTGGCCACTCTCCAGCCACTCTGACCCCAGCCTGTAGCACTGCATGGGGTTACTGTGGCCAATGTGCAGAACCCGGCACTTGGATGTGTTAAATCTCATGCTGTTGGATTCTGCCCATCTGTCCAGCCTGCCAAGGTCCCTCTGCAAAGCCTCTCTATCCTCCAGCAGATCAACGCCTGCCCCCATCTTGGTGTCATCTGCAAATTTACTGATGATGGACTCAATGCCCTCATCCAGATCATCAATAAAGATGTTGAAGAGCATGGGGCTCAGCACTGATCCTTGGGGCACACCACTAGTGACAGGCCGCCAGCTGGATGTGGCACCATTCACCACCACTCTCTGGGCTCGGCCTTCCAACCAGTTCCTAACCCAATGCAGTGTGATCCTGTCCAAGCCACAGGCTGACAGCTTGGCCAGCAGTTTGCTGTGGGGGACAGTGTCAAAGGCCTTGTTGAAGTCCAGGTAGACTACATCCATAGGCCTCCCCACATCCTCCAGGTGGGTCACCTGATCCTAGAAGGAGATCAGGTTGGTCAGGCAGGACCTGCCCTTCCTAAATCCATGCTGGCTGGGCCTGATCCCTTGGCCATCCTGGAAGTGCTGTGTGATTGCACTCAAGATCACCTGTTCCATAATCTTGCCTGGCGCTGAGGGCATGCTGACAAGCCTATAATTCCCTGGCTCATCCAACCAGCCCTTCTTGTGGATGGGCACCACGCTGACCAGCTTCCAGTCATCTGGGACCTCTCCAGTGAGCCAGGACTGCTGAAAAATGATGGAGAGCGACTTGGCCAGCTCATCTGCCAGCTCTCGCAGCACCCTGGGATGGATCCCGTCTGGTCCCATGGACTTGTGGGGATCCAAGCAGCTGAGGAGATCTCTAACCAACCCCTCCTCCCCCTGGAACAGAGAGACACTATGCTGCTCCCTGGCTCCTTCTGCCAGCTCTGCAGGCCAGCTGTCTAGAAAACATTCTGTCCTGCTAGTAAAAATTGAGGCAAAGAAGGTTTTAAGTACCTCTGCTATATCACAGTATCACAGTATGACTAAGGTTGGAAGAGACCTCAAAGATCATTGAGTCCAACCTGTAACCACAGACCTCACGACTAGACCATGGCACCAAGTGCCACATCCAGTCCCCTCTTGAACACCTCCAGGGACAGCGACTCCACCACCTCCACGGGCAGCCCATTCCAATGGGCAATCACTCTCTCTGTATAGAATTTCTTCCTAACATCCAGCCTAAACCTCCCCTGGTGCAGCTTGAGACTGTGTCCTCTTGTTCTGGTGCTGGTTGCCTGGGAGAAGAGACCAAACCCCACCTGCTTACAATCACCCTTCAGGTAGTTGGAGACAGGAATAAGGTCTCCCCTGAGCCTCCTCTTCTCCAGGCTAAACAACCCAAGCACCCTCAGCTGCTCTTCACTGGACTTGTGCTCCAAACCCCTCACCAGCTTTGTTCCCTTTCTCTGGACATGTTCCAGAAACTCAACATCTTCCTTAAATTAACAGGCACCCAGAACTGGACACAGTACTTCAGGTGTGGCCTAACCAGTTGTGAGAGACTAAAGCTTGTCTCTCCTGGTGTGACTCAACAAAGATAAAATCACTTGCTGCTTGCCCAGACAATAGCTGATGTGCCTTGGGCAAAGCCACTGGAAGGACTCTTGGAAGGTGCAAAGATAACATTTCTCATGGGACTGCAGCTGGCCTACAACAATGGCACAAGGGCCCAGCCATCACACCTTCAGGACAAGATCATTTCCAGCCATCAGATACCCCAGGAAGGGAGGATCGTGAGACAATGGATTCACCACCTGTTTCCTGATGTGTAATGAGTGTGTGGGTAGGTAGATGGAGAAGGAGGAGGCGGAGGCCTCCCCCCCCTCTATCCAGATGGCTGCCCAAACTCACAGGAATACACAGAATGATTTTCTGGGGAACGGTACCTGTATACTTAAGGATGATTCCCTGGCCCCTGTTTTCCCGGCCCCTGTTTTCCCGAGGGACAGTACTTGGACACATAGCTAAGGACTGAAAAAAAGTGTATAAAAGGCTGGAGCAACTACTGGTTTAGACGAAGAAAAATGCAGAAGAAAGAAGACGGCACCACATGCTGGAAACATCACGGGGCAGCACAACGGATCTTGGACTCTGAAAACCCTCTGTCCATGCCCTAAGTTCTGCCTGCTGCAATTCATGGAGCTGAAGAAGCTGCCCAGAGGACCACATCTCTTCTACAGCCAAAGCCTCAGCACCGTTTCTCTACAAATCAAACATCTCCTGCAGCACCTTTCCTCCACAGACTCAAACTGCATTGGGGGGGTGAGGGGTGTGGTAATATAATTTCTTTCGTCTTCTCTCTTCTCTCTCTATTTTCTCTCACCCCTTCTGATCCCTCCACTTTATTTCCATAATAAATAGTCTAGCTGTTGATATTTTGGCCTCGTTTGTGCCTCTCATTTCACAACACGGGAATATTCAAAAGAACTGAGTCTCTTTCCCTCTTCGGACCGAGACACCAGTGTTGAGTACAGGGGTACAATGACTTCCCTGCTCCTGCTGTCCACACTATTCCTGATACAGGCCAGGATGCCATTGGCCTTCTTGGCCACCTGGGCACACTGATGGCTCATGTTCAGCCTACTATCAACCAGTACCCCCAAGTCCCTTTCTACCTGGCCCCTCTCCAGCCACCCTGACCCCAGCCTGTAGCATTGCATGGGGTTGTTGTGGCCGATGTGTAGAACCTTGCACTTAGATGTGTTAAATCCCATGGCATTGGACTCTGCCCATCTGTCCAGCCTTTCAAGGTCCCTCTGCAGAGCTCTCCTACCTTCTAACAGATCAGCACTTGCCCCCAGCTTGGTGTCATCTGCACACTTACTGATGATGGATTCAATCCCCTCATTCAGATCATCAATGAATAGCAACAGAAATTCCCCAGCCTTCATGGATAACCTGCTCCAGAGCTGCACCACATACCTAAAGAGGAAGATTTTTCTGTGTTCAATCTCAGTCTACCAATCAGAGACCCTTACATCACCTTAAATAGCACATCACTGCTGAGAAGTTTATCTTTTGCAATTACCCTTCAAGTAGCTGAAGATTACCATTACGTTGCCCTTCACCTCCTCCACAGCAGCTCAGCTCTGTCACTGACCATGTACTCTATGTCCCAGACATCCTGCTAGACCTCCCTTTGGCTACAGCTTGGTCCACTAGCTACAGCTGTTTTGGCACAGAGATTGTTATATTTACAATGAAGAATGCACTGCTGGACTGCTATCCACCCTGCAGTCCATTGAAGCCCTCAGGTTCTTTCCAACTGTTTTGTGATCCAGTCAGTCACTTGCTGGCCTGTGTCGATGCTTCAGGTTATTCTGGCTGGGTGCCAAACTCTGCTTTACATCACGGGCTCTAGTATCAGCCCCTCATGGTGATGTGCTCATTACCAGCTGCCAGCCAGATGCTAAGATGATGCTCTTTACATAAATTAAAATTGTAGTATTAATAATAACTATTTCCTCATTTAAGAATAGAGTACACAAATTATTTTGTAAAACTACTTTAAAATACTTTAAATACAATTTCAAACTATTTAATTTAATTAATCAAATTTTAATTTCAAAACTCTAAAAAGCTAAGTAAGGGCACCATTTTTGTGGTTTAGATCAAATTGTTTTGTTTTTGATCAAAAAATGAAAAGAAAAAATAATTTCTCTCATAGGTCATGCTTATACAACACAAACTAAAACTGACTAAAACACAACTAAGATGGAATGGGAGAGATGCCTGAGGACTGGAAGAGGAAATGTCACTTCAGCCTTCAAAAAGGGTGAGAATAAAGACCCAGACAACTACAGACCAGTCAGCCTCACCTCCATCCCTGGAAATATGGTAGAGTAGCTCATTCTGAAGGCTATCTCTAACCACATTAAAGAAAAGAAGGTTAAAAACAGTAGCCAAGTACAGGGGGACAACCACCTCCCTAGTCCTGCTGACCATACCATTCCTAACATAGGCCAGGATGTCATTGGCCTCTTTGGCCATCCAGGATCATATTCAGCCGGCTATCTATCAGCCCCCCCAGTTCGTGTTCTGCTGAGCACCTTTCCAGCCACTCTACCCTAAGTCATTGCATGGAGTTAATGCAGCCAAAGTGCAGGATCTGACACTTGGAATTGTTGAAGCCCATATGACTGGTTCTAGCATGATTGTAAGCCCTCTTTAGTAAGTGACCTAGAAGAAGAATGGCTTGAACAGGGCCCTGAGCAGCATGGCGCTTTAGAACAAATTAAACAGGAGAAAGCTTGTGCAGTAGCCTTTGGGCCATTGCAAAGAGGACAAGATGAGAATAATGTGCTTTACACCACAATCAGGCTGACCTGGAGGCTCTGACAGAAAGAACCTGGAGAGACTCAAAACTGACCTCTAGAGTATTGAAGCCAGGGATATAGAAGATCTGAAGCCCATCACACCCCAACTAAAAGAGAAATATTAGCAGCACATGAAGGAGTCTGATTCACTTCAGAAGTGGTTGGTACTGAAGCAGAGCTCCTTTGGCATATCTGCTGCCTGTGTGGGGTTGGATATTCAAAGCATGAATATCTACATCATGCAATTTATGCTATATGAACTAAGTGAGTTGCACTGATGACACAACAAGTCCTGACCACCCAGTAATTCTGGAAGTGATGAGGGACTGGCCAAAAGTCTGAAACTTAAGACCCAGCGAAGCTAATCCATGCTGAAGAGGCTCCATTGAATAACTAGTAATCAGAAAATTTAAAGTAGTATGTACTTTTACAGATGGATTCTATTGTACTATGGGGAAACTGCAAAGGTGGAAAGCTGCTGTGTGCAGTTGTACATAACGAGTTTCAAAAACTGCTGAAGGAAAAGGCAAATTGTGTCTGCAGGTGAAAGCCACCCAACTGCTCAATGAGAAAAACAGACAGTACTTTATCTCCATACTGAGTCAGAATGGCAGCAAATGCTCTGTGAGAGTGGCTAAAGGAATGGAAGCAGAATAAGTGGCAGCACAGAGATAAACCCATCTGGACTGTGGGACTGTGGCCTGTTATCTGATGGGATCTCAACACAGCAGAGAGGAGGCAGTCTAGGAGGTTCTTACAGTGCACGGGGGACAGCTTCTTATCCCAGGTGCTGCGCGAGCCTACCAGGGGTAAGGCTCTGTTTGACCTCCTCTTCACCAATAGGGAAGGGCTGGTGGGTGATGTGGTGGTCGGAGGGTGTTTAGGCACCAGTGACCATGAGATAATTGAGTTTTTGGTATTGAGTCAAGCCAAGAGGGGCAGCAAGAAGATCTCCACTCTGGACTTCAGGAGGGCAGACTTCAGGTTACTCAAGGAACTAACTCAGAAGGTTCCTTGGGAAACAGCCCTTAAAAACAAAGGGGTCCAGGAGAGGTGGAACCTGCTTCAAGGCAGAACTCTTGAAGGTGCAGGAACAGGCTGTGCCAATGTGCTGGAAGATGAGCCACTGGGGCAGACGACCAGCCTGGATGGGCAATGAGCTTCTAACAGTACTAAGGGGAAAAAAAGAGGGGTATCATCTTTGGAAGAAAGGTGAGGCAACCCATGGAATGTTTAAGGAAGTTGCTAGGTCATGTCGGAAGAAAATTAGGGAGGCAAAAGCCCATTTAGAACTTAGACTGGCCTCTACTGTGAAGGACAACAAAAAGTCGTTCTATAAATAAATTAATAGCGAGAAGAAGGGCAAGGACAACCTCCACTCCTTGGTGGACACGGAGTGGAACGTTGTAACAAAGGATGAGGAAAAGGCAGAGGTACTTAAAACCTTTGCCTCAATTTTTACTAGCAGGACAGAATGTTTTCTAGACAGCTGGCCTGCAGAGCTGGCAGAAGGAGCCAGGGAGCAGCATAGTGTCCCTCTGTTCCAGGGGGAGGAGGGGTTGATTAGAGATCTCCTCAGCTGCTTGGATCCCCACAAGTCCATGGGACCAGACGGGATCCATCCCAGGGTGCTGCGAGAGCTGGCAGATGAGCTGGCCAAGTCGCTCTCCATCATTTTTCAGCAGTCCTGGCTCACTGGAGAGGTCCCAGATGACTGGAAGCTGGTCAGCGTGGTGCCCATCCACAAGAAGGGCCAGAAGGAGGAAACAGGGAATTATAGGCCTGTCAGCATGCCCTCAGTGCCAGGCAAGATTATGGAACAGGTGATCTTGAGTGCAATCACACAGCACTTCCAGGATGGCCAAGGGATCAGGCCCAGCCAGCATGGATTTAGGAAGGGCAGGTCCTGCCTGACCAACCTGATCTCCTTCTAGGATCAGGTGACCCACCTGGAGGATGTGGGGAGGCCTATGGATGTAGTCTACCTGGACTTCAACAAGGCCTTTGACACTGTCCCCCACAGCAAACTGCTGGCCAAGCTGTCAGCCTGTGGCTTGGACAGGATCACACTGCATTGGGTTAGGAACTGGTTGGAGGGCCAAGCCCAGAGAGTGGTGGTGAATGGTGCCACATCCAGCTGGCGGCCTGTCACTAGTGGTGTGCCCCAAGGATCAGTGCTGAGCCCCATGCTCATTAACATGAGATTGAACACATCCAAGTACCGGGTTATGCACATTGGCCACAACAACCCCATGCAGTGCTACTGGCTGGGCTCAGAGTTTCTGGAGAGTGGCCAGGCAGAGAGGGACCTGGGGGTACTGGTTGATGGTAGGCTGAACATGATCCTGTAGTGTGCCCAGGCAGCCAAGAAGGCCAATGGCATCCTGGCCTGCATCAGGAAGAGTGTGGCCAGCAGGAGCAGGGAAGTCATTCTGCCCCTGTACACTGCACTGGTTAGGCCACGCCTTGAGTCCTGTGTCCAGTTCTGGGCCCCTCAGTTTAGGAAGGATGTTGTCTTGCTGGAACTTGTCCAGAGAAGGGCAACAAAATTGGTGAGGGGTTTGGAACACAAGCCCTATGAGGAAAGGCTGAGGGAGCTGGGGTTGCTTAGCCTGGAGAGGAGGAGACTCAGGGTGACCTTCTTGCTCTCTACAACTACCTGAAGGGAGGTTGTAGCCAGGCAGATGTTGGTCTCTTCTCCCAGGCAACCAGTACCAGAAAAAGAGGACACAGTCTCATGCTGCGCCAGGACAGGTTTAGGCTGGATGTTAGGGAGAAATTCTATACAGAGAGAGTGATTGCCCATTGGAATCGGCTACCCGTGGAGGTGGTGGAGTCACCTTCATTGGTGGTGTTCAGGAGGAGACTTGATGGGGTGCTTGGCTGCATGGTTTAGTTGTTTAGGTGGGTTGGATTGGTTGATGGGTTGGACGTGATGATCTTGAAGGTCTCTTCCAACCTGGTGTATTGTAGTGTATCTTTATTGAAGATCTGGATGAGGGCATTGAGTCCATCATCAGTAAATTTGCAGATGACACCAAGCTGGGGGCAGGAGTTGATCTGCTGGAGGGTAGAGAGGCTTTGCAGAGGGACCTTGGTTGGTTGATAAGTTGGACATGATGATCTTGAAGGTCTCTTCCAACCTGGTCTATTCTATTCTATTCTATTCTATTCTATTCTATTCTATTCTATTCTATTCTATTCTATTCTATTCTATTCTATTCTATTTATTCTATATTTCTGTCCAGGTGGACAACCTGGTTGTAAAAGTATGTCACGTAGATGCTCAAACATCCAGGATTCATGCCATTGAAGAATGTTGAAACAGTAATCAGTGGACCAGGCTGCTAATATTAAAGTGGCTCAGGTGGACTTGGACTAAGAATATAGGGTGAGTTACTTATAACTCCCTGGGCTCATGACAGGTGAAGACATCTAGGAAGGAATACTCATGATCAAGGTATGGACTTGACCACTGATGCCATTGCATAGGTTATCCATGAATGTAAATGTGCCATAATCTATCAAGCTAGGCAGTGTCCTGGAAGAGGCATTAACAAGACAGCTAAATCTGTTTTGATCCACTGACCCTCTCTCCTCCCTCTCTGTTGCAGGGTCTGGATTGAGGTCAAGGAGCCTAATAGGCAGGTGCCATTACGGCTGCCTGTGAGGGGGTGGGTGGAGAAAGCCGAACCTGATCCCCAAGCCTTGTTTCAGAGAGGCGACTGAACGTGTCAGACGCCATGAGAGAAGCTGTGTGCAGCTTATTTGCCATGTAAACCTTTTGAATTCATTGGCGAGATTTGACTGGCTAATGTGCCATTGGGCTGTTTAGTCTGCAAAAGGGAGTTTATAGGAGAAGACCTCCTATACGCTTTGCTCGTTATACTCAACTTGCATGATCGTCACTCTCTTATCTCTCTCCCCCATTCGTTAATGGGATTCAAGACAGCGGCAAGCACCCTACCTGCTTCTCTCTTCAGGGCAATTAGCTTCTTTTGTTTTAGCGGCATAGTGCTTGAGTTGGGCCTCCACTACAGCAGTGTGCTCTCTCATTTCCTCTAATTTTTGGATACTGCCCTTTGGACTATAACTATAAACTCAGAACACCTCTTTGTTCAGAAAAGATTTTGGTAGTTAGCAGCTTGGCGGTTCGTGAGTAAATTACACTATTTTACCTGGTTATTTCTGAGGTTTATAGCTGGTTACCCATAGGTTAGCTCCATTGTGAACTCGAGGTGCTCTGTCTATGCCACCCGAGGCAGCATTGCTGTTTAGTTTCATGTGCATAGGGACATTCCAGTTTGTTCCTCTGTATTCCAAGTTCTGATTGTTCTAGACTGTTATACTACTGTTCACTAGCCTTCTACCGTGTGTAAACAACCTGTCATCGACCACTGGGCAAATGAACCTGAATAAAATAGTCTCAGGAAACCATTTCTCATATTTCATAAATAATATTCATATTTTATCATATTTCTGGCCTACACATCTATAAACTAAAACAGGCAGCTAAAGCCTTTTTCGGATAGAGGAAAATGGTAGAAATATCAATATGGAGAGCCTGGGAGAATGCTTCTATCAAATTAAAACAAGCTTGTTTGTCTGGTAACATGTGCTTACAGTGGTGGATGTGACTACTAAAAGGTTGGAAACACAGTTTTTGAACTATGCTGCTGTCCAGAACACTCTATTGAACCTTGTAAATTGAATTTTATGTTGAGACAGCACCCCTGGAAAAAATGAATTAGACAATGGTAACTTAGGAGGAGTTGGAAGTCATAGAAGAGCTGGAAAACTATGATGTAATTGTAGTCATGGAAATGTGGTGGGATGACTCACATAATTGGAGTGCTGCAATGGATTGCTATAAACTCTTCAGAAAGGAGAGACAGTAGGATAGCCCTTTATATTAGGGAGAGTTTTGACTGTCTAGGGCTTGATGACAATGATGGTGGAAGGGCTGAGTGTTTATAGGTAAGAATCAGGGAAAAGACCAACAAGGCAGGTATCATAGTGAAAATCCTTTGCACACCACCCAACCAGGATGAAGCAGCAGATCAAATACTCTATAGGCAGATGGAATGGAAGACAAATTCCTGATAGAGTTGGTGACCGAGTCAGCTGAAGAAGGTGACCCACCAGACCTGTTGTTTTTGAACAGAGAAGTACTTACAAAGAATGTGGTGGCTGGAAGGCCATCTTGGGCATATTGATCATGAAATGGTAATTTTCAGTGCTGGACAAATTAGGGAATGTGTTTAGTGTTACTGCTACCTTGAACTTTTGGAGGGCAGACTTCAGCTTGCTTGGGGCCTGGCTGAGAGAGTCCCTTGGGAGGCAGTCCTGAAGAGCAAAGGATTTCAGGGAGGCTGGAAACTCTTTAGGAGGGAACTCTTAAAGGTACAGGCCATTCCTATGTGCTGAAAGAGAGGGGAAGAAGACTAACCTGGATGGACAGAGAACTTTGGCTAGGACTCAGCAGAAAAATAGAGATTATGACCTTTGGAAGAAGTGGCAAGCCACCCAGGAAGACAGCAAATATGTTGTGATGTTATGCAGTAGAAAATGTATAGTGCCAAAGCCCAGCTAGGAGGTGGTAGGGAAGGGGGGCTGGCCTTTTCTCTCAACTATTGATTGGATGAGAGGAAATGGTCCTCAAGTTGCACCAGTGGAGGCTTAGATTGAATATTAGGAAGAATCTGCTTGCAGAAAGAGTGGTCAGGCATTGGAACAGGTTGCCCAGGAGGCAGTAGAATCACCATCCCTGGAGGTGTTCAAAAAACATATAGACATGGCACTTCAGGCCATGGTTTAGTGGTCATGGAATTATTTTGTTGATGGTTGGATTCAGTGGTTATAGAGGTCTTTTCCAACATTAATGATCCTATGATGAATAATAAAAAGAGGGCTGCTTATATCTTGGACAGGTGTACGCTTTATTGGATGAATAGCCAGGCCTGGAGTGGTGGTGAATAAAGTCAAATCTAGTTGACAGCCAATCATAAGTAGTGTTCCCCAGGGATTAGTACTGGAGCCAGTTCTGAACAGACACTAAACATGTGTGTTTGTCAATGATCTGGACAAGGGGATTATGTGTGCCTTCAGTACATGTAAATCAATGAAGGACAAACCTCACAAGAAGCAGTGCAAATGCAGCAGTGACTCCACTGAGATGCCCAGTAACTCCATGCAACACACTGACTGCAAATATCATAACAGATGGAGCTCAAAGTCACAGATAACATGAATATTTTATGGATCTTTCACAGTAATTTTACAGACATTTTGGAGAGGAAAGGGTAATTAAAAAGAACATGCTGTGATACTGTAAGAGCATGATGTAAATGGTACAAAATAAGGGGTGAAGAAAGTACTCATTTTGGCTGGGATTGAGTTATATTTCCATACAGTAGCTTTTATGAGGCAATGTTGTGGGTTTGTGCTGAAAGCAGTGTTGACAACATACTGATGTTTTGCTCACTGAGCAGTGCTTACACAGTCTCAAGGCCTTTGTGGTGAGGGTACATTATGCCCAGAATTATGCGCAGATATTGAAACTCATCCCAGCAAGTGGACAAGTTCCCCCTCCTTTCATGAGAGGAACAAAGGCCAAGGCATTAGCCAGGCAGTACAGACCCATCGCTTGTGCTGATACCAAGTATGGGCATGATTCTAGCTTTAGGCTTCATATAGGCTGAAGTCAGTTGTTTACAAGGGTGCCCATTTGGCAAATCTAGCCTCAAGAAACCTGTAAGTGTTACCCCAGCTTGTAAATACATTGCCCTCTTTCACTTTGTTCTTTCTCCTTGCTCAAGCCTAAGCTCATGTCACAGCCTTCACAATTAAGCCTGCATCCAGGCAGGCCCATTGAGCCTCAGCCCCGAGAGCGACCAATGCTGAGAGCCTGAGAAGCTGCAGCATTGTATCACCAGTCTCACCAGTTGGAAAAGCCCGCTGTGTCTTCAAGAGAACTGGGCCCCTGAGGGTAAGATCTGCCCAGTTGCTGGGAAAGGGACTTAGCCAGGTTCAGCAGTCCACACATCTGCGTCAGCCTTAAGCAACAGACTGACAAGCTGTACAATCCTATGTGTGTCAGCTCAGAGAGGAGGAACAGTGTCCACTGCATGCCTATGTAACTCCAACATCGCGGGAGGGGAGTCACTACTTCTGCCACTCCATGCCCTGTGAACCTCAGGGAAACCTAGAGCGCTCTCTGTGCCTGTGCTTCAAAGCTCAGACTGCTCTGAGAGGGTCCCACCGCTCCTTTGAGCCAAGCAAAGGGAAAGCCGACGCTTTGCACAGCCGTGCCTCTTCCCTGGGGTCATCCTTGCCAGCCCCGAAGCCTGTTGCTGCCAGGCCAACCCTGCTGGGTCCAGCCCCGCTTGGTCACAGCGCCAGATGAGAAACCTCTGAGCCTGCCTACCAGGAACTGTCACCCCACCCTGCCGTGCGGGCCGACTCTGTGAGGGCCAAACCTGTCCTGGGACCAGCCTTACCGGCCCTGAGGGGCTGGTCTCGCAGGACTGCTCCCTGCCGGGCCGACCCTGCAGGACTGCTTCTGCCATCTGGAGGGAGCTACCTGAATCCTGCAAAGGACAGCATATGTTCTACTCCCTCTCCACTGCCACGGGAGAGAACCGGTTGCTGCCCACTGTCGCCCTCCAGATCAGCTAGAAGCCAGCCCGGCAACAGCATGAACCTAATCTTGCTACAAACAAAGGACACAGTGTATTTTCCACGTGCTTTCCACTCATTAATATACGGTTCAAAGCACCCGCGCCTAGCAGAGTAACCTCTGACACATTTTAATACCGCTGTATATAGTTAGAATAGAATAGAATAGAATAGAATAGAATAGAATAGAATAGAATAGAATAGAATAGAATAGAATAGAATAGAATAGAATAGAATAGAATAGAATAGAATAGAATAGAATTACCAAGGTTGGAAGAGACCTTGAAGATCATCGAGTCCAACCTGTAACCACAACCTCACAACTAGACCATGGCACCAAGTGCCACATCCAGTCCCCTCCTGAACGCCTCCAGGGACGGTGACTCCACCACCTCCCCGGGCAGCCCATTCCAATGATGAATCACTCTCTCGGTGAAGAACTTTCTCCTCACCTCCAGCCTAAACTTCCCCTGGTGCAGCTTGAGACTGTGTCCCCTTGTTCTGGTGCTGGTTGCTAGGGAGAAGAGGCCAACCCCTTCCTGGCTACAACCACCCTTCAGGTAGTTGGAGAGAGCAATGAGGTCGCCCCTGAGCCTCCTCTTCTCCAGGCTAAACAGCCCCAGCTCCCTCAGCCTCTCCTCATAGGGCTTGTGCTCAAGGCCTCTCACCAGCCTTGTTGCCCTTCTCTGGACACGTTCAAGTGTCTCGATGTCCTTCTTAAACTGAGGGGCCCAGAACTGGACACAGTACTCAAGGTGCGGCCTAACCAAAGCAGAGTACAGGGGCACAATGACCTCCCTGCTCCTGCTGGCCATACTATTCCTAATGCAGGCCAGGATGCGGTTGGCCCTCTTGGCTGCCTGGGCCAACCGCATCCTGTTAGCAGCTTCCAGCATCCCATCCAGTCACCACCTGGTGGACAAGCCGTGGAATTGCACCCTTTGGTGTATTAATAGAAAGTAATTATGTAAATATTCTAATTGAGTCCAAAGTATAAATACTAAACCACTTCTGTGATGTATTTCACAATTGTGCACTAGAATATTTACATAAAATAGTGGTTCATTGGTTATTAATAATTTTAATCATTAATAAAATTAATGTGTATATTATGAATATTTCATATTCATAAATTGATATCCTCTTAATGACAGCCCTTTCTGCTCCTCACAGCATCCCACCAGCTCAAAATGTTGAGAGGCAATACAGATGGGACAGCTGATCCCAACAGATCAAAGGGATATTCCATACAATGTGATGTGCTTAACAATAAAACTGGGGAATAGATTAGTGGAAGGGCTGCTGCACAGGGATTGGCTGAGCATCAGTCAGTTGGTGGGCAGTATTTGTTTTAATTTTTATTGCTTCTTTTCTTGGGTTTTATTTTCCTCTCTCTTATTTTGTGTTTGTTTTTCTTTTTCTTAACAATTTATTTTTTTAACTTGTTTTAAGTATGAAAATGTTTTTATCTCAATTGATTCTGCCCTTCTCAGGGGGTGGGGTCAGTGGGTGTGGGGGCAGTGACTGAGGGCAGCTGAGCAGCTGTGTGGTGTTTAGCTACCACCTGGCATCCTTCATAGGCTTTTCTTAAGCATGTGTGAGCTCAATAGCTATGACCATCACAGGCACTAAACTCCACAATTCTTACTGAACATACAAGAATGGTATTATCCCATGTTTATAGGCAAGATTCAGAGATACAATGCGATAAACTGAAACAGAGTCTCAATTTCTCTTCACCAGTTTGAGAAATAATAGTTTTGAAATACTTCACATTATCTTCCTGCAACACCCTCAAGCATAGTTTCCTCTGTCCTTATTGTGTGATCATATCACTAAAGTTTATCCTACTTTTATATGGATTGTCTGGCTCATAGTTCTAAACAGGTTTTGTCTAGTGCATGCAGGCAACTCAGGAGAGGTTGTAAAGGTTATACAGCCTTGGATTACCTTGAGGCCCTATCTTTCCAGACATGGCCCATGTGGGGTTATACAGATAGCTCAGCCCTGAGCTGCCCATGAGCCATAGACCAAACAGGGCAGTGCTGCAGCACTTGGCAAACCAAAAACCTGAACTGAGCCTTGAAATCCCTCAGCAAAAAAGTATGCCCTGAATCTCAACTCAAAGCACTGCTCAGCTGACCAAGAAAGCAAAAGTAATGAGACGTTGAAGGGTTTCAGAATGGGTTTCAGCTGACAACCCTGTGTATCCAGACAATCATGAGATCAGCAAAAGGGCAGTAACTAGAAAAGCACGCAAGTGAATCCCACCCATGGATAAGGAAAGATACAGGGAAACTCCATTACATTGCCAAAGATAAATGTTTCCAGAAAGTATAATCCACTCAGGCATACTTGCTCACAGTTACATAAATCTGGGGATAAAAGTCTCAAGATGTGAGTTAGAAACTGGGGGTGATCTTTTCGATGCTACATCTTGCCTGCATGGAGATCCTTCCACCTTGGTCAGGACAACAGCAAAGGACTCTTTCCTGCAATTGAAAACCCTTACCTGGAAGAGTAAGCGAATATTCAGTATGCTGTAAGTTTGTTACCTCAGGTGATTACCTAACACACGTATAATGTTTAACCCACTTTTTCAGGTCCTTATTGTATATTCTTACTTTTAAATTGCAACATGCACTTTTTCATTGTATCCATGAAAACCTGTAACAGCAGCGTATTAGATCAGAGAGTTCAAATTAATAATTTGCCTGAGACTTGTGGTTAAACCTGTGAACAAAAGCTCAAATAAATTGCTTGCTTCAACCTTGTAGTGTAGTTTCTTTTCATCGCCACTATATGTATTATATACTGTAGTATAAGCATAAGGGGACACGCACACAAAAGGTAATTCTGTCACTGCCTGATTTTTGAATGCTTGCCTTTCTACCTTAGTGATTTCTATGACGAATTTGGCATGTAACATTTAATTTGCCTTCAGAAAACAGATGGCACATTTCCATCATGGGGACTGACATTGACACACACTTCATTCCTCTGCTAAGATGAAACTTTAGATTGACTACAATAATGAATGACACTCAAATATTCAAATAAAAGCAGTCATTTGTTAGCTAGTCATCTGTTTAGACCTTCAGTCAATGCAAAATAATCACTTTTCCAGTGAATTCTCCAGATATCGAGTATGTAGGAAAACATAAGATTTAGGAATTACTGGTTTTATTTTCTGTCAAAGCATGGATTCTGTCTTAAGACTACATATTTCAGGGAACATAGGTTATCATTTTTGCTACACTCCCAGACTGTCCTTTCTCCCACACACACTGTAACATGTTGTTGTACATAGTTAATTGTGTTTTGCAAGGGACTACCACATCTTTACATAACAGTAATTCCCAGACTGAAGGTTACAGGGAAGTAGCTTTCTCTCAGTGAGAAAGTGTACATGCTGTGTCCTGTTTCTCTCACTCTTCACGGAGGAGTAGCCAGAGACCATAGAATTGTAGATTCAACCAGGTTGTAAGAGACCTCCAAGATCATCCAGTCCAACCTATCACCCAGCCCTACCCAATCAACCAGACCATGGCACTAAGTGCCACATCCAGTCCCCTCTTGAACACCTCCATGGGCGGCAACTCCACCACCTCCCTGGGCAGCCCATTCCAATGGCAAATCACTCTGTGAAGAACTTCTTCCTAATATCCAGCCTGAACCTCCCCTGGCACCACTTCAGACTGTGTCCCCTTGTTCTGTTGCTGGTTGCCTGGGAGAACAGACTGACCCCCACCTGGCTACAATTTCCCTTCAGGTAGTTGTAGACAGCAATGTGGTCTCTCCTGAGCCTCCTCTTCTCCAGGCTAAACAACCCCAGCTCCTTCAGCCTCTCCTCATAGGGCTTGGTCAGAAGCATCTTGCTGGAGCAGTGTTGCTGATCACATCTTCAGAAAGAAAGAAGATACATGCCTCTGAATGCTTCAATAACACACCAGTATGTGTTTTGTTATTTTTGAAATCTGAACTCAATTTTTCCTCTATCAAAATTCTTTTCCCTCTTCGTTTTCTTCTCTTGCCCCGCCTTTTACTTCCATCAGTTTCTTGAATTGAATAATTATTTTCTTTTTATTTCCTTAACATCGTTATCATCAGACCTCCAAGAGCTGGGGAGATCAGAGGAAGAAGGCAGACAAATGCATTTGGTAATTTTCTTTGACATCTGCATTATGTCTGGCTGGAATAGAGTTAGTTTTCCTCATAGCAGCCCATACAGTATTACGTTTTAGATTTGTGAGTGAAGCAGTGTTGATAACACACCAGTGTTTTAGCTGTTTCTGAATAGTTCTTATACTGCATCCAGGCCTTTTCCGTTTCTTGTGCTGCACCCCTAGGCAGCAGGCTGGGGGTGTGTAAGAAGCTGCAAGGGAACACCAGGGAACCAGAACAGCTGATCTCAGCTGACCAATGGAGTATTCATTGACTTATGATGTTGTGCTCAGCAACTCAGATCAGGGGCAGGAGCAGGAAGATTTAAGGCATTCAGGTTCACGGCACCCATACACCAAAGGAAACACAACACATGCTGAGGTGCTGCTTTCTGGGACAAAACAGAATTGAAGAACATACCTTTCTTGTTTGTTTTTCTTTCTTGCATTAGCTGTCTTAAGTATGAGCATGCTAATTTATGTGAAAGTTTACCATCATATTTTAACCAGAAAAAAAATCCTCATTCTTGTTAACAGATGAACTATCTTGAATTAGAATTGCAAAAATAATTATCCTAAGAAAGATAACCAGTGTAGATAGCATTATTCAAGGCTGCAAATAAGGCTTTCCTCCATTGTAAGAAATGATAGCAGTACTCCATTATGAAATTGCTGAGCAAGCACAATAAAGTCCAGTGCTTTCATCAGCATAAACCCACCAAGAAAGATAACCAAGATTTGAAATGTCGGATTACAGGAGGGATGTGGACGTGCTGGAGCGTGTCCAGAGAAGGGCCACGAGGATGATCAGAGGGCTGGAGCACCTCTCCTATGAGGACAGACTGAAGGAGTTGGGGCTGTGCAGTCTGGAGAAGAGAAGGCTCTGAGGTGACCTCATTGTGGCCTTCCAGTATCTGAAGGGGGCCTACAAGAAGGCTGGGAAGGGACTTCTCAGGCTATCAGGTAGTGGTAAGACTAGAGGGAATGGAATGAAGCTGGAGGTGGGGAGATTCAGGCTAGATGTGAGGAAGAAGTTCTTCACCATGAGAGTGGTGAAGCCCTGGAATGGGTTGTCCAGGGAGGTGGTTGAGGCCCCGCCCCTGGAGGTGTTTAAGACCAGGCTGGACGAGGCTCTGGCCAGCGTGATCTAGTGTAGGGTGTCCCTGCCCATGGCAGGGGGCTTGGAACTAGATGATCCTTGTGGTCCCTTCGAACCCTGACTGATACTATGATACTATGATATCTGAGCTGCTATGTAAAGGGATAGTTGCTAACAATAATGAAGGTACTCCAAGAAATAGTTCACTCCTGACATGTCTGACCTCTGAGAATGTATGCAAGAGAAGGGAAGAGAAAGGAAGTGACTGTTAATGAAATCAGTGAAATAGAACTTTTAAACCCTCCTTTTTCACATTAGAGTCTGGAATATTTTGTTAATCCCTGCCCTGTAACAAATTAATCTAATTCTAGAATATTACACCCTTTTAGATAGCAATAAATTCTTGCAATCCAAGGAACAAGTCAGACACATAGCAAAAATAGAAACAGGCTGAGAGAAGTAAAAAAGTAGAGTGCTGACATGAAATATGGACTGGGTTTTGTTGTTATTTCTCTGCAGGCCTCTTGACAGACTTAACAATATTATTAATTTCTCACCTTCCTTAGCATTGGTTTGAAAAATATTTTTTAGAAGTATCACAGTGTGCATCACTAGCAAAGCAGATGTGTAGTGCCAGTTCTTGAATCATCTATTACCAGCCCACCCTGACACACCCTCTCATCATTTCCATCTGCTACTCAATCTTATGACATGGACCAAATGACTACTGACATCTTAAAGTTTATCCATTCTCTTCCCAGAACAAATTAAGAGACTTCCAAGTGCTTAAAAAAAACCCAACACTGCAGTCATTATTCTAACACCTTTGACATGCCAGCACAGTGCTCTTTAAAATAATACTAACTGAGGGGGGAAAAACATGCGGCTTCTTAATCGTCATGTGTGTTCTTGCATTATCATGCCACAATATACATCATGTCAGTAGAATTAAACTAGAAGGCAGCTGAAAAATAGGTTAAAATAATCAGCTCAGTTTGTTTATTTACAGCCCAGAGGTATACTGAGTATCAAAGAGCCAGAGGACACAATGAAAATTCATATTGGAAGTTTGGCACATAAGAAAAAAAAATTGTCCTAATAATGGGGATTATTTCTTGTTCACCCACAAAACAACATTTTGGCTCAGCCCTGTGGCTGGATTGAGTCAGAAAATATAATCTCTAATAATTCTCCCTACTTCTGTTCACAAAAATTCTCTCATTTGCACCAAAATATTTTGAGAAAACTTCCCAAATATTTGCTTTATAATTTTGCTTGGAAGAATAATTATTATTTTATGCTTTATGAGAAGCTGACAAAGTAGTATTTATGGTAACTTTATGATATTTAGGATAACTTTTCAAACAGTCCATCTAAACTGAGAATGAGAAAATGAAGAGGAAGTACTTTCCAGACCATTAATATGGAGAGTTTTCTAGGAAAAAGTTTTAAGTTAGTGTATCAAATGGTTTCCACAGAAAAACCCTATAAATTTGAAAGAGCGTCCCTTAGTTTTCATAATAGCAAATCCTGGAAAGCAAGGGAATTCCAAAAGAACTGAAAGATCGTCTGTTGTAAGAGAACAAATTAGACTACCCTAATTTCAATATAAGACTGAACCTACCAACATCAAAAAAACCCAAAACAATGTAAGAATAATGCAGTGAATGCAACTTTATAGGAAACACATCTTCTCAAGCCAAACATTGGCATTTTGGTTGTGGATACCACAGTGTTTTATAAGGCACTGAAAGGAAACTGATGACAAAACCAAAGCTATATAAAAGTGGCTGTCTCTGAGTCAGATACCCTGGGTACAGGACTTTTAGGTTCCAAGCCCTATTTCTATATGCTTTTAGGCTTTTTAATTTAAAAGAAAACTGAGCTCTAGCTCAGCTCTCCCTGATCCCGAGTTTTGTTCTTGGACCTATATGACACTTTAGATTGGAAAAGGTGCTTGACATCATCAAGTCCAACCATTAACCCAGCACCACCAAGTCCAGCACTAAACCATATCCCTAAGCACCACATCTACATCTTTTAAATGCCTGAAGGGAAGGTGAATCCATCACTTATATAGACAGTCTGTTTCAATGCTTAAAAACTCTTCTGGTAAAGGAAGTTTTCCTAATAACCAATCTAAACCTTCCCTTGCACAACTTGAAGCCCATTTCCTCTTGTTCTGCTTGTTAAGTCGGAAAAGGTAGGGTACACCTATCCCAAGATACAAAATCCAGTCTCTAGCCTCAGGACTTTGTGCATTTCCAACATCCTCAGTCCAGGTATTGATTTATGAGACTTTATTAGCTGTCTTGATCCTGCACTACTTCAGTCAGAAATTTTCATACAAGCTCTTGTGTTTTGGTTGGGTTTTTTATCTATAGAGGCTGTTTGCCAGTACATGGTTCTGGAAGAATGTGTGCAGTTGGACAGATGCTCAGCAATGAAGAAAAAATAATAATTAAATAAACAAAGTTATTCAGAGTCATAATGATGGTATCAATAGTTTTGAATTTCAGATTAGTTCGTATAGGAGATCATGCCAAGAGTACTGCATCCTCTGCTGCACACACAATGAAAACCTCTAGGAATGCAGGTAGGTTTTCTGTGCTTCAGTACGGCAGAACTACACTGACTTCAGCTTCCTGATGCATTGTCAATTGTGTAGGAGGACTTCATTCAGTAATAATCTCAAATCATATGACATTCAGCAACTAAGCTAAGAACATGTGTCAGGCAGCTGCTGAAATACTTGTCCAAATGTTCAAAAAATGGTAGCACAAGATTTAATCTTTTAAAGGCAGTTGAAAAATCAAGAAACAAAGGCTTACCCATATTATTTGTACTTAAAAACTCAGTTTGCTTACTGTTACATGGAGTTCTTCTGATGAGTGTACTCAACTAGACTCTGCATGGGAAGGAAGCCAAGATGGGCAAATGCAAAAAGCAGAGATTCTAAAATGAAAAAAAATGCTTCTTCTAGTCCTTTTTATAACAAAATTAATTATGTAAATAGATAACATAGATGTAAATAGAAAAATAGAAGTAATATATTTCAGGATAAATCAAGGCTTTGAAATATGTACTCTATTTCCTGATGTAAATATTCTTTTCTGAGAGGGACAAAACAATTATGTCTGCTATTTTTTTATTTTATTTTTTTTCTTTCCCACCCCCTGAATCCCTGTTTAGGCATTTCAACAAGTTACTTGATTATCAGGAGTCCTGAAACAAAGTCTTTTTATTGATATTTTCCAGCTGCTGGATAAAAGACCATATGGGAAGTTTTTTTCCAATAAAGTCCTGAAATAGGGCTCTGACATTCCAGTCACATTAGAAAATGCTGGAGAGCACTGATAGTGCACCTTGATTCTAGGACATGGCCATAGCAAAGTAGTGAACAGAGGTTCTTCTGTGTCATGTATTTCCCAAAGGGGAAGTAAACCTTTTTTTAATGCTAACCCAGATACAGTATTTTCTCAGAAGTCTTTACCTTTTACTCTTAACTCCCCAAATAATAGTTATTCAGTAGTTCATATGAAGACTGAGGCACACACTAAAATTCAGATTTGTCCTCTCTGTATTTCTCTTATATCTTTTGATATCTGAGCCAGTATCAGATACTAGCTATTGAGGAAGATTAATATCAACAACATCTCTACTTTTGAACAGAAAAAGTCAGCAGGAAGATTTCATAAAAAAATGAAGAACTGGTAGATCCATTCACTATCAATGTATTTTATAGACCTAAACCTAAACAAAATAAAACAAAAAAGCAGATTTTTTTCCAGTTCAAGACTAATAAATTCAAATAGTCAAACAATCATTACAAAAAGGTAACACGGTGCACTAAAATTTCTCTATGCATGTCACACATACCTCATTACATATCTCTGATACTCCCATACAGAGTAGACAGAAATACCAAACTTTTGCACAGAGTTGAGGTAATCTTATAGAGTCTTCTGCAGAAACATAATTAGCAGTAGAAATGACTGAGCATGTTCAACCAATTCCCTCTTTACCTGCATGTTCTGCAGACCATCACAGATTCTGCTGAAGAAGTATTTTAAATCAGGCTGGTGGAAACTTTCTGCTCTTTTACCTTTCTCCATATAATGAAGATGGACACAAAGAGGACACAAAGGGAAAAACTACCAAAACATCATATCCATTAGGGATTTTATATAAATTTTTAAATTGTTGCATTTTAATTCTTACAGTAACACCATAAACATGAAAACAAACAAACAAGCAAAAACCCCACCAGATAGGTGGCACTTAAGAAAGAATGTAAGGTTGCACTGTAATAATATCATTATGGTACAACAAATTAATGTTCCTGAAAGAACAAGTGATTATGTAGGTACTCTCAGGCTATCACAAATGTAAAGCAGAAGACATCCTCAATATCAGTAAAGTATATTTTGCCTTTTTTGACTACACACACTACTTTTGTTCATTTCTTCCACCCTTACCAGGATGCAAAATTTCATGACTGAGGTTTTCAGGACATTCACAGATGTAGGAGATCTCTCAAAGTTTCCTCAAAGATGTCTTTTCTGTTGACCTAACTTTTCTGTTGCTGTAAATAGCAATCTGTGCAAAGATTTTCATGACTGGGACAACAAAACAGCGTGTTCTGTGGAAGTTTGGCTGAAGAAAAAGTGTGCACAAATAAATCTTTGTTCCAGTAAGAAATGATAAATAAGGCTAATTTTGTGAATATCTACTACATGCAACACAGGCTTAGGGACTTAGTTCCCTGCACAAATGGAACATTTGATATAGAAGTGCTACAGTGTCTTTTCTGGAAGTGAGTTTTACTGGAATATGTGTGATTTTTGTGGAATATATATGGAATTTTGTGACTTAACTGATTCCCAAATTGCATCAGGTCAGCAGGGTCAAAGGTCCAGTTCAAAGACTAATAAATGCAAAACAGTCATAAACAGTCATTTAAAAAAAAAAAAAAAGAAAAAAGTTGACTCTAGGCACTACAAGTTTCTTTGAGCAAAGAAAATAATTCTGCTATTTCTTGTTGTCAGCAGATGACACACAACTCACTACTTGTCAAAACTCTGTAGAAAGCAGTATTACACCTCCAAAATGTTCCTTTTTTAGAGTTGTGAAACTGCAAGTTGTTCATGGACTGGTTTCTGGATTAATCTGTGGTTTTATACTCTCTCTGTGAATGGAGCTGAATTACATAATAAGATCCCCAAATTGTAGGGAAATAGATTATGTACAGATAGGTGTGAAGCAAAATGTAATAGTCTATCATTCAAAGGAAAAGTTATAGAAAAGAGTGATATTGAGAAACTGTACAATAGTATGAATTATGACTTTGTACAAAGACTTCCAGTTGCAAGAACTGGAAGAAAGAGAAGATTCTGATCGAAACGTTATACAATTCAGCTACTGTTGCTATTATCCTGCTTTCGAAACCTAGGAACTAAAATTTAGAGTTGTATTAACTTAAGCAGACTCTAAACCCAAACCAAAACAAAAACAAATTACAATAAAAAAAACCCTACATTTAGGTAAGCAGATGACATCTAGACTTAGCTTGCTTGAAATTTTTTATTTTCCTTCAGAAAAATCTGACAGCGGAAGTTGAACACTAAATAAAGTAACACAAAGAAAATAATGCACCTAGGCATTATTCCATGTTGTACTTTACAAGTATTCCTGAAAGATGCTAAACTATAAGTGAAGAAATTTGAGTGGGAAGTTTTTATATATCAAAAATTAATTTTTCAAGTGATCTTTTCTAAGATGTTATTTTATCACAATATTTTAATATTGTAAAAAACAAAAAACCAAACAAAACTAAAAAACTGCCTTGAAGCAATCCACTAAGTGTTTAAAAGAGAAAAGCATTTTTTTTTCTACTTGTTGGGACATCTCTCTTGCACTTCAAGTTGTTTCTAAGCAGCTCAACAAGCATGACTGTATCTTTAAGTATGTATTATTATGCAGTTCACTTGATCAAGAAAAATTACAAGAGAATGATGTTTCTGCAATTCACACTAACAAGAAATGCATTAAGAAAGCTTCTGAATTCTTCATAATATGCTTTGAAATTGCATCCCAAGGTACAGAAGTTATATGCTTTTACTTCATTGAGATTGAACTAATGCCTTAACAAGGTTTTGAGATATTGCATGTTTACTAGTGATGACTTTAATTAGGGTGTTCTGTTTACCCACCCGTAGTGTGAAATCCATATCAGAAAGCCTTTGTTCAGAATAAATAAAGACAACCATTTAAAGTTCTACAGTAAAATAAATAAATTTGATATCACAACAGTTTCTTTGTCTTGTTTGACTCAGAGAGATGATCATACTAGTTCATATGAAACTATACATAGCCCAATATCCTCTCCGATGACAGTTGGCAGGAAATCATGTTGGAAAAGGTCATATGAACTCTTTGCACTTTTTAATCTTTAGTTTTACAATTTATTTATATTTTCTGTCAAAAATACTCCTTTTTTGCTTTTTTAAAGTTGCCTGGTAATTACATTTTTCTCTGTGCCTTTCTGAATCCTAATGTCTGTTTGATTTTCTTGCCACTGCTGATTATTGAGTTGATTTCTGTAGAAAAATACCCACAAAAATGTCCAGGTTTTCTATTCTGAGCTGAAATAGATGATTAACCCCTGCTATGATGAAAGTATGATTGTTTTTGTTTTCCCATGTGCATTTATAAGTACTTGGCAATACTGCTAGGTAAAACATACTGTCTTTTGGAACAACTTAAGATCAGTTTGGTGGAATTATTATCTTTATACTGTTTAAAATATATTTTTTCCAGCAAATGAAGAAGTAACTGATTTTTCAGCACATGGTCTTAGAAAAAGGTATCTATGAAATCATGAGTTAAAGATGCTAGAGAACAGCCTCTGACAAAGAATCTTTGTTTGCACCTTTAGGTTCATATTAATTTCTTAAAGGAGAAAAAATGCAAAACCACAATCCTCAGGTCAATAGGTAATTAGAATGTCTACCATTGTGAATGAGATAAATGTTTTCACCAACCTCTCTCCTCATATTTGAGTAGACCAGGACAGAGCACAACCTCCTGAAAAGCAAATTAACCAAGTTCTCTGTCACCTAATCACTGATCTTGGAAGACATCTCTAGAGATTATCTAGTTCAGATCCTCTGTTCAAGCAAGGTCAGATAGCGGCTTGCTCAGGAGAATGTTCAGTCTGAAGACTTATACAGATTCACATACCAATTCAGGATGACCATGTGGCTAAGTTAGTAGCACGTAAGACTCTTACTGGGAAGTTTGTGAGTTCAAGACTGCAGTGGGCAGGAGAGTTCTCTCTGGGCAGCAATGCCCTCCCTCCTCAAGCGGGGATTGGACTTGGTGCCATGGTCTAGTCATGGGGTCTGTGGTGACAGGTTGGACTGGATGATCTTCGAGGTCTCTTCCAACCTTGGTGATACTGTGATACTGTGAAATACTTCACAGCTTCTCTAGGAGATCTGGTCAACTGTTGGACCACCTTTTCAGTAAAACTGTTTTGTTTTGGGTTTTTTTTCAGATGCAATTTCATGTTTTAATACATGCACACTAGTTCTTATCATGTCACTGGGCACTAAAGACAAGAATTAGGTTCCATCATTAGTAACTCCCCTGAGAGCCATTTATGCACATTGATCACTGAGCCATCTCTTCTGCACATTAAACAGTTCCACTTCTCAGCCTCTCCCTTTATATCACATGATCCTTTCCTTAATCATCTTCATAACTCTTTGCTGCCTTCATTCATGAACAGCCATGTTTTTCTTGCAGTGAGGAACCCAAAATGCACAACAACTGTGCTTTCACTAGGGTTGAAATGAGGGAAAGGATCACTCTCCTTGAAAAATTTGCAGCGCATTTCCTTCGTAGTACTGTACAGCATGCTTTTGGCCTTTATTGCTTCAAGGACATACTCCTGACTCATGTCAACCTTTTTACCCTAGCTACATCCTGGAGGGTAGCCTCCAGTGTGTACATAGTGTAGTTTGGTGATTTTCATGTCCCTTATCTTGAGTTCTCCTGACCCAGCCAGCAGCAGACCCGTATTTTCCTTAGCATTCCTTTCACTACTGATATACCTGGAGAAGCTTTTCCATCAGGCCCATGTCTCACCCTGTGCTGAAGACCCCAGAGCTTGACACAGTACTCCAGGTGAGGTCTTACCAGAGATGTGAAGCAGACCTCTACCACTCTACCACTGAAGTTGGTCTGCCGCCTAATGCCAACCTATAAGCTCTCATGCCTTCATCTTACAGAATCCCTTGGTTTACAGCTGCTCTCTTAAATGAAAGGCAACTCCTCTCCTCACCTGACTGGCCTGCACTTCTTAAAGAGCTAGCATCCACCTATGACAGCATGGAGTCGTCAGGATATATCAGGCATTTACCTGCTGTCCTCTCAGACTGGCCTCAGTAAAATACTGGCAATGCTGTGGTAAGTATTTCTCAATTTCTCTTCTTGAAACACAATATTACCTACAGCTAATTACTGGCTCTTTGTGTGAGAAGAGATGCAGTCTTCATTTACTTGGACACGTTAATGGCTACTGCTTTTTCAAATTAAATAGAAACGAGAACAGCACAGTGCACGTGGATAGGAGAGAAGAGAAAAGAATTGAATTCTTTTAAGTAGATATCCAGTTCTGTACCCAGGATCGTTCTCAGTGAATGACTCACCAGATCTCTCCTACATTTGTGTGAAAAGTTTCAGTCTTCATAATGTTACGTCAGCCTGAACATATAAATTAATACAGTCAGTGCCTACAACAAAGACAATGAAGTGTTATAGTGCAGGACATCATCTGCTGCAACAATAAATTGATCAGTTTTGAACTTCCATGGAGAAGACCCAGGAAGAGAGGGATAGTCTCTCATTGTCTACAAAATGCTGTGTACAGCAGCAGCAACTCACTAGAGACAATGATTCAGCAAATACTCACTGCAGCTGCAATTTCTACCAGAGAGGTAAGCACCTCCTATAATTTCCTTAATTTGTTGTACAGTGGTCCAAGCAGCATACCACTTTGTAGTTCTGACATACTGAGTTTAGTACTAAAAACCACAATAATATATTGATAATAGCATACATTGTAGGAGCTGATCATATAGAATGTTTGCACATGGGGATGAAACAATGATATAGTGAGTGCTTCTTTGGATACAGTGGGCAAATCTAGACACTTACTTCTACTACATCATCAGAAATTACCTTACACAGTTGCAACAAACTAGCAACTTTCATCACTGTCCAGACAAGACTGAATGGAGAAAGTTTGACCAGCACACATGTTTGAAGGCATCATTAAACCTTTTCTCTACCTTGCTGTGCTGCAGGTATTAGAGGTCAAAACAGGCAAGGCAAAGATAGAAAAAGTAGCAAATATACAACATTGGTGCTTGAGTTGTGAGCATCATGGACATGACAACATTTTATCAGTACACTCTAACTAGTGGTTGGAAATCCCTGTCTTCCTGTGTCTCTTCAGTGTCTTTGAGCTTTGCCAAATTACCCAGACATGGCAAAGGCAGGGGATAGAAGAGAAGGGAGAGGATTTCTCCATGTGTAATAAAGAAGTACCCTCTGAGAAGTACCCTCTATTATGCTACTGATATGAAGGCTTGTGGATCAGTATCAGAACAGAGCCCCATTAACCCTCTAGTGAAAAACAGGTTCAGCTTCTAGATATTACACTAAATGACTCAGCTCAGTATGACTCCAAATAATGGTGCTGCTCTGACTTATCAAGGTAAAAAAATTATCATCATTTTAGGTTATAATACTTTAATATTTTACATTAGACTGCAAAAATGCTTTTATGCTCTTAACATCCACTGGTAAAAGTATTGTGCTATTTAAAGATCATTTAGTTATTTTCTGAATAATGTCATTTAGCTATTTGGGGTGACATAAAAATTCTAATAACCCATCTTCTTTGGCACACATGAATATGTCACACTTCTTTTTGTTTCTAAGTTGTGCTTTGCTTCTGAGTTACCCTCAACTTCAAATGAATCAGCCTACCCCTACTGGAAATCTGTGCAATTTCTCTACTAGAAATCACTTCCTTCACATTTATTCACTGTGCTGATATTCTGAAATCCAAGGCAATGTAACATGACTCACCTTCAGCTATCGGTCATTTCACTCCCTGAATTTTGATGTTCTGCATTAGAAATTCACACCTGACGTCCAATTTAATAATAATTCTTATATTATTTATAATTGATTTTTTCCACTTTCATTCATAAAATACCAATACTTATTAGAGAAGTTAGCTAGCCTCTCACACTCCAGTTATTACTGAAAATCACTAATGGCAAAAGTTACTATTTTTTATTTGTAAAAGCCAAATCATTCATATTTTGAATGTATTTAGAATGCAGGAGTACTCATAAGATATCCTCACCACTAGGCAATCCTGCTCTTTCTACGAATGTTCAGCTTTTGGCATTGTAATGGAGAACAGTCTGTTCAGTTCTAAAACCGTTAGAGCGTGCAAGTACCTTTTACTCTCATTTTGTCTGCTTGTTGAACAGTGCTCTTCAAATGCAAGAAAACCCAATCCAAACCAAGCCAACCAACCAACCAAACCCAAACCCAAACCCAAACCCAAACCCAAACCCAAAAACTACTTAGATTTCCTGATCATGACTTGAATGGCATATAAAAGAATATACACACATATTTCATTTTCTTGTCCTGTATCCTGTCTCTTGTTACAATAAATGACATTCCTTCTCCACCTGCATAGTTTTAGGGGCATGTTAGATTTTTCTCCCTAGTTTCCATAGTAAATATCCTTGTGTGAGTAGGTCTTACACTCTCAAAATTATTTTGTCACATATCAGTGAATTATTAACACCAGTAAAATTACAGCTTACTGACATTGTTTGAAATTTCTGACATTTCAGATAATACTTTCTCTTCTCTCTCATCTTTTATGAAAGTTTGTTTCTTCATGATTTTATGCTTTCAGAGTTATACAGATTATTACTTTAGTTATTTTTTTATCCATATTTTTCATGCATGCTTTTTGCTTGGTTTCAAACTGACTACTGCAACACTGCTTCTAGTAAGAGGATCTTCCACATTGTTAATTCATTATAGTCTGAATCTTTCCTTCACCTTCTGAACATATAGATAATACATTATTATTTTTTTCATTTAATTTGTTTTGGATGGTCTTTTTTTGAAAATTTTATTTAGCTATTTCAGTGTATTTTTCAGGGTTTAATTTGCTCTACAACCTTCTATTCTCATACTGCTTCTATCTAAATTATAACAACACAGGACTCCCAAAAGCACCTCTAAGTGCTGTGTTAATTATTAATTGGTTTAGGTACATCAGCATATTTCTGTAATGTGTGACATTTTCATGAAGAAGAGATTACAACGTTATTAATTTTTAAACATTCTTGAAAAGAAAGCCTAGTAATGATTGCTGATTTTTAAATGAAAACAATTGTTTCCTATAGGATTCAAACAAAAGCTTATTGTCTCACTCTGACTAAGAATTTATATAAAGATTTTCTTTATGCACAACTTTTTTACACTTACCCTTATGAAGATAAATTTGCAATATTTGTTCTTTAATTTCACATCTCTTCAATCTCTCTCAAACCCTACCATTCCTTAACATGTCTAACTGCATACACTTTCATCAGTTGTGATATACTTTATAACCCTAGCAGTAACGGCTTAATATAGGAAAAACCTTCAGAATCATATTGGAGTTACTTCTGTATGTCCAGGTGGCCAAGAAGGCCAGCAGCATCCTCACTTGTATCAGAAATTTTTTGGCCAGCAGCAGTGGTGAGGATGCAGCTCGAATACTGTGTTCAGTTTAGCATGATTTTACTGCACTCTTGTTACGTTTCGTTAAACTGTTTAATAAAAAAATTTTACATTGCTTGTAGAATCACAGAACTGTTTTGATCAGGTGAGACCTGTCAGATCATCACTTCCAACTGTTAACCCAGGACCACCAAGTCTACCACTAAATCATGTCCCTAAGCACCACATCTACATGTCTTTTAAATACCTGTTCCAATGCTTGAAAAATCTCACTGTGGAGAAATTTTTCCCAATACCCAATCTAAACCTTCCCTGGCACAACTTGAACCCTTTCTCTCTTGTCTTGTTACTTGTGAGAAAATGCACTTCAGTAGTAAGCATCATTTCAGATGAACTGAAGTGCTTTAGGAAAATATCATATGCTTCTATACAAGGAGACTCCTGTTGTGAAGATAGGTCCACAGGACATTCTATCTGTACATGAAATCCCTTAATGCTAACTACATAATTTAATAAGTATTCCGACATTAATGAACTGTGGAAAATGGCATTTTATAGAATAACTGCGTCAGCCTACTGATTTATCACAGGTTTATCACAGCTCCCACAAAGCTTTCAGAGAAACAATACTAATTCACGCAGAAAATACTAGCCATGCTAAAACAAGAAACTGAATCAAACACAAACCTTTCAGTATTCTGAACATTTACTTCTTATCTGAGCATTGAAATTTGTCTGGTGGCTTAAATCATTCTCTGTTTTGAGGCTCCTCATAGAGAACTGTCTCATTATCATAGAATCAACCAGGTTGTAAGAGACCTCCAAGATCATCCAGTCCAACCTATCACCCAGCCCTACCCAATCAACTAGACCATGGCACTAAGTGCCTCATCCAGGCTTTTCTTGAAGATCTCCATGGGTGGCAACTCCACCACCTCCCTGGGCAGCCCAATCCAATAATAAATCAGTTGCAGCAACACTAGCAGTGTTGCATTTGGGTAGAGCCTTGGCCTGGCCAAGGCTGCAGGTCCCACATGTCACTGTGCTGGGTCCTTGGCCACAAGGAAGGTGCTGGCACCCTTGGCACCAATGCCCTCTAACCAGTTCACCTCCTGAAGGTGCTCTGTGTTAGCTCAAGTCATGCTGGCTGTCTGGAGAGGAGTCAAATGGCATGCCGGTGTGGAGGCAGCCCTCAGGGCTGGATGATAATTTTGCAGCCTGCAAGGAGTTGCTTGGGGAGGCTCTTGGCTCCCATCTCCCACTGCTCTTTGCCTTTGCACTCCTGGCACTAGAAAAGCTCAGATACTTCGCACCTCTCTCTTGGCAGAACATGACATTGGGCACTAAGGAGCTCAGGAGTGGAGCAGCTCTGCTGCCAAGGCCAGCACCAGCCAGGTGGAGAAGGAAGGATGGTGGGAGGCAACAGGAGACAGCCTGTGCCCCACCTGACTGGGGAAGGTGAACAGCAACCTATGTCAACATCTACTGCCACTGCTTCTGCTTCGTCTCCACCTGGTTGTTTTCTGCCATGACAGCTGCCTGCCCACTCTGCAAGCAGCCTTTCCATTGTGTCCTGCACAAGGTGAGGGTGGACAACAATTACCAAAAGCATGTGGTTGCTTTGTCTTCCCACTGGCAGAAGACTGCAGCCAAGGAATGGGTGCACAGTAGATCTCCTGAAGTGGCACTACCCCCACACTGGGGGCCTGCCAACACTGATCCCACTGCTGGGAAAAAGGGGCTTACAGGGAGGCACCAAGCAGCATGAGACACCATAGCTCTATGGCACTCAAAACCACTGTGCAGCAGGCTGCAGGGCAGAGCCCAGCCATGCCATCTGTCCTTTACATCAGCATGGTGGCGTTGCAGCCTCTGTACATCAGATATGCTGAACAGAGTCTCCAGTAAACATTTGGACAACTCCAAGAACCAGCAATGGACTCTCCAAGACCTCTGCCAGACTGAGGGTCTCAGAGGCCTGGAGGATATTCAACACAACCAGCACAGCTTCACCAAACAACAAAATACATTAAAAACCCAAGACACTCAGTAATTAATTTCAACCAATCTTTAGAGTGCTTTGCATATATTTTTTACAGCTTTCCTTCTTTTGTCTTTCTTTTCCTGCTTCCTGGGTTTCTACTAATTATCACTTTTATTGTTCAGCTTTTTATCCTGTAGTCTTAACATTTGCAGTACTGGAGTATGCACATGTGAAAACTAAACTCCTTAATTACATTTTCCTAACCCAAGTCTTCTTTTCAAAAGGCATCCATAAAAGCTGAAAGTAGAACTCAAATGTGGAATTCTTGGTGCAACTTGCATACGGCATATTTCTTTAAAATACTGTTTTCAAGGTAATTCATAAAATGGCACTGAACTTCCACTTCTTAATAAATTCAGTTTGAGCTAGTGCAGTGACAGACTGATTCAGTTTTTGTGTAGTATGTCCAGCACAATTGCTTTTAAACACAGAAAACTAAGCACTACGGTTATAATTTTTATTTTTCATTCATGAAAAATGCACTCAGATTTCCAATTACAGTTATATCTTTGCTGACTGAAACATTACAAACAGCCACTTCATGCAGAATTAGCAAGGTAAATATATATATATTAAAAAAAATATATCAGACAGCAGGATTTGTGCCCTTTACATAATTTAATGATCTAGCAAATGAAGCAATAACACACACACAAACCAATAAGTAGAGGTATATTTAATGCTTTCAGTAACTAATGTCTCTTCTCCTAGAAAAAGAGAACTTGTAGAAGTAGGGTGTGAAGAAAACTATTAAACAGCAATTTACCTCTAATACATGAATGCAGTGCTTCCATCAAGAATTGTTCTGTTTTCTTCATTCTAATAGGACCTTCACCTTTGAGTTCAAAAGCAGAAGGCTCACTGATCCAGCTGAAGGCCAGAGGAAGCCAGGCTTGAATACCCACAAATGAGTGTACAATGCATCCATCCATGTTCTCAATGACATGTTTAAGCAAAGCTGCTGCTCAAATTTCTTTCACATTCTGAGTCATGAATTAAAAAGAAACAGCAGACAGTTGCCACAAAGACTGAACAGAGACTGAAGTAGAAGGCCTTCCTATTTTCATTTTCACTGAGTACAGGTTCTTTGCCAAATGTTATTAGAATACAAAGAAAGGTGCAAGTCCTTGACTTCTACACAGCTTGTACTGAAAAGAACTGTTGTACATCTTCACAGTAAATGCCTTTATTTTCTGCTTCTCTGCCAAAATAGTAGGCACTTCTGCCAGTTCATTTTCTAAGTATGTTTTCCTGAGCCCTCGCTTCTTTGCAATTGTACAACTTCAAGAACAGAAAAGCCCATTGTCCCTTATGCAAGAAACCCAGATACAAAATAATGTGAAAATAAATGCTTACCATAATGCTTTTAGACTCCATTGCTGGGAACAGGTGTTTTTTCTTTCTGCACAAAGGCTATGCATTCTCCCACAAAATAACACCACTTGCAAAATGATACATGTAAGTATACACATATAGGCCCTGCAAATTCAAGGCTGAATTTACATTGTTTTGAAGATTTCTTTAATTGTTCCTCCTTTTATAGCTTGACGTTACAAAAGCGTATTTACAGCTTTATCTTCCTATGCTTCCTGAGTATCAGAAGAGTTGACATTGAAATTTCCTCCTCCTCAATTCCAGAGGTACACAGACAATAGTTTTCAAATAAACAATTGCCTTCAAAAAAGCTTTTTTCAAGGGTCATTGCCCTTACAATAGGAAAAGTGCATAGCTGTACAAACAGAAAATGCACTTGTCTATATCAAAAATTTCAGAAGTGCCATTTGCACAGTATTAGGCTCTGTTCTAGACTAATTTTTAAACCAGTATGTTTAGAATTGTGGATATTGTCAAGGGTAGCCCAGAATACTAAATGCACTGCTGTGAGGAAAGGGGTCCAAAACACTTCTAAAATGGAGTTCTACTACAGGGGACCCAATCCTGGAAGAACTGAGTGCAGTTCAAGGCAGTTACACTCAGTGGAAGAGAGCCAAGTGGATATTGGAAACAAAATTACTATAATGGATTAAGCACATCCAAGATAGTACTGAGATTTAATGTATGCCCAATAAAGCATTAATTCAGATGGAGTACAAATTTCAGAGAAGGATAAAGTAATGAAATCAGTGTGCCAAATTAATCTCTAGAGTTATGTATCTGACGTCAAGTGAGCAAGGAAAATCTTGTTTGTAATTTCAAAGTGAATTGTGACAGCTGAATCTGCACAACACACCTGATAAAATCAACAAATTTAATGCTTCCCTTTCTCAAACACATCCATGGAAGAACATGTCTCTCCAAAGTGTATTGGAGAACACCCACTGAAAATTCAGAAGATTGCTCCTTCTTTAGTATTCACACTGATTCTGCAGACTTGTAGGTGGTTGGTTTTTTTTTCTTTCCTTGTTAAAACAGCTGTTAAGAAGCCACACTTTCTGCTTCTTCAGAGAAAACGGTCCGTTCCAGAAGTCCACAATAAATATTTGGCCACATTCCAATTGTAATGAGAAGAATTGAATTTAGCTTCTATTACTCTCTTCAACAGAATTAGTATTAACAACTTACAGAATTCAGACTGCAATCCATATAGTTTGATTATATTAAATTGCTTTAATTTTACTTACTATAGAAAACTGGGGGTGAAGAATGTGGGTTGAAAGCAGGGGTGTTGGGCAGCGGTCAACTGATTTTTAGAATTACTGACTTATTTCTCAGAGAAGTGATGTGGTATGAACTCACCACTCCTTGTTCTTCAAATAATATGCACTGATGCAGCATCATATAGTAAGGTAACAAGTTGTTGAAATCCTGTTTCAGAAGTTGAAGAGGGAAAACTGAAGCACCCCTCTGCAGACTTGGAAAAATGGAGCTAACTGAAACTCACACTTCACCCTGATGAGATTAAGAGTAACCAGTGTCTTTACAAAGCAAGAATTGTATTTTAATCTTAAACATCATTGTAAATCAGTGGGGGTCTGTTTGAGGATAAGACACTGAACACAGCCTAAACTTCTGAAGTTTTAGGCCAGAGCACAGATTAATAGACTACTGAATATTAACTTCTCCACCCAGATAAATGAGGAACTTAATTTAAATGAACTCATGATGTATGGGGGGGTTGGGAGGGAGGCGTGGTTGCATGTGAAATGGGACACGTAGTAGGCATTTCAGGAAAGACTGTAAATCCTGAGTACCTTAGCCAATGGGGAAAGGGAGAGGGAAATTTGCTTCCGGGAATTTAGGATGAAAGGGGAGCTACATGTCCCAGCAATTTGAGAGACCCCACAAGGAATTGTCCTGTGGACTCTCCCTTTATTCAAATAAAGCTTTACTAAACTCCTCTGTCTCTGTTGTGAACAGGAACGTCTAAATTGAAGAATTTTTTGTTTTCCTTACAACCCTTTACATCAACTCTTCCTGATTAAGGTCTTCTGTGATATTATCTTGACTTCATCCCATGAAAGTGAAATACATACTCTTGGAATCATAGCTAGTAAATTTTATTTATCAACATCCAAATTAAATAATGCAAACAAGTTTATATTGTATTTGCACATATCTGTAATTCTAGTGGGAATAGCATCTGGCCATAGAGGTAATTGAATGCAGAATTTATCTCTTAATGATTCCTGCTACTAAATCAGCTACTGCACAGGAAATTCCTAGCAGAAAAATCTTTCTTTATAAGATGAGCTGTACACCATGTCTCTGCTGGTAAGTCATAACAAGCATATTCAATAGCCTCTTCCTAAACATATGGTATTATAAAATGTTCCATTTCCACACAGTTGTGTTAGTGCAAGATCTCCCAGGGCCCTGAGGTCATTTTTGATAGCCCTGGGAGGCCTGGTACCAACATCATCATTCCCTAACTGCATGACCAATAAGGGATAATAATCTGAGGGCTGTACCAGACTGGGCAGCCTTCTGGTAACATCTCCAACTTGGACTCCTGCTAGGCTAATAACTTCCCTATGAGATGGGTCCGGCCTACATATGGGACCTTCTGTTCCCCTCAGGAGGGAATCACCAATTACAATTACCCTCCTTTTCTTTTTTAGGAGCAAGTCCTGATGCCAGGGGAAGGCTGTTTAACCTTAGGCTGCGTTGCCTTAGGCTGCTTTACCTTAGGCTGTTTAACCTTAGGCTGTTTAACCTTAGGCTGTTTAGCCTCAGGGAAGACCCCAGATGGTGTGTCCTCCGGCATCAGTATCACCTCACCCTCGATCTCCAGCGCCCCATACCTGTTTTCCAAGGGCAGTGAGGGAGGTGGGGGGAGGCAAGGAGGTTTTAATTTGTGTCCTTTGAGAGGAACGTGTATCCATTCCCCTCTGCTTTTCGAACAACCAGTCTCTGCTGGGGGAGCCTGTGGAGCCTGCTTACTCGGGTTCATCTCTTTCCTCCTGTGGCTCATCACTTTTCTACAAGCCCATACATCTCTAAGACTAGCAACCTCATCCTTTAGTCTGGCCACAAGGTCGAGCAGATAGCCAATCTGCTCACACCTAATGCAAGAGTTGCCCCCACTACCCTGCATCTCAAGAGCCAGGCCCCAGCACTCACTACAGCCAGATACCTGGACAGCTACCTGCTTGTGTTCTACCTCAGTCTGGGTCGACACTGATTTTTTAAAGGAGAGTTTGCTGCGCGTTATAACCATGCTGCCCCTGGCCACGGCCGTGGCTGCCCCTGGACACACCACCCACTGGACAAAAATTTAGAAAAAGTGCGGTGGCGCGAGCACCAGAGCACCAGAGAGTACCAGAGAAGGGGCTGCTGCCGAGCGCCGCCACCGCAGCGAGGAGGAGAAGCGCGAACCGCTGTCCGCTGTTCAAATTCCGCCGCCGAAGGCGCTGGCCTCACGAGCCGTAAGCACGTGAAGACAGGGCCGCCCGAGTGCCGCTGTGCGTTCAGGAAGCGTGGCGAGCTCAGCCGCCACCGCAGCCCGAGGAGGAGAAGCGCGAAAGCCCGCCTCTCTGGTAGGTCCTTTCACCTTGTCTCGCTTGATGGCAAAACCTGCATTCAGAAGAATGTCAATGATTTTGTTACCTTTCTCAAAGACTTCCTCAGCAGTTTTACCCCAGACGATGATGTCATCGATGAACTGGATGTGTTCTGGAGCACCACCTTCCTCCAGAGCATCGTGGATCACTGCATGACAGATGCTAGAGCTGTGGATCCAGCCCATTGGCAACCTGTTGAAAGTGTACTGGATTCCTCTCCAGGTGAAAGCAAACTGAGGCCTGCATTCCTCTGCTATGGGAATAGAGAAGAAGGCATTAGCAATGTCTGTGGTAGCATACCATTTGGCCTCTTTGGATTCCAGCTCATACTGCAGTTCCATCATGTCTGGTACTGCTGCACTCATAGGTGGAGTTACTTCTTTCAGGGCTCGGTAGTCGACTGTCAGACGCCAGTCTCCATTCTGCTTTCGCACAGGCCACACTGCACTGTTGAAAGGTGAATGAGTTTTGCTGATGACTTTCTGACTCTCCAACTGACGAATCAGATTTTGAATGGGCAACAAAGAGTCACGGTTGGTTCTGTATTGTCTGTGATGCACAGTCTGAGAAGCAACCGGCAATTTAATGTCCTGAATCTTGTGTTGTCCCACAACTGCAGATTCATCAGAAAGCTCAGGTCTAACAGACAGCTTCAGCTTTCGTCCATCAACAATTTCTACAGATGCTACTCCAAAAGCCCATTTGTAACCTCTAGGGTCTTTGAAACGCCCTTCTCTCAGAAAATCAATTCCCAGAATACAAGGTGCGTCAGGTCCGGTCACAACTGTATGCTTCCTCCATTGTTTACCAGTTAAACGTATATCAACCTCCACCTTAGTTAACTCTTGAGATCCACCAGTGACTCCCAGAATAGTTATAGCTTCTGATCCCTGATAATTTGATGGCATTATGGTGCACTGAGCCCCTGTGTCAACCAAGGCCCTGTACTTCTGAAATTGCGAAGTGCCAGGCCACTGGATGTACACATCCCAATAGATTCTGTTATCTCTGTTACCCCTCTCCTCCCCTGGTGGGAGGCAGGGCACCCCTAGTTATGGGGAACATGCCCACATGTGCAATGAGCACATGGTGCAGTGTTAGAACTGGAGCCACTGTTGGAGCTATTAGAGTTGTCCTGGGGAACTGTAGAAGTAACAGCTACCCTTCTGGTATTGCTACCTCGGGTTCTGACACTTTGCAGTTCCCTCAGTCTCCTGAAAAGATTAGCAGTTGGTTGACCATCCCATCTGTTCATGTTCTCACCAAACTGATCACGCAGAGTTATCCAAATACTCGCACGTGATTGTCTTGGTGGTCTGTTTTGGTTGGATCTGTTTTGGAATGACCTGTTTTGGAATGACCTGTTTAGGAATGACATCCTTGGAGGATGTCTATTCCTCACAGAGGAAACTTGTATCCATCTGGAGGAAGAATTGGAATTATCTCTTTGTGCCAATTGGGAGAATGTATTTTTAAATTCATCCTTCAGCTCTTTCATGCAATTCTTTATTTCACCAGACAGAGTTTCAATGGCTGAAACCAGAGAAACATGTGTCATGCTATCCTCCAATTGTCTCATCTGATCAGTGAATTGGCCAACCGTAGGAGAAGCACCACCATAATTTCTTGCCACAATTCTGCTTGCCAGAATAGTTGCATAATTAGGAGGAGCAAGCTTGATGAGCTTTTTAGCAAGACCAGTTCCTACAGGAATTTCATCAGGATTCAGAGTCTCATGGCCACCATAGAGTACCTCTCTAACAGCAAATTCTCTCAGACGCTTAATTCCCTCATCTATGGTAGTCCAGGGTTTAGGATTCCATGGAAGATCATCTCGGGAAGGATATCTCATGAGAGTTGCCATTAAAAGGCATATCCACAGAGTAACCTTACCGAGAGTTCTGCCTAGATGTCTATCTATTCCGTTATCCTTTGAGAGAGTTCCTAGTTGAGCTGCTGACTTGTCTCCAACCACCAGAGCTGGAGCACCTGTATCATAGCATCTACCAAGCCAAGCTAGGATTGGCTCCTTATGTGCTCTGATGTAATCTTTACGCACATTCCTCAAGTCCTCCCTCGGTGACAAACAGCTCTCTATGTCATCTGACTCCTCCTCCTCTGCCTCATCTTCCTGAAGTTCTTGTCCCAATAATCTTACTGTCACTCTCCTAAGAATCTGCTTAAGGTCAGGGGTACCACCTTTGGTTGTTCTGCTATCAGCAATTTGCCCTGCATCTCCATCCAGTGATGATCTCAATAACTCAGCTATATCTTTAAGACAAACCTTTTCCTCCATCTCAGCAGGGTCTCTTTGAGCAGAAGTTCCCTCACCAGGATCCTGCTGCTCTCCCCCATCAGCATCTGGATCAGCTTTGCCCTTTCCACCTCTCATTTTTAAAACAAAAACTTGTTAAAGCTCAAAGCGGATGCAAAAGTTAGTTTTCTCTTATCTGGTTAGCAAGAATCGTAGAGAGAAACGAGCCAGCTCACAGTACAGGGGGAAGAAGAAGACGACTGACTGACTGCCCCCCCGACTGAAAGACTAAACAAGAAGCTACAGCCGGGTTCCACCAATGAAATTGGATTAGCATATCATTCTTTTCATTCTAATATCAAAACATTCGGCTAGAGTGTTCAGAAAGTGTCTCTTTCTTAAAGGCACAGCCTAAACTGGTCACACTTACTACAACTTCCCTTCAGGTAGTTGTAGTGTGTGATAAGGTCCCCCTTGAGTCTCTCCCTTAGCCTCTGCAGGCTAAACAATCCCAGCTCCCTCAGCCTCTCCTCGTAAGTATTTCCCTCCAGTCCCTTCACCAGTCTCGTCACTCTCCTCCAGCTCCAGCACCTCAATATCTTTCTTGAAGTGAGTGGCCCAGAACTGCACACAGTACTCGAGGTGAGGCCTCACCAGTGCTTAGTGCAGGGGAAGAATTACATCCCTAGTCCTGCTGGCCACACTATTCCTGAAACATGCCAAGATACCATTGTCCTTCCGTGTCACCTGGTCACACTGCTGGCTTGTGTTCAGCTGGTTGTCAGCCAGAGTTCCCAGATCCCTCTCTTTCCTTGAATGTCATACAATGACTCCACTAATGCAAAAAGAGATGTCAGAAGTGGTTATAATTATATAACACAAAGTAGGTTGTTGTATTTTAGTCCAAAATTCTCATGCAGAATGTCAGCTCCAATCCATCCTGGAACAGGTTGCCTTTCTATTTTATGTGGCAGACTATGTGAAATATACTGTCATCATCATGCCATGTCACATTCAAAAGATATCATTATGAAGTGGCTGTTCTGGGGTACGTGCTGGTGCATTTGCAAAAACCTGCTGAAAGAAGTGCATTAAGTCACATGTCACAAAGTGTGTTGCACAGTGGGGAGTGACAGCAAACAGCTAATGGTCTCAACGTTGTTAGATGCTGCAGTTTTCAGCTGAGCACTCATATCTGATCCCCAACACCCATAGGTGCTACACAAGGTGCTACATTTAAAGCAGGAAATCTTGAAATATATGCGACTTGCAGACCTGCTATAGGTAAGTTTTTCATTTTGAAGACAGATGATATTTTGTTTATTTATGTGAATGGTTTAATTTCAGTCCTGATCCCATTAAGATTAAAGCTATTTTCCCATATTTCTGGTGCTGTACTCATACAGCTTTCTGAGAAAGGAGTTGCACTGGGCATTAAGAGTGTATGAGAGCCTCCAGAAGGTGAAAGCCATAGAGCAGCCTGCTCCTGTCCTCCTGGGCTGTGTTCCCAGCTCTTATTCTCTGTTGTGGTTGGAATAATAAATGGGAGTATAGGCTGAGGAGATGGGAACAGGGTCTGCTCTCCCACCTTGCATACCTGCCAGTATGGAGGATGAAAAAACAGAATCACAGAATCAAAGAATGTTGGGGGTTGCAAGGGACCTCAAAAGACCACCTAGTCCAAGGCCCCTGCCATAGCAGGATCACCTAGAGCAGATCACACTGTAACACATCCAGGAGGGTTTTGAATGTACTCAGAGAGTGAAACTCCACAACAGCCCTGGGCAGCCTGTTCCAGTGTTCCATCACCCTCACAGGGAAATAATTGTTCCTCATGTTTACATGCAACTTTCTATGCCTCAACTTCCACACATTGCCCCTTGTCTTGTCATTGGGCATCACCAATAAGAGCCTGACTCCATCGTCTTGACACTCACCCTTTACATATCTATACACTCTTTACATATCTATAAATATTGATGAGGTCACCCCTCAGTCTCCTCTTCTCCAGCCTAAAGAAACCCAGATCCCTCAGTCTCTCTTGTAAGGAAAATGTTACACTTCCTTCATCATGTTTGTTGCTCTGCACAGGATTCTTTCAAGCAGTTCCATGTTATTCTTGAACTGAGGGGCCCAGAACTGGACACAATATTCCAGATGCGGCCTCACCAGGGCAGAGTAGAGCGGGAGGAGAACCTCTCTCAACCTGCTAACCACACCCCTTCTAATACACCCCACAATGGCATAGGCCTTCTTGGCCACAAGAGCACATTGCTGGCTCATGGTCAACCTCCTATCCACTAGGATCACCAGGTCCTTTTCCCTTTCACTGCTCTCCGACAGGTCTGTCCCCAGTCTATACTGGTACATGGGGTTGTTGTTTCCCAGGTGCAAGACTCTCTACTTGCCCTTGTTGAACTTCATTAAACTTCTCCCTGCCCAGCTCCCTAGCCTGTCCAAGTCCCACTGATTGGAAGTACAACCCTCTGGTGTGCCAACAGCTCCACTCAGTTTTGTGTCATCAGCACACTTGCTGACAGTGCACTCCGTGACCTCAACAAGGTCAGTGATGAATATATAGAATCATAGTATCATAGAATCAATGAGGGTTGGAAGGGACCACAAGGATCATCTAGTTCCAACCCCTTGCCATGGGCAGGGGCACCCCACACTAGATCAGCCTGGCCAGAGCCTCATCCAGCCTGGTCTTAAACACTTCTAGGGACCTCAACCACCTCTCTGGATAACCCATTCCAGGGCTTCACCACTCTCACGGTGAAGAACTTCCTTCTCACATCTATCCTGAATTTCCCAACCTCCAGCTTCATTCCATTCCCCCTAGTCCTATCACTACCTGAGATCCTGAGAAGTCCCTCCCCAGCCTTCCTGTAGGCCCCCTTCAGATACTGGAAGGCCACAATCAGGTCACCTCGGAGCCTTCTCTTCTCCAGACTGAACAGCCCCAACTCCTTCAGTCTGTCCTCATAGGAGAGGTGCTCCAGCCCTCTGATCATCCTCGTGGCCCTTCTCTGGATACGTTCCAGCACCTCCACATCCCTCTTGGAATAGGGGCTCCAGAACTGGATGCAGTACTCCAGGTGGGGTCTCACCAGAGCTGAGTAGAGGGGGAGAATCACCTCCCTTGACCTGGAGGCCACACTTCTCTTGATGCAGCCCAGGATCTGATTGGCTTTCCAGGCTGCAAGTGCACACTGAGAGCTCATGTTGAGCCTCTCATCCACCAGCACCCCCAAGTCTCCCTCCTCAGGGCTGCTCTCCAGCCAGTCACGTTATATTACCACCCTCTCCTGCTCTCCTGCCAGCCCCAATACAGTGTGGGTCTCTGGAAGGATGCTGCTGCATCTGTGTTGACTTGAGCTGTCTGCCCCGGAGGAGAGGAGGGGAGATCCCAAGTCCCTCTCTGAGTGGCCTCTTTTCGATACTCCATGAGGGTAGGGTACAGAGAGAGGGTTCCTGGTCTGCTTTTTCCAGGCTGAATGTTAGCAGTGATAGCTTCTCTCTCAGTCTTCGTCTCTCCTTGTTTTTCTGCTCCTGAGCAGGCATCGCTCAGGTCCTTTATACAATGTTTTAGTCACAGGGGAATTTTTAGGCATGCGTCCAAGGAATTTTCCTGTGTATTACTTGTGTGCTTACAGGGGTCCAGCTGAGGAAGGGGGGGCCGCCTTCTCCCACAGACCAAGGAGCAAGGCTAGGGCACCGCCAGCCTGGCCTGTATCACCACCAGTCAAACACTGGCTTGCAGGGAAGCCTGATTTTGCAACCTGCATGAAACCACCAAGTCACAGCCTCACCTCCTGGCCTGGGTGAGGGCTGGGGCCACTTTCTCTCTGTGGAGGAGGAGGGGAGGGCTAGGAAGGAAGTTACTGCCATCTGCCCTTCTCCTCCTCCACTTGCACTGTCTGTTGCTCCACACTTCCCCAGCTTCCAAATTCTGGTCACCCCTTCAAGAGCAGATTTGCAGAGCATGCAGCCAGTGCCCCAGCATGGCCCAGGCAGTGCAGAAGGGCAAGAAGCAGCTGTGTGGGGATGGCTCCATGACCTTGGGTGAGTGATGGGGACCTGTCTCATACCACACTGGAAGGGCTACAAAGACAAGCTCTGAGAAAACAGCTCAGGTAACCAGATACTAGAAATGAATAAATAATTTGCAATGAATAATGTATTGGTGATTTTAATACCTTTCTGATTACAAATAGTCCACAAGCAAGACACAGTTTATCAAACACTCACTTCTCAAAACACCAAATTACTGTGAATAATTCATGAGATGTAACTTGTCCTGGTGTTACTTGTTTTAAATATTTAATAACCAAATGAGAAGTTGTTTTGATTGAACAGAGATGGCACATGGTGCAGATCTCCTATGCCCATGCATGATCCCAGGCCTGTGAGTCAAGTGCAAGGTGGAGATGCTGACAGCTGTGCATCTGTGGAGCTTTCTATAGGATTTCCTTTCCAGCATATACTCTAGTGTAGCATGCAACCAATAGAAAAGCAGAGAGGGGATGGAAAGAAGACCAAGTAAGCTGGGAAAAGGCCTGGAGAATAGGTCTTATGAAGAGCAGCTGGGGTCATTTATTTTGAAGAAGGCTGAGAGGAGACCTTACCATTCTCTAAGACCAGGCTGGATGAGGCTCTGGCCAGCCTGATCTAGTGTAGGGTGTCCCTGCCCATGGCAGGGGTGTTGGAACTAGATGATCCTTGTGGTCCCTTCCAACCCTGACTGATACTATGATACTATGATACCATAGTGGAGGTTGTTGTGAGGTGGGTGTTGGTCTACTCTCCTAAGTAACTAGTGAAACAAAAAGAGGGAATGGCCTCAAGCTACAGCAGGGAAAGTTTAGGCCAGAATTAACAAAAAAAATTTCACTGTCAAGGTTGTCAGGCATTGGAACAGGCTGCCCAGGGAAGCAGTTGGGTTACCATCCCTGGATGTATTTGAAAGCTGTGTACATGTGGTGCTTGCTGATATGGCTTAGTGGTGGACTGGCAGATTAGGGTCAATTATTGGACTTGATAATCTAAAAGGTCTTTTGCAACCTTTATGATTCTATGAACCCAATCCAGGCACCCATGATCAAGTCACAGCGTAATTATTGGCAGCTTTCTTCAATGTGCTTGTGGGGGACACATTTTGGTTTTAACTGTCAGGGTCTATTCTGGTCTTTCTGAGAACATTCTAAAACTCCTCCACTACAAGTTAAAATCTTGCATTAAAGTGTAAACTTTATAAACTTTGCATTACAGTGTTTTTCACAGATGCTGAAATCAAGCAGCTCTGTCTCTCTTCCCTCTTCTGTTCTTTCAAAAGTTAAATCTTTATGGGCCTTCTGGTCCCCCATCTATCACCCAGGGACTCAGCCCATCCCCAAAGCACCTTAGGCTGGAGTTCATCGTGCCTCGTCATTTGAATATGTTTAATTTTTTATGTATTTTCCAAGGTTATTCAGGGCAGGTATTCTGCTCCTTTTCTTGCTAGTGTCATTTGTTCTGTTTAACTGAACTCAACAACAATTTTGGTAAAGCTTTCTCAGATCTCTGAAGCCATAGCAGAAATACTGTTCTCTCAGTTTCTAATGCTGGAGGTGTTTGACTTCTATAAATAAGAAGAAGTTTACCAGACCAAAACACTGAACACGAACCTGCCAAATGGCTAGAGATCATATAAATCAGCAGATCAAGATCTCTATTCTGGATCCTGGTGCAGTTATATTTTCTGTGGAGCATTCCTGATCTATCTTTATTACTAGATGCTTCACTTTCTACAGACTGGCTTCAGGAGAACACCATGCCTCCTTTCCTGTAATTCTGCCTAAAACAGGGGAAAATTACTGCCTGTTGCAGATGTTGCATTAACACAGAGCAGAAAATGGGCACTGGACAGGTTAATTCCACAAAAGCTAAGCTAAGTATGTGTCTGCATATTTGTAGCAACAAATCATATGGTAGGTAAGGGAGATATTTTGGAAACCCTTGCTGTAACCAGATTTCTCAACTGCAGGGTGCATCAGACCCAAGGAGATACTTTTCCTGAAATTTTAGAGAATTTTCTGTATCTTGTGGGTTTTAGTACCATGTCCTCCATATGCCTCAGTGGAACACGTGAAATGGGATGCATTTGCTACAGTTGCATATGTGTGTCCATCTTGATTTACTATGTCATGTGAGGATGAGAACTTGTCCAAACCAGAGGATGCAAGAGTGCAGGATTGTGGTGAGCATCATGAGACTGCTCAGATTAGTTGAAGAATGCAGGGATGGGAAAGACATCAAGGCCAGCAAGTATATTTGTTCCAGGCAACAATATTATCTAGCTTGTTTGTAGACCTGTAGGGTGTTTGCTTCTATGGTGTGTGCTGCGCAGCAGTGGTTATTTATTATACCTTTCCTGTTTTGCAGATAGGAAGACAAAATATGCACTTGCAGACCAGGGAGTGTAAGCTCATTGTACAAATCCACACTCAAACTTCTGAGTAAATAATCTAATGTTTGGAGATGCCTGTTTCTTGGATGGCACAGATTTAACATCACTTAAAATTAAACATATACCTGTTAGCCCCCTATGTTTAGAAATATTTGACCCTTCCCTTCAGATTAAACTTCTGATGTGAAGAACAAGCTAAAAGCTATGAGACCAGTTATGAGCAGAGTTGAGAGCAGAGAAGGGCCTCCTGGATGAGTGCTTGATTCACCCATCAAAATTTGGTGTTATGTAATGAAGCCAAGTGAGTTGTTTGTGTCTTATTTAGCAGTCTGCACCTCCAGAATGAACTTATCTCACCTAAGGTAGCACAGAAATTGATGTCTTTCTTGCCTCAGCATATAGATTTGCAAAAGTGAGTTAGAACTGTCTTCTAGGGAAAAGTAGTTATTTTGTATTTTAGCATCTTTTTACTTTCATATATCTCCTTTGCAGGCTCCGAAGAGATAGAGGTTCACTAACTTTTTGCTGTTAAATGAAACCACTAGCAACAGTCTCTACTATGATCTCAATCTGATGATGAGTACACAGTTCAAGTGAATCAAATTGCTTGAATTCTGTGCTATTTACATTTTATAGTCTACACAATTTTGTAAAAAATGGTCTGTCACAGCCTCACAACCTGGTTTTACCACATTATTATCGCTCTCCAGTATCTTTAAGTCTTGAAACTTCTGGGCATAAATTTCCTAGACTATATAATGTGGTAAGTACTCAATTTAACAACACTTTCCCATAGAAAACTATTGATCTGTTTCAAATAAATGGTTTTTGCTTCATGGGACATTGCTGCTCACCTTCCAGGAGAAACTAATTTTAACCTAATCACTGAAATTTGCATGTAAAGTACATATTGCAATTAGAGTACTGATCACTGCTATAGGGAAAAGACTTTTGGGTCTGGAGTTTTAAAATACTTCAAAGGAAGCCAAATGAAATGTCTCAATACTGATTTCCTCAGGGTGAAGAGTGGCAGCAGAAGCAGGGGAAAGGTGAAAGAAGTTCTCATGTAAAATGAAAGTAAGAGAGGGTGGCTGCACTGTGTCTTTGTGTGGTGGAGTAGGAAGGTTCCACACACACACACAAAAGAATTCCACAGCTAACTCAGCCGGAGAAGCAGATGAAAGCTATATTTTACAAGCAGATATGGAATGCAATGAATATGTACAAAAACATACAATATTTACAATATATACAGAAATATACAGGAAACCTTTCCCCAACCCCCCTGCGGCCAGGGGGTTCAGCCTTTCCTCCCTTCTCCCTCCCTACCTCCCCTTTTTCCCAAAAGGGTTAGAGAGAGAGAGAAAGGAAGGTAATTAAAAGGGGAAAACTTTGTTAAAGCTCAAAGCGAATGCAAAAGTTAGTTTTCTTATCTGGTTAGCAAGAATCGTAGAGAGAAACGAGCCAGCTCTCAGTACAGGGGAAAGAAGAAAACGACGACTGACTGCCCCCCCGACTGAAAGACTAAACAAGAAGCTACAGCCGGGTTCCACCAATGAAATTGGATTAGCATATCTCTTGTTTTCATTTATATACCAAAATATTCAGCCAGAGTGTTCAGACAGTGTCCTTCTTTAAAGGCACAGCCTAAACTGGTCACAATCCACCCCTGCTAAACAATTTAATTGGCTGTTCACACTGTCCATCCAATCTAAAACAATATCTACAATTTATAAGTAAAGTTCATAGTCCATTCCGGCTATCCTCAGGTGTAGATGGTTCAGAAGTCCAAGAAAGAAGAAAAATGGAAAACAGTTTGTCTCTTCGCAGACGAAGCGAAGAAAAGGGAAAACAGGGAAACAGGGAAACAGGGACTCTCAGTTGACTCAGGGCTCTCAGGGTTCGTGCACCGTAGATTCCTCAGGGATTCTTCCTTTGGGCGCGATGTAGCTGTACAACACTCTGAAATTAAACTCTTTCAGCTAAAGTCAAATTTCTTTGTGGAATACACTGAATTTCACCATTCTCTTGCATTACCCAATAAGTGTGACCCGGACCTTCAGCTGAAACCACCCCTCGGACAGGTTTAGCCTCTCCTGAGGGAGAAAATACCCAAACAGTTTTACCTAACAGATTCTTTTCTCTAACAACAGGAACTCTATCACCTTCTACTTTCTGTAGCAGATCTGAGTGTGCAGGTCCAGCTCGGTTCACTGAACCTCTACTATTTACCAGCCAGGTTGCTTGTGCTAAATGTTTTTCCCAGTTTTTCAAAGATCCACCCCCATGGCTTTAAGAGTGGTCTTCAACAAACCGTTGTAGCGTTCAATCTTCCCTGCGGCTGGTGCATAGTAGGGAATGTGGAATATCCACTCGATGCTGTGCTCTTTGGCCCAGCTCTTTACAAGGTTGTTTTTGAAGTGAGTTCCGTTGTCTGACTCAATCCTCTCTGGAGTTCCGTGTCTCCACAGGATTTGTCTCTCCAGACCGAGAATGGTGTTGCGTGCAGTTGCATGTGGAACTGGATAAGTTTCCAACCATCCAGTGTTTGCCTCTACCATAGTAAGCACATACTGCTTACCAGAATGAGAACGTGGTAGAGTGATGTAGTCAACTTGCCAAGCTTCACCATACTTGTACTTGGACCATCTGTCACCATACCATAAGGGCTTAAGTCGTTTTGCCTGCTTAATAGCAGCACAAATGTCACAGTCATGGATGACTTGTGTGATAGCATCCATGGAAATGTCTATGGATCTGTCACGTGCCCACTGGTAGGTTGCATCTCTGCCTTGATGTCCTGACGAATCGTGAGCCCACCAAGCTAAGAATATCTCACCTCGGTGTTTCCAGTCGAGATTAAGATCAGAGTCCATGTCTACTGGAGAAACTCTGGCAGCTAAATCTGCCTGATGGTTGTGTTGCTGTTCCTCAGTAGCTTTGCTCTTAGGAATGTGAGCATCAATGTGTCTCACCTTCACTGGAATTCTCTCGATTCGATCAGCAATGTCCTGCCATAGGTCAGCTGCCCAAATAGGCTTTCCTTTTCTCTGCCAACCATTCTTTTTCCAGTTCTTTAGCCAACCCCACAGAGCATTGGCTACCATCCATAAGTCGGTGTAGAGATAAAGCTTTGGCCATCTCTCACATTCAGCTACGTCAAGAGCTAGCTGGACAGCTTTTACCTCCGCAAACTGACTGGATTCTTCTTCTCCATCCTTTGCTTCTGCAACTCGGCGTGTTGGACTCCACACTGCAGACTTCCACCTTCGCTTGTTCCCGACAAGATGACAGGAACCGTCTGTGAACAAAGCATATTTCTTTTCATCATCAGATAGGTCATTGTAAGGAGGAGCTTCCTCAGCACGAGCTACTCTCTCCTCTGGAGAGAGTTGGTACCAACAGTTGGTACAGTTGGTACCTTCAGGCCAACTTGAGATCACCTCCACTAGACCAGGTCTTTCAAGATTTCCCATTCGAGCTCTCTGTGTTATCAGAGCCATCCACTTAGACCAGGTGGAATCTGTTGCATGATGTGGTGTGGAACCTTTGCCTTTGAACATCCAATTCAAAACTGGTAATCTGGGAGCTAAGAGAAGTTGTGATTCAGTTCCAATTACTTCAGAAGCTGCTTTTACTCCTTCATAGGCAGCTAGAATCTCTTTCTCCGTTGGAGTATAATTAGCCTCTGAACCTCTGTAACCTCGACTCCAGAAACCAAGAGGTCGTCCACGTGTCTCACCTGGAGCTCTCTGCCACAAGCACCAGGTTGGACCATTGTCACTTCCAGCCGTGTACAAAATGTTCTTAATGTCTGGACCATCTCGGACAGGTCCCAGACCCATTGCTTGCACTACCTCTTGCTTTATCTGGTCAAAGGCTGCTTGTTGTTCAGGTCCCCAGTGGAAATGGTTTCTCTTTCGAGTCACGTCATACAGAGGTTTCACAATCTGACTGTATCCAGGAATGTGCAGTCTCCAAAATCCCACTATCCCCAAGAAACGTAGAGTTTCTTGCTTGTTCATGGGATTTGCCATGGTAGAGACTCTGTTTACCACATCCACTGGAATGTGTCGGCGTCCATCCTGCCACCGCACTCCCAGAAACTGGATCTCTCTGGTAGGTCCTTTCACCTTGTCTCGCTTGATGGCAAAACCTGCATTCAGAAGAATGTCAATGATTTTGTTACCTTTCTCGAAGACTTCCTCAGCAGTTTTACCCCAGACGATGATATCATCGATGAACTGGATGTGTTCTGGAGCACCACCTTTCTCCAGAGCATCATGGATCACTGCATGACAGATGCTAGAGCTGTGGATCCAGCCCATTGGCAACCTGTGGAAGGTGTACTGGATTCCTCTCCAGGTGAAAGCAAACTGAGGCCTGCATTCCCCTGCTATGGGAATAGAGAAGAAAGCATTAGCAATGTCTATGGTAGCATACCATTTGGCCTCTTTGGATTTCAGCTCATATTGGAGTTCCATCATGTCTGGTACTGATGCGCTCATAGGCAGAGTTACTTCATTCAGGGCTCGGTAGTCGACTGTCAGACGCCAATCTCCATTCGGCTTTCACACAGACCACACTGAACATCACACTGTTGTACATCACTAGACACTTCTGGGGTAGAGTTAGAGCTGCGCTTTCTGCGTTTCGATCTACGCTAATTACAAAGCACACTTTCGACACTTTTTTCTCCCGATACAGAGCATATAACAAGAACACATTACTTATCACCAACAGCAGGATTGCACACATAAAATAAATCACCTTTGGATCCCAGCCATCACTTAAAACAACCTTTTCGCCTACCGGGATCTTAAACTCCTTTATCTCTATGGGCAGAGTGCTGGAGGTCACATTCCCGTATCTGTTAAACCAAAAGAATCCCAGGCACCGGTCGTAAAGAAGCTGAATCTTATACTTAAACCATAAATACAATTTGTACATCAAGTATCTGCCTAAGCGATCGATGATCAATCCCATGAAGTACTTGTAGACCAGTACCGAACAAACTGAAAAGACCAAACGCTCTAAAAGCCAAAACACTTTCATGTTTGCAACTCCGACTCGAGCAGGCAATAAATCAAGCAACCTTTTAGCCCAGCTTCTGGACAGCAATTATCCACAAGCCCCACGTTGGGCGCCAATTAAAAATATGTGGTGGAGTAGGAAGGTTTCCCCCACACACACACAAAAGAATTCCACAGCTAACTCAGCCGGAGAAGCAGATGAAAGCTGTATTTTACAAGCAGATATGGAATGCAATGAATATGTACAAAAATATACAATATTTACAATATATACAGAAGTATACAGGAATGTATGTAATACAGGAAACCTTTCCCCACCCCCCCTGCCGCCAGGGGGTTTGGCCTGCCCCTCCCTTCACCCTCCCTGCCTCCCCTTTTTCCCAAAAGGGTTAGAGAGAGAGAGAAAGGAAGGTAATTAAAAGGGGAAAACTTTGTTAAAGCTCAAAGCGAATGCAAAGTTAGTTTTCTTATCTGGTTAGCAAAAATCGTAGAGAGGAATGAGCCAGCTCACAGCACAGGGGGAAGAAGAAGACAACTGACTGACTCCCCCCGACTGAAAGACTAAACAAAAACCTACAGCCGGGTTCCACCGATGAAATTGAATTAGCATATCGTTGTTTTCATTTATATACCAAAATATTCGGCCAGAGTGTTCAGAAAGTGTCTCTTTCTTAAAGGCACAGCCTAAACCAGTCACAGTCAACCAAGGCCCTGTACTTCTGAAATTGTGAAGTGCCAGGCCACTGGATGTACACATCCCAATAGATTCTGTTATCTCTGTTACCCCTCTCCTCCCCCTGGTGGGAGGCAGGGCACCCCTAGTTATGGGGAACACGCCCACATGTGCAATGAGCACATGGTGCAGTGTTAGAACTGGAGCCACTGTTGGAGCTATTAGAGTTGTCCTGGGGAACTGTAGAAGTAACAGCTACCCTTCTGGTATTGCCACCTCTGGTTCTGTCACTTTGCAGTTCCCTCTGTCTCCTGAAAATATTGGCAGTTGGTTGGCCATCCCACCTGTTCATGTTCTCACCAAACTGATCACGCAGAGTTATCCAAATACTTGCACGTGATTGCCTTGGTGGTCTGTTTTGGTTGGATCTGTTTTGGAATGACCTGTTTAGGAATGACATCCTTGGAGGGCGTCTATTCCTCACAGAGGAAACTTGTATCCATCTGGAGGAAGAATTGAAATTATCTCTTTGTCTCAATTGGGAGATGGTATTTTTAAATTCATCCTTCAGCTCTTTCATGCAATTCTCAATTTTTCCAGACAGAGTTTCAATGGCTGAAACCAAAGAAACACGTGTCATGCTATCCTCCAATTGTCTCATCTGATCAGTGAATTGGCCAACCGTAGGAGAAGCTCCACCATAATTTCTTGCCACAATTCTGCTTGCCAGAATATTTGCATAATTAGGAGGAGCAAGTTTGATGAGCTTTTTAGCAAGACCAGTTCCTACAGGGATTTCATCAGGATTCAGAGTCTCATGGCCACCATAGAGTACCTCTCTAACAGCAAATTCTCTCAGACGCTTAATTCCCTCATCTATGGTAGTCCAGGGTTTAGGATTCCATGGAAGATCATCTCGGGAAGGATATCTCATGAAAGTTGCCATTAAAAGGCGTATCCACAGAGTAACCTTACCGAGAGTCCTGCCTAGATGTCTATCTATTCCATTATCCTTTGAGAGAGTTCCTAGTTGAGCTGCTGACTTGTCTCCAACTACCAGAGCTGGAGCACCTGTATCATAACATCTACCAAGCCAAGCTAGGATTGGCTCCTTATGTGCTCTGATGTAATCTTTACGCACATTCCTCAATTCTTCCCTCGGGTTTTGAGACGAATCAGCTGCTGTGGAGGACAATTCCGGTCCTGCAGAAGATGAAGGAGGAAATGGCTTTGCCTCATTAATGGCTGCCGAGGGCGTGGAAGCCATGTTAGGAGCTGCCGCTGCCGCTAGCTGATTGCCAGAGCCACCAACAGCACCGTTCAGAGCAGCCTTTCCGATGGACTTTTTAGCCTTGTCGTTAACTGATACAGATTCTGCATTCTCATCACTAGATACCTCTGGGGTAGAGTTAGAGCTGCGCTTTCTGCGTTTCGATCTACGCTTAATTACAAAGCACGCCTTCAAAACTTTTTTCTCCCGATACAGAGCATATAACAAGAACACATTACTTATCACCAACAGCAGGATTGCACACATAAAATAAATCACCCTTGGATCCCAGCCATCACTTAAAACAACCTTTTCGCCTACCGGGATCTTAAACTCCTTTATCTCTATGGGCAGAGTGCTGGAGGTCACATTCCCGTATCTGTTAAGCCAGAAGAATCCCAGGCACCGGTCGTAAAGAAGCTGAATCTTATACTTAAACCATAAATACAATCTATACATCAAGTATCTGCCTAAGTGATCGAAAATCATTCCCATGAAGTACTTGTAGACCAGTACCGAACAAACTGAAAAGACCAAACGCTCTAAAATCCAAAACACTTTCATGTTTGCAACTCCGACTCGAGCAGGCAATAAATCAAGCAACCTTTTAGCCCAGCTTCTGGACAGCAATTATCCACAAGCCCAATGTTGGGCGCCAATTAAAAATATGTGGTGGAGTAGGAAGGTTCCCCCACACACACAAAAGAATTCCACAGCTAACTCAGCTGGAGAAGCAGATGAAAGCTGTATTTTACAAGCAGATATGGAATGCAATGAATATGTACAAAAACATACAATATTTACAATATATACAGAAAGATACAGGAAACCTTTCCCCAACCCCCTGCGGCCAGGGGGTTCGGCCTTTCCCTCCCTTCTCCCTCCCTACCTCCCCTTTTTCCCAAAAGGGTTAGAGAGAGAGAGAAAGGAAGGTAATTAAAAGGGGAAAACTTTGTTAAAGCTCAAAGCGAATGCAAAAGTTAGTTTTCTTATCTGGTTAGCAAGAATCGTAGAGAGAAACGAGCCAGCTCTCAGTACAGGGGAAAGAAGAAAACGACGACTGACTGCCACCCCCGCAACTGAAAGACTAAACAAGAAGCTACAGCCGGGTTCCACCAATGAAATTGGATTAGCATATCTCTTGTTTTCATTTATATACCAAAATATTCAGCCAGAGTGTTCAGACAGTGTCCTTCTCTTAAAGGCACAGCCTAAACCGGTCACACTTTGGTAGCAGGTGTTTAGCTAAGCAGATGCCATAGGTGAACAACTCCCTTGTGATAATATTTTTATAGGAGAAAATCAAACAGACTTCAGTCTCTTAGCAGATAAGATGACAGGATAAGATACCAAAAATTCATCGCACTCATGCTCAGGGTATTGCCAGCCTGCTGTTCTGAGGGTTTTCACACATGAGATGCGGGGGAAGAACAAGTCATGGGCAGATCTTCATGCTCTGCTGTTCAAATGGCAGAAAAAACATAGCAGAGCTGCAAACAGGGGGGGAAGATGGACTATGAAATGATTTTGTTTAACTTGGCTTCAAAAATAAAATGTAAGAAAAATGGAAAGAAATTTCTATTTATTTTTTACAATAGAATAAAGTAGGTAGGAAGAGATCTTCAAGATCCCTGCATCCAAACCATCAACCAATCCAACCCACCTAAACAACTAAACCATGGCACCAAGCACCCCATCAAGTCTCTTCCAGAACACTTCCAATGATGGTGACTCCACCACCTCCTCGGGAAGCCCATTCCAATGGGCAATCACTCTCTCTGTACAGAATTTCTTCCTATCATCCAGCCTAAACCTGCCCCGGTGCAGCCTGAGACTGTGTCCTCTTGTTCTGGTGCTGTCTGCCTGGAGAAGAGACCAACCTCTGCCTGTCTACAACCTCCCTTCAGGTAGGTGTAGAGAGCAATAAGGTCACCCCTCAGTCTCCTCTTCTCCAGGCCAGGCAACCCCAGCTCCCTCAGCCTTTCCTCATAGGGCTTGTGTTCCAAACCCCTTACCAACTTCATTGCCCTTCTCTGGACACGTTCCAGCAAGACAACATCCTTCCTAAACTGAGGGGCCCAGAACCAGACACAGTACTCAAGGTGTGGCCTAACCAGTGCAGTGTACAGGGGCAGAATGACCTCCCTGCTCCTGCTGGCCACACTCTTCCTGATGCAGGCCAGGATGCCATTGGCCTTCTTGGCTGCCTGGGCACACTGCAGGCTCAAGTTGAGCCTACCATCAACCAGTACCCCCAGGTCCCTCTCTGCCTGGCCACTCTCCAGCCTCTCTGACCCCAGCCTGTAGCAGTGCCTGGGGTTGTTGTGGCCAATGTGCTAAGATTGTTAAATATCTGTGCCTGTAGCTTTATTTCCTACAGATACCTGTTTTTACCTCTCCATTAGCTAGTGCAATACATACCTTAAAATTCAATTCACTCCTACTTTCACCATTCCAATAGTTTCTCCTTCAGCACAGTATTAAATACTAGGTGTGACCAGTCAGGCCAGGGTGGCTGTGTGGCCTAAGGCCCTGCATTCAGGGTGCAGTCTCTGTTGGAGCTGTGGGTTTGAATCCCACTTCGGACAGCTCTGTTTCAGAGGATGGTGGTGAATGGTGCTGCAGCCAGCCACTAGTGGTGTACCCCAAGGGTCAGTGCTTGGCCCCCCTACTGTTTTTGGATTGTGACCGGTTTAGGCTGTGGCTTTAAGAAATGGACACTTTCTGAACACTCTGGCTGAATGTATAGAAAACAAAGATATCCAAAACTAATTTAATTGTATATTTTTGTGCATATTCATTGCATTCCATTTCTGCTTGTAAATACAGCTTCTTTCAGCCTACCATCGACCAGCACCCCTAGGTCCCTCTCTGCCTGGCCACTCTCCAGCCACTCTGACCCCAGCCTGTAGCACTGCATGGGGTTGTTGTGGCCAACGTGCAGAACCCAGCACTTGGATGTGTTAAATCTCATGCCATTGGACTCTGCCCATCTGTCCAGCCTGTCGAGGTCCCTCTGCAAAGCCTCTCTACCCTCCAGCAGATCAACTCCTGCCCCCAGCTTGGTGTCATCCACAAATTTACTGATGATGGACTCAATGCCCTCATCCAGATCATCAATAAAGATGTTGAAGAGGATGGGGCCCAGCACTGATCCTTGGGGCACACCACTAGTGACTGGCCGCCAGCTGGATGTGACACCATTCACCACCACTCTCTGGGCTCGGCCCTCCAGCCAGCTCCTAACCCAACACAGTATCACAGGTTGGAAGAGACCTTGAAGATCATCGAGTCCAACCTGTAACCACAAACCTCACAACTAGACCATGGCACCAAGTGCCACATCCAGTCCCCTCTTGAACGCCTCCAGGGACAGTGACTCAAACACCTCCCCGGGCAGCCCATTCCAATTACAAATCACTCTCTCAGTGAAGAACTTTCTCCTCACCTTGAGCCTAAACTTCCCCTGGCGCAGCTTGAGACTGTGTCCCCTTGTTCTGGTGCTGGTTGCTAGAGAGAAGAGGCCAACCCCTTCCTGGCTACAACCAGCTTTCAGGTAGTTGTAGAGAGCAATGAGGTCACCCCTGAGCCTCCTCTTCTCCAGGCTAAACAGCCCCAGCTCCCTCAGCCTCTCCTCATAGGGCCTGTCCAAGTGTGGTGGTTTGGGCTGGGTGCCCTTATGGCACACTTCCTGTGTCCAGAAGTCCAGCCCAGTGGGTGGACACAGGAAAACCATGTATCTCCTACCACAACCCCCTGCACCACTATAAGATCTAGCGTGGGGTCCGCCTCTTTCTCTTTCTTCCCTTGCCAGCACCCGGTAACTGGGGGAGACGTCTCCTGGCCTTGGGCCTGACTAGGCCCAAGGCCAGGGGGATGGGCGGTCTCAGGCCTGGCCAGCTGAGACTAGCCTAGCAGTGGGGGAAGAACGAGCCCTGGGGGTCTTGGGCCCACCCTCAGGTGGGGATGGGGTTCATCCGGGTGTGTTTTGGGGTTTCTTCTGTCACTGTTTCTGATTTCTTTGTGCACTTTCACCTTTTTCTATTTAAGCTTTTCCATCACTTTTGCAATCCGTTTGCCAGAGTCGTTATTTTGCCTGTGGTGGGGAGGGTGGTTGTCTCAACCCACTACACCAAGCCATGGGCTGATAGCTTGGCCAGGAGTTTGCTGTGGGGGACAGTGTCAAAGGCCTTGCTGAGGTCCAGGTAGACCTCATCCACAGGCCTCCCCACATCCACCAGGTGGGTCACCTGATCATAGGAGGAGATCAGATTGGAGAGGCAGGACCTGCCCTTCCTAAATCCATGTTGGCTGGGCCTGAGCCCTTGGCCATCCTGTAAGTGCTGTGTGATTGCACTCAAGATGACCTGTTCCATAGTCTTGCCTGGCACTGAGGTCAGGCTGACAGGCTTATAATTCCCTGGCTCCTCCTTCTGGCCCTTCTTGTGGATGGGCACCACATTGGCCAGCTTCCAGTCTTCTGGGACCTCTCCAGTGAGCCAGGACTGTTGAAAAATGATGGAGAGCGGTTTGGCCAGCTCATCTGCCAGCTCTCTCAGCACCCTAGGATGGATCCCATCCGGTCCCATGGACTTGTGGGGGTCCAAGTGGCTGAGGAGCTCACTAACTAGCCCCTCCTCCTGGAACAGTGGGAAACTATGCAGCTCCCTGGCTCCTTCTGCCAGCTGTGCAGGACAGCTGTCTGGAAGACGTTCTGTCCTGCTAGTAAAAATTGAGGCAAAAATAAAAATTGAGGCAAAAAGTAAAAATTGAGGCAAAGATACCAAAAATGTGTTGCAGTCATGCTCATGATCTTTTGTTTTATATAATTTGATTTTGCTAAGATCAGAATTGTTTAATTTTGAAGAAATGGGAGTTTTCTCTTTGGGTTTGACTGTTTCATTGTCTTTCAGGTGCCACACACAGTCACAGCCTTGCTGGGAGCTTGGATTCAAACTGTTCACACTATTATTTTTCATTTTACAATTAAAAATAATCCTACAGGAGCCATTTGGACAAACTTTGCTAGACAAGAAAGGTATGTCCAAGTTTAAACTCAGGACTGAATAAAGAAGGAAGAAGTTATCTGCATGAATATCTATCTGTAGCACAAAAGCCTAAGTTTGCACGAGTGATTTTAACCTTTAACCTTGCCAGGAGGCTGTTAGAAGTAAAAAAATGGCAAGAAAAACAATGGGAAAAGTGCTGTCAGTTTGTCTCCTACCCATGGAGCTAGCATCAGGGAAATTATAGCTTACAACTTGTCTCCTGATCAGCAACAAAGCAGACATTAAATAATTCAAGCTGTCATTTTTAGGGACATCATGAGTGGAGCAATTGGCAGTAACCAAGCATGAAACTTTCAGACATGGTAAAAGATTACTGCAGATGATAGGGTAAAACAAGCTGTGCCCAGGAGTGTTCCCAGGTGAAGGGACAAGATCACCCACAATGGCCCCAGCCCAACACAGCTGACAGGTGCCCAGACCCCAAGGTTCAGGTGCAGGGACTGTCTCCCACAGGTGATCAACAGCCTGCCATCCAGTTTTGGTGGGCCAAGTTTGCTCCCCAGCATGATCTCTTTCAAGAAACTCACAAAGAGCAGTGGAGCTGTGAACCCTTTCTGCAGCGCTGGAGGGAGCAGTCTGATACCCCTGGGTCTGCCTTCTCACAATAGAAGAGTTCTGTGGCTGCACAGTGTTTTATACCTTGCAGATAAATGAGTTACAATAATACTTTGGAAATTAAAATACCCTGGAAATTACAGATCAGTACTCAGAGAGATCCTTTTTGAAGACCAGCATAAAGTTCTCTTTCTGGAAGACCATCTTGGCAGCAATTTTGTTAGAGATGGGTTTCATCTCAGAAGTTGTCAGTTCATTGATCTCACATCTGCTTTAGGATACTCACAGTCCCACACTGGCAGTGCTGAATCTCCTTTCTGTGCTACGCATCCTTAGAGTTGCTGATCTAGCAGCATTTATCTGTGTTTGGACAGATTAGTATCATCCCATGCCTCTGACCTCACACTAACCTATGCAAGACTTGCTTCTACAAATTAATAGAGGAAAGAAAATTACTGGACAAATTTTCATTTATAGGTACAGTATTTGCAGAGGACTTCTTTAAGTCAAGCAGTCCTCAGCACTCTAAAAATAGTTGACATAGAACTGATTAAAAGCCTGCTTAAACTAGCAGAAAATTACAGTTTTGAAATGGTCTCGATTGAGATCACAGGCAAGAATTACCGAATTACTGGACTGGAAAGGAAGATTGGGATGGAAAAGTATATGTTCTTGATGAGAGAGAGGCAGAGACAGCTATTCCAGAGCACCACAGCATCAAAGCTAGAAGGCTCACATTCAAAGTGTGAGAAAGCAACAGATCAGGAGTAGGGAAGATGCAGAAACAGAGCTGTCATGGTGCTGTGGCTAGCAATCATTTTCCTTCAGATTCCCCCTAATCCTCATTGAGTTGTGCAGGTGAGATGGACTCATTGGAAATAGGGAAAGCAGAACTCTTGGCAGCTCGTTTTTGCTGAATGTGTGCTGTTTTTTCATTGGATGAAAAAACATTAGATCCATGCTCACATCACCTACATGTAACTGAACATCTGCTGCCCAGCTGCAGGTGTCATGGCTTACATGCTTTTAAGGCATTTAGCTTGCTCCAAGAGAGCCATAAAGGCATGAAACCCATGCCTCAAGTGGTAGAATGATGTTGCTTGCCTGCAAGTCAGGCCTTCATGTATGTCCTGCTTGTCTCATTTCTCTGAATTGTACTTTCAGTAGAATGAAGCAAATATGGTGAAGAATTCTCAAAGTCTGTGTCCTGTGGACTGACAGAAGATGATGCTTTTTAATGCATCCAATCTTCCTTCACAGCAGTGTCAGTAGTAAAAAAATCCATCTGTATTGTGAGTTAAATATAAACCTTTAGTTCATACCAGTTTGTTTAGAGCAGGGTGCTGGACAGAGAATTGCAAATTTGTCCAGCCTGCAGAACATGAGTTTGTAACTACTAGGACAGCTGTCCTTAGCGCCTGCTTCTGATTGCAAGAGGGGAAATGATTGTATACTTTTAAAGAAAAGGGCATGAAGATGGAACAATTTAGTAATTTTCTGCTGAATCTTAAGGCTGGAGTGAGAATGCAAGAAGTCAATAGTGATGTTTTCATTTCAGAGGGGCACTTGGTCTCCTTAACCAAAGTATTAAAATTTCATCCAATTAAGGTGGTATCTACCCCTTTAACAGGACTGTGGCTCAGAGAGCAGGTGACAGCTGCTTCTCTGTATATAGAACTATAATCCTCCTCAATTATCAAAGACTTAAATTACTATTATTTCCTTCCTTAAATATGTGAAAGAAAAATTGTAGGCTGTTGAGTGAATTTTCCTCTGGAAAAACTGCATATTCCTAGTATACAAGTCCAATGAAAGTTCGTGAGTTTATCACTGCTAACACTGTATTCTAATAATTTGCCTGACAAGTCCTTGGCTCATATTTTGATGTTTTGAATTAAGAGATTTTTTTTTTACTGCTTTCAAGTAAGAGAAATCAAACAGCACTATTCACAGGCATATAACAATACGTATTGATCATAATCAAACTGCATACAGTGTTAGTATCAGAGGGCTCCTCTCTAGGACAATTCTCAGTTGCCAGGGCAAACTAATGCTGTTTATCACATGATGCTGTTTTTCTTGGTCAGTGTTGCTCCACTAGGATTCACCCTGAGAACTCCTCAAGGAGTTTGCATGCAAACCACTTTTTTTTCCCCCAGGTAAATCAGATATTTTCACGCTTCCTTGGCTTAGTGACCTTCATCCATGAGGTAATACAAGGATTAATGGATGTATTTTTAGTGCTATTGATAATATTGTCAACAGCCTGCTCTTCGAAGTGTGGTGAAATACAGATTAGTTCAGAATTATGAAGCTCACAAGTTATTCTTAGTTCCTGTAAAACAGCAAACTGCTGGCTAAGCTGTCAGCTCATGGCTTGGACAGCAGCACTCTGCGCTGGGTTAGGAACTGGCTGGAAGGCCGAGCCCAGAGAGGGGTGGTGAATGGTGCCACATCCAGCTGGCGGCCAGTCACTAGTGGTATCCCCCAGGGATCAGTGCTGGGCCCCATGCTCTTTAATATCTTCACTGATGATCTGGATGAAGGCATTAAGTCAGGCATCATCAAATTTGCAGATGACACCAAGTTCGGAACAGATGTTGGTCTGTTAGAGGGAAGAAGGGCTCTGCAGAGGGACCTTGATAGGCTGGACAGATGGGCAGAGTCCAACATGATGGCATTCAACAAATCCAAGTGCCAGGTGCTGCACTTTGGCCACAACAACCCCATGCAGAGCTACAGGCTGAGGTTTGAGTGGCTGGAGAGCTCCCAGAGAGGGACCTGGGGGTGCTGATTGACAGCCACCTACACATGAGCCAGCAGTGTGCCCAGGTGGCCAAGAAGGCCAATGGCATCCTGGCCTGCATCAGGAACAGTGTGGCCAGGAGGAGTAGGGAGGTCATTCTGCCCCTGTACACTGCACTGGTTAGGCCGCAACTCAAGTAGTGTGTCCAGTTCTGGGGCCCTCAATTTAAGAAGGACATTGAGACACTTGAACATGTCCAGAGAAGGGCAACAAGGCTGGTGAGGCCTTGAGCACAAGCCCTGTGAGGAGAGGCTGAGGGAGCTGGGGTTGTTTAACCTGGAGAAGAGGAGGCTCAGGGGCGACCTCATTGCTCTCTACAACTACCTGAAGGGTGGTTGTAGCCAGGAAGGGGTTGGTCTCTTCTCTCTAGCAACCAGCACCAGAACAAGAGGACACAGTCTCAAGCTGCGCCAGGAGAAGTTTAGGCTCGAGGTGAGGAGAAAGTTCTTCACCGAGAGAGTGATTCGTCATTGGAATGGGCTGCCCAGGGAGGTGGTTGAGTCACTGTCCCTGGATGTGTTGAAGAGGGGATTGGATGTGGCACTTAGTGCCATGGTCTAGTCATGATGTCTGCGGTGACAGGTTGGACTTGATGATCTTTGATGTCTCTTCCAACTTTGGTGATACTGTGATGCTGTGAATTAAAATCATTAGCACAAACCATTCTTAAACATCTAGAACAGAACAAGGTGAGCAGAAGAAAGAATAGGTTTGCCAATTATAAACAATGCTAGTCAGCCTGGCACCATTTGATAAACAGTTTTCAGGCAGAAACACTGGAATCATCCAGTATTTTGATTTTGATTTTCATGCCAGTTCAAATTATTTTTTTCCTAACCTGTCTAAGCAAGAAGGGTCTAGGTAGCCTTTAAGGTGGGTGCAATATTTTCTGGGTGATAAGTAACTGACAGGATGCATTATTAATACAAGTTGTGGGTGACGAGCTAATGCAGCAAGCAGTCCATGGTCCAGTTCTCTTTAACATTTTCAATATTGAGCTGTATGGGGGAAAATAAAATATGCTTATTAATTTTTCAAAAGGCACCTTATTGGAACTGACCACAGATACATTGGAAGATAAAGCTAAAATTCAAAATTGTCCTGATAAGTTTGATGTATTGAAAAAGTAGAGTGTCAATAATCACAGGATCACAGAATGTTAGGGCTTGGAAGAGACCTTGAAATACTATCTAGTCCAGCCCCCCTGTCAGAGCAGGATCACCTAAAGCAGATCACACAGGAACGCAACCAGGTGGGTTTTGGATATCTTCATAGAGGGAAACTCCACAACCCCCTTGGGCAGCCTGTTTCAGTGTTCTGTCACCCTTGCAGTGAAAAAATTTCCCCCCATGTTTCCTATGATGTAAAACACAAGGTACTTTCTTTGGAAGGCTTCTTCAAATAAACATGGGATATAGAACAGCTGGCAAGATAAAACTTCTTCATGAAGCCACTATGAATCTTGAGCTGAGAAAGAGGACTTACAAAGCCAGAAAAAGTTATAGTCGAATAGAAACAGAAATGTTGAGAAATCCTTCCATTCTGTTTAGCCTGAGAGCCCAAGCCCCCTGCACAGCTGCAGTGCTGAGTCTGAAGCTGGGTGCTGTCTTTTGAAAAGGAATCTAGAAAGGAAGTGAACAAGCCACCTAGGGTTATTTTAGAAAGAAGATAGATGTCACATAGTGTCAGCAGCTAGTCACAAAAAAAATCACCAAAATTTCCCTTTTAAGCCTAATTACATTCCTTCTCTCCCTGGCTTTACTGATCCCAACATTGACAGGCTTTTCCTAATGCCCAGGTCTATCCTGTCTACAAAATCTGACAAAATTAGACATGATATCCTGAAATAGAACTAAAAAAAAATCCAATTGAAAACCATAACTAGAGGAGGTAACAATTTTATTGGATGAAACACTCACTTCACTTGAACTGTGACATGGGACAAAAGTTTATTTGCTTGCAGAAGGTTTGACATTGACATGACATTGACATGAGATTGACAGTTACAACATGAGGGATGGCAGAAGGCAACCTTAAGTTTGGGATGTTGTTGGGAAAGATTGGTCTTGTCTGGTTGGTTTTCAAGTAAGCTTCTAGGCTTCAGTCCTGTAAATTCAAAGCTCAGAATGCAAGTTGTTGAGTCTGGTGGGACATCTGTAGTACTTCATACTCTCAGGATACTTTTTCACAGCTCATTTATAACCAACACCTTTTCTCAGGACAGACATCTTGGAGTGAACTCAGCAGAGTCATACTGCTGCAGACTGAGTAAGTGAGAGGCGTGTGAATTGCATTTCTTTCTCTGAATCATAAGTCAGTGGAAAAGTTTTTAATATACTTGTAGCACATTGGTCACCCAAATGGAGTGTGAATTACATTGCTTTCTAAATGGCCATCTAGCTGTGGAGCGCTCTTCAAAGTGATGATTTAAAATCAGCTAATTTTTAAAATAGCTTTTGCGGTTTGAAGCACGTTAGCTTGTCTCAATTTCCAGAGTAGTACCAGAGACATGAGCAAAGCAGGCAACCCTCCTAGTCAGCATTGGTATAGAGTGTAATAAGTGCTGCCATTTAGTGTGGAAAAAATCAGTTAATTTTTATCACACGCAGTAACACAGAACAACATTGTGTGGCAAGTTCAGTGCTTCTGACTTGATGCTTGCTAAATGGCATCTACAAATACTGAAGATTCCTGGCACGTACTTTTGGTATCTCAAGTTACGCATTTCTAGGGTTTAGGGAATGCCTGAGCAGGGGTGAAATTCTCTGGCACGTCATCTCTTTTCCCAAACATATTCTTCTTGGATCTATCCCAAAACATACACAGGGATGGTCCAATGTTTCTGTGGACAGGCTTTTTCTTTTCCTTGGGCAGTTTAATTTTTCTTTTGTATGCAAACTAATCTTTAATGATGTCATCATCTAAGATTGTTCATTGTTTAGTGTTCAAGAAGCATAAATAATGTTCTGGAAAGATACAACAAATTCTAGTAGAACCATCCAGTGTTCAACCAGCTAAATGGTTTTGGCTATTTCTTAATCCTTTGTATTCATTGCTATTCCGATTTTTCATGAAATGCCAAAACACGGTTTAAGGACACTCCTTTTCTGTGTCCTTTACTAATTTATTACCATTTTGTGAAGGCACTGTCCTGTTATCCATGAAGATAATGAAAAATTCTCCTTGACTTCAATATCAGGAGAAAATTACCTAAAGTGAGCAATTTTATCAGCTGGAATTTATTTATGTCTTAAAGGCCTTAGCCCTGTGAGTTCCTGAATGTCTGCTAGCAAGCACTGAAAATGCTCAGCTTCCACGGATGTCTGCAGGGGCTTAGAGCACTCAGCAACTTGCAATACTGCCTCAAAATTAACCAAGAGAAATAATTTCAAGTGTAGAACACAAAGTAACATCTTTTATGGCATCTGTGTTTCTTAATCACTGTATATAACCTGAATGCTGTGTGGAAATGATACCTTTTCATCTATGACAAGTTTTTCCAAAGTTTAGACACATTTCTACCCTAGAAGTTTTTGCCACATCCTGTTCTTTCTCATAAGGTTGTGACTAAGATAAATAGATTTTGGAGAAACATTAGAGTGGGAGTATGTGGGAGGAATTGTATATTACTAACTCATTTTTTAGCAGATAAATTTTTTAAAGCTTGTTGAATTTTTTGCTTGATTCCATTAGAAAGGAATATGACAATGGTACCTACAGAATATACATTCTTAGAGAACAGCGCTATTTAATTTCATATTAAATGGAATATACCATGGAAAGCTACTGAATAACATCTGAGGAAATCTACTTTAAATCCTGACATTTAAAGGCATGGAAAATGGATATTGATGGTGACAGGACTTGAAATAACTTTAAGACTTGGCCCAGTTTCTCTCTGAGGTAGTGACAGGACTCCCTATGCGTATTAATGACGACTGGATGAGACACTAAATCCCAGTCTTAATTTGGTATACCATAAAACCCCTCTATGGCACAATTCTACCAAAGATGTGTCCTGTGATGTCTGCACCTTCACCAATACTCTGCCATTCCCATCAACCTCTCTGCCAGTTTTTTTCAGGGACTTATGGCTGATCCAAAGAAAGACTATTTTGTATGTGTTTCAGCTGCAGTAACAGGTTTCTCACGTGGAAGGTGAAGACCATACTTGGAAACTGTAAGTAAGATGTGCTCCAAGGAGATTTTTATGGGAAGAAGGATGAGGAGTGACTGCAAGTGAGAATGTACCAGAAACAAACAGGGCACCAAGGTGGTGCCACATCCAGCTGGAGGCCAGTCACCAGTGGCGTCCCCCAGGTATCAGTGCTGGGACCATCCTCTTCAATGTCTTCATTGACGATCTGGATGAGGGGACTGAGACAGTCATCAGCAAATTTGCAGATGACACCAAGTTGGGAGTAGATGTTGGTCTGTTAGAGGGCAGAAGGGCTCTGCAGAGGGACCTTGATAGGCTGGACAGATGGGCAGAGTCCAACAGAATGGCATTCAACAAATCCAAGTGCTGGGTGCTGCACTTTGGCCACAACAATCCCATGCAGAGCTACAGGCTGGGGTCAGAGTGGCTGGAGAGCTGCCATACAGAAAGGGATCTGGGGGTGCTGATCGACAGCCACCTGAGCATGAGCCAGCAGTGTGACCAGGTGGCCAAGAAGGCCAATGGCATCCTAGCCTGCTTTAGGAATAGTGTGGCCAGCAGGAGCTGGGAAGTCATTGTGCCCCTGTACTCTGCATTGGTTAGGCCACACCTTGAGTCCTGTGTCCAGTTCTGGGCCCCTCAATTTAAGAAGGACATCGAGACACTTGAATGTGTCCAGAGAAGGGTAACGAGGCTGGTGAGAGGCCTTGAGCACAAGCCCTGTGAGGAGAGGCTGAGGGAGCTGGGGGTGTTTAACCTGGAGAAGAGGAGGCTCAGGGGTGACCTCATTGCTCTCTACAACTACCTGAAGGGTGGTTGTAGCCAGGAAGGGGTTGGTCTCTTCTCTCTAGCAACCAGCACCAGAACAAGAGGACACAGTCTCAAGCTGCAACAGGGGAAGTTTAGGCTCGAGGTGAGGAGACGGTTCTTCACTGAGAGAGTCGTTTGCCATTGGAATGGGCTGCCCGGGGAGGTGGTAGAGTCGCTGTCCTTGGAGGTGTTCATGAGGGTACTGGACGTGGCACTTGGTGCCATGGTCTAGTCATGGGATCTGTGGTTACAGGCTGGACTTGATGATCTTCGAGGTCTCTTCCAACCTTAGTGATACTGTGATGAGTTTAGACTTTTTCCCCAAATGTTTTCAGCCATATAGGTGTAATCTGATGCCTAGACAAGTATATTTCTTGTTAACGGAGGAATAACCACAAGTATATAAACAAGTACTCAAAAATATGGGGTTTTGAGGACAGCAGGAGGTGCACTTAAGCAAATGAGAGCAGGACAACCTTAGTGCAGGAGCCAAGAAGAGTCAAGGAGAAGTTGCAGGCTGAGGAAGGCTGGAGGTGTTATCAACAGACATGGAAATTAAAAGGTAAGCAAAGTCTTAGCAGAAAAATACAAAGAAGGTTTATATGTCACCATCCCCTGCTGGTTTCATTCCATCTTCTGCTCTCACTGCATCCAGTCGTGAAAGCATAAAGCTGAATTTGTGACATGATGTTCAGTAGACTGAACATTGCACCCACAAGACAGTGATTCTACTGGAAAATGAACTCAGGAGGAAAGCTGCTATCCTAGATCAAATTCCTATCTAAATCACAAAAGCAATAGAAATATATAGAATAATATCTAGAAATAGAATATATATATATAAATGTGTGTGTGTATAAAATATATGATCAGATTTCACAGGAAATACGTACTCTGTGAAACACAACTGCTTTCCTTAGAAGCCCTTTGGACAAAAAAAAATATAAATCCAATGCTAGGTGCAAACTCAAAACTTGTATTTTTTCCATGGGTGCTGGAAGGGTACAAACCAAACCCCATGTGCAAGGTACTGCACATTCATCTTTATTTCTTAATTGAGCTGTCTTATTAATCTTGCTTTTCTTTCCTGTGTGCTTAATAACACCTTCAGCCTTCCTCAGCCTGGGACTCTTGAGATGCTCCTTAAAGCCATCTGGAGAAGCTGGGCTTGCTCTCAGGATGAAGACTCACTGTGCTATGAGCAGGGACTAGCTGGGGCCCCACAATGGCTGACATAGTTGGAGCACTGCTGTTTGCACTGGAGGATTTATAGAGGTATTGTGACATCAAAGTGATTCTTCCAAGTGTGGTACAAGTCTCTTTCTTCTCTCTGGCATGGGCAGGGTCAGCAGGATTGTAAGGTTGGTTTAGAGACCAAAGGAATACATTTACCAAGTCAAAAAAGGTTTGCTGCCTAGTGCTAGCTACCTGCTACTGCCAAGTCTTACTGACCACCTGTAGTTAAATGTCTGCCCATGCAGGCTGGAGACCACCCAACCTGTGTTTACTGCTGCACTTGAAGAACCCACTCATGCTGTTTCTGTTTTCAACCTCTTATGCCTTTAATTAAGATGCTTAAGTTCAGTCTATGATCAGAATACCCATAAGAAATAATGAATATTTGCCAAGCAACCATGCTAATAACCTCGATCCAGTCTGCTTGTACATGGCACAATGTGCCTTACTTGGTATTCATGTGAAAAGTCACACAAGCCATGGGGAGAAGGAAAGACCTCTCAGGAAGACCTGAGAAGTACTGCAGTGTGAGAAGGACAGCATGCTGTGACCCCCTGGGAGTGGGCAGCAGGAGCTGCCAGGAAGTAGGTTTCCTCTCTGGAGGGGTTATTTTGGTGTGTGTCAGTTCTGGTCAATTAGACAGATACTGTATCTTCATGCTCATAGGCAGTAGTGACTCACTTTAAAAGAAGAATTGAGAAGTCAGGAAAGGGACAGAGTAAAGAAATTCCACGGAAGGACGTTTGCTGTGCTCTGGCTCCTCTGCGTTGAACCAAAGGTTTTTATTCCTCACATTGAATATTTCCATTACACATTCATTTCAAATGCAGGCTTGGTGTTTTGAAGGGCACTTTGTATTAGTTTTATCCAGATTCAGATTATTTGCAATCCAGACAGAAAGCAGGCATTCTTTGCAAGGCAAGTAGAAAACATATCTGAACACAAATCAAAAGAATTATTATGGCATACACACTTTGTACCCATTACTGAATCCCCAAGGCACTTTCTGTTTGTTTAGGCACTTTACCTTGTGCTGCTTCTGGTTGGACTGGGTGTAAACTCAGCAATTAATAAGAATAGCTGAAATGGATAACATAAAAAGATGTGATATTCTTGAAAGCTCCTGTGTTTCAAACTTGCATACAGGTGAAAGCTACCAAAGAAACACCTCCCACTGTTCTCAAGTAGATAATTTTTTTTCAGCACAACAGATACTTGTATAACCATCTGTCATAGGGTGGTCGTCTGATCTCATTTCAGTCCAAGGCAAGCTCAGATTCACTGTGTAATGAAAAATGGCATTTGCACAAAGTGGAGAGAAAAGGCATTGTTTTGTTTTACACTGCTCACAAGATGTTTCATATCACATAAAACCCCCTTATCTGTAACTTAACAGTGAATGCTAGAAAAAACAACATTGTTCCTTTATAGGAGATGTCTTGTTTCTGAAAATACATTATCTCTCACATTTCCCTACCCACAAAGTAACCTCTGTTCATAAGCAAATCCACTCAACGCCCTAACAGTGATCTAGAGTAAACATCCGACATGCACTGCTTTCAAATTCCTCTTTGTTTAGGCATGAATTACCCATGTTTATATCCTTTGTATACTGCCTAAAGGAAAGACAAATGATACAAGGGATGTTTTACATTATCAGTCATGGCAGAGGTTATGCCTGTGTTTATCTGATCCTCTTTTATTGAATTACAAATGGTAAGATAACGTGCTGGGTATACAATGGTCACGAATTTCAGGGTAGATTTTCACAGTGGATGTTTGAATTAAATGTATTAGATGCCAGGACAGACAGTTGTCAAGGTTCCTAGTGATCTGCAAAACCTGTAGCCATCTCATATAATAAAAAAATCTCTTTTCAATATCAGTGCACTGCTCATTTTAAAACACTCTGTTTACATTAGGTAATATTTTCCTGCCTGCCCACATTCACTGTTCAATAAATTGTGTTGGAGTGTCCCATCTCATCAAGGACACCCTTCAGTGCTACCTACCAATGCCAAACAAAATAGCAACATTAAAACTTCAAATCTGCAACTATGCAAGTCAAGAGAAAGAGGGGTTGAGGGGGTGGGGAACCACCACCAAAACCAACCAACCAACCAAACAAACCCAGAGCTCTGTGGCTCTTTTCCTACAAAATACCTATGATTCTGAGTGCACCTTCGGTTGCCCAAGGAGGTGGTTGAGGCCCCTTCCCTGAAGATATTCAAGGTGAGGCTCGATGAGGTCATGAGCAGCCTGGTCTGGTTGGAGATGTCCCTGCTGACTGAGGGGAGTGTGGTAGGTTGAGAGGCCAATTCTCCCACCACAGGCAAAAAAAATGACTCAGACAAACAGATTGCAAAAATGGTGGAAAGTTTAAATGGAAAAAAAACAATGGAAGTTTTACAGAGAACTACAAACACCATGACAAAAGAGAGATCCCAAAGCATACCCAAAAGCATCTCATCCCGACCTGAGGGTACACCCAAAAGCACCAGGGCTCTTTCTACCACCCCCAGCCCTGGGCCTAGCCAGGCCCAAGAGGGGCTGCGAGGCCGCTTACCCCATTACCCAGGTAGCAATGAGGGAAGAAAGAGAGACCCCCTGCTGATGTCTTATAGGGGAGCAGGGCATTATGGGATGAAATGCATGGCTTCCTGTGCCCACCCACTGGGCTGGACCCTTTTAGGACATCACAAGTGTGGCTTGTGTGGTGGCATCAGGGGCGGGCCCCCCAGCCTGAACCATCACAAGGAGGTTGGACTGGATAACCTTCAGAGGTCCCTTCCAGGCTGGACCATTCTACGATTCTACGACCCTACGATTCTAAGACCCTCTGTCCTTACCATAGATTTCTGCCTTGGGAGAGCTCAATAAAAGTAATACAGAGCTTTGAAGTGATTAAAAAAATAGTACAGAGAGCATGTGCTTTGTTTGTTTTGTTCTGGGCTTAAGATTTCTTTGCTACTTTACAAGGCTCACTATCAAATACACTACTTGCTTTATATGAAAGCAGTTGAAGCTCCAAACATAAATCTATCAATGCAGCAACTTACTGCCTTGTTTTCTCAGCTCTGGATCTTGCAAACAGCCAGTTCTCAGAGTTTTCTGAGCAAAGGCACTAGAAAAATATTTTATGGAATATGCACCTGGAAAAGGTGTCATTTTTCAGCCTCTCATGGCTTTGACATGGCCTGGTCTGGCACTTCTGTGCTTCCTCCTCCAGGAAGAAAAGACAGATGTTTTGAACATTCAGTAAAAAACAATTAAGTTCTGACAATGAGGATAACAAAAAAGAGGCAGTTTTGTTAACAGTGCTGGGGGTTGTTTATTTTGTATCTTTCATGACCTCTGTAGTCTTAAAATTTGCAAAGGAGCCATTCAGCACCTAGGCAGGTATCTTGCTGTTCTCATGCAGGACCACTAAGTTACGGCTGAACTATAAGACAAAAGACTACTATTATAAGACTACGATAACACACTATTCACTGGGCTGTGTAGTCTTATCTTCAATTCCACTTCAGAAATGCACTTCCTGGAGCATTACATCCAACTACTGATGTACTGCATACTGAAATAACTGAGTGAGCTCTAGCCCAAACTTTTCCCTTCATAGTCTTTGCTTTTTGAGAGCTATTTTACACATACATTGGAGGATGATATTTCAGCAAATACCACTCCTCCTGATCTAACACACAGAGGTGAGGAAAGACTTTGTGGGATGCCTTTCTGTGCTCACTAGGCAGCAGGTGAAGAACAATCTTCAAAGATGCTTTTTCCAACCAGCAATAATCTTGATTACTAACTTTCAAACCTGGAAAACCTCAAATTGTGTGGCATCTCCAGGAGACCACTGCAAGGAGTAACTTTTTCCCCCATCTTTGTGGGATCACCTCACTCCTCCCCAGCAACAGGGGAGAGGTGTTAGATTATTTTATTTCTGACACTATGGAAGCTAATCAATATTTTATTTCCACAGAAACTGTGCTGTGGTGGAGTAGGAAGGTTCCCCCCCCCACACACAAAAGAATTCCACAGCTAACTCAGCCGGAGAAGCAGATGAAAGTTGTATTTTACAAGCAGATATGGAATGCAATGAATATGTACAAAAATATACAATATTTACAATATATACAGAAATATACAGCAATGTATGTAATACAGGAAACCTTTCCCCAACCCCCCTGCGGCCAGGGGGTTCGGCCTGCCCCCTCCCTTCTCCCTCCCTACCTCCCTTTTTCCCAAAAGGGTTAGAGAGAGAGAGAAAGGAAGGTAATTAAAAGGGGAAAACTTTGTTAAAGCTCAAAGCGAATGCAAAAAGTTAGTTTTCTTATCTGGTTAGAGAGGAATCGTAGAGAGAAACGAGCCAGCTCACAGCACAGGGGAAGAAGAAGACGACTCCGACTGAAAGACTAAACAAAAAAACTACAACTGGGTCCCACCAATGAAATTGAATTAGCATATCATTGTTTTCATTCTAATATCAAAATATTCGCCCAGAGTGTTCAGAAAGTGTCTCTTTCTTAAAGGCACAGCCTAAACCGGTCACACTGTGCTTTCATTACAAATGCTCTAGGCATCTCTCCTCTCTCTCCCCAGCTAGTCTCTTCATCTGGTCTCCAGGGAGTCATAGGGTGGGTGGTGGCAGGGACCCTGGGGACCCAGGGCTCAATGTTGTACAGCTGTGCTCTTTCCATCCTGTGTGTGGGAGCGGATCTAGTGGAGGTCAGCTAGAGGAGCTGCAGGGTGGAATTTGAATGATTTCACAGGTTATTTTCTTCCCCCTTACAGCTTACGCAGTACTGCTGTCTTGCTTCACAGTTCATGCAAGGTCTATTAGTTCCCTCCTGAGTGTGTAGAAGGACTCTGGATGTAAATGAAGTGCACAACACTGGAAATATTCAGGGTAGAGACTCCAGGACACTACTAGACATTGTGCACTTAGGTTTTCTGGCTGTTTCCATGGCTGCTCAGATCCCCACCAGCCCAGCTGCACAGCCCTGTAGGAAGGGACATGACAACAGACTATTTGCTGGGCTGTATAGTCTTATCCTCAATTCCATTTCAGAAATGCACTTCCTGGAGCATTACTTCCTACCACTGACTGACTCTAAATAGCAGCAGTCAATCTCATAGTCTTTGATAAAATAAATCTCACTTTGGGTTTTAAAAAAACCCACATCCTTGCATATAGGGCACAAAAGAGCATGTGGAGTGGGGGAAATATTGAAATAACTTTATTTAATATTACAGAAAGCACAAATGGGTGAAAACAGTCAGTTATGCTCTTTTACCTGCTGTTGTTTCTCTGCTCCCAGTGAGCTGCATGGGCAGGATCCTGTGTAGAGAGGATAACTATGTACAGGCACAAAGCCATTCAAGGACTCTATCTGCAGAGAAGATAAAGGGATGATATGAAGGATTTGGAAGGGCATAATTCTCATTTTCAACACACTCAATCCCTTTTGTCACATTCGAGTTCCATGTGCAGGAGTGAGTCAGCACCAACTTACTGCTACATAGTATTCTAGCAGCGTCTGTCAAGAGCCAATGAAGGCCAGGCAGCAGCCAGAACACAGCAGCATAAAGCACCCTACCTGCTAACTGCCAATAGATTTTACTTCCTACCTGGACCAGGTTGGCATCCTGCACTGAACTTTAAGCAGTCCCACCTTCACTTCCCCAGTATCTATGTGGGTTTGCTGGCAGCCAGCTTGGATACGCCTGAGCCAGACAAAAGTCCTAGTAGTTAGAGTAGCCACAGCACACCGTGCTTGACTCTAAAAAAAAATCCAGGCCAAAGAAAATAAATGCCTGAAATAAGGTTACTACTGCAGTCACTTCCTGCAATCCCTTAACCACCTTGTAGTCCGCCAGGTTCCAATGGTTTACTTGTGAACTGAAGGATCCCTGTGGCTATAATACTCCCCACCAGGTCCCTCTCTGCCTGGCCACTCTCCAGCCACTCTGACCCCAGCCTGTAGCACTGCATGGGGTTGTTGTGGCCAATGTGTAGAACCCGGCACTTAGATGTGTTAAATCTCATGCCGTTGGACTCTGCCCATCTGTCCAGCCTGTCGAGGTCCCTCTGCAGAGCTCTCCTACCCTCTAACAGACCAACACCTGCCCCCAGCTTGGTGCCATCCGCAAACTTACTGATTAAGGACTCAACCTCCTCATCTGGATCATCAATAAAGACATTGAACAGGATGGGGTCCAGCACTGATCCCTGGGGCTCATCACTAGTGACTGGCTGCCAGCTGGAGGTGGCACCATTTACCACCACTCTCTGGGCTTGGCCCTCCAGCCAGTTCCTAACCCAGCACAGAGTGCTGCTGTCCAAGCCACAAGCTGACAGTTTGGCCAGGAGTTTGCAGTGGGGACAGTGTCAAAGGCCTCACTGAAATCCAGGTAGACTACATCCACAGGCCTCCCCACATCCACCAGGTGATCACCTGATCATAGAAGGAGATCAGGTTGGTCAGGCAGGACCTGCCCTTCCTAAATCCATGCTGGCTGGGCCTGATCCTTTGGCCATCCTGTAAGTGCTGTGTGATCGCACTCAAGATGACCTGTTCAATAATCTTGCCTGGCACTGAGGTCAGGCTGACAGATCTGGAATTCCCTGGCTCCTCCTTCTGGCCCTTCTTGTGGATGGGCACCACATTGGCCAGCTTCCAGTCTTCTGGGACCTCTCCAGTGAGCCTGTTGAAAAATGATGGAGAGTGTCTTGGCCAGCTCATCTGCCAGCTCTCTCAGCACTCTAGGATGGATCCTATCCAGTCCCATGGACTTGTGGGGATCCAAGTGGATGAGCAGGTCTCTAACTACTTCCTCCTGGATTACAGCGGATCTATACTGCTCCATGGTTCCATCTGCCTGCTCAGGAGGCCAGTTGTCCAGAAGACAACCTATCCTGCTGTTACCCTCTTAGTGTGGAGTTCTTTATTTATTAAAAGAAAATACCTGTAATTCATGATGAAAAGGTGTCTGTGTCCATACCCATCCTAAAGCACAGAGATGTTGACTGTAGCTGTCTTCTGTGTTTCCCCAGGGAAAAAAAAAGACAGCAAGTTTCCTCCTCCAGTGGCTGCTTCCCCAGCTGGTACCTCTCTAGCAGCAACATGCAGCAACAACATCATACCTCAGCAGGCTTTGTGGTGCGCCCCACAAAATACCCTCAGAGCATCAGATTATAATTATCTTGGAGCTTGTTAGGCAAACAAAAAGTAAAAACATAAGACAAAACAAAATAAATAAAAACAAACAACAGGAAAATCCAAACAAAACGAAATTCCAATGTTTCTCTTCCTCACAGTATCGCTAAGGTTGGAAGAGACCTTGAAGATCATCGAGTCCAACCTGTCACCACAGACCCCATGACTAGACCATGGCACCAAGTGCCATGTCCAGTCCCCTCTTGAACACTTCCAGGGATGGCGACTCCACCACCTCCCCGGACAGCCCATTCCAATGACGAATCACTCTCTCGGTGAAGAACCGTCTCCTCACCTTGAGCCTAAACTTCCCCTGTTGCAGCTTGAGACTGTGTCCCCTTGTTCTGGTGCTGGTTGCTAGGGAGAAGAGGCCAACCCCCTCCTGGCTACAACCACCCTTCAGGTAGTTGTAGAGAGCAATGAGGTCGCCCCTGAGCCTCCTCTTCTCCAGGTTAAACAACCCCAGCTCCCTCAGCCTTTCCTCATAGGGCTTGTGCTCAAGGCCTCTCACCAGCCTTGTTGCCCTTCTCTGGACACGTTCAAGTGTCTCAATGTCCTTCTTAAACTGAGGGGCCCAGAACTGGACACAGGACTCAAGGTGTGGCCTCACCAAAGCAGAGTACAGGGGCTCAATGACCTCCCTGCTCCTGCTGGCCACACCATTCCTAATATGGTGACTTCAATACACTCTCATAACATCCAGCACATGGAATGGTAATGTAGGCTGAAGCAAGAACTGGCAGTGTCCAGCATGTATTTCAACTGCTGACATGAAGAACCCAGATTTAGGGAAAACTGAGGAGACTGATGCCCATTAGCTGACATCCATCCCAGTAAAAGCACATGCATCAGTATGTGAAGGACAACTAAACCAACTTAGCTGAAGTATAATTCATCTTTCACTTTCCATCACTCCTTGCAGAAGAAAAGCAAGTTATAGAATAGAATAGAATAGAATAGAATAGAATAGAATAGAATAGAATAGAATAGAATAGAATAGAATAGAATAGAATAGAATAGAATTACCAAGGTTGGAAGAGACCTTGAAGATCATCGAGTCCAACCTGTAACCACAGACCCCATGACTAGACCATGGCACCAAGTGCCACATCCAGTCCCCTCTTGAACGCCTCCAGAGACGGCGACTCAACCACCTCCCTGGGCAGCCCATTCCAATGATGAATCACTCTCTCGGTGAAGAACTTTCTCCTCACCTCGAGCCTAAACTTCCCCTGGCGCAGCTTGAGACTGTGTCCCCTTGATCTGGTGCTGGTTGCTAGAGAGAAGAGACCAACCCCTTCCTGGCTACAACCACCTTTCAGGTAGTTGTAGAGAGCAATGAGGTTGCCCCTGAGCCTCCTCTTCTCCAGGCTAAACAGCCCCAGCTCCCTCAGCCTCTCCTCATAGGGCTTGTGCTCAAGGCCTCTCACCAGCCTTGTTGCCCTTCTCTGGACACATTCAAGTGTCTCGATGTCCTTCTTAAACTGAGGGGCCCAGAATTGGACACAGGACTCAAGGTGCAGCCTAACCAAAGCAGAGTACAGGGGCAGAATGACCTCCCTGCTCCTGCTGGCCATACTATTCCTAATGCAGGCCAGGATGCGGTTGGCCCTCTTGGCTGCCTGGGCACACTGCAGGCTCATGTTCAGCCTCCCATCAACCAGCACCCCCAGGTCCCTCTCTGCCTGGCCACTCTCCAGCCACTCTGACCCCAGCCTGTAGCGCTGCATGGGGTTGTTGTGGCCAATGTGCAGAACCCGGCATTTGGATGTGTTAAATCTCATGCCATTGGACTCTGCCCATCTGTCCAGCCTGTCGAGGTCCCTCTGCAAAGCCTCTCTACCCTCCAGCAGATCAACTCCTGCCCCCAGCTTGGTGTCATCCGCAAATTTACTGATGATGGACTCAATGCCCTCATCCAGATCATCAATAAAGATGTTGAAGAGCATGGGGCCCAGCACTGATCCTTGGGGCACACCACTAGTGACAGGCCGCCAGCTGGATGTGGCACCATTCACCACCACTCTCTGGGCTCGGCCCTCCAGACAGTTCCTAACCCAACGCAGTGTGCTCCTGTCCAAGCCATGGGCTGCCAGCTTGGCCAGGAGTTTGCTGTGGGGGACTGTGTCAAAGGCCTTGCTGAGGTCCAGGTAGACCACATCCACAGGCCTCCCCACATCCACCAGGCGGGTCACCTGATCATAGAAGGAGATCAGGTTGGTCAAGCAGGACCTGCCCCTCCTAAATCCATGCTGGCTAGGCCTCCTCCTTACTGTTTGTCTTCCCACTCTCAAATTTCTGAGCTTAAGATACTTTCCTTTTATCCTAGCTTGTAAATTGTGATTAACAACACTATGTAAGAATATCAAGAAAATAAGGTAAACATTAAAAAGTCATGCTAGTGTCAACATTTTTGATAAAACAGCACCTGAAAATATTGTGGGTTTTCCTTGAATACTCATTAGCACACCAGGGAAATGGTAGATACTATCTGATGGTAATGTGTATGAACATACAAATGTATGTGACTGGGTAGCTGTTGAGTCATGTCTGAAGGGATGATTCACAACTAGCATGCAAATGAGACTAGAAATTGTTCTGCCAATCTCTCACAAAAGTAAAAGCTATCTAAGATGAAAACTGTCCATGCCTGGTTTAAATGTATATTCCACAATTTTTCTATTTTCTCTAACAGTAGTCAAGACCCAGAATGGTTTTAAGTTGGGTAAGTTATTCTCTAGATAAAGTGTGTTTCAGAAATTCTTTTACACTGAAACAAATTCCAGACATTTCCTGTGATAAGCTTGATGTTCTGAATTAGCATTTTGACAAATAGGTAGCCATAATTTGCACACAGTCCTTTAACATTGTCAAGTGCTGCCATTTGCAACCTTCCTTGCCAATTGTGTTTAGATTGTTTACTCATGATTGTCATCATATGAGGGATGCAAATCTGCATTTACTCTTCTCTTCTCAGGGTCCTCTCTGCTTGTGGATTGAGTGGATGAGCAGAAACAAACCCTGAAGGTGAGTATGCATACCACTAGCTTTGACAGCCTCCTTGATGTTGCATCTATTCTTCCACTAAAGCACCTGCCCCATGATGTGGCCAGTGTGTGGCCAGTGTCCAGAAGAATGTTCTTGCTAGAAACGCTGAAAGGCCTATCACAAAATTGAATGATACCTGGGTACATCTTTCCTTTAATTCATTAATTTCAGTATTTGTGACCCCAAACAAAGAACCAACAGGACAAGGAGTAAAAGGATTTTTTGGAAGGAGGCAAAGGAGCAGTAAGTCAGTGACACTGGAAGCCATTTCTTTGCTCTGGTGGAGGACACAACTGCTCTCCAATCTTCTGCTTGTCATCAGCTGATGACAGAATTTGTTGGTAGGAGGTTGCCAAAACTCAATCCCAGTGTTCATATGTGCCTGGGGTGGCAATTAACACAGGTCTGCTCCTGCCTTTATTATATAGACTGCATAGAAGACAACTTCCTCCTCCAAATGGTAGAGGAACCAACAAAAAAGGTGCTACGCTGGACCTCGTTCTCACCAACAGGGAAGGGCTGGTAACAAATGTGAGGCTCAGAGACGGCCTTGGCTGCAGTGACCATGAAGCAGTTGAATTTAATATCCTCAGGGCAATCAGGAGGACATATTCTAAGCTTACGACCCTAGACTTTAAGCGTGCAGACTTCGATCGCTGCAGGGATCTGCTAGCCAAAGTGTCGTAGGATGAAGCCCTGAAGGGAAGAGGGACCCAGGACAGCTGGTCCCAGAAGACTGGAAGCTGGCTAACGTGGTGCCCATCCACAAGAAGGGCCGGTTGGATGAGCCAGGGAATTATAGGCCTGTCAGCCTGACCTCAGTGCCAGGCAAGATTATGGAACGGGTCATCTCGAGTGCGATCACACAGCACTTACAGGATGACCAGGGGCTCAGGCCTAGCCAGCATGGATTTAGGAGGGGCAGGTCCTGCCTGACCAACCTGATCTCCTTCTATGATCAGGTGACCCGCCTGGTGGATGTGGGGAGGCCTGTGGATGTGGTCTACCTGGACCTCAGCAAGGCCTTTGACACCGTTCCCCACAGCAAACTCCTGGCCAAGCTGGCAGCCCGTGGCTTGGACAGGAGCACACTGCGTTGGGTTAGGAACTGGCTGAAGGGCCGAGCCCAGAGAGTAATGGTGAATGGCACCACATCCAGCTGGCGGCCTGTCACTAGTGGTGTGCCCCAGGGATCAGTGCTGGGCCCCATGCTCTTCAACATCTTTATTGATGATCTGGATGAGGGCATTGAGTCCATCATCAGTAAATTTGCAGATGACACCAAGCTGGGGGCAGCAGTTGATTTGCTGGAGGGCAGAGAGGCTTTGCAGAGGGACCTCGACAGGCTGGACAGATGGGCAGAGTCCAATGGCATGAGATTTAACACATCCAAGTGCCGGATTCTGCACATTGGCCACAACAACCCCAGGCAGTGCTACAGGCTGGGGTCAGAGTGGCTGGAGAGTGGCCAGGCAGAGAGGGACCTGGGGGTGCTGGTTGATGGGAGGCTGAACATGAGCCTGCAGTGTGCCCAGGCAGCCAAGAAGGCCAATGGCATCCTGGCTTGCATCAGGAACAGTGTGGCCAGCAGGAGCAGGGAGGTCATTGTGCCCCTGTACACTGCACTGGTTAGGCCGCACCTTGAGTACTGTGTCCAGTTCTGGGCCCCTCAGTTTAGGAAGGATGTTGACTTGCTGGAACGTGTCCAGAGAAGGGCAACAAAGCTGGTGAGGGGTTTGGAACACAAGCCCTATGAGGAAAGGCTGAGGGAGCTGGGGTTGCTTAGCCTGGAGAAGAGGAGACTGAGGGGTGACCTTATTGCTCTCTACAACTACCTGAAGGGAGGTTGTAGCCAGGCAGAGGTTGGCCTCTTCTCCCAGGCAGCCAGCACCAGAACAAGAGGACACAGTCTCAGGCTGCGCCAGGGCAGGTTTAGGCTGGATGTTAGGAAGAAGTTCTACACGGAGAGAGTGATTGGCCATTGGAATCGGCTACCCGTGGAGGTGGTGGAGTCACCTTCACTGGAGGTGTTCAGGAGAAGACTTGATGGGGTGCTTGGCTGTATGGTCTAGTTGTTGGGTGGGTTGGATTGTTTGATGGGTTGGACGCGATGATCTTGAAGGTCTCTTCCAACCTGGTGTATTGTATTATTATTATTGTATTCAAGGACCACCTCCTCTGTGTCCAGGAGCTATGTATACCTACAAGGAGAAAAGCAGGAAGGAATGCTAGGAGGCCTGCCTGGATGAACAAGGAGCTGCTGGACACACTACCACTTAAAAAGAAACTCTACAGGAAGTGGAGGGAAGGACAGATAGAACAGGGGGTATATAAGGAAGCTGCCCGAGCAGCAAGAGGCCTGGTTAGGAAAGGCAAAGCAGAGTTTGAACTGAATCTAGCCAGGGGGGTTAAAGGGAACACTAAGAATTTCTATAGGTATATTAATGGCAAGAAGAAGACTAGGGAAGGTGTGGGCCCCCTCAGAAAGGAAAGTGGTGAATTAGTCACAAGTGATGTGGAAAAGGCTGAGGTACTCAATCACTTCTCAGTCTTCACTGCAAGGGCCTCCAGCCACACTCCTGGTGTCATGGCAGACAATGCCAGGGACGGGGAGGAAGAACTGCCCATCATAAGTGAAGCTCAGGTTCGTGATCACCTGAAGAACCTGAAAGTGTTGAAGTCCATGGGACCCGACGGGATACACCCACGGGTGCTGAGAGAACTGGCAGATGAGGTTGCCAAGCCCCTCTCTATTATATTCCAGAAGTCATGGCAGACTGGGGAAGTCCCCACAGACTGGAAAAGGGGAAACATTACTCCCATTTTCAAAAAGGGTAAGAAGGAGGAACCGGGGAACTACAGGCCAGTCAGTCTCACCTCTGTGCCCGGAAAGATCATGGAGCAGATCCTCCTGGAGGCACTAATGACTCAGAAGAACAGTGAAGAGGTGATTGGGAATAGTCAGCATGGCTTTGCCAAGGGCAAATCCTGCCTGACAAACCTGGTGGCCTTCTATAATCAGGTGACAGCATTAATAGATGAGGGGCGAGCAACTGATGTCGTTTACCTGGATTTGAGCAAAGCCTTTGACACTGTCCCGCACCACCTCCTGGTCTCCAAGCTGGCGACACATGGGTTTGATGGATGGACCACTAGAGGGATAAAGAACTGGCTTGATGGCCACACCCAAAGAGTGGCTGTCAATGGGTCCATGTCCCAGTGGAGGCCAGTGACAAGCGCAGTCCCTCAGGGATCAGTCCTGGGACCTGTCTTGTTCAACATCTTTGTGGGTGACATGGACAGTGGCTTCGAGTGCACCCTCAGCAAGTTTGCTGATGACACCAAGCTGTGTGGTGCAGTGGACACGCTGGAGGGAAGGGATGGCATCCAGAGGGACCTTGACAGGCTGGAGAGGTGGGCACAAGCCAACCTCATGAGCTTCAACAAGACCAAGTGCAGGGTCCTGCATCTGGGTTGAGGCAATCCCAGGCACAAATCCAGGCTGGGCAGTGACTGGCTGGAGAGCAGCCCTGAGGAGAGAGACTTGGGGGTGCTGGTGGATGAGAGGCTCAACAGGAGCTCTCAATGTGCACTTGCAGCCCAGGAAAGCCAATCAGATCCTGGGCTGCATCAGGAGAAGTGTGACCAGCAGGTCAAGGGAGGTGCTTCTCCCCTCTACTCAGCTCTGGTGAGACCCCACCTGGAGTACTAAATCCAGTTCTAGAGCCCTATTACAGGAGGGATGTGGACGTGCTGGAGCGTGTCCAGAGAAGGGCCACGAGGATGATCAGAGGGCTGGAGCACCTCTCCTATGAGGACAGACTGAAGGAGTTGGGGCTGTTCAGTCTGGAGAAGAGAAGGCTCCGAGGTGACCTGATTGTGGCCTTCCAGTATCTGAAGGGGGCCTACAGGAGGGCTGGGGAGGGACTTCTCAGGATCTCAGGTAGTGATAGGACTAGGGGGAATGGAATGAAGCTGGAGATGGGGAGATTCAGCTGGATGTGAGGAAGAAGTTGTTCACCATGAGAGTGGTGAAGCCCTGGAATGGGTTATCCAGGGAGGTGGTTGAGGCCCAGTCCCTGGAGGTGTTTAAGACCAGGCTGGATGAGGCTCTGGCCAGCGTGATCTAGTGTAGGGTGTCCCTGCCCATGGCAGGGGTTGGAACTAGATGATCCTTGTGGTCCCTTCCAACCCTGACTGATTCTATGATTCTATGATTCTATATACTGTCTTATGTACTGTAAAAGTTGTGTAATTGGTCTCCACCCGACACCAGGATCTTAACTGGTGGTTCATCTTATCTCTGAAGCTCTTATGAGGGTTGAAGCCGTACGAGTATTCAACATTTCAAAGTGATGCCTTTTCCTGGTTATCTACATACTCTTGTCTGAGATATCGGCTTTCAGATTTTATGACCTCCCCTCTGAGTGACAGATTTGTCTACATGTTTTGCTGCAAATGTTTAATTTATGCAAATTCTTTATAAGTCAGTTGCTGCTAGAGGGAGAGATGGTTGGCTTGTACAGCCCTGCAAAACTTGGGACTTGGGGCCATGTCCCCTGTTTTAAACACTCAGTGACTCAGAAGAAGGTTGGGTGTGCAGGGAATCCTGAATTTTGTGTCAGATTTTCTTTTTATCCCAGGACTGATAGGATTACAAAACTGGATCAGTCCTTGAAATAAAGTTGATTTAAGCCATCTTTGATTCTGCCTAAATAAAAAAGATTGGTAGATCACAGTATCACAGTATTGCCAAGGTTGGAAGAGACCTCGAAGATCATCGAGTCCAACCTGTAACCACAAACCTCACGACTAGACCATGGCACCAAGTGCCACGTCCAGTCCCCTCTTGCACACCTCCAGGGACGGCAACTCAACCACCTCCCCGGGCAGCCCATTCCAATGACAAATCACTCTCTCGGTGAAGAACTTTCTCCTCACCTCGAGCCTAAACTTCCCCTGTTGCAGCTTGAGACTGTGTCCCCTTGTTCTGGTGCTGGTTGCTAGGGAGAAGAGGCCAACCCATTCCTGGCTACAACCACCTTTCAGGTAGTTGTAGAGAGCAATGAGGTTGCCCCTGAGCCTCCTCTTCTCCAATGCAGTCAGTGCCCAAAATCTGCACAACAGCACTTGAAGCATTTTGCTTTGAAGTGGGAGCAGCCTAGATAGGTAGCCCAGATATGGGCTATATATATATATATATATTTGAACTCGATGATCCTTGTGGTCCCTTCCAACCCTGACTGATTCTATGATTCTATGATTCTATATTACTCACCTCTCAAGCATACTGCTAGTCCAAACCAAACATGCAAACACAGATGGTCTCTGTGTTGGCCCCATATTGGGACAGACACATCTGGTCTGCTGTGTCTTTTTATCCAGTGCCCAGTGCTGAGTTTGTTCCTAGGATCGAACAGATAGAGAAGTGATGCTACCTATTTATCCAGGAGTTCCCCTCATCCAGGATTTCCTACCTGATGGGCCTCTGCCTCTCATCAAAAGATGATACTTTCAGTGAAGCTCAGTTCTGCTCTCAAAGAAGTGTTAGCAAATAGATAGGAGTGCACATATGTGGTGAAAGCACCATGTGCCCAGAATTATGCCCCAAACACTTTAAAACTTGTCCCAACATGTTTGCCCACATCCACCCTTCCACCCTTTTTTCTGGAGTGGGTACTGAGCCCAGAGCTGAGGGAAAAAAAGGCTGAGGGTGCCAGCCAGACAGCAAAACCGACTCCTTCTAAGGGGTAAACAACTACATGCACTCATCACATGGGATGCTCATGCTATTGCCAAGTAAGGGCATAATTCCAGGTTCATACTTTCTATAGGCTAAAGCTATGTGTTTACAAGATTGCCCATTGGACGAATCCAGCTTCGAGAAACTTACAAGTATTACTCCAACTTGTAAACAAGTTGCTCTCTCTTTGCTACCAAGCTCTCTCTCTTTGCCCGAGCTTTGTAAGCTCGCTGTTTTTGTGCCTAAGCCTTTGGTGCTAAGCTCCACCGCCACTGCTAGTAAGTCTTCTCACTTCTACATGCAAGCAAAGTAGCAGTCTCTGCATTATGGAGGAGAAGCTAGCACCCGGGAAGGGCCGTTGAGCCCCAGTTTACCCCAAGAAATCTGCAAAGCAGGAACCCTCGCTGGAAGCCCCAGAAAGCTACAGCATTGTATGGGCAGTCCCACCGGTTGGAAGAAGAACCAACCCACTGTGTCTTAAAGAGAACTGGACCCCCGAGGGTAAGCGTTTAGCCCAGAGTGGAAGGGACTAACCCAAATCATGGCAGTCTGAACATCTGCTACAGCCACGAGCCACAAACAACGAACTACAGCGCCTCCGTGCTTAGCTCGGAAAGTGAGAATAGCGCCTGGCCGCATCCTGCGTGACTCCGCCCTTCTCGGGGTAGAAGAGGAGCCGCCGCTCCGTGCCATGTAAACCCCAGAGTAACCTACAGTCAGGACCACCATGAGAGAGTCCCACCAGCTCCTCTGAGCCAAGCAAAGGGAAGCCCCCGTTCCACGCAGCCACGCCCCTTCCCCGGGGCCGCTGCCGCCAGCTCCGCAAGCCCGTCACCGCGCGAGAACCCGCCATGCTCGCGGCAGCCGCGCCCCACCCCCTTCAACCGGAGCCGCGCCGGGCTGACCCCGCCGAGAACATGCGCGTCGCCGCCATAGGGGCCAGACCCCGGCCAGCCTGCCGTAGCGCAGGATCGAAGACGTCCGAGCTCGCCTACAGGAATCGTCGCCCCGCCGGGCCGACCCCCGCCAGGGACCAGCCCCACCGGGAGCCGCAGCCGCTCCGAGGGACCACCCGAGCCCTGCTAAGGGAGCCCGCCGACTGGCAGAAATCTTGTCCCCTCCGGGCCGCTGCGACAGGGAGAAAGCTGCCCACACCGCCACCGTCCAGAGGGAGCCCCCTCTCCCAGCCCAGAATGTACCAGCCCAGGAACCAGCCCCGGAACACACCGGGCAGACAGCCTGCGTAACTAAGCAGCCCAACCAGCCAAGCAACTGGCTTCGCCACAAAGAAAGACACAGTGCATCTTTTCATGCGTGCAGCAGCCGCTAACATTCAGTTCAAAGCCTGCGCCAGCCGCATGACATGCCCTGACACATTGTAACCCTTTCTCTGCATAGAGTTAAAATCGCCTGCGTCTTGTCAAGTCGTCATCTGGTGGACAACCGGCGGAATTGCACCATTCGTTCCTTTAGTTGAAATTAATTCTGTACATAGACTAATTGCATTCAAATTGTACACACGAAACCAGTCATGGGATATATTTCACAATCGTGCACTACAATCTGTATATAAAATAGTGATTAACCGGTTATTAATAATTTTAAATAATCTTTTAATAAATAGTTCATATTTAATAATACATAATTAATAACCTCTTCATCACAACATATTTAAAGCTATAATTATTTTTATTTAAAATTATACATGTAGTGTACACAAAATTACTCTGCCACCTCCTTGTGTGATTGCCCAGGCATTTACACAGGTACAAAGCAACTCACGCTGTCAGGTTACTACCCTAGGTTTGGAAGTGACGAGACTGAATTATTTCCAGTCCTATCTAATTATAATTTTGTGCTGTTCATCTTGTTCTCTGGCTAATATATGCATTCTTTTACTGTCAAGTTTCCCATGACACTTTGAGGGAGCTCCCTGTAAACTTCTGCAAAACAATGTTGTTCTTATCCTCATATCTCACTTTCCTCCACTTTTCCATATTGTCTATAAAAGCTCAGCAATGTTTTGGCTTCTGACTTGCTATGAGTTTTCCTGCCCTGCTGAAAAACAGTACCAGACAAGATCATAGCAGAACTCAGTCTTTGTATGTATGAAAGTTGGTGGTATCTGAAATATGGATGGGCAGAACTATTCTGCCATTTAAAAAAAACTATTATTTCAGTAATAATAATAATAATAATAATAATAATAATAATAATAATAATAATTTTAATAATTTTTTAAAAAAAACCCACAGTTTTCAAGCTCAGAAAACATTTGGTTTTAAGAACAAGATGCTGTGGGAGTTAGAAGTGTCCCAGAAAATTTTACACCAAAGTAAAGTGATAAAATGTAAAGGAGTAAGCCACCTGGTTCAGTGGAAGGCACCCAGCAGCACTAAAGGCTTGAAGATGAAAGGGCTGAGCTGAAGAAAACAGAATTTTGCTAAAACCAGAAAATTTGGCTGATGATTGATGACTGGAAAATATGGAATTTAACCCAAAAGTGAATGACATGGGAAAAAAAAGCCTATGTTTTTTAAAACTATTTAAATTACAATTAAAATAATAAAAAACATTAAAGATCACAATGTGGTCTAATTAGCACAGTTTCTTCCAAATGGTGATTCTCTAATTTCCTAGAATGCACTAATAGATTAATAGAGGATCAAATATTTTTGCATTTTCAATAAATTTTACTTTAGTCCACCAAGAGAAGCTACAAAATAAACAATGGCAAAATGCACAGAGAAAAACCTGTCCTGCTCATAAACTGACTAAGGGTCAGAAAACAAGAAGCATAGACTGTGAATTGCTGAAATGACAAAGATGAACAGTGGGAAATTTTGAAAATGTATTTAATAAAAGAGGTTTCTGGTTAAAGAAAAAAGGGATTCATTTAAATTACATCATCTCACAGGAGTGTGTTCATTTCAATGAAATTTGCTATGGAAAAGGTCAAAATGAGTCACCTGATCTTTACAGTATTAATTGTGTTGTAATGTTTCAATAGAACTAGAATTTCATTTCGTGACATGAACATAAAAGATTATAATTATGTTTATAATTTACTATAAAAGTAAAAATGCTGAAGCAGAAGATTTTGGTCAAAGTTGAAATTAAACGTATCAAAACTACAATGAAAATAAAACCAACCAAACAAAAAGACAAACAAACAAACAAAAAACCCCTCCAAGCATTAATTGTCTTAAATCCTTTATATTCTCCTGAACAGTTGTTCTCCATTAAACTGAAGTTTTGTCCTGGACAAGGATTTAAAAAAAAAAAAAAAAAAAAAAAAAAACACACACCCCCAAACCATGAAGCAAGCTTTGAAATGACTGATATTTTCTTTAGGATGCTGCTTTGTTTCATCGAGTCCTACTCCAGAACTAGCCTTCCCTAACTTACTTGTTAAAATAAAATAAAATTTAAAAAAAAAAAAAAAAAAAAGAGATACCAGGAAGTTCTGTTAGAGCTCTTGCAGTAATGCTCACATTAACATTAATCAAATGCTGGAGAGATTTAGAGGAAATTCCCAGGCTGAGACAAGGAAGATGAGCAAGGGACAGCAGTTTGGCAGGTGAGGCTCAGGGCTGCTGTCTGAGCTGCAAGGGTGTAACGGTCTGTCCAATGCATGCATTGGCTTTCAGATGCTACAGCATATCAACAGGACACACCCACAATCAATCCACAGTCAGTACTTGGCAGAGCTGATTTCTTGTGCTTATCAATAGTGCTGTGTAGATATCAGTAATTAAGTGCAGATATTCAGAAAATAAACCCTCAGTATTATTTTCCAAAGTTTCTAAGAGTCACCTGGGAGTCATTGCTTGGACAAATCAATGTTTAGGTGAAATCATCTAGTCAGCAAATGACTGTGTGTGCCTGGTGCAAATACAGATTCCACTTTCTGGCCTACAGATGTTCCGAACCACTGCTTAAACATCCTAGTTTTAACTTACGTATTAGAAAACCTCCACAGATTCTTGATATGACCAGGGGGGGAAAAAAGGAAAAAGGAAAGTTTGTGTAATTTCTTCTGCACTGCTGCATAGGGACGCTTTTTTGAACATGTCATAGATTTCCCAGTGATTAAAGCAAAACTGCCTATTTTTAACACAATATTAAATCTATCTGAATAGAAATACACTCATGTGGTACTTTGTGGGAGTGTCTTGAAAATACTGTAAAAATCAGTGGAGAGCCACAATAGAATATGTCTTCATTCTTTGCTGCTCTCCTCCCATTCCTCAATACCATAGATGAAACACAATGAGTCACATCTGCAGTGTCACATGGTGCTTTGTTTGATACATGTACAGCATTATACACATATTCAGAACTGTAATAACATTGATGTGCGAAATAGCTTGCTCCTGAAAATATTTATGTTGGGATGCAGATGAAACCTCTTTCTCCTGAGCCAGCATATGCATCTGGATCAATGACCAAAACTGGCAGGGGTCTGCTGGAAGAAATCCATTACGGGAGTCTGCCATGTCACATTTGTGTGCAGAGGAGCTGAACAATGGGATAGGAACAATCTAAATACATGTACAATAAATTACTGGCAAATTTGTTCTATGTTCACTTTCCATAACACTTTTCCTCCACGATCACCTTCTATTACAACTGACCTTTTTTTATATAGCAGGATGATAAGGAAAATGTTTTACTGGAGCCTAGGCCTTTTCCACTGTGCTGCTGCGTCTTTATCAATTTCTTTTTTCTTATTCTGACCTTGGTATCCATTTTCCCCTCTATTCAATTCAACTGTAAAATCTTGAACTTCTTTAGAACTTTCCCATCCCCCAGAAAACCAGCGCAAGGGACATTGTACAAGAAAACTGGAGACTGAAAGGCTCGTGCACAGGAAAACTGTAACAAGAGAACCTGCATGCACTCAATCTAACATGTCCCTCATTTACACAATACACCATTAGCCCAATCCTGTTTACTCAGAGTACAGCAGAGGCAACTTAGCTTGCATTTCTGAATAGGGTACTTTAGATAATATCGTGTGTCTTCAGGCACACAAGAACTATTTCCATAATATATAAGAAAAATATTGTATTTAATACATTACCAGTGGGTTCACAGGGCGTAAAAATTGGATTTGTTTTTTCACATTCTTACATCACTGCCTGCATTAACATTAGGCTGAGACCGAAGTGAAAATGAAATGCCAGTTTCAGACAAGCAACAAATGAAACAGAAAAGAAACCATCTTACCAACAACAAAGAAAAAAGAATCCCTGAATCACAAAACCACACAATGTTAAGGGCTGGAAGGGACCTCAAAAGGTCATCTAGTCCAATCCCCCTGCAGAGCAGGATCACCCATACCAGATCACACTGGAATGCATCCAGGCAGGTTTTGAATATCTCCAGAGAGGGAGACTCCACAACAGCCCTGGGCAGCCTGCTCCAGTGTTCTGTCACCCTCACAGGGAAAAAAATTATCCTCATGTTTACATGGAACTTCCTATGCCTCAATTTCTACCCATTGCCCCTTGTCCTGTCATTTGGCATCACCAATAAGAGCCTGACTCCACCCTCTTGGCACTCACCCTTTACATATCTATAAACATTGATGAGGTCACCCCCCAGTCTCCTCTTCTCCAACCTAAAGAGACCCAACTCCCTCAGTCTCTCCTTGTAAGGAAGGTGTTCCACTCCCTTAATCATCTTTGTGGCTCTGCACAGGATTCTTTCAAGCAATCCCTGTCCTTCTTGACCTGAGGGACCCAGAACTGGACACAATATTTCAGATGTGGCCTCATCAGAGCAGAGTAAAAGGGGAGGAGAACCTCTTTTGACCTGCTAACCACACCCCTTCTAATACATCCCAGAATGGCACTGGCCTTCTTGGCCACAAGAGCACATTGCTGGCTCATGGTCAACCTCCTGTCCACTAGGACCCCCACGTCCTTTTCCCCTTCACTGCTCTCCAGCAAGTCCATCCCCAACCTGTACTGGTACACGGGGTTGTTCTTTCCCAGGTGCAAGACTCCATGCTTGCCCTTGCTGAACTTCATTAAATTTCTCCCTGCCAAACTCTCCAGCCTGTCCAAGTCTGGTTGCAGCACAACCCTCTGGTGTGTCAGCACCTCCAACCAGTTTTGTGTTGTCAGCAAACTTGCTGACAGTGCACTCTGTAACCTCATCCAGGTCGTTGATGAATATATTGAATAGTACTGGTCCCAGTACTGACCCCTGGGACTCCACTAGATACAGGCATCTAACTAGACTCTGTCCCACTGACCACAATTCTCTGACTTCTTGCCTTCAACCAGCTCTTAATCCACCTCACTACCTGATCATCCAGACCGCACTGCCCCAGCTCAGCTGCAATGACGCTGTTGGAGACAGTGTCAAATGCCTTACTGAAATTAAGATAAACCACATTCACAGCCCTACCATCATCTATCCACCTGGTTATGTCCTCATAAAAGGCTATCAGGTTGGTGAAATATGACTTTCCCTTGGTAAAACCATTTTGACCGCTCCTAATGACTGTCCAAAAAAATATAATCCTTTATTATCAACAATATGGAAATATTAATAAAAATATTAATAACCTTTATTAATATGAAAATGGCCAAAATGTCTCAAAAGGTTTGATGTGCGGTTAGATATATTTACAGTGGGAATGTACAGCATTCAGGCAACTACAACAATTTAAACAATTTTATGTAAACCAGGGGGAACTAACAGAAAGACAATACCCTGGGAGTGAAATGGCGCTCAACCACAGTGGGGGAGGAAACTCAACAAGAACAGTTATGCCAAAGAGGCAGTTAATTAATTACTCACAGCTGGTTGTACCCAGGTAGGGAGTGCTGCTGCTGTGTATTAGAGGCTTTGGGGCACTCTCATGTGCCAGGTACGGCTGGTTGCTGGCAGGAATGCCATGTGGTCTTCAATGGCGGGTCTGGCTTCAGCAGACAGTGGGCTGTTAATGACGCTTCTTGTGATGGGCACTTGCTTTGTCCTGGGGAAACTGAGGCATGGCAAAATCTTGGTCACAAGGAGAAGCAGGCTTGGCTCCAACTCCTAAGTTCGTGGCCTCTCTCATAGCTTGTGGTGTGTATGCTCATGGCTTTATCCCAGGCACTGGACTGGACAACTCGAGGCTAGGCAACTCGAGACAGCTTCAAGGCAGACAAGGTCCAAGCAGGTTCAAGCATGCAAGGCCTGAGTGAGGCAAAGGCAAGGCAAGAGCAGAGCAAGAGTAAGGCTAAGCAAGGCATAGACAGCTAGAAATTAGCCTGTATATAAATCTTGCCCAAGATGGATTGGACCAATAGGGCATGAAACCAGCACATAGTTACCCAATGGGAATGGGTTCTGCCGGGCTGTGGCCAGAACACATTCCCTTACCATAGATACAGGGTTGTTTACCAGACATGCATGGTCCTGTCCCCTTTGTTCCTCTTCCTGCTTTACCCTGGCTTTCTGCAGGAAGGAGGGGAGAGAGGGGGACCATGTCTAGACACCTTAGTGTCTCTGGGCTTGTGCTGGGGCCATTTGGCCCTACCATGATAATAACCTTGTCCTTGATATGCCTACAGACAGCACCAAGGGTAAGTTGTTCCATTACCTTTCCAGGGATGCAGGTGAGGCTGACCGGTCTATAGTTACCTGGGTCCTCCTTTCTGAAGACTGGAGTGACATCCTCCAGTCCCCAGGCACCTCTCCCGTCTGCCTTGACTGACCAAAGATAATGGAGAGTGGTCTGGCAATGATCCATCAGAACCCATGGATTTATGGATGTCCAGATGACTTAACTGTTCCCCATTCCAGTCCTCATCAACCAAGGAAAACTCCTCCTTTGTTATGTCTTCCTCTGGGACCTCAGGGGTCAGGGGTCCTGAGGACAGTCTCCAGCAATATACATGGAGACCAAGACAACATTTGGTATCTCTGCCTTCTTTGTATCCTCTGTCACCAAGGCACCCATCTCATTCAACAGTGGCCCTACATTCCCCTTAGGGTTAGTTTTTCCTGAAATGTATTTGTCTCAGAAGCCCATTCTGTTATCCTTGTTCTCCCTTGTAAGGCTGAATTCCAAGAAGGCCTTAGCTTTCCTAGTTGCCTCCCTACATCCTCTGACAACAGTCTTAAACTCCTCCAAAGTGGCCAGCCCCTTCTTCCATGATCTGTATATTCTCTTCTTCCAAGTGAGGCTGCTCAGCGGTTCCCTACTTAACCGTGCATGTCTCCTGGCTCCCTTTCTCAATTTCCTACTTGTTGGAATGCTCATATCTTGAGCTTGGAAGAAGTAGTCCTTGACTATTAACCAGCTATCATGGGCCCCTTTGCTTTCTAGTACCTGGTCCCATGAGATTTTCCCTAGCAATTGCTTGAAAAGGCCAAGGTTGGCCCTGCTGAAGTCCAAACTAGGGATCTACTTGAGAGAGTGGGCAATGGAGGGCTACAAGAATGATTAAGGGACTGGAGCACGTGCCCTATGAGAAAAGGCTGAGAGACCTGGGGCTGTTTAATCTGGAAAAGACAAGACTGAGAGGGGACTTACTAAATGTTTATAAATATCTGAGGGCTGGGTATCAAGAGGGAGGGGACGGGCCCTTTCTCAGTTGTATGCTGTGATAGGGTAAGGGGCAATGGATATAAACTACAGCACAGGAGGCTCCACCTCAACATGAGAAGGGTCGCAGAGCAGGAACAGGCTCCCCCAAGAGATTGTGAAGACTCCTTCTCCAGAGACTTTAGGACCCATCTGGATGCATTCCTGTGCTCTGGCAGGGGGTCAGACTCAATGATTTCTGGAGGTCCCTTCCAACCCCTAACATCCTGTGATCTGTGATCCTGCTTGGTATTCTGTTCCTAACACACAAGATCCTGGACTCCTCCATCTCAGGATCGCTACAGCCAAGGCTGCCCTCAGCCTTCACTGCTTCAACCAGACCTTCCTCCTTAGTGAGTATCAGGTGCAGTGGCGTTCCTCTCATAGTTGGCTCATCCACCATTTGCATTGTGAGCTACCATCAATGCACTGGAGGAACTTCCTGGATTGTGGATGGCTGCCAGAGTAGACTTTCCAGCAAATACAATTTAAAAAGAATAATCTGCATTGCAGAAACTTTTGCTGTCTCTCTGAGCTCCATGTGGGATGACCAACCATGCCCAGAACTGGACACAGTACTCATGGTTAGGCCGCACCTTGAGTACTGTGTCCAGTTCTGGGCCCCTCAGTTTAAGAAGGACATTGAGACAATTGAACGTGTCCAGAGAAGGGCAACAAGGCTGGTGAGAGGCCTTGAGCACAAGCCCTATGAGGAGAGGCTGAAGGAGCTGGGGCTGTTTAGCCTGGAGAAGAGGAGGCTCAGGGGAGACCTCATTGCTCTCTACAACTACCTGAAGGGTGGTTGTAGCCAGGAGGGGTTGGCCTCTTCTCCCTAGCAACCAGCACCAGAACAAGGGGACACAGTCTCAAGCTGCGCCAGGGGAAGTTTAGGCTCGAGGTGAGGAGAAAGTTCTTCACCGAGAGAGTGATTCGTCATTGGAATGGGCTGCCGGGAGGTGGTTGAGTCTCCGTCCCTGGAGGCGTTCAGGAGGAGACTGGATGTGGCACTTGGTGCCATGGTCTAGTTGTGAGGTTGTGGTTACAGGTTGGACTTGATGATCTTCAAGGTCCCTTCCAACCTTGGTAATTCTATTCTATTCTATTCTATTCTATTCTATTCTATTCTATTCTATTCTATTCTATTCTATTCTATTCTATTCTATTAGAGGTTTGCATAGCAAACCTATGGCAGACAGTAGAGCAGTAGAGACTGTGGTGAGCTGGACACTGTAAGCTCTTTGTCAGAGGGTCTTCGCCCAGAAAATGGTATGGCTCCCAAAACAGCCATACATGCCAGCAGCTGAGCAAAATGAGAAACACACAATTAGTCATGGAAGAAGCACTGGGTTCCCCTTCCTGGCTTCCTGTGTCACCTCAGAGTGCCTGTCTGCCAACTGGCCAGCAAAAGCCTTAAGCAGTCCAGTCCCAACAGAAGCCATCCAGGAAGAGCCTTGTTTAGGGCACTTGCTGATTTACAGCATATTGTACAAGTGTGAGATGCTCTGCCACCATGTCAGCTTTCAGCTTTTCTCATGGGCAGATCTCTGTTAGTGTGCATCCCATGACAGAGGAGGAGGCTCGCAAGGCATTTAGGTGCCCTGTTTGCAAAAGATGAGTAAGGGACTGGAAAGATCCTTATATATGTATTTGGGTCTCAAAAATACCATCCCCTCTTGTCCCAGCATGCCTTCTTCTCTACAGTCCTCCAAGTCAGGGCTGGCCTCCACCAATACAGAGATAGCTTTCCTGAGTCCAAAGCAACTGTTGGCAATGTAACATAAAAATCAGGCTTGTAGAAGCACTACCAACTGTATTAGCATGAGACTTTGAAATAACTGTGTGTGACAGGCACCACACTGGTAATGCAAGTTGTAAGGGAACATAGAGAAGCCCCATGCCTGGCCAGGGCTTGTGGAGGTTAGGACTGCAGGATCTTTCGTACTCATTGCCACAGCCAAAGAAGCTGCTAAACTCATTGTGCTTTAGCTAAGACCTAATACAAACTTCACAAAGGGGATGCTTTTACTTACAAGATTCTTCTCTCCTTGCTGTGTGTCAGTGCTGTGAGATCAGCCTGGCTCTTGGAAGGATGCTCTGTGTCCCTCTCATGGAATTGCTTTCTTCAGGAAGAAAATGCTTTCGGTGGCCAGGGGCAGAGTATTGTCACCTTGGTGCTGCCGGGCTGCCCTCTGCCTACCACAGCTGCCCACACCCTGTTGCTGTCCCTGTCCAAAGAGTGAATTAATAATTAATAAGGAAATGCAATAGAGATGGGTTCCAAAAGGGTCTTGACATCTGAATGTCACTACAAGAATGTGTCATGGGACAGTAAAGGTTTCTTACAGTCCCAGTGTTTACTGCTCTCTGTGCATTGACTTGCTTCCTGACACATGAGCCATGACTTGAAAGGAATTCAGGCTCCAGCAAATTTTGCATCATGCTTCAATGAGGCCTCTGGGATTGAATAAGAACAAATCTGTTGCACTGCTGCCATGACAACCTTAGCATAGCCACAATGAGGAGCACTGATGCTGTCAGACAGGGTGGTGGCACAGTCAGCACAGCCAGATGTAGGGACACCATGAGGGATGCACCCCACCTGGATCTCACCCAGCAAGTACACTTATCAGACCTGACCATGTCATGATGATGGAGAAGCAGAAGACATCAAGTTCTTTCCTGGGCTCCAGCAAGATTAGTCTTTAATTTATCTGGTGAGGAATCAGGCTCCTGTAGTAAAAATGAAAAGGCTGTACCTTGCCTCAGTTGGTACAGGTAGTGCAAATCCTGGTGTTTGGCTGTGGATCAGTGGCAAGCCCATAAGGTCAACCTGAATGTAATTAGGAGGGTAATGGCAGTGATAGATTTTAATAATTAGAATGATTTTATAAGAAAGAAGTAAAAGATGTTGGTCTTCTCTTCCTTCTTGTGAGCAATCTCAGCTTTGGTCAAGCAATCATGGGCATTACAGCATGAGCTGTAACCATGGCAACAGTTTGATCCAAAGCATCTCAGTTTCAGCATATAGTAACTAAGCCTAGGACTGAAAAGCGCTAACAATTACAAACGAAAACCTGCCTCTGACACTTGATGAGATTGCAAAAAGCTTTTGCAATCTTTTCTGCTGCCTTGCAGACCTTGTAAGGGCCCCTCTCAGATTTTTGCATAGCTAATTTGTCAGTTTATAAATTACCACATTACATTAATGCTGAATGGTTCAAAACACAAACACATGCACAGAGGGCTCGAATATTTGAAATGTTTTAGTACTACAGGGAAATAATTTTGTTGTCAAGCTGTGGCAGATATAGAAATGCTAGGGAATACATGACCATTTCATCAGGATGGTGTCGATGATGGCCTATGAACATCCAAGGGGAAAAATCATCTTTTATCACTATTGTGTACCATGTAGGTCCAGATGGAGGATAAAACATGCATGAGTTGCCCACAGCTCTGAAAATAATTATACTCATTTGCTAGAAATGTAGAAAGTGCATCCAACCAAGTTACCACCCATCATAGTGACACTCAGTTTGCATACTGATGAAGTTTAAAGCTAGAGACAATGGTGTTGGTATCAATAGCTGAGGGGGCTGGGAATCACCAGTGCTATAGGATTAGCAGTGCCATAATTTTATATTATGCAGCAATTTACTTGTACTGAATATCAAAACACTTCTGGTGCTGATGCTCACCCAGCTGTTTACAGGATAGCTTTGGTTTAGGCTTTCACACAGTACAAGATATTCTGGAGAATGAGGAATGAACACTATTACACCACCTCCTGCAAAGAAATTAGGTGCAATAAGCTACAAATGGATACACAGATGTCAGAGTGCCTGTGTGTAGAACAGGGCAGTCACACACACTACACACACTCATGGTCTTGCTCTTCTCTCCAAAAGACTGTACCAGAATATGAGTGAAAGGTAATATGCATACAATAAGCTCTGGTGCCACAGCAGAGTCATTGATGAATGGACTTTTAAAGTGTGGAATGAGAATGGATACAAGTAGGACCCAGGAGAATAATTCTTTATACTGCAATCAGCAGTGTTCCTATGTAGTTGGTTTAATAATAGAAATAAGCAATAAAGAATACAGACTTTGTTATTCAATCTTTACCAAATGAAAAACAAAAAATATTTTTAATACATTTTCTATGATAAGATGCTTATTTTAAAACTGAATAATTTCAGGGCATTATTCAGTTTTAAATGACCAATGAGTGAGCTAACCAATAAGTGCTAAGTGAACTGATTTCTGTAACTTCATTAAATAATTAATTCAAGTTATATATAAATATATAGACACTATGATGTATGCATAAAATACATATATACCATTTCAGCTATTCTATTCAGCTATTGCATTCCTTAAAATATTTGTTGTGAAGTACTGCCTCAATATGCTTTTGCATATTTGCTTGTTACCACATTGTTAGTCAAAGTATGCCTTAAGATATAAAATAAAATATGTTCTAATGAAAAGCCTTAGGTATAGATGAAAACATGTTGGTGAGTATAAGAAAAGGATGTGAGCATTGCATGTACCCAAGTGTACACAGAAGCACATCTTTGCTTATCTATAACATGGCTATGGTATGATATACTGCAAGCTAGAGGATACATCTGAAAAAAAAATGTGCAAAGCAGTTCTGTCTTAACTAAACATATGTGCTGTGTTACACCCATCCTTGAGGACGGCTGAAAGAACCCAGCCCCCAGGTGGACAAAAGAAACTTGATCCATCTGGGCAGAGAGAGACTTGGGTTTCCCGCTCCCAGGAGAAGGGGTCCCCTGGGTCAAAGGTGGTCTATTCCACTCCTCCTTCCTGTCCAGCAAGCCTATAAAAAGGGTGGACATCTTTTAATTCTCTCTTTTCCCTGATTCACCTGCTCCAGAGAGATCATCATCATCTGCTGCTGCTGCTGCTGCTGCTGCTCCTGCTTCCTGCCAGGTTTCATAGAGGATGCACAAACCTCATCCTTTAAGGTTTCCTTTCTTCCTCAGGACCCTGGCTGTCAGGTTACCTTGCCAGGCATCAGCTTGCTCCTAAGGTCCTTTAGCTGAGAAAAGCCATTGCAGAGTTGGTGAAAGGGGAAGTTCAGCTACTAACTCACTGGAGTATTGCCCCATAGGAAGCAGTACCTCCAAGGGGCTCTGAAATGTATTGGTGGGACCAGCTCCTGCCCTCATGCACTGGGCCAAACTGAGCAGAATTCTGTAGACTCCTTGATTCTGGTCAGTTGCTGAGCAATACCTGTTTGTTTTTTTTACCTGCCTGTAAAGTGAACCTCAGAAAAACTCCTAAGAGTCAGAAAGGATCAGTTAAAAATTGCATCATAAAATTGCTGGTTGTGGCAAGGACAACCGGAGGTAGTTTAAACAGGACTTTCCCATGTTTCTGCAAGCTGTAATCAATGTCAGAAAGCAGTTTTATTTCTGGTAGTCATTAGTTCTCAAACTCATGATGCTTTTAATAGTTTTCAGTTAACTCATGCTAACTATGAAACTGTCATACACAAATTTGAGGAGTCTTGCACTCTGTTTCATAAAACTTTTCAGCATATGCTTTATATGTTTTTAATAGAGACAAGAGGGACAAAAGGAGAAAACAGAAGACTTAAGAGTGATTGAACCATGAGCGGACAATCCTGGCTGTCAGCCTGAACATGTTAACTGTACCCATGATTAGGGACAAGGTCCTTGTGCCAGACACTCTGGGGAATAACCCCAGAAATTACTTTCAACAAGACAGTCAGAATTTGTCACACTAAATGTATTTGGATGTTTCCAGCTGAAGCTGAGGCAGGTGGTTGAGGCCCCTTCCCTGGAAACAGTCAAGGTATGGCTCGATGAGGCCCAGAGCAGCCTGATCCATGCTCTTTAACATCTTTATTGATGATCTGGATCAGGGCATTGAGTCCATTATCAGTAAATTTGCAGATGACACCAAGCTGGAGGCAGGTATTGATCTGCTGGAGGGTAGAGAGGCTTTGCAGAGGGACCTCGACAGGCTGGACAAATGGGAAGAATCCAACAGCATGAGATTTAACACATCCAAGTGCCGGGTTCTGCACATTGGCCACAACAACCCCAGACAGTGCTACAGGCTGCGGTCAGAGTGGCTGGAGAGTGGCCAGGCAGAGAGGGACCTGGGGGTACTGGTCGATGGTAGGCTGAACATGAGCCTGCAGTGTGCCCAGGCAGCTAAGAAGGCCAATGACATCCTGGCCTGCATCAGGAACAGTGTGGCCAGCAGGAGCAGGGAGGTCATTCTGCCCCTGTACACTGCACTGGTTAGGCCACACCTTGAGTCCTGTGTCCAGTTCTGGGCCCCTCAGTTTAGGAAAGATGTTGACTTGCTGAAACATGTCCAGAGAAGGGCAACGAAGTTGGTGAGGGGTTTGGAACACAAGCCCTATGAGCAGAGGCTGAGGGAGCTGGGGTTGCTTAGCCTGGAGAAGAGGAGGCTCAGGGATAACCTTATTGCTCTCTACAACTACCTGAAGGAGGTTGTAGACAGGCAGATGTTGGTCTTTTCTCCCAGGCAGCCAGCACCAGAACAAGAGGACATAGTCTCTGGCTGCGCCAAGGGAGGTTTAGGCTGGATGATAGGAAGAAATTCTACACAGAGAGAGTGATTGCCTATTGGAATGGGCTGCCCGGGGAAGTGGTGGAGTCACCATCATTGGAGGTGTTCAGGAGGAGACTTGATGGGGTGCTTGGTGCCATGGTTTAGTTATTTAGGTGGGTTGGATTGGTTGATGGGTTGGATGCGATGATCTCGAAGGTGTCTTTCGACCTGGTGTATTCTATTCTATTCTATTCTATTCTATTCTATTCTATTCTATTCTATTCTATTCTATTCTACTCTATTCTATTCTATCCTATCCTATTCTATTCTAATAGATGACCTTTGTAGGTCCCTTCTTGCCTGGATCATTCCGTGATTCTATGAAAGTAGAGTGATGCTCACTGTGAGGATTCAAGTATCCAAAAATGCATGAAAATAAACAAGCAGTAGAAAAACCACCTGTGTCAAAGTTGGTATAGATAAAAACTATCATTGAATGGAACACATCATGACAAATCATGCAAGTCAAGACAGTGCCCAGTGTTTAAAACAAGAAGTGTTTAATGGATTATCAACTTCAAAAAATGTCAAAGCTTTGTATACAACCAAATGTTAGGTATCAATTGACTTCTAAAAAATAAATATCTCAAATGACTGCCAGAGACAACTGTAAATGAGACCCACACTGGTGGTGGGACATGAAAAGTGGAGTCACTGTAGATGTGCTTATGTGTTTTGCAAAAAAATAAACGAATTAGGCATGTCACAGATGACAGATGTCCATGTCCCAGTGGAGGCCAGTGACAAGCAGAGTCCCTCAGGGATCAGCCCTGGGACCTGTCTGGTTCAACATCTTTGTGGGTGACATGGACAGTGGCATCGAGTGCACCCTCAGCAAGTTTGCTGATGACACCAAGCTGTGTGGTGCAGCAGACATGCTGGAGGGAAGGGATGGCATCCAGAGGGACCTGGACAGGCTGGAGAGGTGGGCACAAGCCAACCTCATGAGCTTCAACAAGACCAAGTGCAGGCTCCTGCATCTGGGTCGAGGCAATCTCAGGCACAAATACAGGCTGGGCAGGGACTGGCTGGAGAGCAGCCCTGAGGAGAGAGACTTGGGGGTGCTGGTGGATGAGAAGCTCAACATGAGCTCTCAATGTGCGCTTGCAGCCCAGAAAGCCAATCAGATCCTGGGCTGCATCAGGAGAAGTGTGACCAGCAGGTCAAGGGAGGTGATTCTCCCCTCTACTCAGCTCTGGTGAGACCCCACCTGGAGTACTGTATCCAGTTCTGGAGCCCCTATTACAAGAGGGATATGGATGTGCTGGAACATGTCCAGAGAAGGGCCACGAGGATGATCAGAGGGCTGGAGCACCTCTCCTATGAGGACAGACTGAAGGAGTTGGGGCTGTTCAGTCTGGAGAAGAGAAGGCTCCGAGGTGACCTGATTGTGGCCTTCCAATATCTGAAGGGGGCCTACAGGAAGGCTGGGGAGGGACTTCTCAGGATCTCAGGTAGTGATAGGACTAGGGGGAATGGAATGAAGCTGGAGGTGGAGAGATTCAGGCTGGACTTGAGGAGGAAGTTCTTCACCATAAGAGTGGTGAAGCCCTGGAATGGGTTATCCAGGGAGGTGGTTGAGGCGCTGTGCCTGGAGGTGTTTAAGCCCAGGCTGGATGAGGCTCTGGCCAGCCTGATCTAGTGTGGGGTGTCCCTGCCCATGGCAGGGGGTTGGGACTAGATGATCCTTGTGGTCCCTTCCAACCCTGACTGATACTATGATACTATGATACTATGACTGTTTTCACCAAAGAAGGCAATATAGCTAAAGATGTGATCATCCACATTACACCTAAAATTACTACACATAGGAACCTTGATATTGTAATGTCTGAAAAAATGCTGCTTATGTTCCTAGATTAGGACTTCCAAGCAAGGAAACCTTGTTTAGACAAGTCAATCACTAGTCTCGTTTACTTCTCATTTGTTTTGGTGGAAAATGGTACCAAAATCTAAACTTATTTGTTTATAATGAATAGTTACTGCTTCTATTACAGAACATTATTCAGGAAATATGAGTTGTCCATTTGAGGGAAAGAAAAAAAAACTGATGCTGTTTGAAAATTTGTCTGTAAACAGTATCAGGGCCAGAAAATGAAGAGCTGCTGTTGCGTGAGCATCTCCTAAAATAGACACAGACTACTGGCTGTAACTCAGATGTTCTCCCAATCCAAGAAACCACATACAGCTGAGATGCAGAATTAAGCATTTTATCGAGGAAAGCTGCCACAGAGGGTTCAATGATTCTTGTGTGAGAAAACAGACAAAAGAGAATGGTTACCACTGTGCAGGGGCTAACACTGCTAGTTTCTTTAGTGAAAACATGAGTTACAAGAATTTGAAATGTTTTACCAGAATGATTGCTAACTACTATTGCTTATGTGTTTAATTACAGTATCACAGTATCACAGTACCACCAAGGTTGGAAGAGACCTCAAAGATCATCAAGTCCAACCTGTCACCGCAGACCTCATGACTAGACCATGGCACCAAGTGCCATGTCCAGTCTCCTCTTGAACACCTCCAGGGACAGTGACTCCACCACCTCCCTGGGCAACCCATTCCAATCACGAATGACTCTCTCAGTGAAGAACTTCCTCCTCACCTTGAGCCTAAACTTCCCTTGGTGAAGCTTGAGACTTGAGACTGTGTCCCCTTGTTCTGTTACAAGTGGTTAAGACTGGGGTCTTGAATCTAGAAAGGATCCAAAAGCACTTGTCTGAGACAAGACGACTTGGAGGGTGGTTGTAGCCAGGAGGGGGTTGGTCTCTTCTTCCAGGCAACCAGCACCAGGACAAGAGGACACAGTCTCAAGCTGTACCAGGGGAAGTTTAGGCTCGAGGTGAGGAGAAAGTTCTTCACTGAGAGAGTCATTCGCCATTGGAATGGGCTGCCCAGGGAGGTGATGGAGTCACCATCCCTGGAAGTGTTCAAGAGAGGATTGGATATGGCACTCAGTGACATGGTCTAATCATGAGGTCTTGGGTGATAGGTTGGACTCGATGATCTTTGAGGTCTCTTCCAACGAGCCTGTGGCTCGTGAGGCCAGCGCCTTCGGCGGCGGAATTTAAACAACGGGCAGCGGTTCGCGCGGCTCCGCTCGGCAGCAGCCCCTTCGGAACTGCACTGGGACCAGCGGCCGCTTGCGCGGGCTTTCGCGCTTCTCCTCCTCGGGCTGCGGTGGCGGCTGGGTTCGCCACGCTTCCTGAACACACAGCGGCACTCGGGCGGCCCTGTCTTCACGTGCCTGCGGCTCGTGAGGCCAGCGCCTTCGGCGGCGGAATTTAAACAACAGGCAGTGCTTCGCGCGGCTCCGCTCAGCAGCAGCCCCTTCTCTGGTACTCTCTGGTGCTCTCGCGCGCCGCCGCACTTTTCTAAATTTTTGACCAGTGGGTGGTGTGTCCAGGGGCAGCCACGGCCGTGGCCAGGGGCAGCATGGTTATAACGCGCAGCAAAATCTCCTTTAAAAAATCAGTGTCGACCCAGACTGAGGTAGAACACAAACAGGTAGCTGTCCAGGTATCTGGCTGTAGTGAGTGCTGGGGCCAGGCTCTTGAGATGCAGAGTAGTGGGGGCAACTCTTGCATTAGGTGTGAGCAGATTGGCTATCTGCTCGACCTTGTGGCCAGACTAAAGGATGAGGTTGCTAGTCTTAGAGATGTATGGGCTTGTAGAAAAGTGATGAGCCACAGGAGGAAAGAGATGAACCCGAGTAAGCAGGCTCCACAGGCTCCCCCAGCAGAGACTGGTTGTTCGAAAAGCAGAGGGGAATGGATACACGTTCCTCTCAAAGGACACAAATTAAAACCTCCTTGCCTCCCCCCACCTCCCTCACTGCCCTTGGAAAACAGGTATGGGGCGCTGGAGATCGAGGGTGAGGTGATACTGATGCCGGAGGACACACCATCTGGGGTCTTCCCTGAGGCTAAACAGCCTAAGGTTAAACAGCATAAGGTTAAACAGCATAAGGTTAAACAGTCTAAGGTAAAGCAGCCTAAGGTAAAGCAGCCTAAGGCAACGCAGCCTAAGGTTAAACAGCCTTCCCCTGGCATCAGGACTTGCTCCCTAAAAAAAGAAAAGGAGGGTAATTGTTATTGGTGATTCCCTCCTGAGGGGAACAGAAGGTCCCATATGTAGGCCGGACCCATCTCATAGGGAAGTAATTAGCCTAGCAGGAGTCCAAGTTGGAGATGTTACCAGAAGGCTGCCCAGTCTGGTACAGCCCTCTGATTATTATCCCTTATTGGTCATGCAGTTAGGGAATGATGATGTTGGTACCAGGCCTCCCAGGGCTATCAAAAATTACCTCAGGGCTCTGGGAGATCTGGTTGAGGGGTCAGGTGCACAAATAATTTTTACATCGATACCGTTAGTTGCAGGAGGGAACACAATAAGGAACAGGTCAGCCGCTGTAGTCAACAAGTGGCTTAGGGGCTGGTGCAGACGAATGAATTTTGGGTTTTTCGATCTTGGGGAACTTTCTACTGCACCAGGTCAGTTGGTAACAGATGGAGTACATCTGTCCCAGAGGAGGGGAAAGGTCACAATACACGAGAATGGCCTGTCCCCCAAAGGTAAAAAGATTCTGGGAAGGGAATTAGCAAGTCTCATTGACAGGGCTTTAAACTAGCTTCGAAGGGGGAGGGTCGGAAACCAGTGCCCTCAGGCAGGAGTCTGGAGGTGATAAGCTAGAGCTAGAGGTGAAACCAGCAGCCCAGCTGCAGTGCATGTACACTAATGCACGAAGCATGGGTAACAAACAAGAGGAGCTGGAAGCCTTGTTCCAGCAAGAAAGTTATGATGTAGTTGCCATCGCAGAGACATGGTGGGACGACTCGCATGACTGGAGCGCTGCAATTGATGGCTACAGGCTCTTCAGGAGAGACAGGCAAGGAAGAAGGGGTGGAGGGGTGGCCCGGTACGTCAGGGAGGCACTGGATGCTGTTGAGATGGAGATCAGGGATGATAGGGTTGAGTGCTTGTGGGTGAGAATTAGAGGGAAGACCAACAGGGCAGACATCCTGGTTGGCATCTGTTATAGACCACCCAACCAGGAGGAGGATGTCGATGAGGCATTCTATAGGCAGCTTAAGGCTGTCTCAAGATCACCTGACCTCATTCTCATGGGTGACTTCAACCTGCCTGATATCTGCTGGGATCTCAACACAGCAGAGAGGAGGCAGTCTAGGAGGTTCTTAGAGTGCATGGAGGACAGCTTCTTATCCCAGGTGCTGCGTGAGCCTACCAGGGGTAAGGCTATGCTTGACCTCCTCTTCACCAACAGGGAAGGGCTGGTGGGTGATGTGGTGGTCGGAGGGTGTTTAGGCACCAGTGACCATGACATAATAGAGTTTTCAGTATGCAGCCAAGCCAAGAGGGGCAGCAAGAAGACCTCCACTCTGGACTTCCGGAGGGCAGACTTCAGGCTACTCAAGGAACTAATTCAGAAGGTTCCTTGGGAATCAGCCCTTAAAAACAAAGGGGTCCAGGAGAGCTGGACCTACTTCAAGGAAGAACTCTTGAAGGTGCAAGAACAGGCTGTGCCGGTGTGCCGGAAGATGAGCCGCTGGGGCAGACGGCCAGCCTGGATGGGGAATGAACTTTTAATAGAACTTAGGGAAAAAAAGAGGGTGTATCATCTTTGGAAGAAAGGGGAGGCAACCTACAGAATGTTTAGGGATGTTGCTCGGTTGTGTAGGAAGAAAATTAGGGAGGCAAAAGCCCATTTAGAACTTAGACTGGCCTCTGCTGTGAAGGACAACAAAAAGTCCTTCTATAAATACATCAATAGCAAGAAGAAGGGCAAGGACAACCTCCACTCCTTGGTTGACATGGAGGGGAATGTTGTAACAAAGAATGAGGAAAAGGCAGAGGTACTTAACACCTTCTTTGCCTCAGTCTTCACTAGCAGGCAGCCAGCACCAGAACATGAGGACACAGTCTCAGGCTGCGCCAGGGCAGGTTTAGGCTGGATGTTAGGAAGAAGTTCTACACGGAGAGAGTGATTGGCCATTGGAATCGGCTACCCGTGGAGGTGGTGGAGTCACCTTCACTGGAGGTGTTCAGGAGAAGACTTGATGGGGTGCTTGGCTGTATGGTCTAGTTGTTGGGTGGGTTGGATTGTTTGATGGGTTGGACGCGATGATCTTGAAGGTCTCTTCCAACCTGGTGTGTTGTATTGTATTGTATTGTATTGTAACAACCTTGGTGATACTGTGATACTGTGAAGCAACAGAGACATTTGTGTTGCCCAGATTTGATGAGCTAGGGCTGAGGCAATGAGCAGACAAATATAGTCAGGCTGTCAGGCTCTGGGTCCCGAGCAAATAATGATTAATGCAGTCATCTAAATACTGTATAGATAAAAGCTGAGCTTTTATCACCCATGCTCAGGTGCTGGAAAGTATTTTAACAAACCTGATGTTCACATCTTTGAGCTCCTTATTTAATTTCACAGCTCAAGCTTTGCTTTCTTGGTGCAAGGAGCAAATGGTCAATAGCAGGCAACCTGGCAGTCCATATTGTGCCAGAAGGGAGTTAAAGGTTGCCAAGAGCTAAGTCTTGCACAGAAGCATCTCTTTAAAAGCAGTGCTCATGTGAATACCTAGCTAGATCGTTCACTCACTCCACAAGTCCCCCATCGTGTTGCTACCTTGCCCAGCTTCATAGATGAATCAGTCTTGCAGATCAAACTGAAGCACTTTGTTCTGCCTACCTTCAGCTTCACCTCTACTGAGAAGTGTTTTCTTCACAGCTACCTTTTAAAAGCAGAATCTAAAAATTCAAAAGGATGCATCAAAACTTTTACAGCACCTCTTTGTGCAGTTTCAGAGCATGGGCATGTAAGAAGCACTGAATTCCTGAGGAGCCTGCTGAGGCAAATATTTCTCCTATTTTACCTCCGAGCTAAAATTGGAGAAATATTTATTAAAAAGTCAGGTGGAAGGATTCCTTCATGTTAATTTGACTGGCAGCCAGTCACTAGTGGTGTCCCACAGGGATCAGTGCTGGGCCCCATCCTGTTCAAGATCTTTATTGATGATCTGGATGAGGGGATTGAGTCCATCATCAGTAAATTTGCAGATGACACCAAGCTGGGGGCAGGTGTTGTTCTGTTAGAGGGTAGAAGAGGTCTACAGAGGGACCTTGACAGGCTGGACAGATGGGCACAGTCCAACACATGAGATTTAACACATCTAAGTGCCGTGTTCTACACATTAGCCACAACAACCCCATGCAGTGCTACAGGCTGGGGTCAGAGTGGCTGGAGAGCAGCCAGGCAGAGAGGGATCTAGTGGTACTGGTTGATAGTAAGCTGAACATGAGCCTGCAGTGTGCCCAGGTGGCCAAGAAGGCCAATGACATCCTGGCCTGCATCAGGAACAATGTGGCCATCAGGACCAGGGAGGTGATTCTCCCCATGTATGCTGCACTGGTTAGGCCACACCCCGAGTCCTGTGTCCAGTTCTGGGCCCCTCAGTTTAGGAAGGATGTTGACTTGCTGGAACATGTCCGGAGAAGGGCAACAAAGCTGGTGAGGGGTTTGGAGCACAAGCCCTATGAGGAGAGGCTGAGGGGGCTGGGATTGCTTAGCCTGAAGAAGAGGAGACTCAGGGGGAGACCTTATTGCTGTTTATAACTACCTGAAGGAAGTTGTAGCCAGGTGGGGGTTGGTCTCTTCTCCCAGGCAACAAGCACCAGAACAAGAGGACACAGTCTCAAGCTGTGGCAGGGGAGGTTTAGGCTGGATCTTAGGAAGAAATTCTTCACAGAAAGAGTTGTTGGCCTTTGGAATGGGCTGCCCAGGGAGGTGGTGGAGTCACCTTCACTGGAGGTGTTTAAGAAGAGACTGGGTGGGGCACTTAGTGCCATGGTTTATCTGATAACATGGTGTTGGGTGATAGGTTGGACACGATGATCTTGAAGGTCTTTTCCAACCTCGTCTATTCTATTCTATTCTATTCTATTCTATTCTATTCTATTCTATTCTATTCTATTCTATTCTATTCTATTCTATTCTATTCTATTCCTTGACTAAAGAAGAGTTTTCCTTCTTCCAGTATCTTTCTCTTACCATCAGAAACTGAGGGTTTGCCTTAGTAGTAAAGACTGAGCAAATTCAGTAGCTCCACCTTCTCTGTGTCACCTAGGCACCTACCTCATGCAACATCAGGCCCACATTTTGCCTGGTGTTCTTTTCCTGCTGCTGCACTTGAAGAAGCCCTCCTTGCTATTTTTGACACCTTTTGCCAGAATTAATTCCAAGAGGGCCTTAGATCTTCTTGTGACACCCATACATACTCTAGCAATGTTTCTGTATCCCTCCCAAGTGGCCAGTCCCTTTTTCCACATACTGTGGACTTTCTTCTTCAAGTTTTCCAGAAGCTTCTTGCTAATCTGGAAGGTCGCTTGCCTCCCCTACTTGATTTCTTACTCATGGGGATGAGCTCACTGATATTGAACTTGGAGGAGATAGTGCTTGAATATTAAGCAGCTCTCTTTGGCCCTCCTACCTTCTAGAACCCTAATACATCGGATTTCTCCAACTAGGTCTCTGAAGATGCAAAATTTGCTCTCCTAAAGTCCACAGTTGCAATCCTACTTACTACCCTGGTACTTCCTCACATGATCCTGAACTCCACCATCTTATGGTCAACCCAAGGCTGCTTCCAACTTTCACATCCCCAACCAGACCTTCTTTGCTCATCAGCACAAGCTCCAGCAGCAGACCTCTCCTCAGAGGGTTCTCCACCACGTCTGTCAAAAAGTTGTCATCAGTGCACTGCAGGAAGCTCCTGGACTGTTTATGCCTTGCTGTGTTCTCTGCAGAAAATATCAGGATGTCCCAGGATGATCAGGGCATGTGATCACAAGGCTACTTTAAGGTGTCTGTAGAAAGCCTCTCTGATTTCCTCATCCTGAATGGGTGGCCTATAGTAAACCACCCACTACAATGTCACCCATATTAGCCTGCTCCTTAATTCCTACCCACACACTTTCAACCTGTTATCCCACCATGTTTCTATGATGGTAACTAAGTAGCAGCTAACCTGTTGCACAATGGCTTCTATCTCTTCCTGTTTGGTACTGATGCTGCATGTGCTGGTGTAGATGCATTTGACCCGGACTATCCATTTCTCCCACCAAATTGTTATGCCAACACTAGGCTGATCCGTCTATCTAGAAAGGGCAAGAGGGCTCTAGAATTAGAGTTGGCAGGGCTCATTGGAAGGGTTTTAAATGAGGTCTGAAAGGGGTGGGTGAGGAAACCAGTCTCTCCAGAGAGGAGAGAGAGGACATATACTAGAGTTAGATGAGAAATCAGCAGCCCAGATGAAGTGCAGGTACACCAATGCATGCAGTATGGGTAACAAACAAGAGGAACTGGAAGTCTTGGTTCACCAGGAAAACTATGATATAATTGCCATTACAGAAACAGGTTGGGACAATTGGAGTACTGCACTGGGTGGTGACACCTGCAGGACAGCCAAGGGTTCAGGCCCAGCCAGCATGGATTTAGGAAGGGCAGGTCCTGCCTGACCAACCTGATCTCCTTCTATGATCAGGCGACCCGCCTGGTGGATGTGGGGAAGGCTGTGGATGTAGTCTACCTGGACTTCAGCAAGGCCTTTGACACTGTCCCCCACAGCAAACTCCTGGCCAAGCTGTCAGCTTGTGGCTTAGACAGCAGCACTCTGTGCTGGGTTAGGAACTGGCTGGAGGGCCGAGCCCAGAGAATGGTGGTGAATGGTGCCACATCCAGCTGGAGGCCAGTCACTAGTGGTATCCCCCAGTTCTAGGCCCCATCCTGTTCAATATATTTATTGATGATCTGGCTGAGGGGATTGAGTCCATAATCAGTAAATTTGCAGACAACACCAAGTTGGGAACAGGTGTTGATCTGTTAAAGAGTAGAAGGGCTCTCCAGAGGGACGTTGACAGCCTGGACAGATGGGCAGAGTCCAACATGACAGCATTCAACAAGTCCAAGTGCCAAGTGCTGCACTTTGGCCACAACAAACCCATGCATAGCTACAGGCTGGGGTCAGAGTGGCTGGAGAGCAGCCAGACAGAAATGGTCCTGGGGGTGCTGATTGACAGCTGGCTGAACATGAGCCAGCAGTGTGCCCAGGTGGCCAAGAAGGCCAACGGCATCCTGGCCTGCATCAGGAATAGTGTGGCCAGCAGGGAGGTCATTGTGCCCCTGTACCCTGCACTGGTTAGGCCACACCTTGAGTCTTGTGTCCAGTTCTGGGCCCCTCAGTTTAGGAAAGATGCTGGAACATCTCCAGAGAAGGGCAACAAGGCTGGTGAGGGGTTTGGAGGACAAGCCCTGTGAGGAGAGTCTGAGGGATCTGGGGTTGCTTAGCCTGGAGAAGAGGAGGCTCAGAGGAGACCCTATTGCTGTCTACAACTAGCCAAAGAGAGGTTGTATCCAGGTGGGGTCTGGTCTCTTCCCCCAGGCAACCAGCACCAGGACAAGAGGACACAGTCTCAAGCTGCACTAGGGGAAGTTTAGGCTTGAGGTGAGGAGAAAGTTCTTCACAGAAGGAATTGTTGGCCATTGGAATGGGCTGCCTCAGGGAGCTGATGGAGTCAACCATCACTGGAGATGTTCAAGAGGGGATTAGATGTGGCATTTGATCCATGGCTTATTTAGTCATGAGGTCTTGGGTGACAGGTTGGACTTGATGATCTCTAAGGTCTTTTCCAACCTTATTGATTCTATGATTCTATGATTTCTAGTGATCCTGGTTTTACACCCTTCCCACTATGAACCTAGTTAAAAATCCTCTCAATGAGCCCCAGCAACTCATGAGTGAGTGTGGCAGTTTTAGGCTATGCCTTTAAAATTAGCTGCAGATTTCAAGCAGAAAAGTAGTAAAATATAAAAAAATTACTATTTGTAGCAGAGTGGAGAAAGTTCCTCCACACACACACAAAAGAATCCACAGCTAACTCAGCCGGAGAAGCAGATGAAAGCTATATTTACAAGCAGAAATGGAATGCAATGAATATGTACAAAAACATACAATATTTACAATATATACAGAAATATACAGCAATGTATGCAATACAGGAGGTTTTTCCCCAACCCCACTGCGGCCAGGGGGTTCGGCCTGTCCCCTCCTTCTCCCTCCCTACCTCCCCTTTTTCTCAAAAGGGTTAGAGAGAGAGAGAAAGGAAGGTAATTAAAAGGGAAAAAAATTCTTTTAAGCTCAAAGCGAATGCAAGAGTTAGTTTTCTTATCTGGTTAGCTCTGTTAATCCAAGGTCACTGCTCTGCAAGCTGTTGCTTCAGAGAGAGAGAAACAGGCCAGCTCACAGGACAGAGAGAAGAACAGACTAAGCTAAAATTTACAATTGAATTCTACCAATGAAATCAGTTTAGCATATCTTTGTTTTCATTCAAATATCAAAAACATTCAGCCAGAGTGTTCAGAAAGTGTCCATTTCTTAAAGGTACAGCCTAAACCGGTCACACTATTGGGTGTAAAAGCAAAAAAAAATATTCTAAACAAATTCATTGGACAAAAACATCTGGGATGGATGCAGATGTACCCTAACAATCTTTCACATTTCACTTCCCTTCACTTAGCTGTTCTGCTGGGGAGATGATAATCACTTCTGGCTGGCCTTGAGAAAAGTTAAGAACACTAACACTTCTTCTTTTTCTACCATTCCTTCCTTTTACTTAAAAGAAAGGGGAGGAGTTTGGGGGCATGTGGGACAGTGGAGCAGCTTCCCTGCTTTCTGGGAAAACCAGAGGGGGTACAGGGGGGTTTCCATGCTATTTTCTAATTGTAAATATCTGTATAATATTGTAAATACTGTATATTCTGTACATATTCATTGCATTCCATTGTAGAGTGTAGTTTTTGCTTGTAAATACAGCTTCCATTTGCTTCCAACTGAGTTAGTCATGCTTAGTTAATGTGAATGGGAAATTTCAATCCACCACACTGAGAACCCTTTTTTTCCTTTGAGATGGTTGGACTTCATCTGTCACCAGCAGGCCAGTGCTGTGTAAACCTCTTGTGATCAATGAAACCAAATTCAACCAATGTTTTCCTGTTTCTTTCAGTATTCTTTCTTGTCACTGAAGGGATGGAGGAAAACATTGCTTGTGGTCCTGATCCTTCAACCAAATGTCTCAGCACCCTGAAGCTCCTCATCACTGCCGACTTGCATAACCAACAGTGGGTAAGGGTCATAGGGTCATACCATACCAAGGAGTTTCCTAGTCATGTCTTTAACCTGGGTCCCAGGGACACAGCAGACCTCCAAGCTGAATGGGTCTGGTTAGAAAATTGGGTACCCCTCCAGATGGGCGCCACATATGACAGTTACCTTCCTTTTTTACTTAACAATGGCAGTTATAATGCATAGGGCTAACTGCCTCACTCTAGGCATCCCCCTGGATGGACTTTCCTCTGTGTCCCCATTTGCCTGGCCTTAAAGTTCCAGAGCCTGCGTCTGTTGTGTAAGGGCAACTATGAAGGTAAAGGATGTTGGGTGTTGATTCTTCCGCTGCCCTGATGTGGCAGGGTGGGTGAGTTCTCCCCCCACACACACAAAGAAACCACAGCTAACTCAGTCGGAGAGGCAAATGAAATAAGCTGTATTTACAAGCAGAAATGGAATGCAATGAATATATAAAAAAATATACAATGTTCACAATATATACAGAAATATACAGCAATGAATGTAATACAGGAAACCTACAGCAGGAGTAGGGTGTGCCCCCCAGCCTCTGTACCCCCTCTCCCTCCCTACCTCCCCTTTTTTCCCAAAAAGGGTTAGAGAGAGAGAGAAAGGCAATTAAGGAGAAAATTCTGCTAGCTCAAAGCATATGCAAGAATTAGTTTTCTTATCTGGTTAGCTTTGTTAATTCAAGGTCGCTCCTGTCCAGCAAACTGTTGCTTCAGAGAGAGAGAAGCCGACAAGACCACACGAACAGAGAAAGTACAGACTGAACTGAGACTGAGCTAAAACTTAAAAATTGCATTCTACCAATCTACCAATGAAATTAGTTTAGAATATCTGTATGTTTTTCAAAAAACATTCAGCCAGAGTGTTTCAGCAACTGTCCCTTTCTTAAAGGCACAGCCTAAACCGGTCACACCTGAGCAAAGACCTATATTCATTCACCCTCAACTTTTAGATCCCTCACTTCTACCCAATGGCAAGAAAGCTGGGCTCCTTCCACTCTGTGGACCCTCCATCTGCTGCCCTCTGGTACTAGTGATAGGCACTCCCTGCAGCTGAACAGCTGTACCCTTCTGTGGGAGCTGTTTGGGTCACCACATTCCTTCTGGCGGTGAGCTTTGACTGACTGACTGGCAACCAAAGATGCCTCCTCCTCTGGTAGAGCAATGACCACTACCAGGATTGCCCACCTGTGTGCCCTGCATGAACCAATGGCCCTGCTGTGCCCCTCTGACGTGCCAGCCCTGGTCACACTGCCAGGGGCCTACTCTGCTGCCAGCAGCAACCCTCACCCATGCTGAGTCGACACTGCTGCTCATCAGGCGCTCACCTTCCTGCTCTGGGGCAGGGCTGAGCCACCTTCTCTCACCCGGCGCTTCTGCCTTTGCTCTTTGCCATGGTATTTCTGCTTTAGGAAGGTTTCTTTTCTGAGGTTCTTCACTGTGGAGCCCTTTGGCCTCCATGGTTTCTTAGCTGAGAATGGGGAGGAAAAGAAGGCAGATCAGCAGTTAAAGGAGTCAGTAATTGGTTTGCTGAAGGGAAACAAGCACTAGTGCTCACTGCTTCCTCTTGGCAGTAGAAAGTTCTGTGGGAACGGGACTATGGAAACCTCTGAGGACAGTAATTTTGAAAGGATCTGCATTTCCATAATATCAGTAATTTCCTTAGAAAATAGATTTATGTAAAATAATAGCAGCAACTTGCTTGGCAGAGACACTTAATCCAGTAGAAACATGCTTGTAATGACAACTTTGTAGACCTCATCATATCAGAGGAAAGGTAGTAGGTAAAATGAACTTCTGCCTGACTCCATGTGGCAGTCCCTAGTTCCCAAGTTGAAAGGGCTTTCTTGGCATTGTTTTGAGTTATTGGCCTTTTTGTTTTGCATGCTTCATGGATTTTCCACAGTCCACTGATAGCTTCAATGGAGAATTTTTGTCATGACTTCCCAGTGTTAGAGATGGTAAAGTGTCATGCCCCATTAATTACATCAGTAGTGAAGAATTCACATGGGGTTTAAATCACAGGCTATGTTCAGAGCATAATAGATGACTGGAGATCAACAATTGCAATGAAATCTTTAGATTATCATTTTGGAATTCCTACTAGGAATGTCTATTAGGCCAGAGCAATTAAATTAGTTTTAAATAAAGAAGTCCTTCAAAGTATATATATTAAAATTTTCAGACATATTATATGAGGTGGGATTGACAATAAATAATTTTCTTTCAACAGGGTACACAGATACACACTTTCTATATTCATTTGTGAAGACGTCTTTGAAACGCATTCATTGAGGCTAATTATAGCTCTTCATTTAATGCTATATAGCTCTTAATTTAATGCTATAAAATTAATGGCCCTTCATTTTTACCTTCAATGCAAATGATTGTGTCATCTTCAACTGTATGCAGTTGTTCTTCTCATACACTGAGTATGATTAGCTTTCTTTAAGCAGAATTAAACCATGTGATTCTCCAAGGTTACACAAGAGCAAGGTCTCCTGATTCTGTTTCCAAAGCTTTTGTTATGATATAGTTGTTTTTAACAAACAAGATTTCAGAAATTCACACTGAAAAAATATTAGACAAGTGAGCTGTGGCCTTGGGAGAGCACAGACAAAAACAGGAATGCCAACTTATAAATGTTTGCAAGAAAAGAGGGATTGTGGTGGTTTTAGGTTATGCCTTTAAAATTTAGCTGCAGATTTTGAGCAGGAATGAAGAAAAATATAAATAAATCACTCTTGGGTGTAAAAAGAAAAACAAAAGATTATTCTAAACAAATTCATTGGATAAATGTCTGGGATAAGAGGAGCCATACTGTAACAATTCCCCCATTCCTTTTCTCTTCCCTTCCAGTCTTGTCTGTTTTGCTTTGGTCAGGAGAGATAATGTGCTTCTGACTGGCCATGGATACGTCTAACCCACTGCTTTCTCTTTCCTCTCTCTCTCTCGGGACAGGGGTTTTGGGTGGGCAGTGAAACCGCTTCCCTGGTATTTTTGACCGGGGGGTTTCCATTGTTTGCTAATTGTAAATATCTGCATAATCTAAACACTGTACATTTTGTACATATTCATTGCATTCCATTGTAGAGTGTAGTTATTGCTTGTAAATACAGCTTCATTTGCTTCTGAGCTGGTCTGTTCTTGTTAATGCTAGGGGGAAACTTCAACCCACCACGTTACAAAAAAATAATTGCTGCCTATTCAAAGTGGGGCAGTTGCTTGATTGATTAATTCCTGTTTAGATTAAGGAAGCAAAACCTGTTTTGGGTTTTGTGCCATTTGATATATTCTGCTCTGATGGTGATTTTATATAGATGGAGTGTGGCAATGATGTTTGATAAGCTGGGAAGATATTTGGCATATAAACTGTTCCTTTGGTTTAAATACAAGCTGAAAATGCGGTATGACCAATGCTTAGGATTTCTTTGGCTTAAAAAATATGACAATTTAACTGTAACTCTGCCCACAGAAGTATATGAATTCAGCATTCCTGTAGCTGAGAGCTATGTAAGCAACTGTTGCAAAATGATTTATTTGCTACATGTGAATCTCTTATTGGTAATAAATAATGTGTTCTTGTTCATTGCACTGTACCAAGAGAGACGTGCAGCAAATAGGTGTTCTATTTTCAGACACAGCAGACATAGACAACAAATTTCAAGCTCAAATGTAGAAATTACTAGTGACAACGAAGATACAGAAACAGGGAAAACAGCTGGAAACAGAGAGGTAGGAGTTAATGGTAAGGCAGCTCTCAATGAGATTGGTGGCAGTTCTGGTGTTAGCTAGTGGGGGGCAGATGCAGCCCACAGTGGCAGTGCCAGTACCTAAGATGGCAGCTGTGGCTTTACTAGAAGCCATTAATGAGGCAAAAAGAATTCCTCCTGAAGCAGCAGGATCAGGAGTGATCTCTGCAGCAGCCACTGGGTCTCAAAGCCCACCTGCTGATGCTATTTCCTTGCAAACTCCCTCTGCTTCTGCAAAGTCTGATGTAAATTTGAACGCAGCACAAGTTGAATAAATGGCACCCTTGGATAAAAGGGGCAGAAGCAAGCCAGATACAGAGGCAGAGGAACAGCAAGAACAGCAAGATCCCTCTGCTGCTCAGGCTCATGGACCTTCTGTTAAAAAGGATCCTTCAGAGAATGGAAAGACAGTTAGACTTAAAGATACAGCGGAATTACTGAGCCCATCAGTGAACAGAATCATAGAATCAATAAGGTTGGAAAAGACCTCAGAGATCATCCAGTCCAACCTATCACCCAATACCTCTTGACTAACTAAACCATGGCTTCAACTGCCACATCTAATCCCCTCTTGAACATCTCCAGGGACAGTGACTCCACCACCTCCCTGGGCAGCCCATTCCAAAGGCCAACAACTCTTTCTGTGAAGAACTTTCTCCTCAACTCAAGCCTAAACTTCCCCTGGTTCAGCTTGAGACTGTGTCCCCTTGTTCTGGTGCTGGTTGCCGGGGAGAAGAGACCAACCCCCTCCTGGCTACAACCTCCCTTCAGGTAGTTGTAGACAGCAATAAGGTCTCCTGTGAGCCTTCTCTACTCCAGACTGAACAACCCCAGCTTCCTTAGCCTCTCCTCATAGGGCTTGTGCTTGAGACCTCTCACCAACCTCATTGCCCTTCTCTGGACATGTTGAAGTGTCTCAATATCCTTCTTAAATTGAGGGGCCCAGAACTGGACACAGTACTCAAGGTGTGGCCTAACCAGTGATGAGTACAGGGGCACAATGACTTCCCTGCTCCCTGATGGCCACACTATTCCTGAGGAGGGCCAGGATGCCATTGCCCTTCTTGGCCACCTGGGCACACTGCTGGCTCATGTTCAGGCAGCTGTCAACCATGACCCGCAGGTCCCTTTCTGTCTGGCTGCTCTCCAGCCACTCTGACCCCAGCCTGTAGCTCTGCATGGGGTTGTTGTGACTAAAGTGCAGCACCCGGCACTTATACTAGTTAAATGTCATCATGTTGGACTCTGCCCATCTGTCCAGCCTCTGCAGATTCCTTCTACCCTCTAACAGATCAACTCCTGCCCCTAGCTTGGTGTTGTCCACAAATTTACTGATGATGGACTCAATGCCCTCATCCAGATCATCAGTAAAGATCTTGAACAGGATGGGGCCCAGCACTGATCCTTGGGGCACACCACTAGTGACTGGCTGCCAGCTGGATGTGGCACCATTCACCACCACTCTCTGGGCTCGACCCTGCTGGAGGGTTGAGAAGCTTTGCAGAGGGACCTTGACAGGCTGGACAGATGGGAAGAATCCAACAGCATGAGATTTAACACATCCAAGTGCCGGGTTCTGCACATTGGCCACAACAACCCCAGGCAGTGCTACAGGCTGGGGTCAGAGTGGCTGGAGATCGGCCAGGCAGAGAGGGACCTGGGGGTACTGGTCGATGGTAGGATGAACATGAGCCTGCAGTGTGTCCAGGTGGCCAAGAAGGCCAATGACATCCTGGCCTGCATCAGGAACAATGTGGCCATCAGGACCAGGGAGGTCATTCTCCCCCTGTATGCTGCACTGGTTAGGCCACACCCCGAGTCCTGTGTCCAGTTCCGGGCCCCTCAGTTTAGGAAGGATGTTGACTTGCTGGAATGTGTCCAGAGAAGGGCAACGAAGTTGGTGAGGGGTTTGGAACACAAGCCTTATGAGGAGAGGCTGAGGGAGCTGAGGTTGCTTAGCCTGGAGAAGAGTAGGCTCAGAAGTGACCTTACTCCTCTCTTTAACTACCTGAAGGGAGGTTGTAGCCAGACAGAGGTTGGCCTCTTCTTCCAGGCAGCCAGCACCAGAACAAGAGGACACAGTCTCAGGCTGTGCTAGGGCAGGTTTAGGCTGGATGATAGGAAGAAATTCTACACAGAGAGAGTGATTGCCTATTGGAATGGGCTGCCCGGGGAAGTGGTGGAGTCACCATCATTGGAGGTGTTCAGGAGGAGACTTGATGGGGTGCTTGGTGCCATGGTTTAGTTATTAAGGTGGGTTGGATTGGTTGATGGGTTGGATGTGATGATCTTGAAGGTCTCTTCCAACCTGGTTTCTATTCTATTCTATTCTATTCTATTCTATTCTATTCTATTCTATTCTATTCTATTCTATTCTATTCTATTCTATTCTATTCTATTCTATTCTATTCTATTCTAGCTATACATCCACCAGGCGGGTCATCTGATCATAGAAGGCAATCAGATTGGTGAGGAAGGACCTGCCCTTCCTAAATCCGTATTGGCTAGGCCTGATCCCTTGGCTGTCCTGCAGATGTGCTGTGATTGCCCCCAAGCTGATCTGCTCCATAATTTTTCCTGTCACTGATGTCAGGCCTGTAATTCCCTGGCTCCTCCTTCTGGCCCTTCTTGTGGATGGACATCACATTGGCCAGCTTCCAGTCATCTGGGAGCTCTCCAGTGAGCCAGGACTGGTGGTAAATGACGAAGTATGGCTTGGCCAGCTCATCTGCCAGCTCTCTCAGCACCCTAGGATGGATCCCTCTAGTTCTGTGAACTTGTGAGTATTCAAGTAGCTCAGCAAGTCCCTGACAACTTCCTCATGGATTTCCTGGGGACTACACTACTCTCTGACCCCATCTACTAGTTCAGGAGGCCAGTTATCCTGAACTCCTCCTGCCTTACTGTTGAAAATGGAGGCAAAGAAGGTATTTAGTACCTCTGCCTTTTCCTCATCTTTAGTTACAATGTTCCCCTCCAGGTCCAATAAGGAGTGGAGGTTCTTCTTGCTCTCTTTTTAGCATTAATATATTTATAAAATTGCTTTTTATTGTCTTTCACAACAGTGGCCAGCTTGAGTTCTAACTGGCCTTTTGCCTCTCTAATTTTTCTCCTACATGATCTAACAACATCCTTAAACAATACAATACAATACAATACAATACAATACAATACAATACAATACACCAGGTTGGAAGAGACCTTCAAGATCATTGCGTCCAACCATGGGGTTGTTGTGGCCAATGTGCTAAGATTGTTAAATATCTGTGCCTGTAGCTTTATTTCCTACAGATACCTTTTTTTACCTCTCCATTAGCTAGTGCAATACATACCTTAAAATTCAATTCACTCCTACTTTCACCATTCCAATAGTTTCTCCTTCAGCACAGTATTAAATACTAGGTGTGACCAGTCAGGCCAGGGTGGCTGTGTGGCCTAAGGCCCTGCATTCAGGGTGCAGTCTGTGCTGGAGCTGTGGGTTTGAATCCCACTTCGGACAGCTCTGTTTCAGAGGATGGTGGTGAATGGTGCTGCAGCCAGCCACTAGTGGTGTGCCCCAAGGGTTAGTGCTTGGCTCCCCTACCCTTTTTGGATTGTGACCAGTTTAGGCTGTGCCTTTAAGAAATGGACACTTTCCGAACACTCTGGCTGAATGTATTGAAAACAAAGATATCCAAAACTAATACAATACAATACAATACAATACACCAGGTTGGAAGAGACCTTCAAGATCATCGCGTCCAACCCATCAAACAATCCATCCCACCCAACAACTAGACCATACAGCCAAGCACCCCATCAAGTCTTCTCCTGAACACCTCCTGTGAAGGTGACTCCACCACCTCCACGGGTAGCCGATTCCAATGGCCAATCACTCTCTCCGTGTAGAACTTCTTCCTAACATCCAGCCTAAACCTGCCCCAGCGCAGCCTGAGACTGTGTTCTCTTGTTCTGGTACTGGCTGCCTGGGAGAAGAGGCCAACCCCTGCCTGGCTACAACCTCCTTTCAGGTAGTTGTAGAGAGCAGTAAGGTCACCCCTCAGTCTCCTCTTCTCCAGGCTAAGCAACCCCATCTCCCTCAGCCTTTCCTCATAGGGCTTGTGTTCCAAACCCCTCACCAACTTTGTTGCCCTTCTCTGGACATGTTCCAGCAAAACAACTAAACTGAGGGGCCCGGAACTGGACACGGTACTCAAGGTGTGGCCTAACCAGTGCCGTGTGCAAGGAGAGAATGACCTCCCTGCTCCTGCTGGCCACACTGTTCCTGATGCAGGCCAGGATGCGGTTGGCCCTCTTGGCTGCCTGGGCACACTGCAGGCTCATGTTCATCCTACAATCAACCAGTACCCCCAGGTCCCTCTCTGCCTGGCCACTCTCCAGCCACTCTGACCGCAGCCTGTAGCACTGCATGGGGTTGTTGTGGCCAATGTGCAGAACCCAGCACTTGGATGTGTTAAACCTCATGCCATTGGACTCTGCTCATCTGTCCAGCCTGTCGAGGTCCCTCTGCAAAGCCTCTCTACACTCCAGCAGATCAACTCCTGCCCCCAGCTTGGTGTTGTCCGCAAATTTCCTGATGATGGACTCAATGCCCTCATCCAGATCATCAATAAAGATGTTGAAGAGCATGGGGCCCAGCACTGATCCTTGGGGCACACCATTAGTGACTGGCCACCATCTGGATGTAGCACCATTCACCACCACTCTCTGGGCTCGGCCCTCCAGCCAGTTCCTAACCCAACACAGTGTGATCCTGTCCAAGCCATGGGCTGCCAGCTTGGCCAGGAGTTTGCTGTGGGGGATGGTGTCAAAGGCCTTGCAGAGGTCCAGGTAGACCACATCCACAGGCCTCCCCACATCCGCCAGGCGGGTCACCTGATCATAGAAGGAGATCAGGTTGGTCAGGCAGGACCTGCCCTTCCTAAATCCATGCTGGCTAGGCCTGATCCCTTGGCCATCCTGTAAGTGCTGTGTGATTGCACTCAAGATGACCTGTTCCATAATCTTGACTGGCACTGAGGTCAGGCTGACAGGCCTATAATTCCCTGGCTCATCCAACTGGCCCTTCTTGTGGATGGGCACCACACTGACCAGCTTCCAGTCTTGTGGGACCTCTCCAGTGAGCCAGGACTGCTGAAAAATGATGGAGAGTGGCTTGGACAGCTCATCTGCCAGCTCTCTCAGCACCCTAGGATGGATCCCATCCAGGCCCATGGCCTTGTGGGGATCCAAGCGGCTCAGAAGATCTCTAACTTCCTCCTGGAGCAGCGGGAAACTATGCAGCTCTCTGGCTCCATCTGCCAGCTCTGCAGGCCAGCAGTCTGGAAGACGTTCTGTCCTGCTAGTAAAAATTCGGGCAAAGAAGGTGTTAAGTACCTCTGCCTTTTCCTCATCCTTTGTTACAACGTTCCCCTCTGTGTCAACCAAGGAGTGGAGCTTGTCCTTGCCCTTCTTCTTGCTATTGATGTATTTATAGAAGGACTTTTTGTTTTCCTTCACAGCAGAGGCCAGTCTAAGTTCTAAACGGGCTTTTGCCTCCCTAATATCCTTCCTGCATGTCCTAGCAACATCCCTAAACACTCCATAGGTTGCCTCCCTTTTCTTCCAAATATGATACACCCTCTGTTTTTCCCTTATTCTATTAAAAGTTCATTACCCATCCAGGCTGGCCGTCTGCCCCGGCGGCTCATCTTCCGGCACATTGGCACAGCCTGTTCCTGTGCCTTCAAGAGTTCTTCCTGAAGTAGGTCCAGCTCTCCTGGACCCCTTTATTTTTAAGGGCTGTTTCCCAATGAACCTTCTGAGTTAGTTCCTTGAGTAGCCTGAAGTCTGCCCTCCTGAAGTCTAGAGTGGAGGTCTTCTTGCTGCCCCTCTTAGCTTGGATGAATACCGAAAACTCAGTTATCTCGTGGTCACTGGTGCTTAAACACCCTCCGACCACCACATCACCCACCAGCCCTTCCCTGTTGGTGAAGAGGAGGTCAAGCATAGCCTCACCCCTGGTAGGCTCGCGCAGCACATGGGATTAGAAGCTGTCCTCCATGCACTCTAAGGACCTCAAATGATGTCTCCCCCAGTTACTGGGTGCCGGTGAGAGGAAGAAAGAGGAAGTGCCAGACCCCACGATGGATTTTATAGAGGTGCAGGGGATTATGGTAGGAGATACCTGGTTTCCTGTGTCCACCCACTGGGCTGGACTTCTGGACACAGGAAGTACACCATGTAGCAGAGGGCACCCAGCCCAAACCACCACATGCCACCCTTTATCTCATATCATAATCCCTGCACCCAAACATATCATCAAATTAGAAATCTTCTGATGACATGTCTGGCAAGGTCCATATCTTCATCTGGGCGTCCACCCAAACAGTCTCTTATTCAGGCTCAAGTATCAGTCCAGTCCAGTTCTTCTTCTTTATCCAATGGAACCTCCCAGCAATGCAGAGTTCACTCTTCTGTGGTGCAGGTTCTTCCTGGATTCGTTGGACATCCTGGTCACCTGGAAAAGCCTCACAACTTCTCATCCAAGATTTTATTCTCACCTATATTAACTTCAGCATCATATTCTCCACCCCTGGGGCAAGCCAGTCGGAACAATCTGGCTCCATGACTGCTTTTTTCCATCCAACCAGGGTGCCGCAATCAACCGCCTCCAACTGCAGTCCGAGACTACACAGATGCATGTCAGGGTACTTCGCCCCCCACACTGGGCATTCGCGTACCATGGCACGACAGCAGACAGCATCCGGCTACACAACCCTACCCCAGAAGAGGGAGGGGCTGCACCACAGCCCACTGAGAAGAAGGGAGGTGGAACCAGGTGCTCAGTGCCATTTTCGGATCTCATCCAAAAAAAATCGGAGAGGAGATTAGAGCCAGGCCCACCGCAGCCCGAGTGCATGGCCGGGGTCCGCCGCTACCACTCAGTATACAGCAGGGCTCCAGCCACCTCTACCGCCGTGGTACAGGATCAAAATCACCTCCACCCCTCGGGCATTCAAACAGCTTCTCCAGCGAAAGCCATAAACGTTTTCTCAGAGCCTTTGAAAACGGCTTTCCAGCTGGGGTCCCTGTTCGCCCTATTGGGTTTCAGGAGCTGGCTCGCCTGCTCACCACAGCTGGCTCTATCCTCGCAGCGAGAATGTGGACCTGACTTTGATCTGCTCGCCACTGTCCCTCCCCCACCTCACTCCCTGACGCTTCTACCGCCCGCAGAGAGCAAAAGGTGGAGGAAGGGCAGGTTCCATGTTCTCAAGCAGTACCCTAGTGCCGATGGTCAAGAAACACCCCTGTTTAGAACGGCAGGAGGGACTCTATGCCATTGGCCATGCACCAGGTGTCCCCCTGCAATCCACAAGAACTCACCGGCAACAAAACTTGAGCCCCACCTTCCCAAACCCAGACCAACGCCCAGAACTAAATTTAAACTGTCCATCTTTTGCAATCCGATCTGCAGTTTGCCACAGCAACTAGCCCCACATTGCCGCGCCAAAAAATGTCATTCTTCCCCCCGCTTACTGCTAGGCTAGTCTCAGCTGGCCAGGCCTGAGTCCGCCCATCCCCCTGGCCTTGGGCCTAGCCAGGCCCAAGGCCGGGAGATGTCTCCCCCAATTACCAGGTGCCGGTGAGAGGAAGAAAGAGGAAGTGCCAGACCCCGCAATGGATTTTATAGAGGTGCAGGGGATTATGGTAGGAGATACCTGGTTTCCTGTGTCCACCCACTGGGCTGGACTTCTGGACACAGGAAGTACACCACGTAGCAGAGGGCACCCAGCGCAAACCACCACACTATACAAGTAATTTATTATAAATTATATATAAATAAAAAATATATAAAAAATCCTTTACTTGCTTTCTCAGTTCTCTCAGGAACATTTTAGCCTTTCATACATAAAGTCCAGACTTCTAGAATTTGAGTTGGGTTATTCTAACTACCTCTTCTTTGGATAAATAACACAATGTTTCCCTTATCTTTTCCTTTCTGCTTCTGAGATGTGGTTTTAAATACCTGGATATGCATCCATAAATGTGACAATCCTGCTAGTAGTTCTTATACTCCTAGAGCATAAATTTAATACAGTAAATACCTGAGTAGAGTTCTCAATGATTATGCTATGCATGAAAGAGGCTGGTAAATCAGAATTCCTCACAGAGCTGAGAAGCAATCCAAAGCTAGATACCTACTCTGTATGTGGTTTTACTTTTTAGAATGAAACACTCATTTAAACACTCAGCACCTCTGTACTTTCAGAAAGATAAGATACAGATCTGTCCTCTGTAAAGCCCTCTGCAATACTACACCACTGGCAAGGAATAGCATATTTTTCTAATGGTTTTCTCATAGTTTGTACTAACTGCCTTTGCATTTTCAGTTTGTATATGTATTCAGAAGGCTAAGCTTCACTTCAAGTTATAGATTTTAAAAAGCATAAAAGCTAAAGCTGAACCAAAACTGTTGAGTCCATCTGACTTCATATAAACCATATCAAGCTGAGAATTTTGCCTGATTTTCACAGAGTATAGTAAATTTGAGTGTGCTCTTTTGGAAAGGCTGCAGATCATCAGTGAATTAGAGAACTCTGGGTGTATGTAGTGTGTGCCAAAACATGAGATGAGGAGAGCAGGAGAATGGAGGTGGAAATGTTGGTGCACATGCACCATACTTCTTGTTAGACAGACTTACGGAATGTAGCAGTGCTTTACCAGGGCACTCATCCTGAAAAAAAAAAAAAAAAAAAAAAAAGGTCTTACAAAATACATGATCCTGAGAGAGACATAAATATTCTCCGTAGGATGTCTCTAGATCTAAAGCTCAGGGTCATAGATGAGTGTAGGAGGCACTTCAAGGGCAGTACTGGGGATCACTTCTGGATCTCTTTGTAGACCCTAGACTGGAGAAGGAATGTCTGTATAAAAAGAAAGGAGAAAAAAAAAAATGATGGTGTGAGAACAAAGGAGAAGATGAATGAAGCTTTTCCTGCTGTCCTGAAGGAACAAAGCCTCAAAAATGCCCTGAACTAGACAATGGAGCAGGACCCAGGATGTCTGGATTTTGAGGAGATTGCCCACATTGCCTAGGCTTGTCTGAACATGCCCTGGGGTCCAAGTGGTCCAGGTGTGTATGTGCCTTTGGCCACTTTTGGAGAAAACTGATTCTATAGGTTAAAGTATCAGGTTTCTATCTCTTTTAGATTCTTGCTAATAGTGTTTAAATTGTTACATGTTCCTGCTGGTGAAGTATCTGTTCCACAACTGAATATTTTGAACTGGTAAATAGGTTGTATTAATATTTTCTGTGAAATTATTTTATTAATAAAGTTACTAATTTTAGAATTAATTGATCCACCTATTAAATATTAATAACCATACATTCATAACACCAGCTTAATTCTAAAGTCAACTGGGAGCTGCTGTTTTGTATTCACATCAGCCAAACCCATCTTTCTGATGCATTTGTCTTTTATACTCCCCACAGAACAGTCTCTAGTAAATTACTAGGATTCAAGTTCCAGATAATCCCATTTTTCACAGAATTACAGAATCACAGGGGCTGGAGGGGACTTTGAAAGATCATCCAGTCAACAACCCCTGCCAGAGCAGGATTACCCATACCAGATCACACTGGAATGCATCTAGGTGGGTTTTGAATGTCTCCAGAGAGGGACACTGACTCCACAATGCCCCTGGGCACCCTGTTCCAATGTTTATCACCCTTACAGTGAAAAGATTTTTCCTTTTGTTTACATGGAACTCCCTGTGCCTCAATTTCCATCCATTGTCCCTTGTCCTGTCATTGGGCACCTCCAAGAGGAGCCTGGCTGCATCCTGTTGGCACTCACCCTTTATATTTTCATAAATATTAATGAGGTCACCCCTTAGTCTCCTCTTCTCCAAGCTAAAGAATCCCAGCTCCCTCAGTCTCTCCTCATAATTATTCTCCATTCTCTATTCTTCTTCGACTATGCTAATGATTATATAGAAAAAAATATAGGTTTTGCATTCTCTTTGTCTCAGTCCTCTTGCAGCCTGTCTACTTTCTACTCTCTACTGGAGAAGACAGGGATTCCCATGGGATTAAAATATTTCAGCCATAATGTCCGTAAGGTACTACCCTGACTAAATGCACTAGCTTGTGCCACTGCACATTGCACCCTTTGGAAGAGGAAAGATAGCCCAGAGTATGGCCTGGCACTGACATTTTTGTTGCTGCTGGTGGATGCAATTTTTTGGAACTGCAACTAACAACAGTCAGTTATTTGCCATAAAACATATTATTTAATTTTATCTTCTTTAGTAGTTATTGCAGATAAAGTTGCAGAGAAAGGAACCCCAGTCAGTGGAGCAAACCCCTGTACAGCTTTGCAGCTGTATTGCAGAAGCAGCTCCAGCTGCACTCCACTATGGTGCTACTCTTGGCAGCTGTTGAAAAGCCTGAGGGAGTCACACTACTGTAAGATGAGCCTTGAGTCAGGGTGGTGATGAGCTTACACCTTTGTTTTACTTCCTGAGGCTTTGGCAAAGGGATTGACTAAAGCAAAGGGGTTATGGCTGCAGTTGCTTTATACAGTGCCTTCGCTCATACTGCATATTTGGGCTCAATATGTTGGAATCTGTAATAAAAATTTTCTCTGCCTAGCAGCTCATATGTGTTTAGTGTGCTAAAATTCTCTCACCATGCATGGTCAAAAGTGCCAGGAAGTAGACTCAGGCAGCAGAGCTCTCTCAAGTGACACACCAGCAGCGTTAGACAGGTTGAGTGAAGCTGAGTGTTCAGCTCCATGTCAGAGTGACTCCTTAGAGTACTCTGTTGCTGTTTGCCATCATCACTCTGAGGGCTCTTCACTGAATTTATAGGAAAATTACAGTGATTTTAACAGCCTACAGAGCTATTGAGATGGCTTGGCTGAGTGTAAATGAAACAGGAACCTTTGGAACCATTTAAAAGGTCTCTTTACTCTCTGAGTTCTAGCAGACCTGTTTACACTGAAATTAGAATGAATAGTCAGCCACTAAGTCAAGGGGAGCTGTTTAAATGAGAAGATGTGTATGTCAGTCTATCTTCTCTTTCTGCCTGTCAAACATCTCAGTGGTGCCAAGAGATCTCTCTGACCCTGCTAATACCTTGCAAAGCTGGTTGTTGCACAGCAGTTCAAATACTGTGGCAGGAGTTGTAGCCTGTTCTGAGCAGGACTTGTCCATTTCTCATAGAAGGAAAGGTTTTGAGTAAATCTGCATTCCTTTACATACTTCCCAGCATCAGTAAGCATCAACTCATTCCACAATTATACAGTAACCAGACTCAAAATAGGGAGTTTAAATGGAGTTAATTTCTTAAGTGTTTTATTTGTAAATTCAAAGTATTTATAGTATCATTTTGGTGATCATAAAATTCTTGGAGGACAATGAATAGAATAGAATAGAATAGAATAGAAATAACCAGGTTGGAAAAGACCTTCAAGATCATAAGTCCAACCCATCACCCAACACCATCTAATCAACTAAACCATGGTATCATCCAGCCTTTTCTTAAACACCTCCAGTGATGGTGACTCCACCACCTCCACGGGCAGCACATTCCAATGGCAAATCACTCTTTCCATGAAGAACTTCTTCCTAACATCCAGCCTAAACCTCGCCTGCCATAGCTTGAGACTCTGTCCTCTTGTTCTGGTGCTGGTTGCCTGGGAGAAGAGAACAACCCTCACCTAGCTTCAATCTCCCTTCAGGTAGTTGTAAACAGCAATAATGTCTCCCCTGAGCCTCCTCTTCTCCAGGCTAAGCAACCCCAGCTCCCTCAGCCTCTCCTCATAGGGCTTGTGCTCCAAACCCCTCACCAGCTTTGTTGCCCTTCTCTGGACACGTTCCAGCAACGCAACATCTTTCCTAAACTGAGGGGCCCAGAACTGGACACAGTACTCGAGGTGTGGCCTAACCAGTGCTGAGTACACGGCTGAGTACTGCCCATTAGTTACTATCAATGGTAATTAGAAAGGCCATAATTTTCAACATTATCTTTTGTAATGGAAGGGTTATTTTTCTTATGTTTTGGTTTTGATGGGAGTTTTAGCTGTTGTTGGGTTTTTTTTGGTTGGTTGGATGGTTGGTGGTTCTTTTTGGTTTTGGTGGTTTGTTGTATGTGGGGTTTTTTGTTTGTGTTTATTTGATGATTTTTTTTTTTGTGTGGTTGTTGTTATTGTTGAAAAAGCTGCAATGCTTAGTTCCCAGATGTCTTACATCTATGTAAATACATGTACCGGTCAGAAGTGCTGGTCAGAAGCTGTGACACTTAATCTTGAATGCTACTGATCTATCTGACCTGAAAAATACTTAACAGAATTACTTAACAGAATACATAATATTTAACAGAATTACTTGATTGCTTGAGCAAAAATGGATAAAATGAGTACCTTAATCTTTCCAGAAAAAAACTTTCTTATTATCAAGGTGGATCATTATTAAAAAAAAGTTTGGTTTCAATCACAATTTTTCTTTTGAACTGAGGACAAAAAAATACACCTTGAAAAGTGAGAACATCTTCTTTTCTAACCTGAGAAAATAACTGTATGTCAACCATTTAAGAAAAATCTTGCATTGAGGATATTAAGAAGCTCTTTACATTGTGCTGAAAAAACATTTAACAGTACCTGTCTTTCTTTGATCAATGTTTATCTGCGCTCCAGTCAACAAAAATAGCAAGGTAATAAGATATGTAACAATGTAAAGTAAGGCAAGTGAAATGCCTTACATCTGTAGCATTTATGAATTAATTAATTAAGAGTAGTAAAGGTTGAACTATTTCCCTGACCCAAATCCATAGCACTGTTTTCAGGACAAAGAACTGAAGATTATTTGCTGCCCAAATAATGGATTTCTGCCCATTTCTTCATGTACGTTGTTTTCCACGTGGTTATTATTTGAGAGTCTTGCTATAAAATGGTTCCTCACTCCCACCCTTAAATAGCTGTGTTAAAAGTTTTTATTATTGTTTGCACTTTCAAATGTATAAACATTTCAGCAAGCATAGAGGCATATATATGAGATATATTTTACATTTATCTCCTTCCTGAGGCTGTGAATACGATCATTTTACTTAACTGTTCTTGTCCTTCACAGTCCCTTGTCTACTGCAGAAGAAAGGCTGCTAGGTATAGCTTTCAGATGTAATTCTCCAGCTAGAAAACAAAGAAACACAGACAGAATTATTTTGTCTAATGACAAAAGGAGGGAATGAAAGAAGGGAAGTGTATCTAACAGGCAAGCTAAGTGGGACTACTGATAGATGGGGTACTGCAGCCTGCAGGAGGGGCCTAGAGGTATCATAGTATCATAGTATCAGTCAGGGTTGGAAGGGACCACAAGGATCATATAGTTCCAACCCCCTGCCATGGGCAGGGACACCCTGCACTAGATCAGGCTGGCCAAAGCCTCATCCAGCCTGGTCGTAAACACCTCCACAGATGGGGCCTCAACCACCTCCCTGGACAACCCATTCCAGGGCTTCACCACACTCATGGGGAAGAACTTCCTCCTCATGTCCAGCCTGAATCTCCCTACCTCCAGCTTCAGTCCATTCCCCCTAGTCCTATCACTACCTGATAGCCTGAGAAGTCCCTCCCCAGCCTTCCTGTAGGCCCCCTCCAGATACTGGAAGGCCACAATGAGGTCACCTCGGATCCTTCTCTTCTCCACACTGAACAGCCCCACCTCCTTCAGTCTATCCTAATAGGAGAGGTGCTCCAGCCCTCTGATCATCCTTGTGGCCCTTCTCTGGACACATTCCAGCACAGCCATATGCCTTTTGTAATAGGGGCTCCAGAACTGGATGCAAAACTCCAGATGGGGTCTCAACAGAGTGGAATAGAGGGGGAGAATCACCTCCCTTGACCTGCTGGTCACACTTCTCTTGATGCAGCCCAGGATCTGATTGGGTTTCTGGGCTGCAAGTGCACATTGAGAGCTCATGTTGAGCTTCTCATCCACCAGCACCCCCAAGTCTCTCTCTCCTCAGGACTGCTTTCCAGCCAGTCCCTGCCCAGTCTGTATTTGTGCCTGGGATTGCCTCGACCCAGATGCAGGACCCTGCACTTGGTCTTGTTGAAGCTCATGAGGTTGGCTTGTGCCCACTTCTCCAGCCTGTCAAGGTCCCTCTGGATGGCATCCCTTCCCTCCAGCGTGTCTGCTGCACCACACAGCTTGGTGTCATCAGCAAACTTGCTGAGGGTGCACTCAATGCCACTGTCCATGTCACCCACAAAGATGTTGAACAAGAGTGGTCCCAGGACTGATCCCTGAGGGACTCCGCTTGTCACTCTCCTCCACTGGGACATGGACCCGTTGACAGCCACTCTTTGGGTGTGGCCATCAAGCCAGTTCCTTATCCATCTAGGTACCCATCCAAAATCAAAATTCCCTCTGCTCCAGATCTAACCTGAGGATTACTGTCTTTAGGAGTTACCCTGAAGAAGCCCTAATTTTAAGCAACAGGATTCAAAAGACAGTACAGCTTTTCCATTAAAGTGTTTACTATCTGCATTTTTCTGTAACCAGCCACATGCAGGTACAGCAGTCCAAAAAGTGCGTGAGGTCAAAATGACAGAGGACTGAGAGAAGAACTAATGAAATTGGTTCAAAAGATATTTTTGGTCATTTTAGCATAAAAAGTTGATTGAACAAGTTCAAAAAAATCTATTTTGAAAGAAGCATCACCCCGAGATCAGTTTATGACCTCAGTTACAATATTAGTCCTCAAATGCTAGCACCAGCTTTCCGGGATTAGTACTGTTTTGAGGATGGTACTCTTTTCCTCACATTGAAGCAGCTGGTCTGTCCTGGGAGAAGAAAACAGCTACAAGACTGAGGCTCTCTTTGGAGACCACACAACTCATGAGCACAGCCACCTTCAGGGGAGACTTCTGGGATTTCCCTGCACTTCTCAGGATCAGAAAGGGCTTCTTTCATGCAATCTACTCCAGCAGTCTGACACAAACCAATGTCTTGTCCTTTCCTTGCAGAGGAGAAGAAATGACAGTGCCAAGGTCAAATCTTGAAATGTGGGAAGAAAGCCTGTGCTCCAGGACAGCAGCTTGTCCATCTTTTTTAGCTTGTATCTCTATGCCACTTGAATAAGGGGAAGCAGGGGAAAGAGGGTCAAGCAAGACTAGAAAAGTTGACTCAGTGGCTCAGATCAGTGCAAAGAGACCCTTTGGGTCCATGGGGCCAGGCCCCACAGTGCTTAGATCAGGGGAAAGGACCCCTGAAAGAGCAGAGGAACAGCCCCATGACCGCCACAGCAGGGCAAAGAGACCAGAAGGAGAACAGAAGGAGAAGGGCAGTGATGCTCTTCTAGGGATAAGGAGAGGAAATAGTGGGTGTAGCCTGCAGAGAAGGAGGAGAGAGCAGCATAGGTGGGGGCAGCAATGTCACTTCTGTTGTTAGTAACACCAAGATGTTTTTTGCAGTTTTCAGCCCTTTATTCTCTTTTACTGCCTGATAATTAGACTTAGAGGGCCAGAAGCCTATGAAGGGCTGGTGCATAACCCAGATGCTGGCCTGGGCCGGATTTTAGTAGCCCCTGGGGCATTTTTCTGCTGTTGCAGGCAAGGTGGCAGCAAGGTGGCAGGCTGGAGAGGTGGGCACAAGCCAAATTCATGAGCTTCAACAAGACCAAGTGCAGGGTCCTGCATCTGAGTCGAGGCAATCTCAGGCACAAATACAGGCTGGGCAGGGACTGGCTGGACAGCAGCCCTGAAGAGAGAGACTTGGGGGTGCTGGTGGATGAGAAGCTCAACATGAGCTCTCAATATGCACTTGCAGCCCAGAAAGCCAATCAGATCCTGGGCTGCATCAGGAGAAGTGTGACCAGCAGGTCAAGGGAGGTGATTCTCCCCCTCTACTCAGCTCTGGTGAGACCCCACCTGGAGTACTGCATCCAGTTCTGGAGCCCCTATTACAAGAGGGATATGGAGGTGCTGGAACGTGTCCAGAGAAGGGCCACGAGGATGATCAGAGGGCTGGAGCACCTCTCCTATTAGGACAGACTGAAGGAGTTGGGGCTGTTCAGTGTGGAGAAGAGAAGGATCCGAGGTGACCTCATTGTGGCCTTCCAGTATCTGGAGGGGGCCTACAGGAAGGCTGGGGAGGGACTTCTCAGGATCTCAGGTAGTGATAGGACTAGGGGGAATGGACTGAAGCTGGAGGTGGGGAGATTCAGGCTGGATGTAAGAAGGAAGTTCTTCACCATGAGAATGGTGAAGCCCTGGAATGGGTTGTCCAGGGAGGTGGTTGAGGCCCCATCTTTGGAGGTGTTTAAGCCCAGGCTGGATGAGGCTTTGGCCAGCCTGATCTAGTGCAGGGTGTCCCTGCCCATGGCAGGGGGGTTGGAACTAGATGATCCTTGTGGTCAGTCTAGGGTGGGTCAGCCTGGGGTGAGTCAGTCTAGGGTGTGTCAGCCTGGGGTGAGTCAGTCTAGGGTGTGTCAGCCTGGGGTGAGGCAGCCTGGGCTGAGTCAGCCTGGGGTGGGTCGGCCTGGGGTGAGTCAGCCTGGGGTTAAACAGCCTTCCTCTGGCATCAAGACTTGCTCCCTTGAAAAAAAGAGGAGGGTGATTGTTATTGGTGATTCCCTACTGAGGGAAACAGAGGGCCCCATATGTCGGCCAGACCCTGCTCACAGGGAACTTTGTTGTCTCCCAGGAGCTCAAGTTGGTGATGTTACCAGAAGGCTGCCTAGTCTGGTGCAGCGCTCTGACTACTATCCCTTAATAATTATGCAGTTAGGGAATGATGATGTTGCAACTAGAACTCCCAGGGCTATCAAGAATGACCTCAAGGCCCTGGGGGATCTAGTGGAGGACTCAGGTGCACAAATAATTTTTTTGTCTATACCCTTAGCTGCAGGAGGGAATACAAGAAGGAACAGGCCAGCAGCTGTAGTCAACAAGTGGCTTAGAGGTTGGTGCAGTCAGAAGAATTTTGGGTTTTTTCATCTTGAAAAACTTTCTGCTGCACCAGGTCAGCTGGTAACAGATGGAGTACATCTGTCCCAGAGGAGGGGAAAGGTCACAGTACACGAGAATGGCCTGTCCCCCTGTGACCACACCCCAAAAGTAAAAAGATTCTGGGAAGGGAATTAGCAGGTCTCATTGACAGGGCTTTAAACTAGCTTCGAAGGGGGAAGGGGCTGAAACCAGTCCCCCAGACAGGAGTCTGAGGGTGGTAAGCTGGAGTTAGGGGCAAAACCAGCAGCCCGGCTGAAGTGCATGTATACTAATGCACAAAGTATGGGCAACAAACATGAGGAGCTGGAAGCCTTGTTGCAGCAGGAAAGATATGAGGTAGTTGCCATCGCAGAGACGTGGTGGGATGACTCGCATGACTGGAGCGCTGCAATTGACGTCTACAGGCTCTTCAGAAGAGACAGGCAAGGAAGAAGGGGTGGAGGGGTGGTCCTGTACATCAGGGAGGCTCTTGATGCCATTGAGCTACAGATCAGGGATGATCGGGTTGAGTGCGTGTGGGTGAGAATTAGAGGGAAGGTCAGCAGGGCAGACATCCTGGTTGGAGTCTGTTATAGACCACCCAACCAGCAGGAAGATATTGATGAAGCATTCTATAGGCAGCTTAAGGCTGTCTCAAGATCGCCTGACCTTGTTCTCATGGGTGACTTCAACCTGCCTGATATCTGCTGGGATCACAACATAGCAGAGTGGAAGCAATATAAGAGGTTCTTAGAGTGCATGGAGGACAGCTTCTTATCCCATGTGCTGCGCGAGCCTACCAGGGGTGAGGCTACGCTTGACCTCCTCTTCACCAACAGGGAGGGGCTGGTGGGTGATGTGGTGGTCGGAGGGTGTTTAGGCACCAGTGACCACGAGATAATAGAGTTTTCGGTATGCAGCCAAGCCAAGAGGAGCAGCAAGAAGACCTCCACTCTGGACTTCCGGAGGGCAGACTTCAGGTTACTCAAGGAACTAACTCAGAAGGTTCATTGGGAAACAGCCCTTATAAATAAAAGGGTCCAGGAGAGCTGGACCTACTTCAAGGAAGAACTCTTGAAGGCGCAGGAACACGCTGTGCCAGTGTGCCGGAAGATGAGCCGCCAGGGCAGACGGCCAGCCTGGATGGGTAATGAACTTCTAAAGGTACTAAGGGAAAAACAGAGGGTGTAACATCTTTGGAAGAAAGGGGAGGCAACCCACGGAATGTTTAGGGATGTTGCTAGGTCTTGTAGGAAGAAAATTAGGGAGGCAAAAGCCCATTTAGAACTTAGACTGGCCTCTGCTGTGAAGGACAACAAAAGTCCTTCTATAAACATATTAATAGCAAGAGGAAGGGCAAGGACAAGCTCCACTCCTTGGTGGGCATGGAGGGGAACATTGTAACAAAGGATGAGGAAAAGGCAGAGGTGCTTAACACCTTCTTTACCACAATTTTTACTAGCAGGACAGAACAGCTTCCAGACAGCTGGCCTGCAGAGCTGGCAGAAGGAGCCAGGGAGCAGCATAGTTTTCCCGCTGTTCCAGGATGGGGAAGTTAGAGATCTTCTGAGCCGCTTGGACCCCCACAAGTCCATGGGACTGGATGGGATCCATCCTAGGGTACTGAGGGAGCTGGCAGATGAGCTGGCCAAGCCGCTCTCCATCATTTTTCAGCAGTCCTGGGTCACTGGTGAGGTCCCACAAGACTGGAAGCTGGTCAATGTGGTGCCCATCCACAAGAAGGGCCAGTTGGAAGAGCCAGGGAATTATAGGCCTGTCAGCCTGACCTCAGTGCCAGGCAAGATTATGGAACGGGTCATCTTGAGTGCGATCACACAGCACTTACAGGATGACCAGGGGCTCAGGCCTAGCCAACACGGATTTAGGAGGGGCAGGTCCTGCCCGACCAACCTGATCTCCTTCTATGATCAGGTGACCCGCCTGGTGGATGTGGGGAGGCCTGTGGATGTGGTCTACCTGGACCTCTGCAAGGCCTTTGACACCATCTCCCCATAGCAAACTCCTGGCCAAGCTGGCAGCCCATGGCTTGGACAGGATCACACTGAGTTGGGTTGGGAACTGGCTGGAGGGCCGAGCCCAGAGAGTGGTGGTGAATGGTGCCACATCCAGATGGCGGCCTGTCACTAGTGGTGTGCCCCAAGGATCAGTGCTGGGCCCCATGCTCTTCAACATCTTTATTGATGATCTGGATGAGGGCATTGAGTCCATCATCAGGAAATTTGCGGACAACACCAAGGTGGGGGCAGGAGTTGATCTGCTGGAGGGTAGAGAGGCTTTGCAGAGAGACCTCGACAGGCTGGACAGATGGGCAGAGTCCAATGGCATGAGATTGAACACATCCAAGTGCCGGGTTCTGCACACTGGCCACAACAACCCCATGCAGTGCTACAGGCTGGGGTCAGAGTGGCTGGAGAGCGGCCAAACAGAAAGGGACCTGGGGGTGCTGGTTGATGGGAGGCTGAACATGAGCCTGCAGTGTGCCCAGGGGGCCAAGAAGGCCAACTGCATCCTGGCCTGCATTAGGAATAGTATGGCCAGCAGGAGCAGGGAGGTCATTCTGCCCCTGTACTCTGCTTTGGTTAGGCTGCACCTTGAGTCCTGTGTCCAATTCTGGGCCCCTCAGTTTAAGAAGGACATCGAGACACTTGAATGTGTCCAGAGAAGGGCAACAAGGCTGGTGAGAGGCCTTGAGCACAAGCCCTATGAGGAGAGGCTGAGGGAGCTGGGGCTGTTTAGCCTGGAGAAGAGGAGGCTTAGGGGCGACCTCATTGTTCTCTACAACTACCTGAAAGGTGGTTGTAGCCAGGAAGGGGTTGGCCTCTTCTCTCTAGCAGCCAGCACCAGAACAAGGGGACACAGTCTCAAGCTGCACCAGGGGAAGTTTAGGCTCGAGGTGAGGAGAAAGTTCTTCATCAAGAGAGTGATTTGTCATTGGAATGCACTGCCCGGGGAGGTGGTTGAGTCTCCATCCCTGGATGCATTCAAGAGGGTACTGGATGTGACACTTGGTGCCATGGTCTAGTTGTGAGGCTTGTGGTTACAGGTTGGACTCGATGATCTTCAAGGTCTCTTCCAACCTTCGTAATACTGTAACCTGGTAACAACATAAATTAATAAAATCTGGAAAGATGCATTTTTTCAGGGACATTTTATGCCATTGAGGTCTCCAAAGTGGCAGAAAACTGTGGATACTGTAACCTGGTCCCTTCCAACCCTGACTGATTCTATGATTCTATGATCTTGGCTGGAGAAGAGGCCTTGTGGCTGCTAGCACTTCTCTTTGGGGGTTGCTGAGGCCCCTGTGGCAGTGTTTCCTGCCCTGGTAGGAAGCAGACTTGCCACAGCCTCCTTGGGCTCCTTCTGGAGTTCTTCTCGCTCTCTGAGGATAGGAACAGGGGCTGAGGGAAGGCTGCCTGGACCCCCATGAAGGTCAGCTGCTAAGGTAATTAGGAGGTCCTCCATGTTGGCTTCTTCAGGGCTGCTTGGAGGAGGCCAGGCCAGGTACAGAAGACCCTCCTCTGGAGGCAGCAAGACTGGGGGCCATTGCAGGGCTGCCCTCCTGTCCCCTGGCAGCATGGCTGTCCTCTAGACTTAGCAGACAGTGAGCCTCCCCTCTGCACCATTGCACAGTGATGTCTACAAGGTGGTGAACAAATGTCACAATGCAGTTTCTGAGGGATGTCACCAGCAGCTGGAGCAGCACCTCTTCACCCAGCCCAAAGAGGACTGGGATAGGCAGGGTAAAGTACTCCACTGTGGCTGCCCATAAACACTGGCTCCCAGAGATGGTTCTTAGCTACTGATGTATCCAGGTCTGAACAGGGTGGAATAGAGCTGTGTGGTCCTGGAAAAGAGATGCCCATGTGATGGACTGGAGGCTGCTCAGAGGATCTGTGAGTGATACAGACACAGGCTGTGATTGTGCTGCTGCAGGGCTGTGGGCAGCTGGACAGCCAGGAGCTTCTGCTTGGACCACAATTTAGCAAGAGAGCTGCTCAGACTGGCACTGAGACCGGCATGCTTTAGCTGAGAGGTGCTCTATTTTGGTTTCTTTTGGGGGCTTTCTGGGGTGGGAGGACCTCAGCAGACAGCAAGGACTGGCAGGGTCATCTTCTTGTGTGCCTGCTCAGCAGGGTGATGTCAGCCATGGGAAATTTGAACAAGGCAGAGCAAAGCCACACGACCGACATTTGGCAAGAGAGCCTTCTGGCTGGATTGCAGCCAGCGGTGCATACTGGGTCAGCCAACAGAGTACAGAAGCCTCTGTGGTATCATGGGCAAAATATAGTAGTCAGGTGGAATAGATATATTTAATAACAAACAATAAAAAACCCCAAACTTAATTTCACCTGCCTGAAGAGATCCAGCCATGGTAATGACTCAGCCAAAGGCTGCTAGAAAAATGATAGGTACCCAGAGAGAGATGGCGCGCAAGGACACAGGTGTCCAGGCTGCTACCTGCAGAGAGTGTTGGAACCTGGCACTTGGAATGGAGGGGGAAGGAGACAACACCTGTGTGAGGTGTGACCAGGTGAATTATCTTCTCAATCTGGTGGCCAAACTAAAGGAAGAAGTACCAAGACACAGGACATTAAGGGAGGGTGAAAGAGAGTTTGATATGTGGGAGCAGGCTTTACAGACCTCCCCTGTTGAGGGAGACATCACATGAAAAAGGGGGAATGGGTACAGGTCTCTGTTAGGAGAAGCATGTGGAATCTGTCCTGGCCATCTTTGCCTTCCCTGTTGCCCTTGCACAGTAAGTATGAGGCCCTGCAGGTCAAGGGCAATGTGGATGACAGAAGAGGAGCCATCTAAGGGGATGCCTAAAGCAAATCAGTCCCCCCAACCATCAGGACTAGTGCCATAAAGAAAAAGAGGAGGGTAATTATTAGACTAGACTAGACTAGAATAGAATAAACCAGGTTGGAAAAGAACTTTGAGATCATTGAGTCCAACCAATCACCCAACACCATCTAATCAACTAAACTATGGCACCAAGTGCCTCATCCAGTCCCTTCTTAAACACCTCCAGTGATGGTGACTCCACCACCTCCCCAGGCAGCACATTCCAATGGCCAATCACTCTTTCTATGAAGAACTTCTTCCTAACATCCAACCTAACCCTCTCCTGGTGCAGCTTGAGACTGTGTCCTCTTGTTCTGGTGGTGGTTGTCTGGGAGAAGACACCATCCCCCACCTGGCTACAAGCTCTTTCAGGTAGTTGTAGATGACAATAAGGTCTCCTCTGAGCCTCCTCTTCTCCAGGCTAAGCAACCCCAGCTCCCTCAGCCTCTCCTCATAAGGCTTGTGCTCCACACCCCTGACCAATACAATACAATACAATACAATACAATACAATACAATACAACACAATACAATACAATACAATACAATACAATACACCAGGTTGAAAGAGACCTTCAAGATCATCGTGTCCAACCCATCAACCAATCCAACCCGCCTAAACAACTAAACCATGCAGTCAAGCACCCCATCAAGTCCCCTCCTGAACACCTCTAATGACGGTGACTCCACCACCTCCACGGACAGCCGATTCCAGTGGGCAATCACTCTCTCTGCATAGAACTTCCTCCTAACATCCAGTCTAAACCTGCCCTGGCACAGCTCAAGACTGTGTCCTCTTGTTCTGGTGCTGGTTGCCTGGGAGAAGAGACCAATCTCTGCCAGGCGACAACCTCCCTTCAGGTAGTTGTAGAGAGCAATAAGGTCACCCCTCAGTCTCCTCTTCTCCAGGCTAAGCAACCCCAGCTCCCTCAGCCTCTGCTCATAGGGCTTGTGTTCCAAACCCGTCACCAACCTTGTTGCCCTTCTCTGGACACATTCCAGCAAGTCAACATCCTTCCTAAACTGAGGGGCCCAGAACTGGACACAGGACTCAAGGTGTGGCCTAACCAGTGCAGTGTACAGGGGCACAATGACCTCCCTGCTCCTGCTGGCCACACTCTTCCTGATGCAGGCCAGGATGCCATTGGCCCTCTTGACTGCCTGGGCACACTGCAGGCTCATGTTCAGCCTCCCATCAACCAGTACCCCCTGGTCCCTCTCTGCCTGGCCACTCTCCAGCCACTCTGACCACAGCCTGTAGCACTGCCTGGGGTTGCTGTGGCCAATGTGCAGAACCCGGCACTTGGATGTGTTAAATCTCATGCCGTTGGATTCTGCCCATCTGTCCAGCCTGTCGAGGTCCCTCTGCAAAGCCTCTCTACCCTCCAGCAGATCAACTCCTGCCCCCACCTTGGTGTTGTCAGCAAATTTCCTGATGATGGACTCAATGCCCTCACTCAGATCATCAATAAAGATGTTGAAGAGCATGGGGCCCAGTACTGATCCTTGGGGCACACCACTAGTGACTGGCTGCCATCTGGATGTGGCACGATTCACCACCAGTCTCTGGGCTCGGCCCTCCAGCCAGTTCCCAACCCAACTCAGTGTGATCCTGTCCAAGCCATGGGCTGATAGCTTGGCCAGGAGTTTGCTGTGGAGAATGGTGTCAAAGGCCTTGCTGAGGTCCAGGTAGACCACATCCACAGGCCTCCCCACATCCACCAGGCGGGTCACCTGATCATAGAAGGAGATCAGGTTGGACAGGCAGGACCTGCCCTGCCTAAATCCATGCTGGCTAGGCCTGATCCCTTGGCCATCCTGTAAGTGCTGTGTGATCGCACTCGAGATGACCCGTTCCATAATCTTGCCTGGCACTGAGGTCAGGCTGACAGGCCTATAATTCCCTGGCTCTTCCAACTGGCCCTTCTTGTGGATGGGCACCACGTTGGCCAGCTTCCAGTCTTGTGGGACCTCTCCAGTGAGCTAGGACTGTTGAAAAATTATGGAGAGTGGCTTGGCCAGCTCATCTGCCAGCTCCCTCAGCACCCTAGGATGGATCCCATCCGGTCCCATGGCCTTGTGGGGGTCCAAGCAGCTCAGAAGATGTCTACCTACCTCCTGGAACAGCGGGAAACTATGCAGCACCCTGGCTCCTTCTGCCAGCTCTGCAGGCCAGCTGTCTGGAACACGTTCTGTCCTGCTAGTAAAAATTGGGGCAAAGAAGGTGTTAAGTACCTCTGCCTTTTCCTCATCCTTTGTTACAACGTTCCCCTCTGTGTCAACCAAGGAGTGGAGCTTGTCCTTGCCCTTCTTCTTGCTATTGATGTATTTATAGAAGGACTTTTTGTTGTCCTTCACAGCAGAGGCCAGTCTAAGCTCTAAATGGGCTTTTGCCTCCCTAATTTTCTTCCTACATGTCCTAGCAACATCCCTAAACATTCCGTGGGTTGCCTCCCCTTTCTTCCAAACATATTACACCCTCTGTTTTTCTCTTGGTTCTATTAGAATTTCATTGCCCATCCAGGCTGGCCGTCTGCCCCGGCAGCTCATCTTCCAGCACACCAGATTTGTTGCCCTTTTCTGGAAATGTTCCAGCAGCTCAACATCTTTCCTAAACTGAAAGGCCCTGAACTGGACACAATACTTAATGTGTGGCCTAACCAGTGCTGAGTACAGAGACAGAATGACCTCCCTGCTCCTGCTGGCCACACTATCCCTGATACAGGCCAGGATGCCAGAGTGCTGCTGTCCAATCCACAAGCTGACAGCTTGGCCAGGAGTTTGCTGTGGGGGATGGTGTCAAAGGCCTTGCTGAAGTCCAGGTAGACCACATCCACAGCCTTCTCCACATCCACCAGGAGGGTCACCTGATCATAGAAGGAGATCAGGTTGGTCAGGCAGGACCTGCCCCTCCTAAATTCATGCTGGCTGGGCCTGATCCTTTGGCCATCCTGTAAGTGCTGTGTGATTGCACTCAAGATGACCCATTCCATAGTCTTGCCTGGTACTGAGGTCAGGCTGACAGGCCTGTTGTTGATGACTCTCTCCTGAGGGGAACAGAAGGACCCATATGTCATCCTGACCCATCTCACAGGGAAGTCTGCTGCCTACCTGGGGCCCATGTAAAGGACATCACCAGGAGACTATCAAAACTAATCCAGCCCTCTGACTATTACCCATTGCTGGTAATCCAAGATGGAAGCAATAAGATTGATAAGAAGGGCTCCAGGAGAATCAAAAAGGAATTCAAGGCCCTTAGTCAACTGATTGATGGGGCAGAAGCTCAAGTGGTGTTCTGCTCAGTTCCCTCAGTGGCAGGGGAGTACACTGAGAGGAACAGGAGAACCCATACCATCAACAAATGGCTCAAGGGATGGTGCCAGCAGCAGAATTTTGGGTTCTTTGATCAAGGGCCAACTTTTACTGCAACCGACCTGCTGGACCTACATGGAGTGAATTTATATAGAAAGGGCAAGAGTGCTCTGGCACTGGAGTTGGCAGGGCTCATTGGGAGGGCTTTAAATGAGGTCTGAAGGGCGTGGGTGAGGAAGTCAGTCTCTCCCAAGAGGAGAAAGAGGGACAAACTAGAGTTCAATGAGAAATCAGCAGCCCAGCTGAAGTGCATGTACACCAATGCATGCAATATGGGTAATAAACAAGAGGAACTGAAAGCCTTGGTTCACCAGGAAAACTATGATGTAGTTGCCATTACAGAAACATGGTGGGATGGTTCACGTAATTGGAGTACTGCACTGGATGGTTACAAGCTCTTTAGGTGAGACAGGCGAGGAAGAAGAGGAGAAGGGGTGGCCCTGGATATTAGGGTATCTCTTGATGCCACAGAACTTGAGGTTGTGGATAAAAGGATCAAGTTCTTGTGGGTTAAAATCAGGCCTAAAAATCTCACATCCTGGTTGGAGTCCACCCAACCAGGATGAAGAGGCAGATGGAAATATTCTATAAGCAACTAGAAGCTATCTCAATAGCATCAGACCTTGTTCTTGTGAGTGACTTTAACCTGCCAGACATCTGCTGGGAACTTAACTCAGCAGAGAGGAGGCAGTCCAGAAGGTTCTTAGAGTGTATGGAGGACAGCTTCTTGATGGAGCTGCTAAGTGAGCCTACCAGGGGTCAGGCTCTGCTTGACCTCCTGTTTTCAAAGAGAGGAGGGCTGGTGGGAGATGTGATGGTAGGAGGCTGTCTAGGGTGCAGAGACCACGAGATAGTGGAGTTTTCAATATGCAGGGAAATAAGGAAGAGCCCTAACAGAACCCTTATTTTGGACTGCCGGAGGGCAAACTTCAGCTTGTTTAAGCAACTTATTCAGAAAGTACCCTGGGTAGCAGCCCTCAAGGACCAAGGGCTCCAGGATGGTTGGACCTATTTCAAACAGGAGCTCTTGAAGGCACAGGAACTGGCAGCTCCTTCATGCTGAAAGATGAGCTGCTAGGGAAGGCAACCAAACTGGATGGGCAAGCAGCTCTTGAAGGAATTAAGGGGAAAAAAGAGGGTGGATTGCCTTTGGAAACAGGGGGAGGCAAGGCATGATACGTTTAAGGATGTTGTTTGAACACGTAGGAGAAAAATTAGAGAGGCAAAAGCCCAGTCAGAACTCAAGCTGGCCACTGCTGTAAAAGACAATTAAAAGCATTTTTATAGAATATATTAATGCTAAAAAGAGGGCAAGAAGATCCTCCACTCTTTATTGGACCTGGAGGGAAACATTATAACTAAAGATGAGGAAAAGGCAGAGGTACTAAATACCTTCTTTGCCTCCATTTTCAACAGTAAGGCAGGAGGACTTCAGGATAACTGGCCTCCTGAACTGGTAGATGGCATCAGGGAGTAGTGTGGTCCCCAGGAAATCCACGAAGAAGTAGTTCAGGACTTGCTGAGCCACTTGAATACTCACAAGTCCATGGGAGGGTTGGACCTATTTTAAACAGGAACTCTTGAAGGCACAGGAACTGGCGGTTCCCATCTGCCGAAAGATGAGCTGGCGGGGAAGTCGACCAGCCTGGATGAGCAAGCAGCTCCTGGAGGAACAAAGGGGAAAAAAGAGGCTGTATCACCTTTGGAAGGAGGGGAAGGCTTCTCGAGGTATGTTTAAGGAAGTTGTTAGATTATGTAGGAAAAAAATTAGAGAGGCAAAGGACCAGTTGGAGCTGAGGCTGGACACCTCTGTGAAGGACGATAAAAAGCACTTTTACAAATATGTTAATGCCAAAAAGAAGGGCAAGAAGAACCTGGACTCCCTATTGGACCTGGAGGGGAGCACCGTGACTAAAGACGAGGAAAAGGCTGAGGTCCTGAACACCTTCTTTGCCTCAATTTTTAACAGTGAGGCAGGAGGAGTTCAGGACGAGTGGCCTCCTGAGCTGGGTGATGGGGTCAGGGAGCAGTGTAATGCCCTGGAAATCCATGAGGAATTAGTTCGGGACCAGCTGAGCCACTTGGACACTCACAAGTCCATGGGGCCGGATGAGATCCATCCTAGGGTGCTGAGAGAGCTGGCAGGTGAGCTGGCCAAGCCACTCTCCATCATTTTCCACCAGTCCTGGCTGACCGGTGAGGTCCCAGATGACTGGAAACTGGCCAAAGTGGTCCCCATCCACAAGAAGGGACGGATGGAGGAACCCGGAAACTATAGGCCAGTCAGCCTGACCTCAGTGCCAGAGAAAATGATGGAGCAGATTATCCTGGCGGCAATAACTGCGCACCTGAAGGATGGCCAAGGGCTCAGGTCCAGCCAACAAGGATTCAGGAAGGGCAGGTCCTGCCTCTCCAACCTGATCTCCTTCTATGATCAGGTGACCCGTCTGGTGGACGTGGGGAGGCCTGTGGATGTGGTCTACCTGGACTTCAGCAAGGCCTTTGACACCGTCCCCCACAACAAACTGCTGGCCAAGCTGTCAGTTTGTGCCTTGGACAGCAACACTGTGTGCTGGGTTAGGAACTGGCTGGAGGGCCGAGCCCAGAGAGTGGTGGTGAATGGTGCCACCTCCAGCTGGTGGCCAGTCACCAGTGGCGTCCCCCAGGGATCAGTGCTGGGCCCCATCCTCTTCAATGTCTTCACTGATGATCTGGATGAGGGGATTGAGACAGTCATCAGCAAATTTGCAGATGACACCAAGTTGGGAGAAGATGTCGGTCAGTTAGAGAGTAGAACGCCCCTGCAGAGGGACCTCGACTGGCTGGACAGATGGGCAGAGTCCAATGGGATGGCATTCAACAAGTCCAAGTGCCAGGTGCTGCACTTTGGCCACAACAACCCCATGCAGAGCTACAGGCTGGGGTCGGAGTGGCTGGAGAGCGGCCAAACAGAGAGGGACCTGGGGGTGCTGATTGACAGCCACCTGAACATGAGCCAGCAGTATGCCCAGGTGGCCAAGAAGGCCAATGGCATCCTGGCCTGCATTAGGAATAGTGTGGCCAGCAGAAGCAGGGAGGTCATTGTGCCCCTGTACTCTGCATTGGTTAGGCCACACCTTGAGTCCTGTGTCCAGTTCTGGGCCCCTCAGTTTAAGAAGGACATCGAGACACTTGAACGTGTCCAGAGAAGGGCAACAAGGCTGGTGAGAGGCCTTGAGCACAAGCCCTATGAGGAGAGGCTGAGGGAGCTGGGGTTGTTTAACCTGGAGAAGAGGAGGCTCAGGGGTGACCTCATTGCTCTCTACAACTACCTGAAGGGTGGTTGTAGCCAGGAAGGGGTTGGCCTCTTCTGTCTAGCAACCAGCACCAGAACAAGGGGACACAGTCTCAAGCTGCACCAGGGGAAGTTTAGGCTCGAGGTGAGGAGAAAGTTCTTCACCGAGAGAGTCATTCGTCATTGGAATGGGCTGCCGGGGAGGTGGTGGAGTCGCCATCCCTGGAGGCATTCAAGAGGGGACTGGATGTGGCACTTGTTGCCATGGTCTAGTCGTGAGGTTTGTGGTTACAGGTTGGACTCGATGATCTTCAAGGTCTCTTCCAACCTTCGTAATACTGTGATACTGTGATACTGTGAGATCCATCCTGAGATGGTGCTGAGAGAGCTGCCCATCCACAAGAAGGGCCAGAAGGAGGAGCCAGGGAATTACAGACCTGTCAGCCTGACCTCTGTAACAGGAAAAATTATGGAGCATATCACCTTGGGAGTAATCACAGCACACCTGCACGATGGCCAAGGGATCAGGCGCAGCCAGCATGGATTTAGGAAGGGCAGGTCCTGGCTGACCAACCTGATCTCCTTCTATGATCAGGTGACCCGCCTGGTGGATGTGGGGAGGCCTGTGGATGTGGTCTACCTGGAACTCTGCAAGGCCTTTGACACTGTCCCCCACAGCAAACTCCTGGCCAAGCTATCAGCCCATGGCCTGGACAGCAGGAGTCTGCACTGGGCTAGGAAGTGGCTGGAAGGCTGAGCCCAGAGAGTGGTGGTGAATGGTGCCACATCCAGCTGGCAGCCAGTCAGTCACTAGTGGTGTCCCCCAGGGATCAGTGCTGGGCCCCATCCTGTTCAAGATCTTTACTGATGATCTGGATGAGGGGATTGAGTGCATCATCAGTTGCAGATGACACCAAGCTGGGGGCAGGTGTTGTTCTGTTAGAGGGTAGGAAAGCTTTGTAGAGGGACCTTGACAAGCTGGAGAGATGAGCATGAGATTTAACACATCCAAGTGCCAGGTTTACATATTGGTCATAACAACCCCATGCAGTGCTACAGGCTGGGGTCAGAGTGGCTGGAGAGTGGCCAGGCAGAAAAGGACCTGGGGGTCGTGTTTGATAGTAGGCTGAACATGAGCCAGCAGTTTGCCAATGGCATCCTGGCCTGTATCAGGAATAGTGTGGCCAGCAGGAGCAGGGAGGTCATTCTGCCCCTGTACTCATCACTGGTTAGGCCACACCTTGAGTCCTGTGTCCAGTTCTGGGCCCCTCAGTTTAGGAAAGATGTTGATTTGCTGGAACGTCTCGAGAGAAGGGCAACAAAGCTGGTGAGGGGTTTGGAGCACAAGCCCTATGAGCAGAGGCTGAGGGAGCTGGGGTTGCTTAGCCTGAAGAAGAGGAGGCTCAGGGGAGACCTTATTGCTCTCTACAACTACCTGAAGGGAGGTTGTAGACAGGTGGGTCTTGGTCTCTTCTCCCAGGCAACCAGCACCAGAACAAGAGGACACAGTCTTGAGCTGTGCCAGGGCAGGTTTAGACTGGATGTTAGGAGGAAGTTCTATGCAGAGAGAGTGATTCCCCATTGGAATGGGCTGCCCAGGGAGTTGGTGGAGTCACCATCACTGAAGGTGTTTAAGAAGGGACTGGATGAGGCAGTTGGTGCCATGGTTTAGTTGATTAGATGGTGTTGGATGATAGGTTGGACTCTACAATCTCAAAGGTCTTTTCTAACCTGGTTAATTCTAATCTAGTCTAGTGTAGTCTAGTCTATCGTTGTCTTGCATAGCAGGCATTTGGGCTTGTTCTCAGCCCACCACAGGATGCAAGCATAACAGAATTTATGGAGGCATAGCATGACGTGGCTGGCCTCCTCTCAGCTGTCGGGTGGAGGCATGCCTCAGGTATGCATCAGGAATCTGTGGAGCAGTGACGAGGTGACGGTCTGTAGGCAGGGAGGCAGAAAGCAGCAAGAGCAAGACAGGCCCCACTGCACTCAGGGTGTGTGGCAGTTACGACCAGCCACACAGAGGTACAACCTTGAGCAGGGGGCCAAGGCTGTCCAATCACCTTGATGCCTCCAGACATTAGCTTGAGTCTCCAGTACCAGAAACCTTTTTTTGCTTGGAGAACTCAGTCCTCCATCCAGTTAAGAAACTGATCACAGCCAAACTCATAAGGATCTTAAATGAATTTCTGCTATGGAGTGTGTTGAGTGCTGCGGTGGTGGTGAGAGAAAGTTCTCCCCCCAAAGAGACCACGGCTAACTCAGTTGGAGAAGCAGAATGAATGTGCTATATTTACAAGCAGGAATGAAATGCAGATGGATATGTACACAATATACAGTATTTACAATATATACAGAAATATACAGCAATGAATGTAATATAGAAGACCTTTTCCCTTCTCCAGCCAGGAGGGTTCCCCCTGGCTGTACCCCCTCTCCCTCCCTACCTCCCTTTTTTCCCAAAAAGAGTTAGAGAGAGAAAAAGGTAATTGAGAAGGAAATTCTGTTAGCTCAAAGCATATGCAAGAATTAGTTTTCTTATCTGGTTAGCTTTGTTAATTCAAGGTTGACTCTGTCCAGCAGCTGTAGCTTCAGAGAGAGACAGAAACAGGCCGACAGGAACAGCGAGAACAGACTGAGACTGAGACTCAAACTGAACTAAAACTTAAAGTTGCATTCTACCAATCTACCAATGAAATTAGTTTAGAATATCTGAATGTTTTTGTTTTAATATCAAAACATTCAGCCAGAGTGTTCCAGCAACTGTCCCTTTCTCAAAGGCACAGCCTAAAACGTTCACAATCCACCCCTTCTAAACAATTTCATTGGCTGTTTGCACTGTCCATCCAGTCTAAAACAATATCTATAATTTGTAAGCAAAGTTCATAGTCCATTCCGGCTATCCTCAGATGTAGATGATTCAGAAGTCTGAGAAAATCAGGAAACAAGAAAAATGGAAAACAGTTTGTCTCTTCACAGATGAAGCAAAGAAAAGGGAAACAGGGAAACAGGGAAACAGGGACTCTCAGTTGACTCAGGGCTTTCAAGGTTCTCAGGGTTTGTGCACTGTAGATTCCTCATGGATTCTTCCTTTGGGCGTGATGTAGCTGTACAACATTCTGAAATTAAGCTCTTTCAGCTATTTAAATTTGTTTGTGGAAAATGGAGGACACTGCTGCCCAGAGAGAACACTGCTGCCCACTGCAGGCTTGAACCCATGACCTTGCCATTAAGCATCTCATGCTCTACCGACTGAGCTTCTCCACACAGAAGCAGCCTGGCAGTCAGATCTTCTCCCTTTAGAATGGGATTTCCTCACCCCTTTTTGCTGAGTGTATTTGGGTACCCATGGGGAGATTTTCCTTTTCTGATTGAGTATGTACAAAGTCTTCTGAGGTTGCCCTGAACTCCTCAGGATCAGGAATAATTCAGAATTTCTTTCATGCAATCTACATCAACACTCTGGCAGAAATCTATGACCTGTTTCAGAGCAGAGGGTGTCTTCCTTTTTCTGCTGTTTGGAGGGTTTGTGTTATAGGATTTTTTCCCAGTTTTCCTCTCAGTTTTGTGGGAAAGATCAAGCTAATCCCAGCCAAGTACCAAATGATGGCCAGGGGTTCTTGATAGCAGCTGCATGGGAAAGGGGAGAAACAACTGTGGCAGCCTGTCAGAGGCTGTCCACTTATCCTGCCTTGTGATGATTTTAGGCTCATCCATTAACTAAGTGCTACAAAGCCACTCCCTCATTCTTTCCCTGGCCCTTGCTTGGGTAGTAGAAGTGGAAGGTTAAACCCTATGGGCTGAGATAAGAACAGTTTAATAGGGCACCACAAAGATATGTAAAAATCCACAGCAGTAACATTAATACTAATATAATAATATATAAAGTGAGTGATGTACAAAATAATTGCTCCCTTCCTGAACCCTGCCTCCCTGTTCTGCCTGATGGAGCTTCACAGTTCTTCTCCCATCCAGCGCAATGTTTATATACTGAATATTACATTAGTACATATTAAATACCCTCATCTGGAATTTGGTTAGGCTATCCTGGCTGTGACCCATCCCATCTTCTTGTGAAAATTATCCACTCCTTATTCTATGCCATCTATGTCATGCCCAGGTCCTACACGTTTCAGCCACTTACCACTACATTTCCCGTTCATGAGATAGATATATACCTATATACACATTCACACAATACATAGATTTTGTTCAGTTATACTGTGGGTCCTATCCCTCTAACATGTCTGTTTAATTAATTTAATCCATGACTTTGGGTCTCTACTTGTGGTGACAATCTTTGAGAACAGGAGAGATAGTAAACGTTGTGAAATCGTTGCATGCTGTGTCCAGAGCTCATAGTTGGGACATTTGGCATGTCCCATGCTCATCGTCTGCAGGTTGAAGATTTTGATTTTAAGGAAGTTTTTGGGCACCAGCTGCTGAAGCCAATTCAAGTTTCATTGCCACTCCCCCTCTCCTGGAGGTCTTTCATTGATTACAAGTGATACTGCAATACCATTGGTACGATGCACTACAGCTACAGTAGTGGCAGTTTTACTTAGCAACTAACATCATACAATTTAAATTCGCTTCCAACAATCTGCTCACCAAGAATTTATTTCAAACCACTTTGCACAGTATTGCTTGAAAAGGTGACATAGGTATCACCAGAAATAGGTTTCTATTGTGAGATTCTGACATCTAAATGAGTTTAAAATTTCTTCTCTGCTGCTGTCTTAATGACTGTGCAAGTTATGACTGGAGCAATAATTTATAGGTTTTGGCAAGTTCAGCTTTTATTTAACAGTTAAGGATGCTGATGCCCAGAATAACTGTATAAAATGATAAATATAAAATAAAGAGGAATCAAACTACTTGCATTTGTATTTTATAGGATATTTAAAACACTCATTTTTGTGAGTTTCTCCATCTTGCAGAAAGGGAGCATGCAGATCCTTGCAAGTCATGTTCTGCCACCAGTTAGGGAAATCAGCTATCTTCAGCAAGGATATGTGGGTATAACTGAAGGGCAGTTTTTAGGCTTATATCTTCAATTTAATTGAAAAATATATTAAAACATAAAATAAGGCTTTGGTTATTTTTCAGGTTTCTGTTAATTTCCAAAGCTCTATTAGTTTGATGGGAGAAAATCCACATGCTATAATCATTTGCCAAACAGCAATTCGTGGTTTTGAAATAGATTTAGGGACACAGTCTCAGCCTCTGGCTGACATACTTGTTGAAGTCCTTATGATTCTTTGCATGCCTGGCTGGGTTCAGCTCCAGCTGCACCTTGGCTTTCCTGACCCCATCCCTACACTATTGGCAGTGTCTGGGTTCTATTCCCAGGGTACCTGTCCCTGCGTCCACTCCTTGTGCCTTTCATTCTTGCCCTTTAATTTGACCAGCTGGTCTTGACTCAGCCATGCTGGTCTCTTCCATTCATTGCTTGCTATCTTACATGTGGGGAACAAGAGCTTTTGCACTCTATTGGAAAAGCGTCTTTGAAGATCTGCCACCTCTGTCTGCTCCCTTGTCCCTGAGGATCATTTCCCAGGGGATTTGAATAACTTCTTGAACAAATGGAAGTTTGCTTTCCTAAAATTCAGAGTCTTGACTACTTGCCTGACCCATATCCCTCAAGACTTGTAAACTCCACCACCAGTATGTAAACTCCACCACAGTAGCCCAGGCTGCCTCTAGTCTTGACATCAGCTTTGGTGACCATTTGGTCCAGTATCACATCCCCACTGGCTTACGAAGGTATCCTCAATGTAATTCAGGAGTCTTCTGGATTCCTTACCTCTCACTGTCTTGTTTTTTTTCAGCAGATATTGAGGTGGTGGAAGCCCACCAGTAGGACCAGAGCCTGTGAGAGTGAAGCCTCCTGTAGCTGGAGTAAGAATGCTTCACCATTAGGATCCCCTTGACTGGGTGGCCTGTAGTAGACACCAAGGACAAGGTTCCCTTTGTTAGCCTTAATTCTTACTCGTAAGCTTTTAATGTTGTGACTGTTCTTCAGAGGCAGCTCCTCACAGTCTGCCCCTTGACTGTTTCAGCCTGCAGCCACCGATAGCCACGCTCCAGTTACGGGATTCAAACCACCAAGTTTCAGTAATGGCAACCAGTTCATAGCTTTCTAGGAACATGGTGGCTTCCATACCTTCCTGTTTGTTGTGCATGCTGTGTGTATTGATATAGAGGCACTGCAGTTAGGCTGTTGGCCATGTCACCTTCTTAGAGGTGCACCCCTTAATTTCTTTGAGGTATTTCAGTGGGGTTTCTCTCTTGGCTTCAATTACCTCATGAGCCCCAGGATATCTTTGTTAGATTATTTTATTCTAAAATAGGGCATCTTTACCAACTGTCACTATTATCTATGATATATCAGGCACATATTGACAAATGTTTGCAATTAAGAGGTTAAGATAAGTTGCATGCTTAAAAATTAAGAATGTCTTAGATATATTTCAGTTTTCCAGACAAAGAAGATTTCTGGCTGCCAGCCATGAACATTTACCTCTTGATTTAGGAGTTTTCAAGTCACCAGCTATGGAGTGCTCACTTAGTTTACTGAGTTACATAAAGGGCACAGAGACAGTTTAGTGTCATGCCACCACTGCTCAATAAATTACATCAAAGCCTGTTCATTTTTACCTGTATCAGCTAACTCTGAAACACTATCACCAAAGCAAATTCATCAAGTACCTTACATAAGCAGCTTGACAAGAGCATGGCCAGGACTGAAAGAGGTACACATATTTCACTAAGATCTATGCAATAATGAAGATACCTGCTGTACTACCCCTCTTCTCTTACAATACAATACAATAAACCAGGTTGGAAGAGACCTTCAAGATCATCACGTCCAACCTATCAACTAATCCAACCCACCCAAACAACTAGATCATGTCACCAAGCACCCCATCAAGTCCCCTCCTGAACACCTCCAATGATGGTGACTCCACCACCTCCCCAGAGCAGCCCATTCCAATGGGCAATCACTCTCTCTGCATAGAACTTCCTCCTAACATCCAGTCTAAACCTGCCCTGGCACAGCTCAAGACTGTGTCCTCTTGTTCTGGTGCTGGTTGCCTGGGAGAAGAGACCAAGACCCACCTGTCTACAACCTCCCTTCAGGTAGTTGTAGAGAGCAATAAGGTCACCCCTCAGTCTCCTCTTCTCCAGGCTAAGCAACCCCAGCTCCCTCAGCCTCTGCTCATAGGGCTTGTGTTCCAAACCCGTCACCAACCTTGTTGCCCTTCTCTGGACACGTTCCAGCAAGTCAACATCCTTCCTAAACTGAGGGGCCCAGAACTGGACACAGGACTCAAGGTGTGGCCTAATCAGTGCAGTGTACAGGGGCAGAATGACCTCCCTGCTCCTGCTGGCCACACTGTTCCTGATGCAGACCAGGATGGCCATTGGCCTTCTTGGCTGCCTGGGCACACTGTAGGCTCATGTTCAGCCTCCCATCAACCAGCACCCCCAGGTCCCTCTCTGCCTGGCCGCTCTCCAGCCTCTCTGACCCCAGCCTGTAGCACTTGGAGATTTCAAAGGAGGTATGTCAATGCCTTCCAAAATAACACTACCCCAGTGAAAACAATGTGCCCTACTCCTACATCAGGTATCAGCTCTTTAAGTTATATGTCTCCCTTTAAATCAGTACAAGGACACTGGATTGAGGAGAATCAGTCCCACAAAATGGTTGTGGTTGTAGAAAACACAAGGGAATTCCTGGTGTGGAAAGAACAATTCAAGAAAATGCCAGCTTACCCCAGTCTGGACTGATTCCATCACTTTTCCCCGTATTTGTGCCGTTCCCCTGCACAGAAACTCCTCTGAGTGACAGGCTAAACATCAGAGTTAGAAGTAATCAGCACAGAAGATGAAGGGCTCCTGAACTAGATAATACCTAGTTCAGACTAAAGCATTTTAAAGGTGTAGGTCCCCACATCCTCCTTCTTCAGTGAAGACTAAATGCAATAATTAACAGAAAAATGTCATGGGCCTCATTTAAGATACTTACCAGCCATGTCCACCTGGTTTGTGGTGTGCCCTGCACTGCTGCATTAGTCTGCAACAGCAGAGTGCCCTACTCTGTTGTTTTGGTTGCTTGCCCAAGGACTTCTGGGTCTCCCTTCCCTCTTGGGGTACAGACTTGCTGCTAAGTTTGCTGTGATATATTCCCCTTGGAGTGATAAATTCATGTTGTCTACAAGGATACTCCTTGTGATACTACTGTTGTTTGCAAACTTTTTTCCCATTGTAGATGCTGGCAGAGTAATTTTGGAAAGGAGATAGAAATATTGGATTCTCATTCAACATACACATTGAAGCTTTTAATATTTCCTTATACGCTTGCTGGTTCCCATGGACTTTCACTTGAGTTTTAAAGCATGCCAGCATTCCAGCTTTGGGTGCTCAGTGGGACAAAAATGTTAACACATGATGTTCATGCTTCATTACATCCAGGAAATGCTACATGCAGACTAATCTCCAGCCTCACAGCCTGGTGTGGTCTGTCAGGGAGTCCTGGGGATGGAAGTCTTGTGCTCTCCAGGGTTGAAGTCATTGCAGAGCTCCCCAAAGGCTTTCCTGTGCCCTGAATTCACCTCATTCCCAAAGCACTGAAGCATATTTAGGAGGTTTTCTTCCCTCTGGAACATAAGTTGAGAGACACAAATAGAAAGAACAGGGAAAGCTCCTGCTGTGTTCAGCTAAATTAGAAAACTGAAGTAGAGAAGGCCAAGTAATTTCTTGATTACTTAGTTAATTTGAATGTCTGTGCATCTGTGGATTTTCTTATCCTGAGTAAATGTAACATTTTAAAACATTTCCTTTTTCTTTTACACCTTTAAGCAATCAGCATCTATACTATTTAGATGTAGCGTTGTTTAAAAAATTATCCTGTGTTACTGAGGACACAGGAGTTAGTAAGGAAAGAAAACTGTCCCTTCAAACTACCATTACTAATCAGGCAAAAGACAGCTCCATCCCTGTCTGGTCCCTTAGTTTCAGTATTATTAATTACATGAGTTACTGTACACAAGTTCAGTGGTAGCATTTTCTCTCTGACTCTTTAACTCTTTCATTTTCAATTTCTAACTGGAGATATGAACTCAAACCTTGAATGCAAAGAGTCACCACAGTCAGTTTCTGCACACCAGAATAAAGTTATTAAAAGGAACTAGAGGCTTTGGTTTGATCTGCTTCTGCATCTCTTCCCTGAAAGGAAATCAGAAGACACTTAAGATTTCATTTACATAACAACACACAATGCTAGGGTTCTGACTTGTGCATATGGCACAGAAAATAAAATGGTTAACTTAGTCCTCTTATCTATTGTTATACATCTAATTATTTTACATGTCTTCATTTCATTAATTGGTGCATTTTACAAGCATCTCCTTCCCCATTGCTTTTTTTTAAACCTCCTGGTGTGAAGGGATAGATTAATTTTGTTGTGCCTTAATGAAACTGTATGCTACATTAGATTTAACCATTTGGCATGCACTGCCAACATCACCATTATGCGTAATGAATTACTTTTTGTGAGTCCCAAACTAACATAGACTTTCAATGTTCCTCTGTAAATATTGCAACAACACAGCTGTCAGACATACCAAGTTCAATTACCTTGAGCTTACACGGAAACATAGAGGCTGACACAAGAATGCCACTTTGGACAATTCTTCATGAACAAATGGGAAGCTGACTTTAAAAGCATAAATGTTTTTAAAAGAATGCGAGGGAACCTCATTAAGCTTTGCTGTTATCTAACACTAACTGGTTTTGACATGTGTAAGCACGTGGGTATATGTGTATGCTGGGTCTGCAGCCCACATGCAAAAACCCAATGAGGCAGTATGTACTTCATGGTGAAATCAGCCAACCCTCCTTCTGTCTCTGCAGTTCAAGTGCATGTACACTGATTATCATCTGTTTCAGCTGCTGAAGCTTTTAACATGTGAACTCTTTGCCTCAAAAGTCAATCTGATGACCCTGGCAGTATTTCTCCTGCCCGGCTTGCTGCCAGTGAAGTGATGTCAAGAAATAACTGATTAAACATGCAAACCAAGTGTTCTTCTCCCATGTCCAGCATCCTGGCACCTTCAGTTTCTTTGCTGTCCATCAGGGGTACTCAGCTTGTTAATCACCAGGGCATCACATGAAGTCACCTGGCTCCACTTGAGGACATGAGGGTCCAGGCATGATCTGCAGCAGGAGGACTGTTTCCCAGAATCAAGACAGTTCAGTTACCCAGGCTGAGGAGATTTAAATGGTGTTGCAGGCACCCACCCCTGCAGTTTCTGCCAGGGCCACTTAATGTCTGGCCACTGCAGCTCAATCCCCATCACACCCACATCTGTTATCTCATCAGTCTGGGTGATCTCACTATCAGGAAAGCTACAAAAGTTGTTAAGGAGTAACAAAAGTTGTTTGGACCTGTGGTGGTTTGAGCCTTAACTGGAAGTTAAGAGCTCAGGTGGGGGCAAGGCTGAGAATCTCTCCCCACTCCCCCCTCCTCCCTCCCAACAGAGAGGGGAGAAAAGGAAGGAGCAAATCCATCAAACAATAATTTGGAGTCGGTTTGGAAGTAGAGAGGTAAAGAGTTGTCTTTAAGCGGTATTATATATATATATATATATATATATATATATATATATATATAAAACAATAACAGGAAAAAGGTTCACAAGGGCAAGGAACAAGGATGGATGGGAGTGGGACAGAAAACAAGAGAATAACACAAACCCAGCCTTTCTCTGAGGAAGCGTGGAGGCAGCAGGGAGAAGGATCAGGTCTGACCATGTAGCAGAGGAGCAGAGGGCAGCTGCAGTAGCTCTCATCCAGCAGAGGCAGGAGCCAAAAGGGGGTAATAGCTATGATGTCCTGCTCTTTATATCCTAGCTGGGCAGGGAGGGGGAGTGGAACAGACTCAGCTTCCCAGGGGAAAAATGCCCTGCAGGGAGTGAAAAGTACCTGCTAAGCCCTCCACCCTGCTTTGTTCTTTTGTTTTCAGAAAAGGGCATTAACCCACCACAGAACCAAGAGATAAAAGTGGTATAATTCAGCAAGTATTTGTTAATTACTAATTGGCCAACATGCACTGAGGAGCCTCTACTGGCAACACCTGCCTTGCTTTCTTGATTGCCTCTACCACCACCCACCTTCAGCCTCCAAGTCTCCAGTTCTTAGAACTCAGCTCTGTCTCTTCCCCACCTGTTCCCACTGCTTCCCACCCTTCCTGGACAGCGCAAAATTAACTCTGAAGCAGCATGCAGCAGTTTGGGCTGGGTGCCCTCTGCTACAGGGGATGCTTCCTGTGTCCAGAAGTCCAGCCCAGAGGGGTGAATACAGGAAATTAGGTATTTCCTACCATAATTCTCTGTGCCACTAGAAGATCCAGCACGGGGTCTGGCACTTGCTCTTTCTTGCCTCTCCACCACCCGGTAACTGGGGGAGATGTTCTCACTCTCCACTTTCCATTTAAACTTTCCATCACTTTTGCAATCCGTTTGTCTGAGTTGTTATTTCTGCCCGTGGTGGGGAGGGGGTCTGCCTCAACCCATTACATTTTTGGCGTAGCCAGCCAGGACTTAGTTGTTGTGGTCACTCTGCAGATCGGATTGCAAAAGACGGAGAGTTTAAATTTAGTTCTGGCCATCGGTTTGAGAAGTTTGGGCTCAAGTTTTGTTGCCGGGGCGATTGCGTGAGTTCTTGTGGATTGCAGGGGGACACCTGGTGCGTGGCCGATGGCATGGAGCCCTTTCTGCTTTTTTAAGCAGGGGTGGTTCTTGACCATTGGCACTGGGGTACCACTTGAGAATGTGGAACCTGCCCTTCCTCCACAGCAGGGAGTGAAGTGGGGGAGGGGCAGCAGTGAGCAGATCAGTCAGGTCTGCTCTCGCTGCGGGGATAGAGCCAGCCGCGGCGAGCGGGCGAGCCAGCTCTCAAAACCCAAGAGGGCGAACGGGGACCCCAGCTGAAAAGCCATTTTCAAGGGCTCTGAGAACGCATTTATGGCTTTCGCTGGAGGAGCTGTTTGAATGCCCGAGGGGTGGAGGTGATTTTGATTCTGTACTGTGGCAGTAGAGGTGGCCAGAGCCCTGCTGTATGCTGAGTGGCAGCAGTGGGCCTGGCCATGTGCTCAGAGCAGCGACAACGGCCCCCAGCAATGCACTCGGGCTGCGGTGGGCCCGGCTCTAATCTCTTCCCCGATTTTTTTTGGATGAGCTCCAAAAATGGCGCGTAGTACCTAGCACAACCTCAGTAGGTTGTGGCGCAGCCCCTCCATCTTCTGGGGGGGTGGAGGGGTGTGTGTAGCCAGATGTTGTCACGCCTTGGTACACAGATGCCCAGTGGGGGTGGGGGTGTACCCTGACATGCATCTGTATAGCCTTGGACCATGGTTGGAAGCAGTTGATTGCGGCACTCTGGATAGATGGAAAAAAAGAGGTCATGGAGCCTGATTGTTCTGATTGGCTTGCCCCAGGGGTGGAGAATATGCCACTGAGTAAATATAGATGAAACTAAATGTTTAGTTGAGAAGTTGTGAGGCTTTTTCCAAGTGGCCAGGATGTCCCACAAATTCATGAAGAACTTGCACTGCAGAAGAGTGAACTCTGCATCGCTGGGAGGTTCCATTAGATGAAAGAACTGGAATGGAGTGACACTTGAGCCTGAATGACAGACTGTTTGGGTGGACACCCAGATAAAGATATGGACTTCACTGGACTTGTCATCAGAAGATTTCTAATTTGATGATATGTTTGGGTGCAGAGATTATGATATGAAATAAGGGGTGCCATGTAGCATTTCTTTCCTTGCTGTCACTCAGTAACTGGGGGAGATATCTCCCAGCCTTGGGCCTGGCTAGGCCCAAAGGCCATGGGGGGATGGGCAGTCTCAGATCTGGTCAGCTGAGAGTAGCCTAGCAGGGGTGGGGGGGGAAGAGGGAGCCCTGGGGGTCTTGGGTGCACCTTCAGGGTGGGGATGGGGTGTTTCTGGGTCTGCTTTGGGGTTTCTTTTGTCACTGCGCTTCTGGCTCTCGGTACATATTCACCACTTTCCATTTAAACTTTCAATCACTTTTGCAATCCATTTGTCTGAGTCATTATTTCTGCCTGTGGTGGGGACGGGGTCTGCCTCAACCCATTACACAGCACTGAATCCTCACAGAAACAACTCTGTGTGCTTTGTTTTATTGGCTATATTCACATTTAAGTCATGAAGAACTTCATGTGCCTTTGACAGGAGTTTATATGCCTGAGCAAGATAAGAAGCATTTGGACCAGTATTTATGAAGCAGATTAAACTTAAGAATTATAATGATGTGTTCAAAACACAAAGAGATTTTCATTTGTCTTCTGTAATGGTTTTGGAATTTATCACCACATTAACCAAAACTCGTCTCAGTCAGGAAAACAAATGAAACTGTATTTACAAGCAATAACTACACTCTACAATGAAATGCAATTAATATGTACCAATATACAGTATTTACAATATTATACAGGTGTTAACAATCAGAAAACAGCACAGAAAGCCCCCTGAACCCCTAATGTGATCCCAAAAGAAGCAGGGGGGAACTGCTCCAGCTCTCCCCTAACCTCCACACCCCCCTTTCTATGTTTAATTAGAAGGAAAGAGAAAGAAGTTAGGAGTGCTGTTAGCTCAAAGCAGTCGTTAGTATTTTTATCTCAAGGTCTATGGCGATAAGATCCTCCCATCTGAGCAGAGCAGACAGAGAAGGAAGAAAGGAATGAATGTGGGAAACTTCTAAGGGTCTCCTTCACACATCTGGCCAATGAAATTACTTTAGAATAATCTTTTGTTTTCCTTTTTACACCCAACTATGAATTGTTTATACTTCTCCACTCTTCTGCTCCAAATCTACAGATAACTTTTAAGGCATAGCCTGAAACTGTCACATCTTAGTAACAAGAGATGCTGTCAGATTCACCTCTTTGATTGTTGTCCCTACCTATTTTTATTTTTTTCTTTACCTTTGAATTATCCTAGAAGTTCTTCATCTGCAGAAAACAATCCCTGTTGTTACAGGGTTTAGTTAGTTTGATCTAATTTTGAAGTTGACCCTGCTCCAAGCAAGCCCCTTTGACCTTCTGGGACAATGTCCAATTGATTTTCTCCAAACTTCTGGCCTGAAAAGACAGCTGGAGGAAGGATCTGTTCCTTTATGTTTTCTGTCTTAGCAGAGTGATTAGTTCTTTCCCCAAGACCTAGCTGTAATTTCCATTTCTGCCTTAGAGGATTCATTTCCTTTTGAGAAGAGTCTGTTACCCATCACTGCCTAAGTGCTTTTTGCCCAAAGGTTAAGGAGAGGAGGTTACTGCAACAAACACTTACAGGGAAGGCATGGTCTATGACAAGAATACCTTGCATTTTTCATCCTCCTCTATCACTATTTACTTATATGTATCAGACTCCTACCTGAGTCACCCATTCTGCCCAAAGACCATCATGAGTTTCTGCTCCCCTTTGTCCTGCTGAATGTACTGAACCTCACTGGGGTTGTCATCTTCTTTCCATGACCTGATACCAAGAGTCTGAGTGCCTCTTCCAGCTGTTGGTTGTTTAAACTGAAGAGGGCGCCTCACTTTTCTGTGACAGAAAAGTTATTCTTGAGCATACAACTACTTACACTTAAATCTATAAAAACACATTTAAGTATATACGTCTGTTTATCTATGTCAGTGTGGCCATATATGGCATTTCCAAAGTTTTCCCCTTGTAACCGACGACTGTACCCTTCTAATAGGTGAATATTTTATCCTTTCTGAGCAGACGTGTTCTGGCTCAGTCTTGCAGATACCATCCATTGTTTCCAAACATGTATGTAAGACAATATTTTTAATCTTCTCCTGTGGCCAGACCTCAGAAGCCCAGATTCTGAATTTGTGAGAGGCACAAATATTGCACACTGAAACCAGCACAGAGTCTGAAACACTGCATGTCTCTTATCTATGCCAATATAGCTGTTACAAACATCAATGTGTGTGATGAGCTGAACAAGGTTTTTTGACAAAGTCTGGCACTAGGGGGAAAAAAGGAAAGCATAAGAAAAGCCAGTTCTGTGAACCCTTTACTTATCAATGTTTTGAACACATTAGTGAAAATTTGGAGGTATTAACCCTGCATAAGTTCCCTGCAATTTTTTAATTGCAGATATTGAAAATAATTGGTACAGTACAAGAATGCAAGCAGGGACATTGGCTATGAAATTTGCAGAGATATACTTTCGTTTGTTCAAATGCCCTTAAGAAATACACATAATACTGCTTGGAAACACCAAGGCAAATAAAATATTTTCCTCATCTGGCAAGACTGTGTTGTAAGAAACCTTTCTCTATTTGCCTGTAGACCATATTAATGACAAGGACTAGACATGAAGGGAATTAATGAAAAAAAAAAAAAAAAAAAAAAAAAAAGAAGACATTAAAGTTACGTGAAGGGGTATATTGTAAAGTCTGATTTATTTTAAATCCATGAAAGCAATTAAATTCATTGTCAAACTGAATCTCCCAGCTGATGCTCTCTATGCAAGACACACTGGACTGCTCCATCACTGAGGATTTCAGAATATGCAACTTTAGGTTCTTCCCTCAGCTCCTTATGATGCTTACATCCAAACAAGCAGCTGCATGCTGCCTTCACTGATCTAAAGGGTGGTCTGCCAACCTTCCTACAGCTCCATGTGTGGTGTCTTGTGCAAATGACTCAAGAAGTTAACTCATGTATTTGCAGAAACTTGACACCACAGTTACATCTACCGTATTTTTTTTTTCTTCAACTTTAAGGAACACTTGGTGTCAGATGGAGAACAGTGAAAGATAGGAACTCTGTGACCCAGTGCCAGCAGATGGGCTTGGCACAATAATCCACTTATTACGCCTCATCTTGAGATGTCACAGCAGAAATTAGAATAGAATAGAATAGAATAGAATAGAATAGAATAGAATAGAATAGAATAGAATAGAATAGAATAGAATAGAATAGAATAGAATAGAATAGACCAGGTTGGAAGAGATCTCTGAGATCGAGTCCAACCAAACATCCAACACTATCTAATCAACTAAACCATGGCACCAAGCACCCCATCAAGTCTCTTCCTAAACACCTCCAGTGATTATCCAGTGAGGGCAGACTGTGTGTAAATTTAAACAACAGGCAGCAACTTGCGGGGCTCCGCTCGGCAGCAGCCCCTTCAGAACAGCACCGGGACGAGCGGCCGCTTGGGCGGGCTTTCGCGCTTCTCCTCTTCGGGCTGCGGTGGCGGCTGGGCTCGACATGCTTCCTGAACACGCAGCAAGTCTCGGCGTGGCCGTCTCTTCATGCGCCTACGGCTCGTGAGGCCAGCGCCTTCGGCGGCGGAATTTAAACAACGGGCAGCGCTTCGCGGGGCTCCGCTCGGCAGCAGCCCCTTCTCTGGTGCTCTCTCGTGCTCTCGCACGCCGCCACACTTTTTCTAAATTTTTGTCCAGTGGGTGGTGTGTCCAGGGGCAGCCACGGCCGTGGCCAGGGGCAGCATGGTTATAACGCGCAGCAAAATCTCCTTTAAAAAATCAGTGTCGACCCAGACTGAGGTAGAACACAAGCAGGTAGCTGTCCAGGTATCTGGCTGTAGTGAGTGCTGGGGCCTGGCTCTTGAGATGCAGGGTAGTGGGGGCAACTCTTGCATTAGGTGTGAGCAGATTGGCTATCTGCTCGACCTTGTGGCCAGACTAAAGGATGAGGTTGCTAGTCTTAGAGATGTATGGGAATGTAGAAAAGAGACGAGCCACAGGAGGAAAGAGATGAACCCAAGTAAGCAGGCTCCACAGGATCCCCCAACAGAGACTGGTTGTTCAAAAAGCAGAGGGGAAAGGATGCAGATTCCTCTCAAAAGACACAAATTAAAACCTCCTTGCCTCCCCCCACCTCCCTCACTGCCCTTGGAAAACAGGTATGGGGCGCTGGAGATCAAGGGTGAGGTGATACTGATGCCGGAGGACACACCATCTGGGGTCTTCCCTGAGGCTAAACAGCCTAAGGTTAAACAGCATAAGGTTAAACAGCCTAAGGTTGAACAGCCTAAGGCAACGCAGCCTAAGGTTAAACAGCCTTCCCCTGGCATCAGGACTTGCTCCCTAAAAAGAAAAGGAGGGTAATTGTTATTGATGATTCCCTCCTGAGGGGAACAGAAGGTCCCATATGTAGGCCGGACCCATCTCATAGGGAAGTAATTAGCCTAGCAGGAGTCCAAGTTGGAGATGTTACCAGAAGGCTGCCCAGTCTGGTACAGCCCTCTGATTATTATCCCTTATTGGTCATGCAGTTAGGGAATGATGATGTTGGTACCAGGCCTCCCAGGGCTATCAAAAATTACCTCAGGGCTCTGGGAGATCTGGTTGAGGGGTCAGGTGCACAAATAATTTTTACATCGATACCGTTAGTTGCAGGAGGGAATACAATAAGGAACAGGTCAGCCGCTGTAGTCAACAAGTGGCTTAGGGGCTGGTGCAGACGAATGAATTTTCGGTTTTTCGATCTTGGGGAACTTTCTACTGCACCAGGTCAGTTGGTAACAGATGGAGTACATCTGTCCCAGAGGAGGGGAAAGGTCACAATACACGAGAATGGCCTGTCCCCCAAAGGTAAAAAGATTCTGGGAAGGGAATTAGCAAGTCTCATTGACAGGGCTTTAAACTAGCTTCGAAGGGGGAAGGGTCGGAAACCAGTGCCCTCAGGCAGGAGTCTGGGGGTGATAAGCTAGAGCTAGAGGTGAAACCAGCAGCCCAGCTGCAGTGCATGTACACTAATGCATGAAGCATGGGTAACAAACAAGAGGAGCTGGAAGCCTTGTTACAGCAAGAAAGTTATGATGTAGTTGCCATCGCAGAGACGTGGTGGGACGACTCGCATGACTGGAGCGCTGCAATTGATGGCTACAGGCTCTTCAGGAGAGACAGGCAAGGAAGAAGGGGTGGAGGGGTGGCTCTGTACATCAGGGAGGCACTGGATGCCGTTGAGATGGAGATCAGGGATGATAGGGTTGAGTGCTTGTGGGTGACAATTAGAGGGAAGACCAGCAGGGCAGACATCCTGGTTGGCGTCTGTTATAGACCACCCAACCAGGAGGAGGATGTTGATGAGGCATTCTATAGGCAGCTTAAGGCTGTCTCAAGATCGCCTGACCTCATTCTCATGGGTGACTTCAACCTGCCTGATATCTGCTGGGATCTCAACACAGCAGAGAGGAGGCAGTCTAGGAGGTTCTTAGAGTGCATGGAGGACAGCTTCTTATCCCAGGTGCTGCGCGAGCCTACCAGGGGTGAGGCTATGCTTGACCTCCTCTTCACCAACAGGGAAGGGCTGGTGGGTGATGTGGTGGTCGGAGGGTGTTTAGGCACCAGTGACCACAAGATAATAGAGTTTTCGGTATGCAGCCAAGCCAAGAGGGGGAGCAAGAAGACCTCCACTCTGGAATTCTGGAGGGCAGACTTCAGGCTACTCAAGGAACTAATTCAGAAGGTTCCTTGGGAATCAGCCCTTAAAAACAAAGGGGTCCAGGAGAGCTGGACCTACTTCAAGGAAGAACTCTTGAAGGTGCAGGAACAGGCTGTGCCAATGTGCCGGAAGATGAGCCGCCGGGGCAGACGGCCAGCCTGGATGGGTAATGAACTTCTAAAAGAACTAAGGGGAAAAAAAGAGGGTGTATCATCTTTGGAAGAAAGGGGAGGCAACCTACGGAATGTTTAGGGATGTTGCTAGGACATGTAGGAAGAAAATTAGGGAGGCAAAAGCCCATTTAGAACTTAGACTGGCCTCTGCTGTGAAGGACAACAAAAAGTCCTTCTATAAATACATCAATAGCAAGAAGAAGGGCAAGGACAAGCTCCACTCCTTGGTTGACACGGAGGGGAATGTTGTAACAAAGGATGAGGAAAAGGCAGAGGTACTTAACACCTTCTTTGCCTCAATTTTTACTAGCAGGACAGAACGTGTTCCAGACAGCTGGCCTGCAGAGCTGGCAGAAAGAGCCAGGGAGCTGCATAGTTTCCCACTGCTCCAAGAGGAAGTTAGAGATCTACTGAGCCGCTTGGACCCCCACAAGGCCATGGGACCGGATGGGATCCATCCTAGGGTGCTGAGATTGCTGACAGATGAGCTGTCCAAGCCACTTTCCATCATTTTTCAGCAGTCCTGGGTCACTGGAGAGGTCCCACAAGACTGGAAGCTGGCCAACGTGGTGCCCATCCACAAGAAGGGCCAGTTGGAAGAGCCAGGGAATTATAGGCCTGTCAGCCTGACCTCAGTGCCAGGCAAGATTATGGAGCAGGTCATCTTGAGTGCGATCACACAGCACTTACAGGATGGCCAAGGGATCAGGCCTAGCCAGCATGGATTTAGGAAGGGCAGGTCCTGCCTGTCCAACCTGATCTCCTTCCATGATCAGGTGACCCGCCTGGTGGATGTGGGGAGGCCTGTGGATGCGGTCTACCTGGACCTCAGCAAGGCCTTTGACACCATCCCCCACAGCAAACTCCTGGCCAAGCTGGCAGCCCATGGCTTGGACAGGATCACACTGTGTTGGGTTGGGAACTGGCTGGAGGGCCGAGCCCAGAGAGTGGTGGTGAATGGTGCCACATCCAGCTGGCGGCCTGTCACTAGTGTTGTGCCCCAGGGATCAGTACTGGGCCCCATGCTCTTTAACATCTTTATTGATGATCTGGATGAGGGCATTGAGTCCATCATCAGTAAATTTGCAGATGACACCAAGCTGGGGGCAGCAGTTGATCTGCTGAAGGGCAGAGAGGCTTTGCAGAGGGACCTCGACAGGCTGGACAGATGGGCAGAGTCCAATGGCATGAGATTGAACACATCCAAGTGCCGGGTTCTGCACATTGGCCACAACAACCCCAGGCAGTGCTACAGGCTGGGGTCAGAGTGGCTGGAGAGTGGCCAGGCAGAGAGGGACCTGGGGGTACTGGTTGATTGTAGGCTGAACATGAGCCTGCAGTGTGCCCAGGCAGCCAAGAAGGCCAATGGCATCCTGGCTTGCATCAGGAACAGTGTGGCCAGCAGGAGCAGGGAGGTCATTGTGCCCCTGTACACTGCACTGGTTAGGCCACACCTTGAGTCCTGTGTCCAGTTCTGGGCCCCTCAGTTTAGGAAGGATGTTGTCTTGCTGGAACGTGTCCAGAGAAGGGCAACAAAGCTGGTGAGGGGTTTGGAACACAAGCCCTATGAGGAAAGGCTGAGGGAGCTGGGGTTGCTTAGCCTGGAGAAGAGGAGACTGAGGGGTGACCTTATTGCTCTCTACAACTACCTAAAGGGAGGTTGTAGCCAGGCAGAGGTTGGCCTCTTCTCCCAGGCAGCCAGCACCAGAACAAGAGGACACAGTCTCAGGCTGCGCCAGGGCAGGTGTAGGCTGGATGTTAGGAAGAAGTTCTACACGGAGAGAGTGATTGCCCATTGGAATCGGCTACCCGTGGAGGTGGTGGAGTCACCTTCACTGGAGGTGTTCAGGAGAAGACTTGATTGAGTGCTTGGCTGTATGGTCTAGGTGTTGGGTGGGTTGGATTGGTTGATGGGTTGGACGCGATGATCTTGGAGGTCTCTTCCAACCTGGTGTATTGTATTGTATTGTATTGTATTGTATTATTGTATTGTGGCAAGACAAGAAGATTTGGGCAACAGTTGTTGGTATAACAGCCTAAATGGTAAATTATGTTCTCAGTCTAAATACAGAGATGATGAGGTTTTATTCTAAGCTAGAAACTATTTCTCTGGTGAAAAAAGTAGTAACTTATGGCCCATGCAATTTTGTTCTAGCTGATGGATGGAATAGAATAGAATAGAACACAATAGAATAGAATAGAATTAACCAGGTTAGAAAAGACCTTTGAGATCGTCAAGTCCAACCTATCACCCACCAACTAAACCATGGACCTAAGTGCCCCATCCAGTCTCTTCTTAAACACCTCCAGTGATGGTGGCACCACTACCTCCCTGTGCAGCACATTCCAATGGCAAATCAATCACTCTTTCTGTGAAGAACTTCTTCCTAAACCTCCCCTGGCATAGCTCGAGACTGTGTCCTCTTGTTCTGTTGGTGGTTGCCTGGGAGAAGAGACCAACCCCACCTGTCTACAACCTCCCTTCAGGTAGTTGTAGACAGCAGCTTTCAGAAACATAGCACAGACGAGCACCTAGACGGTTATATAGCTCACAGAGCAGTCATTAGAGACCCACAGAATATATGCTGCATTCTAGAGGTAAATCAGCCTAGAGACAACATTGTGCAATGTTGTTGTCAAGATACCTTGCTTATATTCTTAGCCTTGGGATTAAATTTGGGGTTACAGTTCATGTAATCAGAACTTCAGTTTGGCATGCAGAAGGAATTAGAATCATAGAATCATAGAATTATAAGGGTTGGCAGGGACCTCAAGAATCATATAGTTCCACCCGCCCTGCCATGGACAGAGACACCTCACACTAGATCAGGTTGCTCACAGCCACGTCCATCCTGGTCTTAAAAACCTCCAGGGATGGGGCTTCCACCACCTCCCTGGGTAACCTGTTCCAGTGTTTCACCACCCTCATGGTGAAGAACTTCTTCCTAACATCCAATCTGAATCTACCCATTTCTATTTTTTTCCCATTCCCCCTAGTCCTATCACTACCTGACACCCTGAAAAGTCCCTCACCAGCTTTCTTGTAGGCCCCCTTCAGATACTGGAAGGCCACAAATAGGTCTTCTTAGAGTCTTCTCCAGAGTGAATAGCCCCAACTCCTTCAGTCTGTCCTCATAGAAGAGGTGGTCTAGCCCTCTGATTATCCTCATGGCCCTTCTCTGAACACACTCCAGATCTTTCCTGTAACAGGGGCTCCAGAACTAGATGCAGTACTCCAGACATGTTGCTATAGAGACCTGGGTTCTTTTCTCTTGACAGGAGAACAAAAAGGCTAACTCAGTAGTGGCACTGACACCTTCTGGAAATATCCACAACAGTTTTTGGAAGAGCTATTCTTATAAATTCTGTCTTTCAGCCCTGTAATGCTTTTGTTCAGTCACAGAGTGTCTTCAACAGGGAAGTTTTTCTCACATTTTGTCTTAAATGCAAGGAGCACAGAAGGAGGTGTGGTATTTGGCTACCCATGAAGTAAAGACCTTCACTCTAGAAGGTGAAATGCAAAATGTAGCCCACTGTCTCGAGGAGTGGTTAACATTTTATGGATTTTAGACACCCTCACAGCATTCACATGACTCAGGCCAACATTGTTTATAGTGTGGTGCCTGTTGTAAGGCAGCAAAGCTCACACTCAGACCTGTGAGGACATTTTAGAGCAGCTGACTGGTGCTTGCTTCACTGGATTCTACAAAACAGGACCAGGAAAATTCACTGTGAGGTCCCATATTTCTGGTCAGATGCTTGTCACTGAGCACCATCTTGCAGAGGTGAAGTGAGAGCTGCTGGAAGCAGGCATAATTCCAATGAAAATGCCAGTAGGAAGCAATCCCAGGGGAAGGACTCCTATGGACCTCACACAGAGACATACTGCAACAACAGTACTTCATTATGTAGATGGCTAGAAATGTACAATCTGGTACTCAGGCAGTATATAACTCCAGAACTAGATTCCCGAACCACCCTACCTCTGTACTAACCCTGGTCAGCAGCAGGGGGTGTGCTAAGATTCCATTCCCTTGGATTAAACTTAGGGGAACTAATGCCAAACAGCTGACAAACTGGGTTTATTAGATTGGATCAGAGCAGAGAGAAAATGGGGAGGAAAAATTGAGGGAAAAGAGAGGAGAAAGAGAGGGAAAGAGTCAAGGAGCAAAAGAAGAGACATCACCATTCCCTGGACTGAGCTTGTAGAATTACCACAGGAACGGTTCCAAGTTCTTAGCAGCAGACACACACATGAAAAGTGGGGTGCCCTACACAGCAGCAGGAATGGAGCGGTGTGGTACTGGCAGAGTGGTGTGGGAGGAGGGAGCCATCCAGGCCGTGTGGGCAGTGTGGAGTGGAGCTGTGGAACAGATGGTGTGGAGCTGGTGGAGCGGCGTCTGTGGTGCGGAGCAGAGGGAGTGGAGCAGAGGGAGCGGTGCAGTGAGACCGCTGTGTGGGCTGTGCCGAGTAGAGCTGTCAGGTCCGTTGCTCACATGTGGTTTCCTCGAAGTTCGCCCTCTGCGGGGCAGGGGTCATGCCTCCAGCTGCGCAGAGTTCAGTCTGCGCATTGGCCTGTCAGTGGAGCTGTTGCAGTAGTTTTAAAGTAAGGAAAGCGTGAGTTCCCACCTCCACAGAAACTACCTCTTTTAAGCCATGCTGACAGGCCATGTCATAGCCTGTCTGACAAGAAAGCAGTCGGGATCTCACACCTTCTTGGGTTCATCATGCACCCCAATGAGCATGCAGGTGAGCTGGAGACAGAAAATCTGCCTTACTAAAGCAGGCTTGTTTGATGGATGAGGGAACATTGTGGAAGAGCCAACAGGTCAATTCATGGCTCAGGGACTGGTGCCATCGGCAGGGATTTGGGTTCTACAATCATGGTTTGGTTTTCAAGGCAGCAGAGCAAAAAACAACTTATGGGACACACTTGTCCCAGAGGGGGAAAGGATCCTGGGGCAGGAATTGGCAGGGCTCATAGACAGGGCTTTAAACTAGATTTGAAGGGGGAGGGGTTGGTGGTCTCCTGCTGGCCTGTGACAAGCAGGGGGCAGCTCACCTGAGGTGGAGGGATGGAGAGCCAGTAGGGGCTCTCAGCTTGCTGCCCTGAGGCAAGACACAAATGACACACCAGGACACCCTGTGGAAACCAAGGGGAGTTGGCACAGGAGGACGACAGGGCCAGCCCAGCTGAAGTGCTTCTATGCAAATGCACGCAGCTTGGGCAACAAACAGGATGAGTTAAGGGCCACCGTGATGCTGGGACGCCATGACATAGTGGGCATCACCGAAACTTGGTGGGACGACTCCCACGACTGGAACGTAGGGATAGATGGGTATAAGCTTTTTAGGAAGGATAGGCAGGGAAGGAGAGGAGGAGGTGTTGCCCTCTATGTCAACAACCAGCTGGAATCAGCAGAACTCCACCTGGGGAGGCTTGATGAGTCGGTTGAAAGTTTATGGGTTAGAATTAAAGGCAAGACAGGGGAAGGAGATATTACTGTGGGGGTCTCCTACAGGCCACCTGACCAGCAGAACCAAGCAGATGAGGCTCTGCACAGGCAAATAGAAGCGGCTTCCAGGTCACAAGCCCTGGTCCTCATGGGGGATTTCAACCACCCTGACATCTGTTGGAGGGACAACACAGCAAAGCATCAGCAATCCAGGATGTTCCTGGACTGCATAGAAGACAACTTCCTCCTCCAAATGGTAGAGGAACCAACAAGAAAAGGTGCTACGCTGGACCTTGTTCTCACCAACAGGGAAGGGCTGGTAACAAATGTGAGGCTCAGAGACGGCCTTGGCTGCAGTGACCATGAAGCAGTTGAATTTAATCTCCTCAGGGCAATCAGGAGGACATATTCTAAGCTTACGACCCTAGACTTTAGGCGTGCAGACTTCGATCGCTGCAGGGATCTGCTAGCCAAAGTGTCGTGGGATGAAGCCCTGGAGGGAAGAGGGACCCAGGACAGCTGGTCAGTATTCAAGGACCACCTCCTCTGTGTCCAGGAGCTATGTATACCTATAAGGAGAAAAGCAGGAAGGAATGCTAGGAGGCCTGCCTGGATGAACAAGGAGCTGCTGGACACACTATCACGTAAAAAGAAACTCTACAGGAAGTGGAAGGAAGGACAGATAGAACAGGGGGTATATAAGGAAGCTGCCCGAGCAGCAAGAGGCCTGGTTAGGAAAGCCAAAGCAGAGTTTGAACTGAATCTAGCCAGGGGGGTTAAAGGGAACACTAAGAATTTCTATAGGTATATTAATGGCAAGAAGAAGACTAGGGAAGGTGTGGGCCCCCTCAGAAAGGAAAGTGGTGAATTGGTCACAAGTGATGTGGAAAAGGCTGAGGTACTCAATCACTTCTTTACCTCAGTCTTCACTGCAAGGGCCTCCAGCCACACTCCTGGTGTCATGGCAGACGATGCCAGGGACGGGGAGGAAGAACTGCCCATCATAAGTGAAGCTCAGGTTCGTGATCACCTGAAGAACCTGAAAGTGTTCAAGTCCATGGGACCCGACGGGATACACCCACGGGTGCTGAGAGAACTGGCAGATGAGGTTGCCAAGCCCCTCTCTATTATATTCCAGAAGTCATGGCAGACTGGGGAAGTCCCCACAGACTGGAAAAGGGGAAACATTACTCCCATTTTCAAAAAGGGCAAGAAGGAGGAACCGGGGAACTACAGGCCAGTCAGTCTCACCTCTGTGCCCGGAAAGATCATGGAGCAGATCCTCCTGGAGGCACTAATGACTCAGAAGAATAGTGAAGAGGTGATTGGGAATAGTCAGCATGGCTTTGCCAAGGGCAAATCCTGCCTGACAAACCTGGTGGCCTTCTATGATCAGGTGACAGCATTAATAGATGAGGGGCGAGCAACTGATGTCGTTTACCTGGATTTGAGCAAAGCCTTCGACACTGTCCCACACCACCTCCTGGTCTCCAAGCTGGCGACACATGGGTTTGATGGATGGACCACTAGATGGATAAAGAATTGGCTTGATGGCCGCACCCAAAGAGTGGCTGTCAACGGGTCCATGTCCCAGTGGAGGCCAGTGACAAGCGGAGTCCCTCAGGGATCAGTCCTGGGACCTGTCTTGTTCAACATCTTTGTGGGTGACATGGACAGTGGCATCGAGTGCACCCTCAGCAAGTTTGCTGATGACACCAAGCTGTGTGGTGCAGTGGACACGCTGGAGGGAAGGGATGCCATCCAGAGGGACCTGGACAGGCTGGAGAGGTGGGCACAAGCCAACCTCATGAGCTTCAACAAGACCAAGTGCAGGGTCCTGCATCTGGGTCGAGGCAATCCCAGGCACAAATACAGGCTGGGCAGTGACTGGCTGGAGAGCAGCCCCGAGGAGAGAGACTTGGGGGTGCTGGTGGACGAGAAGCTCGACATGAGCTCTCAATGTGCGCTTGCAGCCCGGAAAGCCAATCAGATCCTGGGCTGCATCAGGAGAAGTGTGACCAGCAGGTCAAGGGAGGTGCTTCTCCCCCTCTACTCAGCTCTGGTGAGACCCCACCTGGAGTACTGCGTCCAGTTCTGGAGCCCATATTACAGGAGAGATGTGGACGTGCTGGAAGGTGTCCAGAGAAGGGCCACGAGGATGATCAGAGGGCTGGAGCACCTCTCCTATGAGGACAGACTGAAGGAGTTGGGGCTGTTCAGTCTGGAGAAGAGAAGGCTCCGAGGTGACCTCATTGTGGCTTTCCAGTATCTGAAGGGGGCCTACAGGAAGGCTGGGGAGGGACTTCTCAGGATCTCAGGTAGTGATAGGACTAGGGGGAATGGAATGAAGCTGGAAATGGGGAGATTCAGGCTGGATGTGAGGAAGAAGTTCTTTACCATGAGAGTGGTGAAGCCCTGGAATGGGTTGTCCAGGGAGGTGGTTGAGGCCCAGTCCCTGGAGGTGTTTAAGACCAGGCTGGACGAGGCTCTGGCCAGCGTGATCTAGTGTAGGGTGTCCCTGCCCATGGCAGGGGGTTGGAACTAGATGATCCTTGTGGTCCCTTCCAACCCTGACTGATTCTATGATTCTATTCTATGAGTCACCGTGTTACCCACATACTCAAACTGACCCCAGGCTCCACCGCATCTGCCATTTCCCTTCACAGAACTGTGACACCATTACATCTGGCTTCTATCAAAAGCCAATGAGTGGAATGAACACACCCTATCTACCTGTTTGTTTCAGGCTGCTAATATACAAACTGATACTGAATTAAAGTTTCAATGGATAAAAATAGTTGATAGTGAAATGCAGATGGTGTATCACCAGCACTGAGGGGACATTTGCCCCTTGTTCTGATGCACTTGGTCTTTGACCTTAGGGGTTTGCAAACTAGGGGTAGCTTTATTTAATTTCTTCCACATATTTTTTTTTTTTAACAGTGTGTGCGTTTGGAAATTGGAAATAAAAGCTTTTATTTGAATTTCAAATGGGTTTACTTAGTATGACTTTTAATCAGATAGTTAAAATCAAGCTATTTCCTCTGCTAACAAATGTGGTAGGAGACTAGGACACCTTAGAAGTGCTTTGGTGTTCTGATGCATGTAGTAAGTGTAGGAGGTAGTTCCTTTTGCCTTCCCTGCCTCTGGCATGTGTTCCCACTCCATGTCATGAATAAGATTTTGTAATCAAATTGTTGAGAAGTGTGGCAGATCAGCCTGCTGACAGAGTTGAGAGAGTTACCAAAGTAAAAACAGATGAGTTTTCCTCTAAATGTGCTATTCTGGGTTAAAAGTGGTCAATCTCATGCAAGGACAGTCCAATTGCAGTAGAGGCCTAACGATTTTTGTGGTAGCTAAATGCAAGGGTCGTAAAAGCACGCTGGCTACATCCAAAAGCAGAAGCTTCAGAGGTGCCCAGCTCCCAGAACTTTGCTCAGACCACCAAACGACACCATTTTTAAGTTCTGTCATTTAATGGCAGGGCATCCATGCTCATTCTTTACAAATATGGAAGATATTTCTTGTGGTGTAATGTTGCTCTTAACTAGCATAAAATTTAGCAAAAGACCAAATTAAATCTTTCAGAAACATACAAACATTGAAAATTATTTTCCCAGTAGACCATAGACAGAGCCATGCTTTTACACTCACACAGGTCAACTGAGTAAATAGTAGATAATTCTAAAAAATCATGTGATTAACTCTGTCAACTGCAATTCTTTTTGTAGCAATGTTTGGTGCATGAATGCAAAAGATACTAGGAAGTAGTTTAAAGAATTAAAAAAAAAAAGTCCTGGAAGTGAACCAGTACTACTTCTGTAACAGGACTACAAGGCACATGTGACTAAAGTGACTAAAATGTTGTCTCTACCTGCACTTTCTCCATTAGCTTTGGTTCCACTCACCAGAACCAGCAACACAGGCTCAGTATATTCCGTCTGTGGTTGCTTCCACCCGAACTAATTTCATTTTTGTTTCACATTTCTATACTGAACAATTGTGACAACAGATGCTTCTTGTGTGTGTTGTGAGGACAACAGTTTTTTCAGGCCCTACACTAAAGTTTTGTGTGGACTGCAATTTTCCTGTGAGATAGGACCTGCTTCAGAGAGACCCTTCCCTGCTCCAAACTGGGAGTGTTCAGCTCAGCCCAAAATACTGAATTCCACAAGCTTTGGATCCATCATTTTACAGAAACATGACAGATCACTGCTGTGTGCTTTGCTGCTTTTCCTTTAGGTTACTGCTTCTTTGCATTTAGGTCTAACTTAACTCCCACAAAAGTCAGTATGCTGGGAAAGTTAATTTCAGTGAGATCCTTCCTGAATCTTTCCTCATCATTGCTGGGATGAGATGCAGAAACACTGTCCTACACAACAGATATGAAGATGTGAAGGAAAAGTGGAGCCCTGGCCCACTGTGCTCCAGATCCAAGATGTTTCCACATATTCCATATAGCTCTTCAGCATCTGATTCTTCTGATGTGACCCTGAACATCTGAGCAAGCAGTACTATAATCAACTCCCCTCTCATACGCATCATTTTGATGCAGTGGCTGGTGTACTTCTATTGCTAACAGCCTCTGAAAGTGGGAAAGAGTGGAAAGAAAATGAAACCTGGAGCCAATTCTTTGCTTTTGGATGGTATCCAGTTCTGCCACACAAATCAGTATTTTGCATAGATGTTAACCAAAATATGTCCATTTATCAACTGTTATTGCAAATACTGTTCAAGGAACTGTAATTGTCCCTTGGGTTCTCATAAATTCTCAGCCACAGATACCACAGTGGTTGAAAAGGTGAGAGTGACATGATTTTTTTTCGCTTTCAGTCCATATTTCTTCTATATTTCTTGGAACAACTTCACTGCTGCTCTTCATCAATGCTGCAGTGTTTCTTTCTGATTCTGGCCACCTGAAAGTAAGCCAGTGTTATAGAACTGTAGAATACTAGAATGGTTTGGGTTAGAAGGGTGTAATAAAATATATATTTTTATGTATTTTGCTACTTAATATCTCCTGCAGTGGTATCTTCAGACACTGCCATAACTTATTTACAAAAGCATATTTACAGGTTCTATTATTTGGTTGTGGGTATTGCATTCACATATAAAGACAGTTAAATGATTTAAGCACAGATCTAAGAATTTCCATTACAGTGATTCAAATTGGAAATAAAGGTTCTGTGATATGCGGTTTCCCACAAATGGGATTCTGTGGCAGATTAGCCGGGGTCTCAGGGCTTGCTCCTCTGTCTGGTATCTTCCCAGATGCTGTGGCTATAATTCAAATTGCTATTGGCTCAGAGCGGGCTAGGGGGCCTCTCTCTTGTGTGCTCCATCGCCAGGCTGTAGTCTTGCCATGGCTCTTCTGGGATTCAGTTCTCTTGGAGCTTTTCACCTTTCTGCCTTGGTCCAGGTGCAAGGTCCAAGAGCTAGGAGAGGCTCTTTAGCTGCACCTCCAGCAGCATCCGGCTGTTGTTGCTTCTTGATGAAAACGAGGCCCAGGTTGGTCTGCTAGTGCAGGCCCTTCAGCTGCTACTCTGGCAGCATTTGGCTCATTGCTGTCTGCGTGAGAAGGCGGCAAGTTGCCTATCTTCTTGGCTAGTTTAAATAGTGTCCCAAGACAAGAAATGCCCTTTGGTAACAGAGAAACCTGATAACTGAACCTATAGAATGGGGCATATCCAAACATGACCGGGGCACACACAATTCACAGGTGTATTACAAGGTTAATTACACATGCTACATGTTTATCTGGACCCCAGGATATGTCCAGGTTTGCACATCCACAGGTGTTTAACCATTGTCTGGATTAGGGCGTGCTTTGGGGCTTGTCCCCTCAGGACACAAATATGCCTATTTTCTATATTTACTCCAAATGTGTTATTGAAGGAAAGCTGTTTCTTCAATTTGACGACTAAATTACAGATAACAGTATAGAGAAATTTGAGGTTGCATTACTTCAGACATGTAAACAGCTTTTAAGCAACCGTTCCAAAGTTTTCTTGGCAAGACATGGAATTTTGTAACACATGCTCATTATTTTACAGTCGATGTACAATATGTTCCCCAACAACTTAGATGTTTTGGAGTATCCCATCCAAGAATAAATTTAGGAAGTTTTTATAGTCACATATTTCCTTAGAGTATTACTTTCATTGGGCAGCATGTGAAAGGGGTTGTATCAAGTTTGTACAAGTTGAAACATTTTTAAACCATGGTATGAAATAGATTCATATTAAAAAGCACTTATGAACTATGAAGCCAACAATTAAAGCATATGTATGAGATTTAGAATGAAAAAGTGTATGAGCCACAAGCTCTTATGATGTGGAGGACAACAATCATTTAGATGAGATACCTCTTGGGAGAATGAAAAAAAAATCCCATTAGGTTTAACTTGACATTGGTCCAACTGACTTACAATATATTTTGTTGTCCTGTGATTCTGTGGTTTAGCTAATTCTGCTTCAATTTCTTTTAAAGCTAATTTTACAGACCTCACTCAAATTACTTCACTGCTATAGCAGTACAATGACATTGATGTAAACCTTCAGAGCTGAAAGGAAAATGGAAAGTAGTTAATATTTAAATAGTTTACAGAAGTTTATTAGATATTTTGAAGTTTTTTTCTGTATTTACCCAGGAAATTATTATGTGGTCCCTCAGCTGGAGCACATTACATACTAGAATGGCCTTTCATAACAAGTGTATTGATTCAGATTTTCAGTACTGCAGTTCATTGATGCTGCATTTCAGCTTTGCCCTTATCCAGGGAGCTTTTCAATAAGTGACCATACGGTTTCAGTGTGGGACAGCTGTTACATGCCACAGCTGTTACATGCCACAACGCTGCAGAGATAGGGTGGTGTCACCGTTGATACCAAACCTCAACATTACCATCCAAGCATTTGCTTTTGCATAGACATGGGCATGACTGCAACTGCAACAGGACTCAAACACTCCAGTGAAGGTCCTTAGTGCAGAGTTGTTTTGCCAAAATTGCACAGTACCCCAGAGTAGATTGCCAGGCAGCAATGCAGCTGGAGAAGGCTGTGCTCTCAGAGGAAAGCTGGCATAGTTTGCTGAAGCTCAGAGAAGTAATCAGTCAAGCTGCATAGGAAGACAAAAATTAGAAGTATAAGGACAGTTGGAGAGGTATTTTCAGGCTGAACAGTGAAAGAAGATGCAAAGAAAATGAGCAGAGGAAAAAGATCTGTTTTGAGCTGCAGCCTCAGCTAGCCAGTCTGTTGGAACAAGGGTTTTCCTGAGCCACTGCAATACAGGATCAAACTGTCTAGGCTGAACACAGTGGCTTTTGACATTTCCAACCAGTGCATTAATCCACCTTGAGTACTGTGTCTAGTTCTGGGCCCCTCAGTTTAAGAAGGAAATCGAGACACTTGAACGTGTCCAGAGAAGGGCAACAAGGCTGGTGAGAGGCCTTGAGCACAAGCCCTATGAGGAGAGGCTGAGGGAGCTGGGATTGTTTAGCCTGGAGAAGAGGAGGCTCAGGGGTGACCTCATTGCCCTCTACAACTACCTGAAGGGTGGATGTAGCCAGGAAGGGGTTGCCCTCTTCTCTCTAGCAACCAGCACCAGAACAAGGGGACACAGTCTCAAGCTGCACCAGGGAAGTTTAGGCTCGAGGTGAGGAGAAAGTTCTTCACCGAGAGAGTCATTCGCCATTGGAATGGGCTGCCCGGGGAGGTGGTGGAGTCACTGTCCCTGGAGGTGCTCAAGAAGGGACTGGATGTGGCACTTGGTGCCATGGTCCAGTCATGGGGTCTGTGGTGACAGGTTGGAGTCGATGATCACAGTATCACAGTATCACAGTATAACCAAGGTTGGAAGAGACCCCAAGAATCATCAAGTCCAACCTGTCCCAACAGACCTCACAACTAGACCATGGCACCAAGTGCCACGTCCAATCTCCCCTTAAACACCCCCAGGGACGGCGACTCCACCACCTCCCCGGGCAGCCCATTCCAATGACGAATGACTCGCTCAGTGAAGAACTTCTTCCTCACCTCGAGTCTAAACCTCCCCTGGCACAGCTTGAGACTGTGTCCCCTTGTTCTGGTGCTGCTTGCCTGGGAGAAGAGACCAACCCCCTCCTGTCCACAACCACCCCTCAGGTAGTTGTAGAGGGCAATGAGGTCACCCCTGATCCTTCTCTTCTCCAGGCTAAACAATCCCAGCTCCCTCAGCCTCTCCTCATAGGGCTTGTGCTCAAGGCCTCTCAGCAGCCTTGTTGCCCTTCCCTGGACACGTTCAAGTGTCTCGATGTCCTTCTTAAACTGAGGGGCCCAGAACTGGACACAGTACTCAAGGTGTGGGCTAACCAATGCAGAGTACAGGGGCATAATGACCTCCCTGCTCCTGCTGGCCACACTATTCCTAATGCAGGCCAGGATGCCATTGGCCCTCTTGGCCACCTGGGCACACTGCTGGCTCATGTTTAGGCAGGTGTCAATCAGCACCCCCAGGTCCCTCTCTGTTTGGCCGCTCTCCAGCCACTCTGACCCCAGTCTGTAGCTCTGCATGGGGTTGCCGTGGCCAAAGTGCAGCACCCAGCACTTGGACTTGTTAAATGCCATGCCATTAGACTGTGCCCATCTGTCCAGTTGGTCGAGGTCCCTCTGCAGAGCCTTTCTACCCTCTAACTGACTAACATCTATTCCCAACTTGGTGTCATCTGCAAACTTGCTGATGACTGACTCAACCCCCTCATCCATATCATCAATGAAGATGTTAAAGAGGATGGGGCCCAGCACTGATCCCTGGGGGACACCACTGGTGACTGGCCGCCAGCTGGAGGTGGCACCATTCACCACCACTCTCTGGGCTCAGCCCTCCAGCCAGTTCCTAACCCAGCACAGGGTGTTGCTGTCCAAACCACGAGCTGACAACTTAGCCAGCAGTTTACTGTGGGGACCGTGTCAAAGGCCCTGCTGAAGTCCAGGTAGACTACATCCACAGGCCTCCCCACGTCCACCAGGCGGGTCACCTGATCATAGAAGGAGATCAGGTTGGAGAGGCAGGACCTGCCCTTCCTAAATCCATGTTGGCTGGACCTGAGCCCTTGGCCATCCTTCAGGTGTGCAGTTATTGCCTCCAGGATAATCTGTTCCATCACTTTCCCTGGCACTGAGGTCAGGCTGACAGGCCTATAGTTTCTGGGTTCCTCCATCCGTCCCTTCTTGTGGATGGGGACCACATTGGCCAGTTTCCAGTCATCTGGGACCTCTCCAGTGAACCAGGACTGGAGGAAAATGATGGAGAGCAGCTTGGCCAGCTCATCTGCCAGCTCTCTCAGCACCCTAGGATGGATCCCATCCGGCCCCATGGACTTGTGGGTGTCCAAGTGGCTCAGCAGGTCCCGAACTAATTCCTCCTGGATTTCTGGGGCATTACACTGCTCCCCAACCCTACTACCCAGCTCAGGATGCCACTCATCCTGGACTCCTACCTTGCTGTTAAACATCGAGGCAAAGAAGGCATTCAGGACCTCAGCCTTTTCCTCATCTTCGGTCACCGTGTTCCCCTCCAGGTCCAGTAAGGAGTGGAGATTCTTCTTGCCCTTCTTTTTAGCGTTGATATATTTGTAAAATTGCTTTTTATTTTCTTTCACAGAGGTGGCCAGTTTCAGTTCCAACTGGGCCTTTGCCTCTCTAATTTTATTCCTACATAATCTAACCACTTCCTTGAACATACCTCGAGAAGCCTTCCCCTCCTTCCAAAGGTGATACAGCCTCTTTTTTCCCTTAATTCCTCCAGGAGCTGCTTGCTCATCCAGGCCGGTCGCCTTCCCCGCCGGCTCATCTTTTGGCAGATGGGAACCACCAGTTCCTGTGCCTTCAAGAGCTCCTTTTTGAAGTAGGTCCAACCCTCCTGGACCCCTCGGTTCATGAGGGTTGGTACCCAGGGAACTTTACAAATAAGTTTCTTAAAGAGGCTGAAGTTTGCCCTCCGGAAGTCCAAGGTGAAGGTTCTGTTGGTACTCCTCCCTATCTCCCTGCATATTGAAAACTTCACTATCTCGTGGTCACTGCACCCCAGGCAGCCTTCCACGGTCACATCTCCCACCAGCCCTTCCCTATTGGAGAGCAGCAGGTCAAGCAGAGCCTGTCCCTGGTAGGCTCGCTTAACAGCTGCGTCAGGAAGCAGTCCTCTATTTGCTCCAGGAATCTTCTGGACTGCCTTCTCTCTGCTGACTTAAGTTCCCAGCAGATATCTGGCAGGTTGAAGTCACCCACGAGGACAAGATCTGATGATCTTGAAACAGCCTCCAGTTGTTTGTAGAATAATTCATCAACCTCCTCACCCTGGTTGGGTGGTCTATAACAGACTCCAACCAGGATGTCAGATTTGTTGGGCTGCCCTCTGATTTTAACCCACAGGCTCTCAATTCCCTCATCTTCCACCTCAAGTTCAGAGGCAAAAAGGGTCTCCCTAATATACAAAGCCACCCCTCCTCCTCTTCTCCCTCGCCTATCCCTCCTAAAGAGCCTGTAACCCCCCAGTGTAGCACTCCAATCGTGCCTGTTGTCCCACCATGTTTCTGAGATGGCAACTATATCATAGTTGCCCTGGTGGATTAGGACCTCCAGCTCATCTTGCTTATTGCCCAGGCTGCGTGCATTGGTGTACATGCACTGCAGCTGGGCTCCCGACCTCTCAGTTGACCCTACCTTGTGCCCTACTCTTACCTCTGCAGAGGGACCGATGTCTTCACCCACCCCCTTCAGACCTAGTTTAAAGCCCTCCTAATGAGCCCTGCCAACTCTGGTGCTAGGACTCTCTTGCCCCTTCTAGATAAATGTACCCCATCAGGACCCAGCAGGTCAGGTGCTGTAAAAGTTGCCCCATGATCAAAGAAACCAAAGTTCCTCCGCTGGCACCATTCCCTGAGCCACTTGTTGATGGTGTGGATTCTCCCGTTCCTCTCAGTGTACTCCCCTGCCACTGAGGGAACTGAGCAGAACACCACTTGCGCGCCTGCCCCATCAATCAACTGTCCAAGGGCCCTGAACTCCTTCTTAATTGCCCTGGTGCCCTTCCTGTCGATCTCATCACTCCCAGCCTGCATCACCAGTAGAGGGTAATAGTCAGAGGGACCGATGAGATTGGGGATTCCCCTTGCAATGTCCCTTACTCGCGCCCCGGGTAAAGAGCAGACCTCCCTGTGGGATGGGTCGGGACGACATATGGGTCCCTCAGCACCCCCCAGGAGAGAGTCCCCAACAACTATAACCCTTCTCCTTTTCTTTGTGGAGCTGGTCATTATAGCTGGTGAGAACTGCTTGGCCTTAGGCTTGGCCTTAGGCTGCTCCCCGGAGCTGGTCGTTACAGCCAGCGGGGACCGCTTGGCCTTGATCTCCCCTCTGGATGGCTGCTCCTCAGCCCTCTCATCCCCACTGCCCTCAGCCTGCAGGGCCTCATACTTATTATGCAAGGGCAGTGGAGGAGGAGGAGAGGGCTGGGGCGGATTTCTCTTGCCACCCTTGGCAGGGACCTGTGTCGATCCCTCTCCATTTTCAGGGGCACGTCCCTCAGCAGGGGAGATCTGCAGAGCCTTCTCCCACAAGTCTAACTCCTTTTCGCTTTCCCTTATTGACCTCAGCCTAGACACCTCCTCCTTCAGCTCGGCCACTTCATCCTTCAGCTCGGCCACCAGAGTAAGGAGAAAGTTCACCTGCTCACACCTGACACAGGTGTCCTCTCCCTCTCCCTCTATTCCAACTGCCAGGCTGAAGCACTCTATGCAGCTGGCAGCCTGGACTCCAGCATGCTGGAGAAACAACTCTGTCTGGGTAGATGCTATTTTTCTAGCCTTGGTCCGAGTAATGACCATGGTGCAGCGTAGGAGTGAAAACAATTTTTTTTTTTTTTTTTTTTTTTTTTTTCAAGCAAGCAGCCGAAGGGCTATCGAGCCAAAATGGCGCCGCGCGCACAGCCCAGCCGGGATTTAAATCTCCTGCGGCTGACGTCAGGCACTCGCTCCCGTGCACGCTCGCGAGAGCACGAGCCCGCCTCAATCCCTGCCCCCCAGGAGTCCTCCCGACCCGCTAAACCCCGAAAGCAAGGCAAAAAGCCAAGCAGAAACTCACAAAGCAAGCGGTGCTGTCCCGAAGGAGCGGTTCTGATCGGCTATCGAGCCAAACTGATCGGCTATCTTCGAGGTCATAGAACCATAGAATCATAGAATCAGTCAGGGTTGGAAGGGACCACAAGGATCATCTAGTTCCAACCCCCCTGCCATGGGAAGGGACACCCCACACTAGATCACGCTGGCCAGAGCCTTGTCCAGCCTAGTCTTAAACACCTCCAGGGACGGGGCCTCAACCACCTCCCTGGATAACCAGGGCTTCACCACTCTCATGGTGAAGAACTTCCTTCTCACATCCAGCCTGAATCTCCCCACCTCCAGCTTCATTCCATTCCCCCTAGTCCTATCACTACCTCATAGCCTGAGAAGTCCCTCCCCAGCCTTCCTGTAGGCCCCCTTCAGATACTGGAAGGCCACAATGAGGTCACCTCGGAGCCTTCTCTTCTCCAGACTGAACAGCCCCAACTCCTTCAGTCTGTCCTCATAGGAGAGGTGCTCCAGCCCTCTGATCATCCTCGTGGCCCTTCTCTGGACACGCTCCAGCACGTCCACATCCCTCCTGTAATATGGGCTCCAGAACTGGACGCAGTACTCCAGGTGGGGTCTCACCAGAGCTGAGTAGAGGGGAAGAATCACCTCCCTTGACCTGCTGGCCACACTTCTCCTGATGCAGCCCAGGATCTGATTGGCTTTCCGGGCTGCAAGTGCACATTGAGAGATCCTGTTGAGCTTCTCGTCCACCAGCACCCCCAAGTCTCTCTCCTCAGGGCTGCTGTCCAGCCAGTCCCTGCCCAGCCTGTAGTTGTGCCTGGGATTGCCTCGACCCAGATGCAGGAGCCTGCACTTGGTCTTGTTGAAGCTCATGAGGTTGACTTGTGCCCACCTCTCCAGCCTGTCCAGGTCCCTCTGGATGGCATCCCTTCCCTCCAGTGTGTCTGCTGCACCACACAGCTTGGTGTCATCAGCAAACTTGCTGAGGGTGCACTCAATGCCACTGTCCATGTCACCCACAAAGATGTTGAACAAGACAGGTCCCAGGACTGATCCCTGAGGGACTCCACTTGTCACTGGCCTCCACTGGGTCTCTTCCAACCTTAGTGATACTGTGGTACTGTGATCCTGTGGTGACACAACACAAGAAAGGTTGCAGACTCACACTGTAGGATGAAGTGAAAGCAGCAGCAAGTTCAAAGATAATTGGAGCCTAATTCCTGAAACTTCTGTGCAATCTGCATAATCATGATGCATTTACTTTTCCATACTTCAAGTTAGGGGGAAAAAATCAAGCCAACAAAGAAAGTTAACAGCTATTTCACTGAGGAGAAACAGACGCAATGAAGTAAATTAGTTTTACAGCATCTTTTTAAACTGTTAAATTATTAACAAGAAGAGAAATTAGAAAGTGACACCTCTAAAAAGGAAAGGGTATTGGTGTGTTAAAATAATGGGAACTATAGTTTTCAGAGCTGTGTACAGTACAGTATGTACAGCAAAGTCAAGGTGCTATTTTTCAGTATTGTTTTTCAGGAAGTTACAATGTTGCCTGCTTTGTGCAAAAGGAAGAGGTGAGAAAAGAGAAAAACAAAGTCACTAGGAGCCCCACACGCTCCCACAAAATTAGTAGAAATGTCTTCAATGGAAGAAAATCACTGAAACACATCAGCTAGTGATTTTACTTTCTGTAAATGCTGTGAAAAATCAAGCATGGCATGCAGTTTAGGGATGGGAGACTGCTTGCTCATTTATCTGTATGCATGTAACATTTTCTTTCATTTAAAAGAGCATTTCAAAGCAATAGATACTAATATGAATATTTCTCTTTCTGTCTGTAATGGTATAGCCTGGTCAAAAGAGAATCAATATTCAGCAAGTTCTGGAAAAAACACTAATGTCCCTGAGTTCAAGTTCTCTGGAGTGATATGAATGAGAAAAAGGTGTGCTTTTGCAAGGATTCTGTATATAAACAGTTATTTTATTTACACTGAAATAGCTTGATCTGCTAATCCTAAAACTTTAAGGACCTAGTTCTCAACAGGAAGAAAAAAAGTGTCTTTTTTTTTTTTTTTGTTTTTTTTTTTTCCCTCAGAAATGCTATTAGTTGAGAAGCAGTTTATATCTGAATGTATTTGTGAAGTGGGAGACAGCAGGGATAGTGACTCTAGTGGCCTTTGTAGCAAGTATCAGACTAAAACCATGAAGTCCCAACCCTGGGAAATCTCCTTTGCTATACATACCTTTAAATATATGAGTTGTCCCAGTGGCTTAGATGCGATCGCTCTTAGACCCAAAGTTCAGCTGCATGTCACTGTCACATGTTTTCTCCTTCCTAGAGCTACTTCAGAAGCATTGTTGCAGTGAGGACTGTCTGGTACTGCCACTTCTCCCAGCACATGTCCTTGTTTCCAAGCAAGTTCAAGTGAGGCTACTGAGTCAACCACTTTTAATGCTATAGTTAAAACCTGTCAGCAAAAAAGTTGCCCTAATTAATTTAAAAAACCCCGTCCTGCAGTAAATATTACAACAGCTGGTAGTGAAACCCTCAGTGTTCAGAAAGAATCATGAAAAGTCAAAATAAATAAGGTTGTAATTACACTATATCGGGCAAGCAGGAATCAGCAAATTTTGCAACTCAGCTGCAAAATCCAGGCAAAAGTGGTGACTCCTGTTCACAAACACTTACATAAACTGGAGTGATTATATTTCCACCTCGATCAGCATTCATTGCATAATCAGACTCAAAGATATTCAAACAACATACATAAGCCAGGCAAACCTGAAATAGGAAAGATCATAAAATACTTGTGAAAGCAATTCCAGTAGGAGAAAAGCACTGATAGACACCACTGGAACTGAAGTGACTCTTCCAATTTTAAATTAGAAAGAGGAGCAAAAATTAAGTTTGTTAACTACAAATGCCTTCGATCACCAAAGCAGCATCCTACACAAGAGGAGTATTTTGATCTGTGTCCCACATATGGCTCCTCAGCACCCATCCATCAGAGAAAGGGAATCTCTCCCACATTTGAAGAAACAAGAGTAGTCTGAATGAGCTTTGAAAATCTTATTTGAATATAGGTCAAAATTTGGTTTTTATCACCTCTAAAAGCATTTGGAAGAGTTAATAATGTTCTTCTATGTGTCAGGCAACATGTCCAATAATTCCAGCAGAAATATCTGGCAAGTAATAGAGGGAGAGCTGAATATCTTATAGGATCCATGACTATTCTATGGATAGCCTACAAATGAAGGTGCCTGTCAGATCAAAACAGTCAGAGCTGATTAAATTGTGCTTGGTTTTTGACATTGTCTCAGCAGTCCACAGATTAAAGCAGAAACTAGTGTAATAGGATGTGAACAAGACTTGACAAGATTTGACAAGGTTTTTCTATAAAAAATGGTAAAACTTGATGTTTGAAAGCAGGGTGTGATTAACCAGACCTGACTACACTTGAGAAACATAATGGTATTTTTGGATTTTAAACAATGTTCTTATATTTTGTCAATGTATTCTTAATGGTCACTTTTTTGTAGTGAAGTTCCCCAAAGCTGATAGCACCATTCCTCCAATGCATGAAGAATTTACTCTAATCTGCCAACCAACCAGACGAGATAACTACCAGTAAAGTTGGTGGCGGGTGCCAGCTTAGGAATTACAGACCTTATGAACACATCTGGGCAGCCCATTCCAATGGCCAATCACTCTTTCTGTGAAGAATTTCTTCCTAACTTCCAGCCTAAACTTCCCCTGCCACAGCTCAAGACTGTGTCCTCTTGTTCTGGTGCTGGTTGCCTGGGAGAAGAGACCAACCCCCTCCTGGCTACAACCTCCCTTCAGGTAGTTCTAGACAGCAATAAGGTCTCCCCTAAGCCTCCTCTTCTCCAGGCTAAACAGCCCCAGCTCCCTCAGCCTCTCCTTGTAGGGCTTGTACTCAAGGCCTCTCACCAGCCTCATTGCCCATCTCTGGACGTGTTCAAGTGTCTCGACGTCCTTCCTAAACTGAGGGGCCCAGAACTGGACGCAGGACTCAAGGTGTGGCCTAACCAGCGCTGAATACAGGGGCAGAATGACCTCACTGATCCTGCTGGCCACACTATTCTTGATGCAGGCCAGGATGTCTTTAGCCCCCTTGGCCACCTGGGCACACTGCTGGCTCATGTTCAGCCTACTATCAAACACAACTCCCAGGTCCCTTTCTGCCTGGCCACTCTCCAACCACTCTGACCCCAGCCTGTAGCACTGCATGGGGTTGCTGTGGCCAATGTGTAGAACCTGGCACTTGGACACTGATCCCTGGGGCACACCACTAGTGACTGGCTGCCAGATAGATGTGGCACCATTCACCACCACTCTCTGGGCTCAGCCCTCCAGCCAGTTCCTAACCCAGCGCAGAGTGTTGCTGTCCAAGCCACGAGCTGACAGCTTGGCCAGGAGTTTGCTATGGGGAGATGGTGTCAAAGGCCTTGCTGAAGTCCAGGTAGACCACATCCACAGGCCTCCCCACATCCACCAGGCGGGTCACCTGATCATAGAAGGAGATCAGGTTGGTGAGGCAGAACCTGCCCTTCCTAAATCCATGCTGGTTGGGCCTGATCCCTTGGTCATCCTGTAAGTGCTGTGTGATTGCACTCAAGATGACCCGTTCCATAATCTTGCCTGGCACTGAGGTCAGGCTGACAGGTCTGGAATTCCCTGGCTTCTCCTTCTGGCCCTTCTTGTGGATGGTCATCATGTTGGCCAGCTTCCAGTCATCTGGGACCTCTCCAGTGAGCCAGGAGTGCTGGTAAATTATGGACAGTGTCTTAGCAAGCTCATCTACAAGTTCTCTCACTACCCTAGGATGCATCTCATCAGGTCCCAGGGATTTGTGGGTATCCAAGTGGCTCAGTAAGTCTCTAACTGCTTTGTCCTGTATTACAGGGGGACTCCACTGCTCCCTGCCTCCATCTGCCAGCTCAGGAGGCCAACTGTCATGAAGACAACGTATCCTACTATTGAAAATTGAGGCAAAGAAGGTGTTAAGTACCTCTGCCTTTTCTTCATCTTTAATTACAATATTCCCCTCCATGTCCACTAAGGAGTGGAGGTTGTCCTTGCCCCTTCTCTTGCCATTGATAGAAGGGCTTTTGCCTCTCTAATTTTTTTTTCCTACATGACCTAGCAACATCCTTAAACATTTCATGGGTTACCTCTCCTTCCTTCCAAAGATGATACACCCTCCTTTTTCCCTTAATTCATTCAGAAGTTCATTGCCCATCCAGGCTGTCTGCCCTGGTGGCTCATCTTCTGGCACATTGGCACAGCCTGTTCCTGCACCTTCAAGAACTCTGTCTTGAAGTAGGTCCAGCCCTCCTGGACCCCTTTGTTTTTAAGGGCTGTTTCCCAAAGTACCTTCGCAGTTAGTTCCTTAAATAAGCCAAAGTCTGCACTCCGGATGTCCAGAGTGGAGGTTTTGTTGCTGCCCCTCTTAGCTTGACAGCATATTGAAAACTCAATTTCATGGTCACTGGACCCCAGACAGCCTCCAACCACCACATCTCCCACCAGCCCTTCTCTATTCGTAAAAAGAAGGCCACACAAAGACTTACCCCTGTTAGGCTCACACAGCAGCTGTGATAAGAAACTATCCTCCATACACTCTAAGAACCTTCTAGACTGCCTCCTCTCTGATGTGTTAAGTTACCAGCAGATATCTGGCAGGTTAAAGTCACCCATAAGAACAAGGTCTGGCAATCTTGAGATGGCCTCCCTATAGAATAATTCATCAACCTCTTCCTCCTGGTTGGGTGGTCTGTAACAGACTCCAACCAGGATGTCTTCCCTGTTGGCCTTCCCTCTAATTCTCATCCACAGGCACTAAACCTGATCATCCTTAATCTCTAGTTCAATGCATCTAGAGCTTCCCTGATGTACAGGGCCATCCCTCCACCCTTTCTCCCTTGTCTGTCTCTCCTGAAGAGCCTGTAGCCATTGATTACTGCATTCCAGTTGTGTGAATCATCCCACCACGTTTCTGTAATGGCAACTACATCATCATTTTCCTGCTGCAACAAGGCTTCCAGCTCCTCTTGTTTGTTGCCCATACTGCGTGCATTAGTATACATGCACTTCAGCTGGGCTGCTGGTTTCACCCCTGACTCCAGTTTACCACCCTCAGACTCCTGTCTGGAGAGACTGATATCAACCCCTTCCCCCTTCAAATCTAGTTTAAAGCCCTGTCAATAAGCCCTTCCAACTCCCTTCCTAAAACCCTTTTTCTCCTGTGGGATAGGCTGTTCTCATGTGCTAGGATTTATCTCCCCCTCTGGGATGGATGTACTCCATCTGTTGCTAGCTGACCTGGTGCCATAGAAAGTTCCCCAAGATGAAAAAAATTAAAATTCTGTTGATGGCACCAGCCTCTGAGCCACCTGCCTTCCTGTTCCTTTCAGTATTGCTTCCTGAAGCTAAGGGTATTGATGAAAAAATTCCCTGTGCCCCTGATCCTTCAACAAGTTTTCCCAGAGCCTTGAAGTCCATTTTGATTGCTTTTGGACTTCTGGTTTCGACCTCATTACTTCCCACCTGCATAACTGTCAAGGGATAGCAATTAGCGTACTGTACCAGGTTAGGCAGCCTTCTGTTAACATCTCTGACCTGGGCCCCTGGGAGGCAGCAGACTTGCCTGTGGGAAGGATCCTGCCGACATATGTGGCCCTCTGTTCCCCTCAGGAGGGAATCACCAATAACAATTACCCTCCTCTTTTTTTTTTAAGGGAATAAGTACTGGTGAAAGGGGGTCACTGGTTTGCTCTAGGCAACAGCCTGGATCATGTCTCTTCTGCCTTCTCCTTCACCTCACCCTCAACTTTCAGTGCCCCATACTTGTTTTACAAGGGCAACTGGGAAGGTGAGGGGAGCCGTGAGGGGTTTCCTTTGCCTCTCCTAACAAGGACCTGTATCCATTCCTCCCTGCTTCTTGGGTCACCTACCTCTGCTAGGGGAGTCTGCAGAGCCTGGTTCCTCAAATCCAACTCTCTTTCGCATTCCCATATGGTCCTAAGCCATGTAACTTCTTCCTTCAGTTCAGCCACTAGGTTAAGCAGATAATCAACCTGCTTGCACCTAAGACAGGTGTTGTCTCCACCACCCTCCATTTCAAGTGCCAGGCTCCAGTATTCTCTGCAGCCAGTTGCCTCGACACTTGTGTATTTGTGTTTGACCTCAGTCTGGGTTGACACAGATCTTTTGGAAACAGCTTTATGCCACGTTGCAACCATCCCTATACCTGTCCATGTGACCTGCCTGGAGAAGACTTCTGCAACAAACCCACGTGACTCAGCGCCTCCCTCTGGTGAAACCCCGCCCCCCACTGCAGCAGAGACTCCACCCATGCCACGCCTGCCTCTCACCAGAGAGAAGCTGGCTCAGGGGGAGTGAGAGATGTGCCGCTCTGCATGGTGTGGTGCCCAGGTCCTGCCTCAGTGCACTTCAGTTTCAGGTCAGTCTGAAAGAGACACTGATCTAAAGTTCACTAAGTTGTCCTCATTTCCCTTCCTCTGCTAAACCTTGTCTGCTCTTGACAGGTGCAAAAAATACATTTCACTCTTTGCTCTTGGGAACCACTTATCTGTCTCTGCCCTGGATAGCAGCCATCCTGTCCTCTCAGTACTTTTTGCTGTTTTATCCTGTAGTGGGTTGAATTGAGATGGAGTTAATTCTCCTCACAGCATCTTTCTAGTGCTGTGTTTTTTTGCAGCAGTAGTTGATAACACAGCAGTGTTTTGGCTACGGCTGAATCTAGTATCCAGGCTGTGTCCTTTCAACATTTGCCTGCCCCAAGAGTGGATCAAGGGGCAGGCAAAATCTTGGGAGGGGACACAGCTGAGCCAGCTGACTCAGACTGGCCAAAGAGGTATTCCATACCATATGACATCAGCTCAGGTATAAGAATGAAGTGGAAGAAGGAAGTGGGGGGATTCGTCCATGGCGTTCATCCTCCCAAGGAACCACCAAGCTTAGAGAGCCCTGCTTCCCGAGACCGACCACCGTCCTGCTGATGGGAAGTAGAGACTAACATCTCTTGCTCTGTTTTTCTGCTTCCGCGCGGTCTATTGCTATTTGCTTATTAGTGTTATTAAACTGCTCCTATTTTACTCTCTGGCTTCTGTTATATTTTCCTTTCCTTCTTCCCCTGTTTGCTTAAAGAGGGGGAGTGATAGAGTGGCTTTGGTGGGCATCTGGCCCCCCCCGGCCAGAGCCAAACCACCACAGTCCTTTTTGGTGCACCAGCCGGGAAACGAAAATATAACATAACCGTAATTTCTGCAGTTTTTTTTTTTTTTTATTTTTGTATGCTTGCCTATGGTACAGGCTTCTGTGCTGGTCACGTGGCTTGTTGATAACTTCTGCCTTGTTTTGGAAATGCTTCATTTGTTTAGGAACATGCCGAAGCAGATAATGGCTATGTGTTTCTTTATCCTGCTTGTAGGGCTGCTGATTTGTGGGAGCTATGCTAGAGAGGTCATCATTTCTGTCTCCCCACCTGAAATGAATGTGGAGAATCTTATTTTGCAGGCCCCCAAGATTTTGAATCATCCTTATGTGAGCTCTCTAGTACTGCTAATCAACATTACTGGCATGTTGCGGGTTTTATGGAGTTTGATTCCATCATGGTATGAAAGGAGACAGCCTATGGGTGGGGATATATTGCAGTATGCCTTGAAGCGGTCAGTCCCTGGGTGGCAGGGTGTGTGGAAGGACTTGGGCAGATTCCTAGGACGGTTATCACCTCCCATAGCCTGGGACTTTACCCCAGAAGAGGCGAGTGATCCTACTAAACTGACTCGCCGTCTGATAGAAGGGTGCCTCACTTATCCCAATGAGAACAAACAACTTCTTGCTCTCTACTGGGGCCTGGCCTGTGCTTACCGAGCCACAGTTCAATACTCTATGAGGACTATGGCTGAGGCAGGCACCCAAACACTACCTGAGGATACCACGGTGGAGATGGGGACCCAAACAGCAACCATAGAGATTGCCCCAGTTGTAAAAAAGAAGCAGTGGACAAGGAGGTCAACAGGTCCCTCTCAACGATTGGTAAGGGATGAGGAAGATTATGATCAAGAGGCTGGTCCATCAAGTGGGAAATTAGAGGGAGTGAGTGAGATCAAACAAGAAGCAGAGACTACTCGGTCCTTAACTTCAGCAGAACTGAGAGACATACGTAAGGATTATAGTCGCCAACCAGGAGAGCGGATTGCTGCTTGGCTGCTCCGATGCTGGGATAATGGGGCTGATAGCCAATTGCTGGAAGTGAAAGAGGCCCAACAATTGGGACCCATTGCTAGAAACAGAGGTATTGAGAAAGGCATTGCAAAAGAGACAGGCATATGCAGCCTCTGGAGACGACTCCTGCTAAGTGTGAGGGCCAGGTACCCATGCAAGGAAGACCTTATGAGTTCTCCAGGGAAGTGGAATACTGCAGATGAAGGAATCCAATACCTAAGAGAGTTAGCGGTGTTGGAAATCATCTATAGTGATTTAGATGATCAAAGTGTCTCCACAGATCCAGAGGATGTCCCATGCACACGGGCCATGTGGAGGAAAGTGATCCAAGGTGCTCCAGCATCGTATTCAAACAGCTTAGCATTGATGTACTCTGTGGATGAGGATGCACGGTCAGTGGAGATTGTGTCAGCCTGGCTCCAGAATTTTGAAGATAACCTCTGCACCAATTCATCTCCACGAGCCAGTGCCCCATCGACTAGGTACACTCCAGGAAATCCGTCCCCTCCTGCCTCAGTCGGAGGGAAAGGGAGCCCCAGACACACACCACGTGCAGTACTCTGGTTTCTTCTTCGTGACCAGGGTGAGGATATGAGGAAGTGGGACGGTGAACCCACTTACAAATTGGAAGCTCGGGTGCGTGAATTGAAAGGGAAAACAACAGCTAAAAAGCCATTATTTAAGAAAAAACAGCAAAGGTATCTGCAGTAAAAAGCCAAGAGAGTAATCAACCATCTCTCAGGAGAAAAAGAACAGAGATTATACCCCTTGACCCTGATGAGGAGACCTCTGGCCAGGTACCACCCAGATCAGATAGTGAATGCTCTGATGAAGACCAGGAGTAGAGGGTCCCTGCCTTCGGCCAGGAGGAGGAGAGGGATGACAGAGTGTATTGGACTGTGTGGATTCGATGGCCTGGCACATCAAAACCACAGAAATATAAGGCACTGGTAGACACAGGGGCACAATGTACATTAATGCCATCAGGACACAGAGGTGCTGAATCTCTTTGGATTTCTGGAGTGACGGGAGGTTGCCAGGAGCTGTCTGTATTAGAAGCTGACATGAGCCTAACAGGAGACAAGTGGGAAAGACATCCCATTGTGACTGGTCCAGAGGCCCCTTGCATTCTTGGTATTGATTACCTCAAGAGGGGGTACTTCAAGGACTCAAAGGGCTATCGATGGGTTTTTGGCGTGGCCACGGTCAATACAGAGAAGATCAGACAGCTGTCTACCCTTCCTGGCCTTTCAGAAAGTCCCTTCGTTGTGGATTGCTGCAGGTTGAAGAGCAACAGGTGCCAATTGCTACCAGAACAGTGCACCGACGGCAGTATCGTACAAACCGAGACTCCCTGGGTCCCATTCATGAACTGATTCACCAGCTGGAGATCCAGGGAGTGATCAGCAAAACGCATTCACCTTTTAACAGCCCCATCTGGCCAGTGCCAAAATCTGATGGAGGATGGAGATTAACTGTGGACTATCGTGGCCTGAATGAAGTGACACCACCACTGAGTGCTGCTGTACCAGACATGCTAGAGCTCCAGTATGAGTTGGAGTCAAAGGCAGCTAAATGGTATGCTACTATTGACATCGCCAATGCATTCTTCTCAATTCCATTGGCAGCAGAGTGCAGGCCACAATTTGCTTTCACCTGGAGGGGTGTTCAATACACCTGGAATCGCTTGCTCCAGGGGTGGAAGCATAGCTCCACAATTTGTCATGGACTAATCCAGAGTGAACTGGAAAAGGGTGAGGCCCCTGAACATCTGCAGTACATTGATGATATTATTGTATGGGGCGATAAAGCAAAGGAAGTGTTCGAGAAGGGAGAAAAAAATATTCAAATACTCTTAAAGGCTGGGTTTGCTATAAAGAAGAGTAAAGTCAAAGGACCTGCGCAAGAAATTCAGTTCTTGGGAATAAAATGGCAGGATGGACGCCGTCATGTACCTATGGAAGTGGTCAACAAGATAGCAGCAATGTCTCCACCATCTAACAAGAAAGAGACACAGTCCTTTCTAGGCCTTGCGGGGTTCTGGAAAATGCATGTTCCAGGCTACAGTCAACTTGTCAGCCCTCTTTATCGAGTAACTCGAAAGAAAAATCAATTTGAATGGGGTAGTGAGCAGCAACAAGCTTTTGAACAAATCAAACAAGAGATAGCTCGTGCAGTGGCACTTGGGCCCATCCGAACAGGACCATCAGTGCAGAATATCCTTTACACCGCAGCTGGGGAGCACGGTCTCACTTGGAGTCTCTGGCAGAAGACACCAGGTGAAACCCGAGGTCGACCATTGGGATTTTGGAGTAGAGCATATCGAGGATCAGAAGCCCACTATACACCAACTGAGAAGGAGATTTTAGCAGCCTATGAGGGAGTTCGAGCTGCATCGGAAGTAGTGGGTACAGAGGCACCTCTCCTCTTAGCACCCAGGCTGCCTGTGCTGCATTGGATGTTCAGAAGAAACATCCCTTCCACTCATCATGCCACCAGTGCTACATGGAGTAAGTGGGTAGCACTAATCACACAGCGAGCTCGACTGGGAAAACCAAACCACCCAGGAATTCTGGAAGAGATTATGGACTGGCCAGAAGGTAGAGATTTTGGAGCATCGCCTGAGGAAGTGGTTCGTGCCCAAGAGGCACCACCATACAACGAGTTACCTGAAGATGAAAGGCCTTATGCTCTGTTTACTGATGGATCATGTCATGTGGTAGGAAACCACAGGAAGTGGAAAGCTGCTGTATGGAGTCCTACACGACGAGTTGTTGAGGCTACTGAAGGAGAAGGTGAATCGAGTCAATATGCAGAGGTGAAAGCCATCCAACTAGCTCTAGAGATTGCTGAAAGAGAAAAGTGGCCAGTACTTTATCTTTACACAGATTCTTGGATGGTGGCTAATGCCTTGTGGGGATGGCTACAACAATGGAAGAAGACCAATTGGCAACGCAGGGGCAAGCCTATTTGGGCTGCCTCATTGTGGCAGGACATTGCTGCTCGGGTGGAGAACATGACTCTGAGGGTACGTCATGTTGATGCTCATGTACCTAAAATTCATGCTAATGAAGAACATCAAAACAATGAGCATGCAGACAAGGCTGCCAGAATTGACATAGCTCAAGTGGATCTAGACTGGGAGCGAAAAGGTGAACTGTTTGTAGCTCGATGGGCCCATGAAACATCAGGACATCTAGGGAGAGATGCTACGTACAGGTGGGCTCGTGACCGAGGGGTGGACTTGACCATGGAAGCCATCACACAGGTCACACATGACTGTGAAACCTGTGCTGCAATCAAGAGGGCCACGAGAGCCAAGTCTCCCTGGAACAGAGGGCGGTGGCTGGGTTTTCGCTATGGTGAGGCCTGGCAGATTGACTATATTGGACCACTGCCACGAACACGCCAAGGCAAGCGTTACATCCTCACCATGGTAGAAGCAACTACAGGCTGGTTGGAAACATATCCTGTAAATCATGCTACTGCCCAGAACACCATCTTAGGCCTTGAAAGGCAAATCCTGTGGCGGCACGGTACCCCTGAACGGATCGAGTCTGACAACGGAACTCACTTCAGGAACAATGCCATCAGCTCTTGGGCCAAGAAACATGGCATCGAATGGGTGTATCACATTCCCTATCACCCACAAGCCTCTGGGAAGGTTGAAAGATACAATGGACTGTTAAAGACTATGCTGAAAGCATTGGGTAATGGGGCATGGAGGCATTGGGATGCAAATTTAGCAGAAGCCACTTGGCTGGTTAATTCTCGAGGATCTGCTAACCGTCCTGGTCCTGCCCAAACAGAACCCTTGCACACTGTGGGGGGAGATAAGGTCCCTGTAGTACACATGGGAAAATGGCTAGGAAAGGCAGTGTGGGTTGCTCCTCCCATGGGGAAAGGCAAACCCATTCGTGGGATTGTCTTTGCTCAGGGGCCTGGATGTACTTGGTGGGTAATGAAAAGAAATGGGGAGACTCAGTGTGTGCCTCAAAGGGATCTAACATTGGGGGAAAGGTAATTTGGAATGTGAATAATGTGAGTTGCATGTTGCAGAAAGTAGCGAAGTAAGAAGAATCCAGACTGATGAAGTTTGCAAGGATCAAGAGCGACACAACGGTTGAGACCAGCTGGAGTTGGTGTTCAAGAACAGAATAACAAAAACAACAAATCAAACTCTCTTTAATAGGGGACTGAGATATTGATATAAATCTCTATATGTTGGAGTATTGAGATGGTTTAAGTATGTAGATCACATTGTGAATGTAAGCAAGAAATTATTGTTTTGAAGAATCAAATGAGATAATTAAATGTATTGAAATGTGTAGAACCTGAGCATGATGCAAGTGGTATGGAATAAGGGGTGGAGATTGTAGTGGGTTGAATTGAGATGGAGTTAATTCTCCTCACAGCATCTTTCTAGTGCTGTGGTTTTTTGCAGCAGTAGTTGATAACACAGCAGTGTTTTGGCTACGGCTGAATCTAGTATCCAGGCTGTGTCCTTTCAACATTTGCCTGCCCCAAGAGTGGATCAAGGGGCAGGCAAAATCTTGGGAGGGGACACAGCTGAGCCAGCTGACTCAGACTGGCCAAAGAGGTATTCCATACCATATGACATCAGCTCAGGTATAAGAATGAAGTGGAAGAAGGAAGTGGGGGATTCGTCCATGGCGTTCATCCTCCCAAGGAACCACCAAGCTTAGAGAGCCCTGCTTCCCGAGACCGACCACCGTCCTGCTGATGGGAAGTAGAGACTAACATCTCTTGCTCTGTTTTTCTGCTTCCGCGCGGTCTATTGCTATTTGCTTATTAGTGTTATTAAACTGCTCCTATTTTACTCTCTGGCTTCTGTTATATTTTCCTTTCCTTCTTCCCCTGTTTGCTTAAAGAGGGGGAGTGATAGAGCGGCTTTGGTGGGCATCTGGCCCCCCCGGCCAGAGCCAAACCACCACATATCCATCCCTCCATTTCTACTCCTGCCCAGAAGGCTCAAGTACAAAATACTTCCTGGGTGAAAGAAGGGTGGAAGCAGACAGCACTGATCATCCTGTTGCTTATTTTTACAAAGCCTATAGAGATTTCATCTCATAAGGTTTTTCCCTTTAGCCAGGTGAGTAGGAAGATGGTTGATGAGTTGAGAAGTTAGTGAGAAGGAGAAGATAAACACACACACCCAGAGCAAACCCCCACACAGGATAGTTGTTAGGAAACCTTACTAAAGAACTCGATGCTTGACGTTTTTCCTTATCAAGTATTTTGTATACATCTTGTCTAGAATTCATGGTAATTATTGCAGCACAGATGAATATGATGCACCCGTTATCTACCTGAAGAGCCAGAATCTGCCTCTGCACAAGGACAAACTCCACTCCTTGGTGGACACAAGGGGAACATAGTAACAAAAGATGAGGAAAAGGCAGAGATACTTAACACCTTCTTTGCCTCAAATGTTAATAGCAGGATAGCTTGTCTCCTGGACAACTGGCCTCCTGAGCTGGCAGATGGAGGCAGGGAGCACTACCTCCCCTGTAATCCAGGAGGAAGTAGTTAGAGACCTCCGTAGCTGCTTGGATTCCCACAAGTCCATGCACCCTAGGATGGGATTCATCCTAGGGTGCTGAGAGAGCTGGCAGATGAGCTGGCCAAGCTGCTCTCCATCATTTTTCAGAAGTCCTGGCTCACTGGAGAGGTCCCAGAAGACTGGAAGCTGGCCAGTGTGGTGCCCATCCACAAGAAGGGCCGATTGGATGAGCCAGGGAATTCCAGGCCTGTCAGCCTGACCTCAGTGCCAGGCAAGATTATGGAACGGGTCAACTTGAGTGCAATCACACAGCACTTACAGGATGGCCACGGGATCAGGCCCAGCCAGCATGGATTTAGGAAGGGCAGGTCCTGCCTGACCAACCTGATCTCCTTCTATGATTAGGTGACTACCTGGTGGATGTGGGGCAGGCTGTGGATGTAGACTACCTGGGCTTCAGCAAGGCCTTTGACACCATCTCCCCATAGAAAACTCCTGGCCAAGCTGTCAACTCGTGGCTTGGACAGCAGCACTCTGTGCTGGGTTCGGAACTGGCTGGAGGGCTGAGCCCAGAGTGGTGGTGAATGGTGCCACATCTATCTGGCAGCCAGTCACTAGTGGTGTGCCCCAGGGATCAGTGTTGGGCCCCATCCTATTCAGTATCTTTATTGATGATCTGGATGTGGGGATTGAGTCCATCATCAGTAAGTTTGCAGATGACATCAAGCTGGGGGCAAGTGTTGATCTGCTGGAGGGTAGGAGTGCTCTGCAGAGGGACCTTGACAGGCTGGACAGATGGGTAGAGTCCAACGGCATGAGATTCAACATGTCCAAGTGCCGGGTTCTACACATTGGCCACAGCAACCCAATGCAGTGCTACAGGCTGGGGTTAGAGTAGCTGGAGAGCGGCCAGGCAGAGAGGGACCTAGGGGTCATGTTTGATAGTAGGCTGAACATGAGCCAGCAGTGTGCCCAGGTGGCCAAGAGGGCCAGTGGCATCCTGGCCTGCATCAAGAATAGTGTGGCCAGCAGGATCAGTGAGGTCATTCTGCCCCTGTATTCAGTGCTGGTTAGGCCACACTATGAGTCCTGTGTCCAGTTCTGGGCCCCTCCGTTTAAGAAGGACATCGAGACACCTGAACATGTCCAGAGAAGGGTGACATGGCTGGTGAGAGGCCTTGAGTACAAGCCCTACAAGGAGAGGCTGAGGGAGCTGGGGTTGTTTAGCCTGGAGAAGAGGAGGCTTAGGGGAGACCTTATTGCTGTCTAGAACTACCTGAAGGGAGGTTGTAGCCAGGAGGGGGTTGGTCTCTTCTCCCAGGCAACCAGCACCAGAACAAGAGGACACAGTCTTGAGCTGTGGCAGGGGAAGTTTAGGCTGGAAGTTAGGAAGAAATTCTTCACAGAAAGAGTGATTGGTCATTGGAATGGGCTGCCCAGAGAGGTGGTGGAGTCACCATCACTGGAGGTGTTTAAGAGGGGACTGGATGTGGCAATTGGTGCCATGGTTTAGTTGATTAGATGGTGTTGGGTGATAGGTTGTTCTTGATGATCTCAAACGTCTTTTCCAACATGGTTCTATTCTGTTCTACTTTCTTACACTGTTCTCATATATGTAGTAACTAATAAGAGGCATTACTGTGTGCTACATGAACATCTGAGAAGCACATCAAAGACTTTATAGCCGCATCTTGGACTTTTCTTAAATGATATTTGCTGAGGTTAGACTGATGCAGATTTCTCCACAAGCACTGCACCTTGTTTCATATACTCCTGTTTAGCCTAGACAATTTAGGATGCACATGCACAAACCTGAACAAAGCAGTTTTAACTACTGCTCTCCATCTGTTTGTTATTCCCCTGCACTGTAAGAACTACAACCCTAAGCTGAAGCAGATGCTGAACTGAAACAAACGATTCCAAACAGAGGGATACTTCACCAGCTAAACCACCATCAATTTAGAGACATTATTACTGAAGTTATAAGCTTGTAGGTGGACAAGACCTTGTGAACATGTTGGCCAAATCTTGAATCATTAATGTTTAGAAACTCTGCATGTGTACCATACCCAACTAGGTATTGAAATGTATTCCTGCTGAGTGGTGAGGGACAGCTTTTTGAATTCAACAGCCCTTTAGTACTGTTTTTCTCAGAGGCAGTATGAAATGTGGTGTTGTACTGTAATGTCTTTCACAGAAACTACCTCATCTTTAATTTATTGCATCTTCTTTGCCCTGAGGGTACTGGAAGATCTCCATGTTGCACTTTATTACCAGTCAAAAATCTTGAAGGTTTATGTCCTGTGTTAGCTACTAAAGGGCTGCCAGTCACCTGGCTGCCCCATTAAGGACCGCTGAAAAGCTTCACCTGTTGCTTCTCTATGTCAAGGCACTACATATGCCTTCACAGATGGGTAGTCCCTTTTATTCCACTACAAGTGAATGGCTCATCAAACATACAGAAGAAGGTCTCACAAGCCCAGTTCACAAATTAGAAGGAAATAGTCATGTCTGAAGTCCAACTGTCCTCGACAGAGGCTGGGATTTGCAAGGAAACTTGCTGTTGTCTCAAGGAAAAAGGTACCAGACCAGTTGGAGATTTGAGGTATGTCTGTAAATCTTCTGTTCATCTGGAGAGGCTGGGTGTAGACTAACAGTGTGATATGGTAGAGATTTCCATTTATTCTGTCACAGAATGGTATGGACATGTGGAAGATCCCAGATATATTTTGAGGTGACTCACCTTATTCTGAGTTTTGCTGCAGCAGATGAGTCCCCAAATTCAAATGTTATCTGAGAGTAAACATCTCTGTGTTTTCTTTTTCCTGACAGGAACCAAATATATGGCAGGGACTGGCTGAATAGAGATACAGTGAGATGGTTCTCATGCAAAATAGGTGAAAAAAAATAGAATGGAAAATAGCTAAAGGGGACACTGAATGAGTGACAGGTAGATTATAATTACCAATCAAAACTTAATAGAGATAAACAGCTGTTTTTCCACCATAGTTACTAGAAATGATTAAAGGAAAGTATGAAGATCAACCAGGATGCACAGCAGTATTTTTTGCAGGGGAGAAGTGTGACAGTGTTAGGTGCAGACAGCAAAACCAGAAGAGAGTGAATAGTCAGGCAAGGTGGGAAGGCTAGAAGAGGGGAGGCAAACTACCACAATAAAAAGGCCTGGGTGCAGAGATTTGTCCTGGTTTGAGTTAGAACTAATTCTATTCAGTGATTTTACTTTTCTGACCAGTCTCTTTTAAGTAGCTGCACTTTCTGAAATCAATAGCATGTTTTCTCAGACATTGTCTACTAGCTGTGACAAGTTTCAGTGATGTTTCTAGTTAGTACCAAGGACTGGTATGCAGGTCAAGGTCACTGCTGTGTTTTATGTGCCACATTAGGGGTGCAGAGTAAAAAGCTGCACCTGTAAGGAGAAGCAGACAGTTGAGGTGACCCTAAACTGACCAGCTGGAGATTCCATTCCATATGCATCATATTCAGAATAAAGCTGAGGGATTGTGAGGGTCATGTTCTCTTCTTCAAAGGCTGGTGTTCAAGAAGGCCTTTGTCCTCTGTCTTCCACCCTGACCAATGAGTTCCTGAGTCCAGATTCAGAATCCAACTCTTGTGTCCAGTGCTTGTTTGCTGCTGAGTCCAGTCTGTTATTACCCAAGCGTGGTGATGGTGACTAACTTCCATCTGGGGCTGGGTTCTATGTTTATATATATTTATATTTTTGTATATATGTGTGTGTGTGTGTATGTATTTTATATGAATACATATATATGTGTGTATGTATATATTATATATGAGTGTGTGTGTGTATATCTATGTATATATTTGTACCCAAGAGTTGGTCTTCTCAGAGACAGACCACTCTGTTTCTCTAGCAGAAGTCTGTTAGTGAGGTTGTTACAAAAGACTGAAAGTTCTTTTGTTAGTGTTGCTTTGTCCAATAGCAAAATAATTTATTCCTACAAGGCCTTTCTGTGAAGGTCTAACCAGCTCTAAGATAAAGGTTTTGCTGCCATAGCAATGTCATTTTAAAAAAACACCTCCCTAACCCATTTGATGATGCCAGACAGTGTTTAAGGAGATGGCTAAGTCCAGATCTCCTGGGTGTCTGTAGAAATTGTAGCAGTCTGTCTGTCTGTCCAGGCTTACAGGCTGAGAAAAAGAAAGTTTATAATGTGGGACTCTGTACAAGTGTACCACAAGGAAGAGCAGATACCTCACATCCCTCTTTCTGTTTGTACCTGGACTGAGCTAACCACAATTCATACCCAAATTATCAAATATTACTAAGACAAAAGTGAATGGCATTTCCTGGCTAAGGTAATCTCAGGAGCCTCAGCCCACAGGACAGTACTGTCCTCTGCAGAATATCAAGTCCAGTAACTGGAATTAAGAAACAACACTGGAAAAAGTCATGCTGGAAATAATATAATTAATGCAGTAATATAATAAATATTGTTAATGTTGAGGTAAATAATGTATCACACTACATTTGTGTAATAAATAATACATAAATATGTGGTGAGTCTTTGTAATAATATAAAATTAGCAATTGTGAAATGAAGGTAACCTATTAACATACTTCAGAAGAAGAAGCCTGAGTTATTTTGAGTCTGAATCTCTACTGCACTGTAATAGCTTAGCCAAGACTAACACCAGCAGCAGCAGATCCATCATCAGTAAATTTGCGGATGACATCAAGCTGGGGGCAGGAGTTGATCTGCTGGAGGGTAGAGAGGCTTTGCAGAGGGACCTCGACAGGCTGGACAGATGGGCAGAGACCAATGGCATGAGATTTAACACATCCAAGTGTCGGGTTCTGCGCATTGGCCACAGCAACCCCATGCAGTGCTACAGGCTGGGGTCAGAGTGGCTGGAGAGTGGCCAGGCAGAGAGGGATCTGGGGGTGCTGGTTGATGGGAGGCTGAACATGAGCCTGCAGTGTGCCCAGACAGCCAAGAGGGCCAACCACATCCTGGCCTGCATTAGGAATAGTGTGGCCAGCAGGAGCAGGGAGGTCATTGTGCCCCTGTACTCTGCATTGGTTAGGCTGCACCTTGAGTCCTGTGTCCAGTTCTGGGCCCCTCAGTTTAAGAAGGACATCGAGACACTTGAACGTGTCCAGAGAAGGGCAACAAGGCTGGTGAGAGGCCTTGAGCACAAGCCTTATGAGGAGAGGCTGAGGGAGCTGGGGCTGTTTAGCCTGGAGAAGAGGAGGCTCAGGGGAGACCTCATTGCTCTCTACAACTACCTGAAAGGTGGTTGTAGCCAGGAAGGGGTTGGCCTCTTCTCCCTGGCAGCCAGCACCAGAACAAGGGGACACAGTCTCAAGCTGCACCAGGGGAAGTTTAGGCTCGAGGTGAGGAGAAAGTTCTTCACCGAGAGAGTGATTCGTCATTGGAATGGGCTGCCTGGGGAGGTGGTTGAGTCGCCGTCCCTGGAGGCGTTCAAGAGGGGACTGGATGTGGCACTTGGTGCCATGGTCTAGTCGTAAGGTTTGTGGTTACAGGTTGGACTTGATGATCTTCGAGGTCTCTTCCAACCTTGGTAATACTGTATACTGTAAGATGAGGATGCAAAGGTGAAGAGTTGCCTGTTGCCTCACAAAGCAAATAGTACTTCACTTCTCAATTTTACGTTCAGACCTAAAGGTCAGTTCATCTACTGGGTGTGCCATGTTTTTCTGTTTAAAAAGAAGTGAATTTATTGCTTACTTAAGGCCTTGAGCAAATTGTTTTCTAACAACTGAGATGAGATAAAGTAATACATGCAGCCAGCTGATATAAGAGAATGCAAAGATCATTCCTGTGGTACAACAACACAGAAATACTCCAAGCTTCAGCAGGGCGTCATGTCTTCATAACACTTCATAACACTTTTATCTCCAAGTCTTCATAACACTTTTATCTCCAAGCACCTTACAAACCTGCACCACTTAATAAGTATTCAGCCCCTTTGGGGTCAGTCTGCTGTGTTGGCTCTGGTTTCCAGAGGAAAACCACTACACGGTTTTTTGGGGCAGATTGCTAGGATTTCTACTCTGCTCTAAAGTGTGTTATTATTGACTAGTTATCGATGTTAATATATGCACAGCAAAATTTCCTGAAGATCAGCATCAAGACTCTTTGTACTTTTCAGCGAGTTGTACCACATGTTTTAGGGCCAAAGGACAGGGCAGCACTAATGAGAATAGTCTCTCAATGATTAATTCAAAATTACAGTGAGACACTGGTTACTAGAAGAGAAGTATTTACACAGTTTAAAGCTACCATGGGTAGGTTTCAAAACTGACCTATGAATTTTCAAAGTAATTTGGGCTGTAAAAATTGTGGGTGTATACCTGGCAGTATTTTCACAAGCAAGTCAGTTAGGGAAGTAGCTAATTCCTATCCCTCAGGCACAGCTGTTAATTGTGCAAAGTACCTGTGAGAAGTTCAGCAGCTAACCTTCTGAAAACATCATTCCATCAAAAGCCAGGACTGAAACAGTGGAGTCTATGACTTCCAGCTCTCCTAAGCAACAAAGGGAATCAAAGTCTCTAACACCAATCCAAGATGTTTACTTTGCAGCCATGGAAAGAAGCAATGTCCTTTACAAAACCATGCAGGCAGAAATAAGTTGAATTCAGAACTATTATTCACTATATCCCATAATGTTAGAACCAGAGAGTACTAGACAGATCAGTTTAAAGCAGGTGAAATGAAATATTTCCCTGTAGTTTGCAGTGGGATTTGTGGCTATGAGGTGACAGATGTGGACAGTGCTGGTCGGCCCCATGGAGGGTTGGACAAATTAGTGGATAGCAGATCCTTAAAGGAAGGTCCCCTCCACTGTCCCTACACAACAATTCTGTCTGCTGGGGCAGCGTGTAGAAACATGCAGACAGAGGTGCTGGCGAGGCAGGTCAAGGCCAGACTCACAAGCTCTCCCAGCACAGCATCTATCTTTGCACCACAAAAGACAGAATACAGAGAGGGATGAAGTGTCTTTTGGACCCAGGAGAACATTTGTTATGTTCCTGAGTTATGGTACAAGAAGATCAAGTGAGGAAGCACCAGAATACCCTCCCACAAGAAGAGAGCAGCTATGGCTGTGCATATATGATGTAGCCCCTCACTCAGTCAGGCTAGCTGATGCTATTTGACACTGAAATCTGTATTGTGAACGTAGCAGTACTAGAGAGGATTGCAGTGTTAAAAGACAAGCCTCTCTGGCTGGAGAAGGAGTGTGAGTTTTCCAAGGACAGGGCAAGCCCTTGTGCCAATGCAAGCTGATGGAGTGGTTTGTCACCCAGCAGGTCTGCTGAGAAGCCTTCAGCACAAAGCAGTTTCTCTGCTCCTAGCTCAAATTCCTGTGTCTGAGCAGAAATGGCAGTGCTGCTCTGCCCAGATGGAGGATGCATTTCACCTTACTCATGAGGAGCTTGGACAGTCCAGACACAGTCAGGTGCCCTTGTAGCCCAGAAGGCAAATTGTATCCTGGGTTGCATCAAAATATGTGTGGCCAGGAGATCAAGAGAGGTGATTCTGCTGCTCTGCTCTCCTCTGGTGAGACCTCACCTGGAGTACTGTGTACAGTTCTGGAGTCCTCAGCACAGGAAGGACATGGACCAGAGGAGGGCCACAAATACAATCAGAGGGTTGGAGCACCTCTCCTATGAAGACAGGCTGAAAGAATTAGCATTATTCAACCTGGAGAAGAAAAGGTTCCAGGGAGGCCTTATAGCATCATGTCAATACCTGAAAGATCTACAAGAAAGCTGAGGAAGGACTGTTTACAAGGGCATGTAGCAGTAGGATGAGTGGCAATGATTTCAGACTAAAGAAGGGTAGATTTCAGTTGGACATTAGGATAAAGTTCTTCACAATGATGGTAGTGAAATACTGGAACAGGTTGCCCAGAGAGATATTCAAATTTGAACCTGACAGGGCCCTGAGCAGCCTCATCCATTTAAAGATGTCTCTGCTCACTGCATGGGGATTAGACAAGATGACCTTCATAGGTCTCTTCCAATCCAATGCAGTCAATGGTTCTATGATTCCATCTGAAGGAAGACAGGCTCAAACTCTTCCCAACTAAGACTCAGCTTTGACTTTTGTAAACTGAAAAGATTTTGGTTGGCTAGAACAGAGCCAACCACTGCTGGCTTTAACCAGCCTTGGTTGTCCGACATCAATCAGTGAATTACTAAATGAAGAGCATTACTGAGATTTCTTTGCTTTGCCTATCGGCCACACAATTAAAACTCATGAGATTTTATTCCCTATGAGGTTAAACCAAGCCCCCAGTGCCAGAGTTCAGTGACAGTTACATACTGTGTGAAGGATATCCCATCTAAAGAAAACCCATCATCCATAGATTGCTTTCTTGGAAGCTCCTCTTAGCTATGATTCAGACAGCCATTTCTGCAGGCCAATAAAATGTTGTTTGTTTTTTTTCCCCTCCATAACTATTTGAAATAGGATTTGAGATTGTTGAATCTCTCACTGCTAGATTTTGTAATTCCTGCGTAGTTACTTACCATTTCTTCAGCTCCAGAAACACACCCAAATGACTTACTCTACTCTCATTGTGGTATCTGAAACAGCACAGCATTTCTGAAGGTTGTCACAATCAGGGGAAGGCTCCACATGATCACTTCTGCTGCTGTTTCAACAGACACTGCCCTTCTCACCTCAGCTCTAAATGAGTACTCTGATACTCAGGAGATAAATTGTCTCCTGGGAAACTTCCTTTAGAAACTCTTAACAGGCTGAAACATAGTAGTGGGATGAAGAGCTAAGTGCCACAGTATGAGATTCACTGAAGACTGACCTGACAGCTGGGACACCCCTCACAGACCCCTCACAAGAACCACAGCAACAGGCTAATAGCCCTGAAAAGGATGTATCTCTGGAGAACAGGAGTGGTTTGGGAGTTGGGGAGAAAGTAAAAGGGAAAGAAGACCCTTTAATCAAAAATCTCTCCAATGTGATCTTGGGAGGAGGGAATGAGGCATAGAGTTTTGCAGAAAAATTCCATAAGAATTGAAGTTTGGAAACTGAGTGGTAAAACCTTAAGAAATTTGAACCAGATCCACCTGACTCAGCTTTGTGAAGTTTGGTATTTCCCAATGGAAACAGTAGCATGCTGCCAATTCCCAGCAGCTCCAGGTCTTCTCTGTATCAGATCGTATACACCACAAAGGAGGTCAGGTAGGGATTTGTATGGTCATTATCACAGAACCACAGAATTGTCATGGTTGGAAGGGATCCCCAAGGATCATCTAGTTCCAACCCCCCTGCCATGGGCAGGGACACATTCCACTAGATCAGGTTGCCCAGGGCCACATCCAGCCTATCCTTAAAAATCTCCAGGGATGGGGCTTCTACCACCTCCCTGGGCAACCTGTTCCAGAGTCTCACCACCCTCATGATGAAGAACTTCTTCATGACATCTAATCTAAATTTCTCCTCCTCTAGCTTGGATCCATTTCCCCTAGTCCTATCACTACCTGACACCCTGAAAGTCCCTCATCAGCTTTCGTGTAGGCCTCCTTCAGATTTTGGAAGGCCAGAATGTGATGGGTTGAGGCAGACCCCCTCCCCACCATGGGCAAAATAATGACTCAGACAAACGGATTGCAAAAGTGGTGGAAAGTTTCAATGGAAAGCAGTGAATGTTTACAGAAAGGCAGAACCACAGTGACAAAAGAAATCCCAAAGCACACCCAGAAATATCCCATCCCCACCTGAGGGTACACCCAAGACCCCCAGGGCTCCTTCTTCCCATCCCACTCCACTGCTAGGCTAGTCTCAGCTGGCCATATCTGAGACTGCCCATCCCCCTAGCCTTAGACCGAGCCAGGCCCAAAAGGCTGGGAGACATCTCCCAAATTACCAGGTGGCGGCAAGGGAAGAAAAAGTGCCAACACCCCTGTTGAGATCTTATAGTGGAGCAGGGTATTATGGGATGAAATACCTAGATTTCTGTGTCCCCCAATGCGCTGGACTCTTCTGGACACAGGAAGCATCCCTCATATGAACAGAGCAAAGGGCACCCAGCCCAAACTGCTACACACAGTAAGGTCTCATTGGAGCCTTCTCTTCTGCAAACAACAATCCCAACTTTCTCAGTGTGTCCTCATAGGAGAGGTACTCCAGTCCTCTGATCATCCTCATGGTCCTTCTCTGGACATGTTCCAGCATACACATCTGCATAAACACAAACTACATCTGTCTTTCTTCCCTCCTCTGCCATCCACGACCATGACCACCACAGAAAACAGGAGCTATGGCCCTGGGCAGTCAGTAGGGTTTATTGCAAAACACCAAGTATGCAGTCATGCTATAGCCATCATGCCTCAACAGGTCTAACCTTGAATTCCCCAAGAGTTAGTACAGAGCACAGGAAAGGCCCAGGACTTTAGTGTTTTGTCTTTTAATTTCATTTATATATTAACTCAGCTGGTTAAGGTAAACCATAGTCTACTGAAGTCATTGAGAGCTTTGCCACTGAATGAACCAGGCTGAGATGCCACTTAATGAATGCAGATGTTTTGCAAGCTAAATCAATCCTCTTTTTTCACAGCTGAAGATTTATGAGTATAGTTTAAAAGGGAAACATCTTTGCAAGGAGAAGGCAAATAAGGAAGGAAAGAAAACCTTGATATTTGTTTCATTCAGGTTTCTGTGCACATTTACAAATAGCTTTTAAGAACTCCATAGCAAGTAACTCAGTTGTGAAACACCTTGGGAGATATATTAAGATATAGTTCTAATTTTTGCTTTCAGATATGACTGATTTTTCTGAGTACTTTAGTTCACTTCCACCAGGTCCATAAAAACTCAGGAGCATAAACATTATGGTATTATCCTTGCACTGCAGTTTTGCTCCTTTGTTAATTTTAGACTGAGTCCTACAGTGTAGCAAAATTATTGAACTTAATTTTCTTAGGTCCCTAATTCCTGTAGCTCCTCAGTTACCATGTGGCAGGGCACCATATAGGCACAATAAATAAATAATACAACACTAAGAGGTGTAACAAATCACAAAATACATTATTAAAAAATTAAGAAATAAATATCCCCCTCTTACTTAAATAGAGATTGATTTTATATGTGAAATGCTGAGAAGACCTTCTGAAAAATATATGTGGGCCTGGGGATATGGGGAATACACTGTAATGGGCAATTTGCTCCCCTGATTAGAAATATATAAAACAAATCCAGTGAATAGATGTATTTTTCAAACAGAAATTGAGCTCCTCTTTTCACAGCACAGCTTAGATGCAGCACTTGCTTCAACGCCTTGCTTCAGTAGGATGCTGTGCTTGGTGCATTAAAAACCCTAAAAAACGCAGGAGCTAGCACCCAAAGCCTGGCCTTTACATCTTAAGTTGGTCAGCAGGATGGAAGATGAGGCTTCAGAAATGATAAGTAGAATAGAATAGAACAGAACAGAATAGAATAAACCAGGTTGGAAGAGACCTTCAAGATCATCGCATCCAACCTATCAACTAATCCAACCCACCTAAACAATTAAACCATGGCACCAAGCACCCCATCAAGTCTCCTCCTGAACACCTCTAACGACGGTGACTCCACCACCTCCTTGGGCAGACCATTCCAATGGGCAATCACTCTCTCTGTGTAGAACTTCCTCCTAACATCCAGCCTAAACCTGCCCTGGCACAGCCTGAGACTGTGTCCTCTTGTTCTATTGCTGGATGCCTGGGAGAAGAGGCTAACCTCCACCTGTCTACAACCTCCCTTCAGGTAGTTGTAGAGAGCAATAACATCACCCCTGAGTCTCCTCTTCTCCAGGCTAAGCAGCCCCAGCTCCTTCAGCCTCTCCTCATAGGGCTTGTGTTCCAAACCCCTCACCAGCTTTGTTGCCCTTCTCTGGACACGTTCCAGCAAGTCAACATCCTTCCTAAACTGAGGGGCGCAGAACTGGACACAGTACTCAAGGTGTGGCCTTACCAGTGCAGCGTACAGGGGGAGAATGACCTCCCTGCTCCTGCTGGCCACACTATTCCTGATGCAGGCCAGGATGCCATTGGCCCTCTTGGCCACCTGGCACACTGCAGGCTCATGTTCAGCCTACTATCAAACACGACCCCTAGGTCCCTCTCTGCCTGGCCGCTCTCCAGCCACTCTGACCCCAGCCTGTAGCACTGCCTGGGGTTGTTGTGGCCAATGTGCAGAACCCGGCACTTGGATGTGTTAAATCTCATGCTGCTGGATTCTGCCCATCTGTCCAGCCTGTCGAGGTCCCTCTGCAAAGCCTCTCTACCCTCCAGCAGATCAACTCCTGCCCCCAGCTTGATGTTGTCTGCAAATTTACTGATGATGGACTCAATGCCCTCATCCAGATCATCAATAAAGATGTTGAAGAGCATGGGGCCCAGCACTGATCCTTGGGGCACACCACTAGTGACTGGCCGCCAGCTGGATGTGGCACCATTCACCACCACTCTCTGGGCTTGGCTCTCCAGCCAGTTCCTAATCCAGCACAGTGTGCTCCCGTCAAAGCCATGGGCTGATAACTTGGCCAGGAGTTTGCTGTGGGTGATGGTGTCAAAGGCCTTGCAGAGGTCCAGGTAGACTACATCCCCAGGCCTCCCCAGATCCACCAGGCGGGTCACCTGATCATAGAAGGAGATCATGTTGGTCAGGCAGGACCTGCCCTTCCTAAATCCATGCTGGCTGGGCCATACTGTGTGATTGCACTCAAGATGACCTGTTCCATAATCTTGCCTGGCACTGAGGTCAGGCTGACAGGTCTGGAATTCCCTGGCTCCTCCTTCTGGCCCTTCTTGTGGATGGGCATCACACTGGCCAGCTTCCAGTGTTCTGGGATCTCCCCAGCGAACCAGGACAGCTGAAAAATGATGGAGAGTGGCATGGCCAGCTCATCTGCCAGCTCTCTCAGCACCCTAGGATGGATCCCGTCTATTCCCATGGACTTGTGGGGATCCAAATGGATGAGATCTCTAACAAATCCCTCCTCCTGGAACAGAGGGAAACTTGGCTGCCCCCTGGCTCCATCTGCCAGCTCTGCAGGCCAGCTGTCTGGAAGACATTCTGTCCTGCTAGTAAAAATTGAGGCAAAGAAGGTGTTAATTACCTCTGCCTTTTCCCCATCTTTTGTTAGATCATTGCCCTCCGTGCCCACCAAGGAGTGGAGGTTGTCCTTGCCCTCCCTCTTGCTATTAATATATTTATATAAGGATTTTTTGTTGTCCTTCACAGCAGAGGCCAGTCTAAGCTCCAAATGTGCTTTTTCCTCCCTAATTTTCTTCCTACAATACCTAGTGTGGCAGGGTGAGTGAGTTCTCCCCCCATACACAAAGAAACCACAGCTAACTCAGTCAGAGAAACAGATGAAGGTGCTGTATTTACAAGCAGAAATGGAATGCAGATGGATATGTACAAAAATATACAGTAGTTACAATATATATACAGAAATATGCAGCAATGAACGTAATACAGAAGACCTACAGCCGGAGGAAGATGTCCCCCCCGGCCCCTGTACCCCATCTCCCTCCCTACCGCCCCTTTTTCCCCAAAAAGGGTTAGAGAGAGAGAAAGCAATTAAGGAGAAAATTCTGTTAGCTCAAAGCGTGTGCAAGAATTAGTTTTCTTATCTGGTTAGCTTTGTTAATTCAAGGTCGCCTCCATCCAGCAGCTGTTGCTTCAGACAGAGAGAAAACAGACAGGCCGACAGGAACAAAGGGAACAGACTGAAACAGACTGAACTGACTCAAACTGAACTAAAAACTTAAAAGTTGCATTCTACCAATCTACCAATGAAATTCGTTTAGCCCTTATCTTCATTTTTCAAAACATTCAGCCAGGGTGTTCCATCAACTGTCCCTTTCTTAAAGGCACAGCCTAAAACAGTCACACCTAGCAACATCCTTAAACATTCCATGGGTTGCCTCACCTTTCTTCCAAAGATGATACACCCTCTTTTTTTCCCTTAGTTCTTTGTGGTGGTTTGGGCTGGGTGCCCTCTGCTGCATGGCACACTTCCTGTGTCCAGGAGTCCAGCCCAGTGGGTGGACACAGGAAAACCGTGTATCTCCTACCACAATCCCCTGCACCGCTATAAGACCTTGCGTGGGGTCCGCCTCTTTCTCTTTCTTCCCTCGCCGGCGCACGGTAACTGGGGGAGATGTCTCCCGGCCTTGGGCCTGGCTAGGCCCAAGGCCAGGGGGATGGGCGGTCTCAGGCCTGGCCAGCTGAGACTGGCCTAGCAGTGGGGGGAAGAACGAGCCCTGGGGGTCTTGGGCCCACCCTCAGGTGGGGATGGGGTTCATCCGGGTGTGTGTTGGGGTTACTTCTGTCACTGTTTCTGGTTTCTTTTGTGCACCTTCACTTCTTCTATTTAAACTTTTCCATCACTTTTGCAATCCGTTTGTTGGAGTCGTCATTTTGCCCGTGGTGGGGAGGGTGGCTATCTCAACCCACTACATTTTTGGCGCGCCGACGTGGGGCTGGTTGGTGTGGCGACCTGCAGATCGGATTGCAAATGATGGATAGTTTAAATTTAGTTCTGGGCGTCGGGTTTCGGTTTGGGAAGGTCGGGGGGCTCAAGCTTTGCTGCCGGGGCGATCGTGTGGGTTCTTGTGGATCGCAGGGGGACACCTGGTGTGTCGGGGGTTACCGCTTAAGAACGCGGGACCTGCCCCTCCCCCACCCTTTCCTCTCCGCGGGCGGTGGAAGCGGCGGGGGTGAGGCGGGGGAGGGGCAGCGGTGAGCAGGTCAGATGAGGTCCGTCTCGCTGCAAGGATGGAGCCAGCCGCAGCGGGCGGGCGGGCGAGATAGCCCCCGAGACCCAGGAGGGGCGAACGGGGACCCCAGCTGGAAAGCCGTTTTCAAAGGCTCTGAGAACGCGCTTGTGGCTTTCGCTGGGGAAGCTGTTGGAGTGCCCGAGGGGTGGAGGTGATTTTGATCCTGTACCGCGGCGGTAGAGGCGGCCGGGCTCTGCTGTGTGCTGAGTGGCCGCGGTAGCGGACGCCGGCCGGCGCTCGGGCTGCAGTGGGCTTGGCTCTAATCTCCCCCATGTTTTTCGGACAGTACCGAAAAATGGCGCCGAGCACCTGGCTCCGCCTCCCTGCCTCTCAGTTGGGCTGCGGTGCAGCCCCTCCCTCTTCCGGGTGGGTGTGCAGCCGGACATTGCTACGCCTCGGTACGTGAACGCCCGGTGTGGGGGGGAAGTACCCTGATAGGCGTTTGGGTAGCCTGGACCGCGGTCGGAGGCGGTCGGTTTGCGGCACCCTGGGGATCGGAAAAGCAGTCGTGGAGCCGGATTGTTCCGACTGGCTTGCCCCAGGGGTGGAGATATGCCGCTGAGCAAAACGTGAGCAAGAAGAAGAGCTTGGCTGAGAGGTTGTGAGGCTTTTCCAGGTGGCCAGGATGTCCAACGGATCCATGGAGAACCTGCACTGCAGAAGAGTGAAATCTGCATCGCTGGGAGGTTCCACTGGATGAGAGAGGAAGAACTGGACTGGACTGATGCTTGAGCCTGAGAGAGACTGTTTGGACGCCCAGAAGAAGATATGGACCCTGCCGGACGCGTCATCAGGGATTTCTAATATGATGATGTGTTTGGGTGCAGGGGCTGTGGTATGAGATAAGGGGTGGCGTGTGGTGGTTTGGGCTGGGTGCCCTCTGCTGCATGGCACACTTCCTGTGTCCAGGAGTCCAGCCCAGTGGGTGGACACAGGAAAACCGTGTATCTCCTACCACAATCCCCTGCACCGCTATAAGACCTTGCGTGGGGTCCGCCTCTTTCTCTTTCTTCCCTCGCCGGCGCACGGTAACTGGGGGAGATGTCTCCCGGCCTTGGGCCTGGCTAGGCCCAAGCCCAGGGGGATGGGCGGTCTCAGGCCTGGCCAGCTGAGACTGGCCTAGCAGTGGGGGGAAGAACGAGCCCTGGGGGTCTTGGGCCCACCCTCAGGTGGGGATGGGGTTCATCCGGGTGTGTGTTGGGGTTACTTCTGTCACTGTTTCTGGTTTCTTTTGTGCACCTTCACTTCTTCTATTTAAACTTTTCCATCACTTTTGCAATCCGTTTGTTGGAGTCGTCATTTTGCCCGTGGTGGGGAGGGTGGCTATCTCAACCCACTACATTCTTTTAGAAGTTCATTGCCCATCGAGGCTGGCCGTCTGCCCCGGCGGCTCATCTTCCGGCACATTGGCACAGCCTGTTCCTGCACCTTCAAGAGTTCTGCCTTGAAGTAGGTCCAGCTCTCCTGGACCCCTTTGTTTTTAGGAGCTGTTTCCCAAGGAACCTTCTGAGTTAGTTCCTTGAGTAACCTGAAGTCTGCCCTCTGGAAGTCCAGAGTGGAGGTCTTCTTGCTGCCCCTCTTAGCTTGAATGAATACTGAAAATTCAATTATCTCATGGTCACTGGCCCCTAAACACCCTCTGACCACCACATCACCCACCAGCCCTTCCCTATTGGAGAAGAGGAGGTCAAGCAGAGCCTTACCCCTGGTAGGCTCACGCAGCACATGGGATAAGAAGCTGTCCTCCATGCACTCTAAGAACCTGCTAGACTGCCTCCTCTCTGCTGTGTTGAGATCCTAGCAGATATCAGGCAGGTTCAAGTTGCCCATGAGAACAAGGTCAGGCAATCTTGAGACAGCCTTAAGCTGCCTATAGAATGCTTCAGCAATATCTTCCTCCTGGTTGGGTGGTCTATAACAGACTCCAACCAGGATGTATGCCCTGTTGGTCTTCCCTCTAATTTTCACCCACAAGCACTCAACCCTATCATCCCTGATTGTGGTGGTGAGAGAAAGTTGTTCCCCCACTCACAAAGAAACCACGGCTAACTCAGTCAGAGAAGCAAATGAATATAAGCTGTATTTACAAGCAGAATGAAATGCAGTGAATATGTACACAATATACATTATTTACAGTATAAACAGAAATATACAGCAATTAATGTAATACAGAAGACCTTTCCCTCCTCCAGCCAGTAGGGTCCCCCCCCAGCCCTGTACCCCTTCTCTCCCCCTTCCTCCCTTTTTCCCAAAAAGGGTTAGAGAGAGAAAAAGGTAATTAAGGAAGAAATTCTGTTAGCTCAAAGCGTGTGCAAGAATTAGTTTTCCTATCTGGTTAGCTTTGTTAATTCAAGGTCAACTCCGTCCAGCAGCTGTTGCTTCAGAGACAGAAACAGACCCAGACAGAGACAGGCACAGACAGAACTGACTGAGACTGAGACTCAAACAGAACTATAACTTAAAGTTGCATTCTACCAATCTACTAATGAAATTTATTTAGAATATCTGAATGTTTTTCAAAACATTCAGCCAGAGTGTTCCAGCAACTCTCCCTTTCTTAAAGGCACAGCCTAAAACGGTCACACTGATCTCCAGCTCAATGGCATCTAGTGCCTCCCTGATGTACAGGGCCACCCCTCCACCCCTTCTTCCTTGCCTGTCTCTCCTGAAGAGCCTGTAGCCATCAATTGCAGCACTTCAGTCATGTGAGTTGTCTCACCACATCTCTGTGATGGCAACTACATCATAACTTTCCTGCTGTAACAAGGCTTCCAGCTCCTCTTGTTTGTTGCCCATACTTTGTGCATTAGTGTACATGCACTGCAGCTGGGCTGCTGGTTTCACCCCCAGCTCTAGCTTATCACCCCCAGACTCCTGCCCGAGGGGACTGGTTTCAGCCCCTTCCCCCTTCGAATGTAGTTTAAAGCCCTACCAATGAGACCTGCCAATTCCCTTCCTAGAATCTTTTTACCTTTGGGGGACAGGCCATTCTCATATACTGTGACCTTTCCCCTCCTCTGGGACAGATGTACTCCATCTGTTGCCAGCTTACCTGGTGCAGTAGAAAGTTCTCCAAGATTGAAAAACCCAAAATACTTTCGTCTGCACCAGCCTCTAAGCCACTTGTTGACTACAGCGGCTGACCTGTTCCTTATCGTATTCCCTCCTGCAACTAACGGTATCGATGTAAAAATTATTTGTGCACCTGACCCCTCATCCAGATCTCCCAGGGCCCTGAGGTCATTTTTGATAGCCCTGGGAGTTCTGGTTGCAACATCATCATTCCCTAACTGTATAGCTAGTAAGGGATAGTAGTCAGAGGGCTGCACCAGACTAGGCAGCCTTCTGGTAACATCTCTAACTTGAACTCCTGGGAGGCAGCAAAATTCCCTGTGAGACAGGTCTGGCCGACATATGGGGCCCGCTGTTCCCCTCAGGAGGGAATCACCAATAACAATTACATCTTTTTTTTTTGAGGGAGCAAGTCCTGATGCCAGGGGAAGGCTGTTTAACCTTAGTCTGTTTAGCCTCAGGAAAACCCCAGATGGTGTGTCCTCTGGCATCAGAATCACCTCACCCTTGACCTCCAGTGCCCCATACTTGTTTTCCAAGGGCAGCCGGGAAGGTGAAGGGAGACAAGGAGGTTTTACTTTGCGTCTTTTGAGAGGAACCTGCGTCCATTCCCCGCTGCTTTTTGGATAACCAGCCTCTGCTGGAGGAGCCTGCAGAGCCTGGTTAATCTGGTTCATCTCTTTCCTACTCAGGGTCATCTCTTTTCTACACTCCCTTACAGCTCTAAGTCTAGCCACCTCGTCCTTCAGTCTGGCCACTAGGTTAAGCAGTCAATCTGCTCACACCTGATTCATGAGTTGTCCCCAATACCCTGCATCTCAAGAGCCAGGCTCCAGCACTCTCTGCAGCCAGATACCTGGACAGCTACCTGCTTATGTTCCACCTCAGTCTGGGTCGACACTGATTTTTTGAAGGAGCTTTTGCTGCGAGTCACAGCCATCCTTATCCCTGGCCACAGCACCCACTGGACAAAAAAATTAGGAAAAGCGCGGGGGCGCATGCGGCTGGCTGCCGCCCAGTGAGAGCAGGAGGGAAGACGAGGGAAGACGAGGGAAGATGAGAGAGCTTCCCGCTGAAATGGAAGCCCCATGAGCCGCGGCTGCCTTTCTAAATCTGCCGCTGGTGATGTAGGGATCATGAGAGCAGGCACATGAAAAGATGGCAATGCCGATTGTGACCGGTTTAGGCTGTGCCTTTAAGAAATTGACACTTTCTGAACACTCTGGCTGAATGTTTTGATATTAGAATGAAAACAAAGATATGCTAAACCAATTTCATTGGTAGAACCCGGCTGTAAGTTCTAGCTTAGTCTTTCAGTCGGGGGGGCAGTCAGTCTTCTTCTTCCCCCTGTACTGTGGGCTGGCCTGCTTTTCTCTCTGAAGCAACAGCTTGCTATGCAGGGACGATTCTTGCTAACCAGATAAGAAAACTAACGCTTTTGTGCTTAACAAGTTTTCACCCTTTTAATTACCTTCCTTTCTCTTTCTCTCTAACCCTTTTGGGAAAAACGGGAGGTAGGGAGGGAGAAGGGAGGGACAGGCCGAACCCCCCTGGCCGCAGGGGGGTTGGGGAAAGGTTTCCTGTACTACATACGTTGCTGTATATTTCTGTATATATTGTAAATAGTGTATGTTTTTGTACATATTCATTGCATTCCATATCTGCTTGTAAAATATAGCTTTCATCTGCTTTAGATCTGAGTTAGCTGTGGATTCTTTTGTGTGTGGGGGGAACCTTCCTACCCCACCACACTGATCCTTGTAGCATGCCTAGGAATCGCCGGGGTCCTGGCAGTTCCTGTCACCTGAAAAGGAGAGCAGTGGATGCCTTCTCAGGCTGCTGGTCTCGGCGCAGTCCCGAGAGAGCTTTCCGCTGAAGTAGGCAATACCCTTCCTGGGTTGATGAGACATCTTTTTGCAATGCTCTTCAAACTTTGGGAAGAGGACATCCCTGGACAGGATGCAGACCTGATTGAGCCATGATGTGCTATGGATGTGGTGTGGGCTCCTCAATCCATTGCCTCATTGCACACTTAGCAAAGGTTTGATCAGTGGAAGAGCAGAAAGACAAGCACCTAAGGTTCATTTGCTCCTCCTTGTGCCCCACCATGATCAAACTTTTGCCCAGGTTGCAGCAAAGTGGTGGGGATGAAGAGTGTTGGCTGAATGGCCAACAAGCCTTCTTTCTCAGTAGAACGAGGGAACCATAGGCTCAGTGCCTCATTAAAAGGCCTGCACCTTCAGTCAAACCTTAATCTCATCAAAGATGCCCCCTTCTCCTTGTTTTAGTCACCTTTTTATCTTTCCCCAAGAGCAGTAAGAGAAGAACCATTCAGGGAACTAGTAGTTCACTTCTGCACAGCACAAGGACATGTGACAGACCCCTCCACATTGCTCAACATGGCACTCCTCTCTTTGCCTCATGAGATGGTTTCTAGTTCAAACCTCTGTCATTTTCTGGATTGACACTCTCAAGTATCTGAACCTCAGAGTTCTTCTGGACTGAAGTGTTGCTGCTCCCACAGAGGCCATTCTTCCTCATTTGGTGTAATCTGCAAAAATCATGGGAGAAGGCCTTTCTATGTCACCACTGAGGCCACAGAGGAACATACTGAGCCTTGTCCATTGTCATTTGGTCTATTTGGTCTTCATATCAAAGTCAGTCTCTTCAGCTTACAACATGAAGTAGTGCCAAATTGTAATGCATCTAACGGAAATGGGGACCAGTGACATAGAGGACCATTTAGCCAACCCAGTAGATCTCTTGTATCTCCTATATCTGCTATATGATTATGTGCTAGAAAACACTGACAGATAGATACCTTAAAGTAGAGCAGCTGGCAGGCTATTTCTGCTCTGCAGTTCATACAGGCAGGCCTGAGCTAACATTAGGACAGCCAGTTCAGCTGTTGCAAACATTGCAGTTGTGAGCAGATGCAGATCAATCGATGATAGTCCACATATCTGCTGCATGGATCTTATAAGCCACGCTGACTTCTCCAGTGCCCCAATAACACCACCAGCAGTGCCTTGAGCAAAGCTGGCTGATGGCTTTGTGGCTGCACAGTGTAGACATGCCTCCTGCTATTAAAGAGGAAGGATATGGTGTCCCTGCAGTGCAATTCAGATTCCTTTTTAGTTTTGTTTGTTTTTTTATTTGTTTGTTTGATTTTTTTTTCAGTTTATATTCCATTTTTGCTTAGCAGTGTGTTATGTGGGGCTGGCCATGAGACAGCTGCTGTTATTGACCTCACCACATTTGTTGGAGAACGCAAATTCTGACATATCTTATAGTACCATCCCATTTTAGCAACAGTTCACCACAAATGTCCCTTTGTTATTAATCCATTTTGAACTCAGTGTGTCACAGTGCTGAAAGAGACACGGGTTTCTTGGGAGCAGTATGTGATGTACATTGTCCCTCTTCTGTTTCATCCTCTTGTTGTCCTACAGGGAAACACACATCCATCAGCATATGAAGGATGGTGACAGTTATTTTTGATGATGCAAAAGAGCAGAAGAGAATGTATTATCCTTTGTGATATAGTTAACAACCAGATAAGATTTCTGAAGGACACTTATTCAAGACATGAATAAAATTTCAGGGCTTCAAAAATAATCAGTGTAAATTCTAAAACATAGTTTTACAAGTGCTATTTTTGCACGGTTTTTGTTTGCTAAAATACCTTTGTTTTTACAGGAAATGACATTTAGGTGTGATAGGAATACATTATATGCTCTTTAATATGTTATGCTAAAATTATTTAACCGCTTAGAGAGACCTATAGTTACCATGAATGCCACAAGCTCACTCCACCCTGATGCAGCAGGGAGGAAGGGCCTGTGGCTGGTCCCAGTCTCTGCTGTGGTCCCAGGCTGACAAGCCTGGCCAGCATGGGGAGACAGGTTGCAAGCGTAACAGGGGTGCATAGGTATTAAAAGGGACAAACCTATTCACACCCTGACTTCTGCTCCGTAAGAGTCATCTCCATCCTAGGACATGGCCTGTGAACCTTGCTACTCTAGCCAGGCACAGACCAGGTGGTGATGCAGATACATCAGCTATGCTGGGGCAGACATACAGGCTCTGGCATCAAGGACAAGACCATGTCTTTGTTCACTGCCTCCTGTAACCAGTGAAGTTAGTGCTTCAAAAGACCAACAGCAATTTTTAACCAGTGTTTAAATTCAAGATCAGCTCATGGCTCATACCTGTTGGTCTTTTTGATGCTTGTGTCCTGTATCTCAGTTCACAGCCTGAAGACAGACCTAGGCCTCATGTGTCCTTTTCCTCCTGCCCCTGTCCATCCTCCCTGAGGTTCCCAAATGCCAGGGTAGCTGTCTGGCAACTTGTCACCTTCTGCTCACATATGAATCTCTTGAGCCTCGTTCTCCAGCCTCAGGGTCTGTGCAGCACACAGAGATATCAAGGGGTCTCACTTGGCAAACCCCTGACTCTTCTCCAACTGTGACACTACTTTTCCCTTTGTAGGCTCACCTCCCTGTCTCATCCTGTGATTTTCCTCAGCCACAGTAGCTCTGAAACCAGCAATAAGACTTGCTGACACTCAGGTGTAAGTGGCAGGACAGATTTTCAGCCTGGAAAATGGAAGTCATAGCAAGGACATTTGCAGGTTGTCACATTGCTGGAGGGCAGCTTGAAGTTCACCTTTGCACTTGCCTGGTCCTACTGGCTGTGCAGAAAAGCCCAGACTAGCATGAAAGGGAAAGACCAGGGAGAGAAGATAGCATGTCCTGCCCTTTGTTATCTGTTCTGCAAGATGGCTAAATATCAACTCTTAATTATGTTTCTGCATTTTCCCTTCTAATGTTAACACCCGTGTTAATTAAAGAAAGGCTTTGGCACTCGATTAATGAGCCAAGATGGCCAGTCATTCTGGTGGTAAATGGGTAACAATCATTTTCATTTTACCTGATTTGCATTCACATACACACTGTACTTTGACTCTCTGCCTCTTAAAAATACGCTTTGAGGACAAAAGAAAATTTTGTTAAGCAAATTACCTTTGAGTCAATGTTGCATATAGGTACCCTTCATGGATTACTCCGTTGTGGGATGACATACAAAATAATACACCAAAATAATTTAATCCAGCAATTAAATTTTTAGGAAGAAGTTCTACACGGAGAGAGTGATTGCCCATTGGAATCGGCTACCCGTGGAGGTGGTGGAGTCACCTTCACAGGAGGTGTTCAGGAGAAGACTTGATGGGGTGCTTGGCTGTATGGTCTAGTTGTTGGGTGGGTTGGATTGTTTGATGGGTTGGACGCGATGATCTTGAAGGTCTCTTCCAACCTGGTGTATTGTATTATTATTGTATTGTATTATTATTATTATTAAAAGCAAGGCATGAATTATAATAACTATCATGGAGAGAACATCTCTCGCAGCTACGCTAGTACCATAAATGAAGTATTGAAAACCAGTTGTGATGAGACAAACCATGGCAGAAAAGCATGAGAAGTTTGTAAACATGCTGACAGGCACAGATTTGCACCCTAAGTGTGAAAGATCAGAGACTTTGCTTCACAGTTTAACATGAAACCAGTATGAAACCAGTTTGGCAACATGAAGTCACTGGGAGCATCAGCAGGGGATGCTAGAACCACTGTGTGACCGTCTTCATAGATCACTGAAAACTTCCTGTTAGCTTTTAAGAGCCTCAGAAAATGTGACGCTGCATGGCAACAGCTTATGCTCCATGCTGCTTCTGAGGGCAATGGTGAGAAGGAGCTCCTCAAGGCAGCAGGTATTAGATCTCATTTCTGAAGTTTTGACCCATGCTTACACCTGACAACCTTTATTTTGACAGTCTATAATACCCACACCCACCCCCTCCAAAAAAAAAAAAAAAAAAAAAAAAAGGTGTTTCCCTGGGTGACAGGAAAATTAAATTTCTTAATGGACTGTAACAGAACAGACTAAATCTTTCCCCTAACATGAGAATAGTGAATGAAAGAGGCCAGTACCAGCTTGATGCTATCACAGACATACATCATTGAAACCATTTAATTGACTCACAGTACAGAGTACATAAGAACTGGGGAAATTTACTTAAGGGCGGTGAATGAAGAGATAATGAGACCAAAATCATAATTCACATTTATATAGCAGAAGAGAAACAGAAGACCCTGTATGGTAATGGGTTTGTCATACAATGCAGAGTCCAATAGGCCTAGCAGGAATGATATGCCAGTCTCACAGCTATTTATACATCACTGCCACAAAAAGTGTGTTTCAGAAGCAGACAATAAGCACTGACCCAAGAAAGTTGTTTTGAGAGTCATGAAGCAAGGTCACTTTTCAGTCACCCTGGCAGAGCAGATCAGGTTAATATCTTGGGGAACACTTTTCTAGCTGTTTGATGTGGCCCACAGTACTGGTACTATGGTACTGCTGTGCAGCACATGGTACAGCTGCTTGTACTTAGCTGACTCACTGCACACTCAGGAAATACTTTATTCACAGCCTGGACTGTGGTGGGTGAGTTTCCTCCCTTTTTACCATGATTTTAGTATTTTATCCCCATTATTTGGTCATTCCTTGCCTAGCATAATTTTCATAAGAGAAGTGTCCCTTACTTGTCAATAGAGAAGGTGATGGCTGATTAGGAAAAGTTGCTTTTGTAGAACAAGCAGCTCAGATGGATACCGAGCTGAGAGCAGGAGCAGGCTCCACAGGCAGGCTGCAGTGACTCAGCATCTCCATACGGAACTGGGAAAACAAGGGCCCCATTTTTGATGGAAATGTATGGGAAATGATTGAAGAAAATGCTCCAAGATCCTTCTAACTCATTAAAATGAAACCAGTAATTATGAAAAAAAGAGAAATCTGAGAGGAGAGCTGCCTTAATTTTCACAGGTTTACAGAAAAGGAAGGTTACCATTAATAAACCGTGAAAAGTATTTTTAACACATTTAATTACAGTTGGAATTCCTGCAGTACAGACAAATGCTAGAGGTGGTCAGCTTTCTGGAAAGTGATCAGCACTGGAACTGTGGGAGCTGTATTGGGGAAAATGCAAGCCAGTTCCAGCTCTCTTTTCCTTTAAATCTGCTTTCCTTTAAATCTTCTTAAGTGGTTGAACGCTAAGGATTTTGCTCAAAATAGCAAAATACAATTACAACAGAAATTAAGAGTGATGGATTACCATCCCTGAGAGGAATTCCTTGGCACATGAGCTGGATCATCATCACCATTGTGAGCCATCTCTGAGGCTGGAAACAGTGTGCATGTGTACAGGTGTCAGGGTGACACTGATCACGGGTTAAGTAATCCTGCAGGGCAAAACATTCTGTTACTGCCTGTGTGGGAGACAGGCAGCTCCCAGGGTCTGCAGCAGCAGAAACATCCCTGCATGATGTTGCATTTACTGCACAAGTCCTCCAGTGTGTACAGGGAAAGTCTGAGCTACGTGACACAGTGCTGCACTGTATGGCATAGTTGTGCCTTGAGACACCGTGTACAACAGTTAAGGTGAGCATTTGCTGTGAACCATCTTGAAGATTGTTGCCTGGAGCTGCTCTAACTGGGGGTGCCATTAGAGTGGAAGGAAGGTGACCAGAGCTCTTTCTTCATCTGGAGAGCTAAGAAAATAGTTGCTGGACCCATGGACAAACTGACCATGTCACCTGGGCCAATCCTACGTTTTGGTAGAGTGTGAGGCCACCTAACAGATGGTTCAGGCCCATCTGACAGCTGAGCCCTACAGCTGCTCACACAACTGCCTCCCCAACCCACACCCCCCACAGCAGGATGGGAAAAAAAGTCAGAAAAAGGAAAACCCTCATAGGCTGATATAAAGAGAGTTTAATAAATCAGAACAGAGGTAAAAACAATCAGGAAGTGCAATAATACTAATGAAATGGCACACAGAGCAAGTAATACAAAGAGCAGCACTGATGGCAATGGCCCAACTCAGCTGCCTTATCCACAACACCAGCCAAACCACAGTGACCTGCTCAAAGCACCCACACATGTCCCAGTAAGCCCTTCCCTTATATAGCAGGCATGAGTCAGCATGGTGTGAAATACTCCATTGGCTGGTTCAGACGACTGCCTTGGCTGTTGCCCCTCCCAGCTTCTTGTCAAGGAAAAAAAAAACACACACCAAAAATAATAATAATTTTCACAATCCTAAAAAAAAAAAAACAAACAAACACCAAAAAAACCTTAGCCTTATCCTAGCCAAACCCAGGATGCTATTGCATGTAATAGAGATTATGAACATCATCGTTCAGTCTACCACAAGCCACTGTGAATTTTCAGTCTCAGGCTAGAGCAGCTTCGGGAGACATCAGTACCCACAGGGCCAACCTAGGCATTTTTCCATTCCACTCACTAGTTCAAGTATTTCCCAGTTTCAGTGTTTTCTTTACAGGCATCCATCACCACAGACTTTTCCTTCCCTTTCATACAGCTTTTTCCTTGTTTTGGCTTTAACAACATTGCAAAGTATGAGGAGTAATAAAAATAGGACTATATTCATAGTTCTTTAACATCTATTAATCCACATTGTTGCTTGTCATATTTTTTTCTACAGAAATGTAGTATGTTATTTCACAGTATCACAGTACATTAGAGGTTGGAAGGGACCTCAAGAGATCATTGGGTCCAATCCTCCTGCCAAAGCAGGATCACTTAGGGTAGTCTGCACAGGAATGCACCCAGGTGGGTTTTGAAAGTCTCCAGACAAGGAAACTCCACAACCTCACTGGGCAGCCTGTTCCAGTGCTCTGTCACACTCACTGTAAAGAAGTTTCTTCTCATGTCGAGATGAAATCTTCTATGTTCAAGTTTGAACCTGTTGTTCACAGTATCACAGTATTACCAAGGTTGGAAGAAACCTCGAAGATCATCGACTCCAACCTGTAACCACAGACCTCACGACTAGACCATGGCACCAAGTGCCACATCCAGTCCCCTCTTGAACACCTCCAGGGATGGCGACTCAACCACCTCCCCGGGGAGCCCATTCCAATGGCGAATGACTCTCTTGGTGAAGAACTTTCGTTGTCTTATTACTGCACACTACCACAAAGAGCTTGACCCCCTCCACTTGACACCCACCCTCAGATACTTATACACATTGATTCCCTCTCAGCCTTCTCAAGACTAAATAGCCCCAGGGAGCTCAGTCTCTCTTCACAGGGGAGATGTTCAAGTCCCCTAATCATCCTCATGACTCTCTGTTGGATTCTCTCCAGCAGTTCTCTGTCTTTCTTGAACTGGGGAGCCCAAAACTGGATGCAGTATTCCAGGTGTGGTCTCACCAGGGCAGAGTAGAGAGGCAGAACAACTTCCCTAGCCTGCTGGACACACTTTTCTTGATGCATCCCAGGACACCATTGGCTCTCTCGGCCACAAGGGCATATTGTTGTTCCATGGAGAACTTGCTGTCCACCAGCACTCCAAGGTCTTTCTCCATGGAATTGCTTTCCAGCAGGGCAGCCCCTAACCTGTACTGGTGCCTGGTGTTATTCCTTCCCAGATGCAGGACCCTGCACTTGTCCTTATTAAATGTCATGACGTTTGCCTGCACCCAGCTCTCCAGCATGTCCAGGGCTTGTTGGATGGCTGCATAGCCCAACGGGGTGTAAGCCACCACTCCCAGTTTTGTATCATCATTGAACTTGCTCAGGGTACTCTCAATCCCCTCATCCAGGTTGTTGATAAAGAAATTGAACAAAATGGACCCAGTACTGATCCCTGGGGAACACCACTGGCCACAGGCTTCCAAGTTGACTCTCAGCCACTAATAACAACCCCCTGAACTCTGTTGTTGAGATATTTTTAAATCCACCTCACAGACCAGCCATCTATGCCACATTTCCTGAGCTTTTCTATGAGGATGTTATGGGAGACAGTACCAAAAGCTTTACTGAAGTCAAGATATATGACATCCACTGCTCTTCCCACATCTACCCATTTGGTCATGATTTCATAGAAGGCTATCAGATTGGTCAGACAGGACCTCCCCTTGGTAAATCCATGTTGGCTACTCCTGATTAACATTCTTGCCTTCCATGTGGTCAGAGATGACCTCCAGGATGAACTGCTCCATCACCTTTCCAGGGATGGAAGTGAGGCTGACTGGTCTGTAGTTGTCTGGGTTCCCTTTCTTGCCTGTTTTGAAGACCGGAGTGACATTGCCTATCTTCCAGTCATCAGGCACCTCTCCTGCTCTCCATCACTTTTCAAAGATCATAGAATCATAGAACATTAAGGTTGGAAAAGACCTCAAAGATCATCAAGTCCAACCTGTTAGCCAACACCCCATGACTACAAAAACCATGGCACCAAGTGCCACATCCAATCACCTCTTGAACACCTTCAGAGATGATGGCTCCACCACCTTCCTGGGGCAGCCAATTCCAATGGCTAACAACTCTCTTTGTGAAGAACTTTCTCCTTGCCTCAAGCCTAAACTTCCCCTGGTGCAGTTTAAAACTATGTCTTCTCATTCTGGTGTTGGTTGCCCATCTGTCCAGGCTGTCGAGGTCCCTCTGCAGAGCTCTCCTACCCTCTAACAGATCAACACCTGCCCCCAGCTTGATGTCATCTGCGAACTCACTAATGGTGGGCTCAATCCCCCATCTAGAAGATCAATAAAGATATTGAACAGTATGGGGCCCTGAACTGATCCCTGGAGGACACCACTAGTGACTGGCTGCCAGCTGGATGTGGCACCATTCACCACCACTCTCTGGGCTTGGCCCTCCAGCCAGTTCCTAACCCAGCACAGACTGTTGCTCTCCAAGCCACAAGCTGACAGCTTGGCCAGGAGTTTGCTGTGGGGGATGGTGTCAAAGGCCTTGCTGAAGTCCAGGTAGACCATATCCACAGCCCTCCCCACATCCACCAGGAGGTCACCTGATCATAGAAGGAGATCAGGTTGGTTAGGCATAACCTGCCTTTCCTAAATCCATGCTGGCTAGGCCTGATCCCTTGACCATCCTTCAGCTGCACAGTGATTTGCCCCAAGATGACCAGTTCCATAGACTTGCCTGGCACTGAGGTCAGGCTGACTGGCCTATGGTTTGCAGGTTCCTCCTTCTGGCCCTTCTTGTGGATGGGGATCGCATTGGCCATTTTCCAGTCACCTGGGACCTCTCTGGTGAGCCAGGACTGGTGGAAAATGATGGAGTGTGGCTTGGCCAGCTCATCTGCCAGCTCTCTCAGCACCCTAGGATGGATCCCATCTGGTCCCATAGACTTGTGGGGATCTAAGTGGCTAACGAGGTTTCTAACTACTTCCTCCTGGATCACAGGGGAACTACACTGCTCCCTGCCTCCATCTGCCAGCTCAGGAGGCCAGTTGTCCAGAAGACAACCTATCTTGCTATTAAAATTTGAGGCAAAGAAACTGTTAATTACCTCTGCCTTTTCCCTAGGGACTTGCTGAGGCACTTGGATCCCCACAAGTAAATGGGACCAGATGGGATCCATCCTAGGGTGCTGAGAGAGCTGGCAGATGAGCTGGCCAAGCTGCTCTCCATCATTTTTCAGCAGTCCTGGCTCACTGGAGAGGTCCCAGATGACTGGAAGCTGGCCAACATGATGCCCATCCACAAGAAGGGCCAGTTGGATGAGCCAGGGAATTCCAGACCTGTCAGCCTGACCTCAGTGCCAGGCAAGATTATGGAACGGGTCAGGGTCATCTTGAGTGCAATCACACAGCACCTACAGGATGACCAAGAGATCAGGCACAGCCAGAATTGATTTAGGAAGGGCAGGTCCTGCCTGACCAACCTGATCTCCTTCTATGATCAGGTGACCCGCCTGGTGGATCTGGGGAGGCCTGGGGATGTAGTCTACATGTTCAGCAAGGCCTTTGACACTGTCCCCCACAGCAAACTCCTGGCCAAGCTGTCAGCTTGTGGCTTGGACAGCAACACTGTGTTGGGTTAGGAACTGGCTGGAGGGCCAAGCCCAAAGAGTGGTGGTGAATGGTGCCACATCCAGCTGGCAGCCAGTCACTAGTGGTGTCCCCCAGGGATCAGTGCTGGGCCCCATCCTGTTCAATATCTTTATTGATAATCTGGATGTGGGGATTGAGTCCATCATCAGTAAGTTTGCAGATGACACCAAGCTGGGGGCAGGTGTTGTTCTGTTAGAGGGTAGGAGAGCTCTGCAGAGGGACCTCGACAGCCTGGACAGATGGGCAGAATCCAGCAGCATGAGATTTAACACATCCAAGTGCTGGGTTCTACACATTGCCCACAACAACCTCATGCAGCTCTACAGGCTGGGGTTGAAGTGCCTGGAGAGTAGCCAGGCAGAGAGGGACCTGGGGGTACTGGTTGACCACAGGCTGAACATGAGCCAGCAGTGTGCCCAGGTTGCCAAGAAGGCCAATGGCATCCTGGCCTGCATTAGGAATAGTGTGGCCAGCAAGAACAGGGAGGTCATTCTGCCCCTGTACACTGCACTGGTTAGGCCACACCTCGAGTCCTGTGTCCTGTTCTGGGCTACTCAGTTTAGGAAAGATGTTGAGTTGCTGGAATGTGTCCAGAAAAGGGCAACAAAGCTGGTGAGGGGTTTGGAGCACAAGCCCTATGAGGAGAGGCTGAGCAAGCTGTTGTTGCTTAGCCTGGAGAAGAGGAGGCTTAGAGGAGACTTTATTGCTCTCTACAACTACCTGAAGGGTGGTTGTAGCCAGGAGGGGGTTGGTCTTTTCTCCCAGGCAATCTGTGACAGAACAAGAGGACACAGTCTCAAACTGCATGAGGGGAGGGTTAGGCTGGATGTTAGGAAAAAGTTCTTCACAGAAAGAGTGATTGGCCATTGGAATGGGCTGCCCAGGGAGCTGGTGGAGTCACCATCACTGGAGGTGTTTAAGAAGGGACTGGATGAGGCACTTGGTGCCATGGTTTAGTTGATTAGATGGTGTTGGATGATAGGTTGGACTCACTGATCTCAAAGGTCTTTTCCAACCTGGTTAATTCTAATTCTAATTCTAATTCTAATTCTAATTCTAATTCTAATTCTAATTCTAATTCTAATTCTAATTCTAATTCTAATTCTAATTCTAACTACTTCCTCATGGATTTCAGAGGGACTATACTGCTCCCTGACCCCATCTACCAATTCAGGTGGCCAGTTATCCTGAAGTCCTCATGCCTTATTGTTGAAAATTAAGACAACGAAGGTATTTAGATCCTTAGCCTTTTCCTCATCTTCAGTTACAGTGTTCTCCTCCAGATCCAATAAAGAGATCTTCTTGCCCCTCTTTTTAGCATTAAAGTACTTATAAAAATGCTTTTTATTGTCCTTTACAGAAGTGACCAGCTTGAGCTCTAACTGGGCTTTTGCCCTTCTAATTTTTCTCCCACATGATCTAACAACATCCTTAAACATATCACGAGTTGCCTCCCCCTGTTTCCAAAGGCAATCCACCCTCTTTTTTCCCCTTGATTCCTTCAAGAGCTGCTTGCTCACCCAGGCTGGTTGCCTTCCCCAACAGCTCATCTTTCAGCACATGGGCACAGCCTGTTCCTGTGCCTTCAAGAGCTCCTGTTTGAAGTAGGTCCAACCATCCTGGAGCCCTTGGTCCTTGAGGGCTGCTACCCAGGGTACTTTCTGAATAAGTTGCTTAAACAAGCTGAAGTTTGCCCTCTGGAAGTCCAAAGTGAGGGTTCTGTTAGTGCTCCTCCTTATTTCCCTGCATATTGAAAACTCCACTATCTTGTGGTCACTGCACCCTAGACAGCCTCCTACCATCACATCTCCCACCAGCCCTCCTCTCTTTGAGAACAGCAAGTCAGAAAGGGCCTGACCCCTGGTAGGCTCACTTAACAGCTGCATCAGGAAGCTGTCCTCCATACATTCTAAGAATCTTCTGGACTGCCTCCTCTCTGCTGAGTTAAGTTCCCAGCAGATATCTGGCAGGTTAAAGTCACCCACAAGGACAAGATCTGATGATCTTGAGACAGCCTACAGTTGCTTATAGAATATTTCATCTGCCTCTTCGTCCTGGTTGGGTGGTCTATAACAGACACCAACCAGGATGTCAGTTTTGTTAGCCCTCCCTCTGATTTTAACCCACAGGCACTCAATCCTTTCATCTGTAACCTCAAGTTCTGTGGTATCAAGAGATTCCCTAATATCCAGGGCCACCCCTTCTCCTCTTCTCCCTCGCCTGTCTCTCCTAAAGAGCTTGTAACCACCCACTGCAGTAGTCCACCATGTTTCTGTAATGGCAACTACATCATAGTTTTCCTGGTGGACCAAGACTTCCAGTTCCTCTTGTTTGTAACCCATACTGCATGCATTGGTGTACATGCACTTCAGCTGGGCTGCTGATTTCTCAATTAACCTTAATGTATGTCCCTCTCCTCTCTGGAGATACTGGTTTCCTCACCTACCCCCTTCAGACCTTGTTTAAGGCCATCTTAATGAGCCCTGCCAACTCCAGTGCTAGAGCCCTCTTGCCCTTTCTAAATAAATTCACCCCATCTAGGCCCAGTAGATCAGGTGTAGTAAAAGTTGTCCCTTGACCAAAGAACCCATAATTCTGCTGCTGGCACCATCCCTTGAGCTAACTGTTGATGGCATGGGTTCTCCTGTTCCTCTCAGTATACTCCCCTGCCACTGAGGGAACTGAGCAGAACACCACTTGAGCTCCCACCCCATCAATCAGTTGTCCTTCTTTGTTTGTTAATACCAGGTCCAGCATTGCACTCCTCCTTGTTGGTTCTTCAATTTCTTGCAGGAGGAAGTTGTCATCCATGCACTGCTGCAACCTTTTGAACTGTTTGTGCTTGGCTGTGTGATCTTTCCAAGTGGTTGAAGTCACCCAGGAGCACCAAGGCACTTGATCTTGAGGCTACTTCCAAGTGCCTGTAGAAGGCCTCATCAGTAGCTTCTTCCTGGTTCAGTGGTCTGTAGTAAACACCCACAATTGTATCACTCATGTTGGTATGTCCCTTCCCTCTTACCCATAGACTTTCAATGCTTTTATGATTTCCCCCTGGGTTAAGGTCAATGCTTTCTAGTTGTTTGTTCATATAGAGAGGAACTCCACCACCTTGTCTTGTCAGTCTGTCCTTCCTGAAAAGTACATAGTCATCCATAATCACATTCCATGTGGTGGGAGCTGTCCCACCATGGCTCTGTAGTCACGATGAGATCATAGCCCTGCAACTGCACCCAGATCTCTAGTTCATCCTGCTTCTTGCATTGGTATACAGACACTTCAGAGACTTAGCAGAGGAGAATCCATTACCATTATGGATGTTGCATAATCCACTGTCCCCTACAGCCCCTGGGATAGCAGTGGAGCTGGTACCCTGCCTCACAATTGTCCCAGGAATGTCCTCAGTGGGCCTCATTTTTTCCTCTTCCCCCTTCAAAATTCATTTAAAGACCTGTCAATCAGCCCTGCCAGTTCTTGTCCCAGGATTCTTTTTCCTTTTAGAGAAAAGCACTTTTTTTCCTATAATCAGCAGGCCTGGGGTCTTGTAGAGCAGTCTATGATCAAAGAACCCAAAATCCTGCCCTTGACACCAGTCCCACAGACAGGCATTAATCTGCTAGATTTTCATGTTCATTCCATCATCAGGCATGGCTAGTGATGGGACAGAAGCAAATACTACTTGTTCTCCTGACCCCTTCACCATTCATCCCTGGATTCTGAAGTCCTTCTTCATTGATCTCAAACTTCTTTTTGAAATTTCATCACTGCCTACTTGGAAAACAACACAGAGTAGTAAGTTGAGAGGACCAGAGTAGGAAGTGTTCTTACTATGTCCTTGACCCTGGCCCCAGATAGGCAACAGACTTCCCTAAAGAGTGGATCAGGTGTGCATATTGGACCCTCAATGTCCTTCAGAAGTGAGTCCCCAATGACAAGCACCCGTTGTTTCTTCTTAACTGCAGATGTTTTGACAGTAGGTTTGTTCACTCCTAGCCTCTCTGAATGACATAAACCAGACAACCTTTCAGGGCTGCTCTTAGTTGGTTTCACTTGCTGAACATTGGTTTTGGTGAAAACAGGTTCACTAAGAACAGCAAATCTATTATACAGGGGCACCTGAGGGGGTTCAGTGGCTTTTGGGGTGCCACACCTGGTGCACTTGGGAAGAATTTGTCTCCATTGATCTCCAGCTTCTGAGTCATTCTGTTTGGGAAGCTGGCAAGAGAGTAGGGAGTGTTTAGTGTCCTGACTACTGCATGGCTGTTGGGACTGTTTGAGGAATGGCAGAGTCTGATTCCACCAGTCCAGCTCCCTCTCACACTCCCTGATAGTCTGCAGCCTTTCAATGTCCTCCTTCAGCTCAGCCACTAGACAGAGGTTCACCCACTTGCTGACAGCAAATACAGGTGTAGTCCCTGCAGTCTGCCATGAGAAGTGAGAGACTCCGGCACTCCTTACAGCCAGGAGCCTGGACACCTGCATGTTTATGTGGGACCTCTGTCTGGGTTGACACAGATTTTTTGGAAACAGTTTTATGCAGAGTTGCATCATCCCTGATCCTGCTAGCGTGATCTATCTGGAGAAGATTTCAACGACAAACCCACATGACTCAGCACCTCCCTTTGGTGAGAACCCCACCCCCTGCTGCAACAGAAACTCTGCCCATGCTGCATCTGCCTCTTACCAGAGAGAAGCTGTATCAGGGCAGGGGATGTGCAGCTGTGCTGCTGTCTGGCAGTTACAAGTTTGCCACTAGAATTAATTTATCTTAGAGTCATAGAATCATAAAGTTATTTCAATTGGAAAAGATCTCCAGGATCAAGTCCAGCTGTCAACCTAAGACCACCATAGCTATTAAACCATGTGCTGACATACCATATCCACACATTTCTTGAACACTTCCAGGAATGGTGAGTCCACTGCTACCCTACACAGCCTATTCCTATGCCTGACCACTCTTTCCATAAAAGAAACCTCCCCTGGTACAATTTTAGCCCATTTCCTCTTGTTGTATCACCTGATACTAGGGAGAAGAAACTGACCCCCACCTCACTACAGCCTCCTTTTAGGTAGTTGTAGAGAGCAATGAGATCTCCCTTCAGCCTCCTCCAGACTAAACCATCCCAGTTCCCTCAACACTCCCAATAAGAATTGTTCCCTAGACCATTCACCAGCTTTGTTGCCCTTCTTTGGCTCCTTCTCTGGCTACATTCCAGTCCCTGTCCTCACTGCATTTTTATTATAAGAATTAATATATTTTTCCATTTGCTATTCTGGTTAGAAATCATGAGAGTGAATACATTTTGTACCACTTTGTCCTTGTTATAATTTTACAATGTTCTCAGGAATGGATTATTTCAATGCCACTTTTCACTCTGTATCTGGAGAAAGAACAGTTCAGCAGATAATGTTTCCTAGGTATATTTTTATCAGTCTAGAGATTTAATCAAGAAGAAAAAAAATAATAAAATGTATAATTCTGCTCAAGAGAGAATGCAAAGGCTATAAATAAAATGGTGGAGATGGCTCAGTCCTTGTGACTGTCTCAAGGTCATAATCTCAAGTCTTGTTCAGATTCTGTAATTATAAAGATATGATTTTCATTAACTCACTGTTTCCCAAATGGAGTGAAAACAACTATTTAAAAATCCACAGTAGGACTATTTAGAATTCTGCTGTCCAGATTGCACACAAAGATTTACCTAGAGTAGATAACACAGGAATGCATCAAGGAGGGTTTTGAATATCTCCAGAGAGATATTCAAAACCTCCACAACCTCCCTGGCCAGCCTGTTCCAGCATTCTGTCACCCCCACAGTGAAAAAAAAATAATTCTTCATGTTTTCATGGAACTTCCTATGCCTCAACTTCCACCCATTGCCCCTTGTCCTGACATTGGGCATCACCAAGAAGAGCCTGACTCCATTCTCTTGGCACTCACCCTTTACATATTTATAAACATTAATGAGGTCATCCGTCAGTCTCCTACTCTTCAACCTAAAGAGACCCAGCTCCCTCAGTCTCTCCTCATAAGAAAAATGTTCCACTCCCTTCATCACCTTTGTGGCCTGCACTGGACTCTTTTAGGCAGTTCCCTGTCCTTCTTGAACTGAGCGGCCCAGAACTGGACACAATATTCCAGATGTGGCCTCACCAGGGAAGAGAACCTCTCTTGACCTACTAACCACACCCCTTCTAATACATCTGTGCCAGAATGGCATTGGCCTTCTTGGCCACAAGAGCACATTGATGGCTCATGGTCAACCTTCCATCCACTAGGACCCCCAGGTCCTTTTCCCCTTTACTGCTCTCCAACAGGTCAGTCCCCAACCTGTACTAATACCTGGGGTTGCTCTTTCCCAGGTGCAAGACTCTACACCTCCCCTTGTTGAATTTCATTAAATTTCTCCCTGCCCAACTCTCCACCCTGTCTATATCTCACTGAATGGCAGCACAACCCTCTGGTGTGTCAGCCACTCTGTCCAGTTTTGTGCCATCAGTAAAAGCAATCATTTCTTCCTCCATAATATCAGGAGAGAATTACATTATACATCAGGAAGTTCTTAGTGAGTGTGGGGTATCTATCTGATGGTCCTTCTCTGTCTGTGGAGCTGTTATGTACATCCCATCCTCACTCCTTTTTTTTTTTTTTTTTTGTCAGTTGGGCCTGTATTCTCACAGCACATAGCTATCCAAAGCTTATATTGCTGTATGCTATAACACAACCCCCAGTTCTGTCTTTTTGCCACATGCTGTCTATTACAAGTGCAGGTTAGTTCTACCTATATAGAGGAAGAAGAGCATGAAGAGTAGTTACTGAGTTGCTTCTAAGATGAAACTGGACAAGAAATCCAAGCTTTAGTGCTTTGAGCTTTGGAAATGAGTTCTGGCCCTTCAAAACTCCAACTGGGATATGGATGACCTCTAGAGCAAGGGAAATGTTTTCTTGCCTGCAGATTGTTTCTTTTTATCTGCTGTAATAAATACACCTGTGATCCTAACTCTGACTGGATATACATGGTTGTCATCCTTTTATCAGCCTATTAGTGTGCTAAAATATAATTTGCATTCATGTTCTCCTCTAAGCATCCCCTTTGCACCAAAGGAGGGACCTTTGGACACACTGGATATGTGTCTTCTGTGCCCAAGGTTGCTCTTAATCTCTTCTGTGGGCAGCTCAAGGCATTTGCCTGGCCTGTGTAGTGGGTTGAGGCAGCCCCCTCCCCACCACAGGCAAAATAACAACTCTGACAAACGGATTCCAAAAGTGATGGAAAAGTTTAAATAGGAAAAAAAGTGAATGTGCACAAAAGAGCCAGAAACAGTGACAGAAGAAACCCCAAAACACACCCGGATACACCCCATCCCCACCTGAGGGTGGGCCCAAGACCCCCAGGGCTGGTTCTTCCCCCCACACACTGCTAGGCTAGTCTCAGCTGGCCAGGCCTGAGACCGCCCATACCCCTGCCCTTGGGCCTAGCCAGGCCCAAGGCCAGGAGACGTCTCCCCCAGTTACTGGGTGCTGGTGAGGGAAGAAAGAGAAAGAGGCAGACCCCACGCAAGATCTTATAGTAGTGCAGGGGGTGTGGTAGGAGATACATGGTTTTCCTGTGTCCACCCACTGGGCTGGACTTCTGGACACAGGAAGTGCACCATGCAGCAGGGGCACCCAGCCCAAACCACCACACGCCACCCCTTATCTCATACCACAACCCCTGCACCCAAACACATCATCAAATTAGAAATCTCCTGATGACGTGTCCAGCAAGGTCCATATCTTCTTCTGGGCGTCCACCCAAACAGTCTCTCTCAGGCTCAAGCATCAGTCCAGTCTAGTTCTTTTTCTTTCATCCAGTGGAACCTCCCAGCGATGCAGAGCTCACTCTTCTGCAGTGCAGGTTCTCCATGGATCCGTTGGACATCCTGGCCGCCTGGAAAAGCCTCACAACCTCTCAGCCAAGCTCTTCTTCTTGCTCACATTTAGCTCAACGGCATATCTCCACCCCTGGGGCAAGCCAGTCAGAACAATCTGGCTCCACGACTGCTTTTTCCAATCCAACCAGGGTGCTGCAAACCGACCGCCTCCGACCGCGGACCAGGCTACCCAAACGCCTATCAAGGTACTTCGCCCCCACCGGGCATTCACGTACCAAGGCGCAACAACATCCGGCTGCACACCACCCCCCCCGGAAGAGGGAGGGGCTGCAGCACAGCCCAACTGAGAGGAAGGGAGGCGGAGCCAAGTGCTCGGCACCATTTTTGGTGCTCTTCCGAAAAGATCAGGGAGATTTAAGCTGGGCCCACTGCAGCCCAAGCGCCCGGGTGGCGTCCGCTACCACCACCACTCAGCATACAGCAGGGCCCGGCCGCATCTACCGCCACGGTACAGGATCAAAATCACCTCCACCCCTCTGGCACTCCAACAGCTTCCCCAGCAAAAGCCACAAGCGAGTTCTCAGAGCCTTTGAAAACGGCTTTCCAGCTGGGGTCCCCATTCGCCCCTCTTGGGTTTCGGGAGCTAGCTTGCCCGCCCGCCCGCTGCAGCTGGCTCCATCCTTGCAGCGAGATGGACCTCATTTGACCTGCTCGCCACTGCCCCTCCCCCCGCTTCACCCCCGCCGCTTCCATCGCCCACAGAGAGGAAAGGGTGGAGGAGGGGCAGGTCCTGCGTTCTTAAGCGGTACCCCGATGCACCAGGTGTCCCCCTGCAATCCACAGGAACTCACACAATCGCCCCAGCAACAAAGCTTGAGCCCCACCTTCCCAAACCGACGCCCAGAACTAAATTTAAACTGTCCATCTTTTGCAATCCGATCTGCAGTTCGCCACACCAACCAGCCCCACGTTGGGCTCCAAAAATGTAGGGGGTTGAGGCAGCCCCTTCCCCACCACAGGCAAAATAACAACTCTGACAAACTGATTCCAAAAGTGATGGAAAAGTTTAAATAGGAAAAAAAAGTGAATGCGCACAAAAGAACCAGAAACAGTGACAGAAGAAACCCCAAAACACACCCAGATGCACCCCATCCTCACCTGAGGGTGGGCCCAAGGCTCCCAGGGCTCGTTCTTCCCCTCCCACTGATAGGCTAGTCTCAGCTGGCCAGGCCTGAGACCGCCCATACCCCTGCCCTTGGGCCTAGCCAGGCCCAAGGCCGGGAGACGTCTCCCCCAGTTACTGGGTGCTGGCGAGGCAAGAAAGAGAAAGAGGCGGACCCCACGCAAGATCTTATAGTGGTGCAGGGGGATGTGGTAGGAGATACATGGTTTTCCTGTGTCCACCCACTGGGCTGGACTTCTGGACACAGGAAGTGCACCATGCAGCAGGGGCACCCAGCCCAAACCACCACAGCCTAACACTCTATAAACTATAAACCCATTTGTAAAAAATAATGAAAGATAAGTCTCTTTCTACATAGATAGATCAAATCCCTTATTTTTAACCTTTCAAATTATTACAAAGAGTTACAAGGTTTCTAACAAGTAGTATTTACCATTTAAAATTGTTACAACCTGAAATTACACTTAGTTTCCTGGCACAAAATTTGAAAGATTTATAGGCACAAATTTTCAGTGTTCTCTGGATAAATGGGAAAACAGATGGGAGAAACAACAGGAGAAACAACCAGAGAAAATCAACCAGGCATTGTCAGGGATTCAAGTGCATAGTCAAGCCCTTACCATGCCCACCCATACAATGCTGGGGCTAACATCAGATCTGGCACCACAAGAGACACTCAGAACAGACAGATAATTGAGACCTTTGACACCAGGATTCAAGCTGCTGTCTGTGGTGGGCTGAGATTTAAGTGTGTACCCAGGGCTTTGATGGGAGAGGTCTTTGTCATTGCCAGTGGGTGGGAAAATGTTTTAAATGAGCAAACACACTTTGTGTTATCTTGCATTCTTGCTTGCTTTGACATAAAATTTATTTTTTCTTAGATCTTTGATCTTTTAATGTACACATTCACAGAAATCATTTTTGGTCAGCAAGTAATTATATAAAGAACAGATGTAGCATAAAAAATGTGAGGGATGCTATTGGAAGTGATTTATTTATTTATTTATTTATTTGTTTATTTATTTATTTATTTATTAGCTAAAATAACATCCCAGCTTGGGACTACAGAGTTTGGACTCTACACAGACTGCTGGGACTCTCTCCATCCTGTGAACCCATACATGAGCATGGGGAGAATAACCACAGTCACACACTTCTTGCTTGGTCTTGCTGTTCATCTTTCCTCTGTGTTTTTTCCAGCTAACTCTTGGTTTTGATTTGTTTTTTCAATAAATGTTTATAGCTAAAACAGGTATCAGGCTTTGTTGAAGGTGGCACTGATTGAAGCTATGGGAAAACCAACCATTCTTGAAGATGATAGGATCCTAAAACAGAGCTGAAGCTATGACTCAATCCAGAAATGTGAAAGTTCATTTGGTTTGGATAAAAGCAACACAGCTTTGCATTTTCCTGTCCTGTAGATTTCTGTCTGTCCTGTGGACAGGAAGAAAGGAGAAACTCCCTGCTTTGCTTTGTCAGCTGTTACTGCATTCATATTCTGTACTGAGTCTGACCTGGTACTGGTACTGTTTTCTGTCATATAATATATGTGATTACATTTGCAAAAGTACTTACTCATATGAAGGCTAGACTGCATTAAGTCCTACTTTTATCTGAGTTTGAAAACCAAAAAGATTATTTGATAATGAAAACTATCATGGAAAAGGAGATTCATGTTACTCCTCCAAAGCCTCTCCAGTTTATTTCCTAGTCTGAAAATCTTGCCCAGGATGAATTATACCAAGCAGCTGGTGTAACTGCAGAAGCCTGGCACACTTACCATTAAGTCCTCTCATAAATTCCTTTATATTCTCCCTATATATTTTTTTAATGAAGCTTTTGATAGTAGCAGGACCACTCTGTGTCTTAAACTCCATCAGACCTTTCAGGAGTCCACAAAAAGGAAAGTGATGTTTCTGGAACATGAGGCAGAGTTTTCATGAAGCTCCTCTCTCCCTGGTGCCCGTATTTGCCACATCATGATTCAGCCATGCAAATGCAGCCATGTGGTGTGACTGACAAACTGGATCAGTCATGCTTCTTATCATCACAGGGTGGTGGAGCTGCCCAAGATGGCTAAACAGATGCTGACACTTGGCAGAAAATTATTTTAGAGTGACTCTGCACGGGGCCTCCCCACACAGAAACTGGCTAGCACATCCAATGCAAGAGTTTCATCACAGGGCCTGTAATTAGCAACTGATGAAATCCCCCATCTTCAGCCTCCCCGTAGGCCAGCAGCAGGTGTTCCTATTTTCAGATGTATGTGGAATATCTGCCAAATCATTTGGCACATTTCAGCTAGAAATGTGCCAAGCTACCTGTCATACCTAAAACACCTTTTTAAAAGATAAATGCTCCTGCTGCTCAGTTTGTGTGGAACCAGAGTGCCCTCCCGTGGAACCGGGCTGCTGCCGGGAGCCCGCGCCCGGCCTCGCCGCCGCCAGCAGCGGCCCCGCCGGCACTAAGCCCTGCGCCGCCCCCTTCCTGGAACACGGTAAGTGCCTTCCGGGAAGGGTGCTCCTTGCGGTCACTGATCGCGAAGCCGTTTTGCACGCGGTGAAGGCATCTGCGTGGCGTTCCAGCCTGAAGTGCTACTGAAGTGAGTCGCTCGCTGCTGAGCACCGCTGTTTGCCGGAGCAGTAGCAGCAGGCATCAGCGGGCGGCAGAGGAGAAACCACGGCAAGAGCAGCGCCAAGGGCGCGGCAGCCTGCGTCTGCGCGCTACGGCCTCTGCTCAGAAAAGGGGCAGCCATGGGAGGAAAACTAATGGAATCTCAGGACCAGAAAAATGCCCGATCTCAGCAGAAGGCGTCTGGGAGTGGGATGAACTTTCTGAAAGGTCAAGGGAGGTGATTCTTCCCCTCTACTCAGCTCTGGTGGGACCCCACCTGGAGTACTGCGTCCAGTTCTGGAGCCCCTATTACACGAGGGATGTGGACGTGCTGGAACGTGTCCAGAGAAGGGCCACGAGGATGATCAGAGGGCTGGAGCACCTCTCCTATGAGGACAGACTGAAGGAGTTGGGGCTTTCAGTCACCGAAATTTTCTTCTCTCCATCAGATTTTGGTTGACCCACATATCATCTGTGTGATACTTCTTGACATGTTGTAGTATTCAGAGACATTAAGTCCCTGCTCTGGCAGCTGCTCTTTCCACATGCTGAGCTAAAATGAGGGAAGGAAGAAAAAAGCAAATCCTAGAGCTATCAGCAGCTGTCAGTGAAATTCAACACTCAGTGTATATGATGGCATAGGGATGGGGATCACTGTATTCTTCATTCTCTCACTTCATCAATTTACCTTTACAAGAGATGAAAACAAAGAACTGATTCCTTCAAGGTGTGTTGTTCCTCTTGCCCCCTGCCTTCATGTGTGGTGAATTGGTGCTACTCCAGTGTATAGTCCTGTGTTCTGCCCTGAAGCTCAAAGATGTTGTAATGAAATGAGTCAAACAGAGCAGTGAAAAGGCTGGAAGGCATGTCCCGTTAGGAGTGGCTAAGGCTTTTGGGCTTGTCTAGCTGGGAGCAAAAGAGGCTGAAGAGTGACCTCATTGCTCTTCACATCTTTCTGAGGAGGAGAAGGGGGCAAGAAGGTGCTGGTCTCTTCTCTCTGGTGTCCAGTAACAGAACACGTGGGAATGGTTCAAGGCTGTGCTGGAGGAGGTTTACACTGGTTGTTAGGAAGCATTTCTTTACCTAGAGAGTGGTTAAGCAGTGGAGCAGGTCTTCCTAGAAAGGTGGTTGATTCCCTGACTCTATAAGCATTTAAGAGGCATTTGGGCAATGCCCTTAATAGCATGCTTTAAAATTTGTCAGCTCTGAGTTGGTCAGGCAGTTGGACTAAATGACACTTGTAGGTTCCTTCCAATGGAATGATTCTATTTTGTTCTATGCTATGCTATGCTATGCTATGCTATGCTATGCTATGCTATGCTATGCTATGCTATGAAACCAGTCCCCTCAGGCAGGAGTCTGGGGGTGATAAGCTAGAGCTAGAGGTGAAACCAGCAGCCCAGCTGCAGTGCATGTACACTAATGCACGATGCATGGGTAACAAACAAGAGGAGCTGGAAGCCTTGTTGCAGCAGGAAAGTTATGGTGTAGTTGCCATCACAGAGACGTGGTGGGATGACTCGCATGACTGGAGCATTGCAATTGACAGCTACAGGCTCTTCAGGAGAGACAGGAAAGGAAGAAGGGGTGGAGGGGTGGCCCTGTACATCAGGGAGGCACTTGATACCATTGAGCTAGAGATCAGGGATGATCGGGTTGAGTGCGTGTGGGTGAGAATTAGAGGGAAGACCAGCAGGGCAGACATCCTGGTTGGAGTCTGTTATAGACTACCCAACCAGGAGGAAGATGTTGATGAAGCATTCTATAGGCAGCTTAAGGCTGTCTCAAGATCACCTGACCTTGTTCTCATGGGTGACTTCAACCTGCCTAATATCTGCTGGGATCACAACATAGCAGAGAGGAGGTAATCTAGGAGGTTCTTAGAGTGCATGGAGGACAGCTTCTTATCCCATGTGCTGCGCGAGCCTACCAGCAGTGAAGCTCTGCTTGACCTCCTCTTCACCAACAGGGAAGGGCTGGTGGGTGATGTGGTGGTCGGAGGGTGTTTAGGCACCAGTGACCACGAGATAATTGAATTTTCAGTATTCAGCCAAGCCAAGAGGAGCAGCAAGAAGACCTCCACTCTGGACTTCAGGAGGGCAGACTTCAGGTTACTCAAGGAACTAACTCAGAAGGTTCCTTGGGAAACAGCTCCTAAAAATGGGTCCAGGAGAGCTGGACCTACTTCAAGGCAGAACTCTTGAAGGTGCAGGAACAGGCTGTGCCAGTGTGCCGGAAGATGAGCCGCCGGGGCAGACGGCCAGCCTGGATGGGTAATGAACTTCTAAAAGAACTAAGGGGAAAAAAGAGGGTGTATCATCTTTGGAAAAAAGGGGAGGCAACCCATGGAATGTTTAGGGATGTTGCTAGGTCTTGTAGGAAGAAAATTAGGGAGGCAAAAGCACATTTAGAGCTTAGACTGGCCTCTGCTGTGAAGGACAACAAAAAGTCCTTCTATAAATACATCAATAGCAAGAAGAAGGGCAAGGACAACCTCCACTCCTTGGTTGACACGGAGGGGAACGTTGTAACAAAGGATGAAGAAAAGGCAGAGGTACTTAACACCTTCTTTGCCTCAATTTTTACTAGCAGGACAGAACGTGTTCCAGACAGCTGGCCTGCAGAGCTGGCAGAAAGAGCCAGAGAGCTGCATAGTTTCCCGCTGCTCCAGGAGGAAGTTAGAGATCTTCTGAGCCGCTTGGACCCCCACAAGTCCATGGGATAGGATGGGATCCATCCTAGGGTGCTGAGAGAGCTGGCAGATGGCTGTCCAAGCCACTCTCCATCATTTTTCAGCAGTCCTGGCTCACTGGAGAGGTCCTAGAAGACTGGAAGCTGGCCAGCGTGGTGCCCATCCACAAGAAGGGCCAGTTGGAAGAGCCAGGGAATTATAGGCCTGTCAGCCTGACCTCAGTGCCAGGCAAGATTATGGAACAGGTCGTCTTGAGTGCGATCACACAGCACTTACAGGATGGCCAAGGGATCAGGCCCAGCCAGCATGGATTTAGGAAGGGCAGGTCCTGCCTGACCAACCTGATCTCCTTCTATGATCAGGTGACCCGCCTGGTGGATCTGGGGAGGCCTGTGGATGTGGTTTACCTGGACCTCAGCAAGGCCTTTGACACCGTCCCCCACAGCAAACTCCTGGCCAAGCTGGCAGCCCATGCCTTGGACAGGATCACACTGTGTTGGGTTAGGAACTGGCTGGAGGGCTGAGCCCAGAGAGTGGTGGTGAATGGTGCCACATCCAGCTGGCAGCCTGTCACTAGTGGTGTGCCCCAAGGATCAGTTCTGGGCCCCATGCTCTTCAGCATCCTTATTGATGATCTGGATGAGGGCATTGAGTCCATCATCAGTAAATTTGCGGACAACACCAAGGTGGGGGCAGGAGTTGATCTGCTGGAGGGTAGAGAGGCTTTGCAGAGGGACCTCAACAGGCTGGACAGATGGGCAGAGTCCAATGGCATGAGACTTAACACATCCAAGTGCCGGGTTCTGCACATTGGCCACAACAACCCCAGGCAGTGCTACAGGCTGGGGTCAGAGTGGCTGGAGAGTGGCCAGGCAGAGAGGCACCTGCGGGTACTGATTTATTGTAGTCTTAACATGAGCCTGCAGTGTGCCCAGGCAGCCAAGAGGGCCAGTGACATCCTGGCCTGCATCAGGAGCAGTGTGGCCAGCAGGAGCAGGAAGGTCATTCTGCCCCTGTACACTGCACTGGATAGGCCTCACCTTGAGTACTGTGTCCAGTTCTGCGCCCCTCAGTTTAGGAAGGATGTTGTCTTGCTGGAACATGTCCAGAGAAGGGCAACAAAGTTGGTGAGGGGTTTGGAACACAAGCCCTATGAGGAAAGGCTGAGGGAGCTGGGGTTGCTTAGCCTGGAGAAGAGGAGACTGAAGGGAGACCTTATTGCTCTCTACAACTACCTGAAGGGAGGTTGTAGCCAGGCAGAGGTTGGCATCTTCTCCCAGGCAGCCAGTACCAGAACAAGAGGACACAGTCTCAGGCTGCGCCAGGGCAGGTGTAGGCTGGATGTTAGGAAGAAGTTCTATACAGAGAGAGTGGTTGCCCATTGGAATCCGCTACCTGTGGAGGTGGTGGAGTCACCTTCATTGGAGGTGTTCAGGAGGAGACTTGATGGGGTGCTTGGCTGCATGGTTTAGTTGTTGGGTGGGTTGGATTGGTTGATGGATTGGACGCAATGATCTTGAAGGTCTCTTCCAACCTGGTGTATTGTATTGTGTTGTATTGTATACTGAAAGGAGCAGCTGAACCCACGTTATCAAAAAATGGCTCAAGGGCTGGTGCCAGCAGCAGAATTTTTGGTTCTTTGATCAAGGGGCAGTTTTCACTGCAGCTGACCTGCTGGACCTAGGTGGGCTGAATCTATCTAGAAAGGGCAAAGGGACTCTAGCACAAGAGTTGGCAGGGCTCATTGAGAGGTCTTTAAAGAAGGTTTGACAGGGGAGGGTGACAAAACCAGTCTCTCCAGAGAGGAGACAGGGGGAGGTGAACTAGAGTCAGTGGTGAAATCAGCAGCCTGGCTGAAGTGCAGGTACACCAATGCACACAGTATGTGTGACAAACACCAGGGAAACTATGATGTAGTTGCCATTACAGAAATGTGGTGGGATGTCTCACAAAACTGGAGCACTGTACTGGATAGTACTGGATAGTTATAAGTTCTTTAACCGAGACAGATTAGGGAGAAGAGGAGGAGGGGTATTCCTGGATATTAGGGAATCTCTTGACACCACAGAACTTGAGGTAGAGGATAAAAGGATTGAGTGCCTGTGGTTACAATCAGAGGAAGGACTAACAAAACTGACATCCTGGTTGGCGTCTGTTATAGAACACCTAACCAGGATGAAGAGGTAGATGAAGTATTCTACAAGCAGCTGGAGGTCATCTCAAGATCGCCAGCCTTTGTTCTTATGGGTGACTTTAACCTGCCAGGTATCTGCAGGGAACTTAGCAGAAAAGAAACAGTCCAGAAGATTCTTAGAGTGTATGGAGGACAGCTTCTTGATGCAGCTGTTGAGTGAGCTAACAGGGGTCCGGCTCTGCTTGACCTGCTGTTGTCAAATAAAGAAGGGCTGGTGGGAGATGTGATGGTAGGAGGCTGTCTAGGGTTCAGCAATCATGAGATAGTGGAGTTTTCAATATGCAGGGAAAAAAGGAGGAGCACTAACAGAACCCTTATTTTGGACACGTGCTGAAAGATGATCCACCGGGGAAGGTGACCAGCCTGGATGAGCAAACATCTCTTGAAGGAATTAAGGAAAAAAGAGGGTGTATCACCTTTGGAAAGGCGGGGGACACAACTAGCGATACATTTAAGGATGTTGTTAGATCATGTAGGAGAAAACGTAGAGAGGCAAAAGCCCAGTCAGAACTCAAGCTGGTCACTGCTGTGTAAGACAATAAAAAGCATTTTATAAATATATTAATGCTAGAAAGGGTGGCAAGAAGAACCTCCACTCTTTATTGGACCTGGAGGGAAACATTATAACTAAAGATGAGGAAAAGGCAGAGGTACTAAATACAATACAATACAATACAATACACCAGGTTGGAAGAGACCTCCAAGATCATCGCGTCCAACCCATCAAACAGTCCAACCCACCCAACAACTAGACCATACAGCCAAGCACCCCATCAAGTCTTCTCCTGAACACCTCCAGTGAAGGTGACTCCACCACCTCCACGGGTAGCCGATTCCAATGGCCAGTCACTCTCTCCGTGTAGAACTTCTTCCTAACATCCAGCCTAAACCTGCCCTGGCGCAGCCTGAGACTGTGTCCTCTTGTTCTGGTGCTGGCTGCCTGGGAGAAGAGGCCAACCTCTGCCTGGCTACAACCTCCCTTCAGGTAGTTGTAGAGAGCAATAAGGTCACCCCTCAGTCTCCTTTTCTCCAGGCTAAGCAGCCCCAGCTCCCTCAGCCTTTCCTCATAGGGCTTGTGTTTCAAACCCCTCACCAGCTTTGTTGCCCTTCTCTGGACACGTTCCAGCAAGACAACATCCTTCCTAAACTGAGGGGCCCAGAACTGGACACAGGACTCAAGGTGTGGCCTAACCAGTGCAGTGTACAGGGGGAGAATGACCTCCCTGCTCCTGCTGGCCACACTGTTCCTGATGCAAGCCAGGATGCCATTGGCCTTCTTGGCTGCCTGGGCACACTGCAGGCTCATGTTCAGCCTACAATCAACAAGTACCCCCAGGTCCCTCTCTGCCTGGCCGCTCTCCAGCCACTCTGACCCCAGCCTGTAGCACTGCCTGGGGTTGTTGTGGCCAATGTGCAGAACCCGGCACTTGGATGTGTTAAATCTCATGCCATTGGACTCTGCCCATCTGTCCAGCCTGTCGAGGTCCCTCTGCAAAGCCTCTCTACCCTCCAGCAAATCAACTGCTGCCCCCAGCTTGGTGTCATCTGCAAATTTACTGATGATGGACTCAATGCCCTCATCCAGATCATCAATAAGGATGCTGAAGAGCATGGGGCCCAGTACTGATCCCTGGGGCACACCACTAGTGACAGGCCGCCAGCTGGATGTGGCACCATTCACCATCACTCTCTGGGCTCGGCCCCCCAGCCAGTTCCTAACCCAACACAGTGTGATCCTGTCCAAGCCATGGGCTGCCAGCTTGGCCAGGAGTTTGCTGTGGGGGACGGTGTCAAAGGCCTTGCTGAGGTCCAGGTAGACCACATCCACAGGCCTCCCCACATCCACCAGGTGGGTCACCTGATCATAGAAGGAGATCAGGTTGGTCAGGCAGGACCTGCCCCTCCTAAATCCATGCTGGCTAGGCCTGATCCCCTGGCCATCCTGTAAGTGCTGTGTGATCGCACTCAAGATGACCTGCTCCATAATCTTGCCTGGCACTGAGGTCAGGCTGACAGGCCTATAATTCCCTGGCTCTTCCAACCGGCCCTTCTTGTGGATGGGCACCACGTTAGCCAGCTTCCAGTCTTCTGGGACCTCTCCAGTGAGCCAGGACTGCTGAAAAATGATGGAAAGTGGCCTGGATAGCTCATCCGCCAGCTCCCTCAGCACCCTAGGATGGATCCCATCCGGTCCCATGGCCTTGTGGGGGTCCAAGCGGCTCAGTAGATCTCTGACTTCCTCTTGGAGCAGCGGGAAACTATGCAGCTCTCTGGCTCTTTCTGCCAGCTCTGAAATACCTTCCTTGCTTCCATTTTCAACAGTAAGGCAGGAGGACTGCAGGATAAGTGGCCTCCTGAACCAGCAGATGAGGTAAGGGAGCAGTATAGAATCATAGAATCATAGAATCAGTCAGGGTTGGAAGGGACCACAAGGATCATCTAGTTCCAACCCCTGCCGTGGGCAGGGACACCCCACACCAGATCAGGCTGGTCAGAGCCTCGTTCAGCCTGGTCTTAAACACCTCCAGGGATGGGGCCTCAACCACCTCCCTGGATAACCCATTCCAGGGCTTCACCACTCTCATGGTGAACAACTTCTTCCTCACATCTAGCCTGAATCTCCCCATCTCCAGCTTCATTCCGTTCCCCCTAGTCCTATCACTACCTGAGATCCTGAGAAGTTCCTCCCCAGCCTTCCTGTAGGCCCCCTTCAGATACTGGAAGGCCACAATGAGGTCACCTCGGAGCCTTCTGTTCTCCAGACTGAACAGCCCCAGCTCTTTCAGTCTGTATAGTCCCCCTGTAATCCAGGATGAGGCAGTTAGAGACTTGCTGAGCCACTTGGATCCTCCTAAGTCCTTGGGATAAGGGATCCATCCTAGGGTACTGAGAGAACTGGCAGATGAGCTGGCCAAGCCACTCTCCATCATTTACCACCAGTCCTGGCTCACTGGAGAGGTCCCAGATGACTGGAAACTGGCCAGTGTGATGCCCATCCACAAGAAGGGCTGGTTGGAGGAAACTTCAAACTACAGGCCTGTCACCCTGACCTCAGTGCCAAGCAAGATTATAGAGCAGATCATCTTGAGGGCAATCTCAGTGTACCTGTAGAGTGGCCAAGGGATTAGGCGCAGCCAGCATGGATTTAGGTAGGGCAGGTCCTGCCTCACCAACCTGATCTCCTTCTATGATCAGGTGACCCGCCTGGTGGATATGGGGAAGGCTGTGGATGTAGTCTACCTGTACCCAAGTAGGGAGTGCTGCTGCTGTGTATTAGAGGCTTTGGGGCACTCTCATGTGCCAGGCATGGCAGGTTGCCAGCAAGAATGCCATGTGGTCTTTGATGGCCGGTCTGGCTTCAGCAGACAGCGCGCTGTTAACAACGCGTCTTGCGACGGGTGCTTGCTTTGTCCTGGGTGAATTGAGGCACAGCAAAATCCTGGTCACAAGGGGAAGCAGGCTTGGCTCCAACTCCTAAGCTTGTGGATTCTCTTGTAGCTTGCAGTGTGTATGCTCGTGGCTTTATCCCAGGCGCTGGACTAAGCAACTTGAGGCTATGCCACTCAAGGCAGTTTCAAGCCAGACAAGGTCCAAGCAGGTTCAAGCACACAAGGCTTGAGCAAGGCTGAGCAAGGCTTCAGCAAGGCTTCAGCAAGGCACAGGCAACTAGAAATCAGCCTGTACATAAATCTTGCCGAAGATTAATTGGACTAATAGGTCATGACCAGCACATAGTTACCCAATGGGAAGGGGTTCTGCTAGGCTGTGACCAGAACACATTCCCTTACCATAGATACAGGGTTACCAGACATGCGTGGTCCTCTCTCCTTTGTTCCTTTTCCCGTGTTAGCTTGGCTTTCTGCAGGAAGTGGGGGGAGTGTGGCACCATATCTAGACACCTTAGTGTTTGTCTGGGTTTGTGCTGGGGCCATTTGGCCCTACCATGACAGTCATCATCTTGGCAGGGCAAAGCTAGTTAGTATAGTTAGTAAACTAAGATATTGATGCCTCTGTACTGCTTCTAGGGTCTCATCTACTATCTTCACTGATCATAGTCTTGTCCTGTAATATATTATGGGCTACTGCAGAATTTTCTGCGCCCTAACTGGAGGCTGCATATTCCAGTTTCAGGCTCTGGTGCACTATGCTTGTGCATCCCAGCTTTCTGCTCTGCACAGGGATCACAATTTCAAGCACACTAATTTCCAAATTTAAAATCTCAGAATTTTACTGGAACTGTGAAACAGGTAAACCAAGACCTGTAGTCTAAATTAAAGACTGTGAGCAAAGTAGGACAGAACCAAATTCCAATAAATAATGTGGTATACATGAATAAGTAATGCATTTCTGCAAATCTCATTTTGCAAGGTAGTGTTTCTATCTTTTTGAAATGTTAGCTAACCGTGACAGTCTCTCTTACATCATGATGGATGTGGTTATTAGAGCTTCCATTTAGTCAGCACTCCCAAAGGAAAGTCTTGGAAAATACCGATTTTATAGGTTGTTAGGTCATATTCAGAAAGACCTAACAGGGAGGTATCATTTGCAATACTGTGCTACTAAGAGCAGGCTCCCACAGGCTGAGCTCTGTTAGTAGCTGCTGATGGAGAGCAGTTGATAGATCCAGGTCTTTCAGATGGGGAGGAGAGCTCAGAGCTGACCTGACAGCACATCAGAGGTCTTGACAAGTTGCAATTGCAATGTTGGGTGAATATTTGAATATAGAAAGGACAGAAAGAATTCTCTACATAAAATGCTAGTCTGGGCTGATAAATTATCCATCAGTTTTCATCTGTTCCTTTTCCTTGGCAAGACTTACAGTGGTGAGAAGGTGGTACAGAAGATGCTAGAACCGTTTTGGAGACTTCCTTGATGCATAAGATACTTAAGCCTGCTTTTAAAGTCATAAGGTGAGTTCCACACTTTTGTGATGTAAGATAATCATCAGGAATTTTCAGCTGCACAAGTAATATCCTCCTTCCTTCCTGTCAGTTCATCCTGCATCTCTGATCTTCAATCCTACATGTCTCTTAGTTTAGTTTATAAATTTGGCTTTTGGAGAACAGAACTTGCCTTAATTTTCACAAAAGCTGATAAATTATGGATAAAGGAAAACTTACTGCTTGAGCAAATAACGAAGCCTTTATATTGGGTTCTTAGGTGGATTGATAGGAGAGCATTATTCAGTCTCTTGCACATCTGAAAAGCTTGCACAGCTTTCTATCAGCATAATGCTACATGACTGCAACAGCCTTTTCTTCTGGTAATTTCTGTAATTGTAGTAGTAATAATATTAATAACAACAAGAACTACTGCTATATTTTATAAACCATCATGTAGTGTATTCACCACTTCACCTTTGCCCTATATCCTCAGTTCACTAGTCAAACCCAGTTGTCAAACATTGACATTCAGTTGAAATAACTTGCTGTTTGCATTGTCAAATTAAGTTTCTTCTGTGTTGAGTATGCTAGGAGACATCTGAAATTAAAGCCTAAATTCAGTTGTTGCTGTGTGCCATATATCAAATCAGAGTCTGAGCAGTAATTTACATTCTCTGAGTGGAAGGTGTTCCTGCCCATGGCAGCGAGGGTGAAACTAGGTAATCTTTAAGGTCCCTTCCAACCCAAACCTTTCTATGATTCTATGTGTAGTTCATAAGAATAATTCACTTGCAGATTCCCTCACTTCATAAAGGTTTCACTACTCTGCAAATCTATAAAGTATCTACATTTTACACAAACAAGGAAATATAATTTCTGACTGGAGAAAGCCATAGCAAGCCATTGTATCATGTTGCCTGTTTGACTGAAGGGCATTTTTATTGGAGCAAAGCTCAGAGCATGTTGATTATGTAAACACAGGGATCACTCTATAAAAATTATTTGTTGTGATGGTTTAACCCAGCTGCATTAACGAAAACTTGACTAACCCAGTTGGGGAAGCAAGTGGAAGCTGTATTTACAAAGCAAACCTACGCTCTACAATGGAATGCAATGAATATGTACCAATATAAAGTATTCACAATAGTGTACAGGTATTTACAAAGAGAAAACAGCACAGAAATCCTCCTTGTCCAGGAGGACACTGCCTCGCGTTCCCCCTAACCTCTCCCTCCCTTTTTCCCCTCTGGTGAATTAGAAGAAAAAGAGAAAAGAGAATGTTAGAATTCGGTTAGCTCAAAGCATCATTAAAAGTCAGCAATGCTTATCTGCAAGGTTAGCTGATAAGGGTCCTCCAACAAGGCAGCATGAGCATGCCAGCAGAGAAAAACAGAATGGAAAGAAATGTGAGATATTGCTAGGATACATCCCGCACATCTGACCAATGATATTTGTTTAGAATAATCTCATTTTCCTTTTTACACCCAACTGTGGATTTGTTTGTACTTCTTTACTCTCCTGCTCAAAACTCTGCAGCTAATTTTAAAGGCATAGCCTGAAACTGTCATAAATGTGCACTTGAATACATAGCTCTTGGTTACACATTATGCATTAAGGCATTTTAAAGCCATTATCACAATGATCTATGAATGGCAATATGGCCAAGACTGAAGGGCAAGACCTTCCATTAGAGTTGTTTCTTATTGCATAAAAGAAATTCTCAAAAAATGCTTCAGTGTCTAATTTTTTTTAATAATATGCTTCTTCTGTTTCTCCAGGCTGTATCAAATACTGGATAAAGGTTTTCTGCTTACATGAATTTCATCTTAGTGTGTTGCCTAATCTTTTCAGGGGAATATGTTTTTCTCTATAACTTTTGAGCATAGCCCCTTAATTAACAGCAGGAATGCATGTGGACTGAAAGCAAAGTTAGTGAGGCTTGAACTTATATTCTGAGCCAATTTCATTGGTATTAACATTCCTGAACTGAAGTCAGTACCTAGTTCCTGATTATATGCAGTATCACATGTATCAGGAAGCCAAATATGTAATGAAAACCTTTGGGCATTGCATTATCCAGGAGCGCACTCTGCACATGGCAGAGTGAGCCTCACCTCTGTGGCAAAGTACCTCTTCTCTTTTTCTTCCCACTTGGCCAGGAAGAAGATCATGATGAGAGGGTAGATGGTGGCTGGAAGACAAAGATAGATAACCTTGTGAATGCCCTTTCATGGATCAGGGGTGGGCATAATAATCTTTTCACTAATCTCTCAAAAATGAAATTAACAATAAAAGGAGTCCTTGGGGCTTATGTCAGTTTCTGCATTTTTAGGGTCACTTACATTTCTGTGGCAAGTGTTGATGGTTTGCTTCTTTCTTAAAGCTTTTTAAATTAGCACTGAGATTTTCACCTGCTCTTAAAATGAAGAATTTTAGGACAAATTTTGAACATCCAGTGCAAATTGTTAAACTTCAAACTAGTTGACATTGCTGCTATCACTGGCGCTACTTCCAAGAACAGTTTTGCTGGCCTGACTCTGTGCCAAGAGCTCGGTCAGGACCAAGAAGCCACATATCCATACTTCACTCAGCACATCATCCTGAGGTCTTCCAGAAGACCCCTGCCATCTGTTCTGATCTTCTCACTGTAGACCCAGGAGTATTCCTGATGCCCTCATGGCTGTCCAAAATCAATTGGCCTAAGAAATTTAAGGCTATAGCCTTGATTATATCTATAGATTTTGCCTTGGGAAGATGTGAGCTCCATCATGGGCTGCATCAGGAGAAGTGTGACCAGCAGGTCAAGGGAGGTGATTCTTCCCCCTACTCAGCTCTGGTGAGACCCCACCTGGAGTACTGCGTCCAGTTCTGGAGCCCCTATTACAGGAGGGATGTGGACGTGCTGGAACGTGTCCAGAGAAGGGCCACGAGGATGATCAGAGGGCTGGAGCACCTCTCCTATGAGGACAGACTGAAGGAGTTGGGGCTGTTCAGTCTGGAGAAGAGAAGGCTCCGAGGTGACCTCATTGTGGCCTTCCAGTATCTGAAGGGGCCCTACAGGAAGGCTGGGGAGGGACTTCTCATGATCTCAGGTAGTGATAGGACTAGGGGGAATGGAATGAAGCTGGAGATGGGGAGATTCAGGCTAGATGTGAGGAAGAAGTTGTTCACCATGAGAGTGGTGAAGCCCTGGAATGGGTTATCCAGGGAGGTGGTTGAGGCCCCATCCCTGGAGGTGTTTAAGACCAGGCTGGATGAGGCTCTGGCCAGGCTGATCTAGTGTGGGGTGTCCCTGCCCATGGCAGGGGGTTGGGACTAGATGATCCTTGTGGTCCCTTCCAACCCTGACTGATTCTATGATTCTATGATCATCACATGCAACTGAAATGATCCATGTGTTTCTGTTCAAAGGATCATAGAATCTGTTCTGTTCATAGAATCATAAACCTGTTGAGGTTGGAAGAGATCTTTGAGATCACCAAGTACAATTGCTTACCTAGAGCTCACATACTGATAATCTACTATCACTAAATAGCATCCCTGAGCACCACATCCACAAGTCTTTAAAATATTGTGATGGGTTGAGGCAGCCCCCTCCCCACCACGAGCAAAATAAAACAACTCAGACAAACAGATTGCAAAAGTGATGGAAAGTTCAAATGAAAAGCAGTGAATGTTTACAGAGAGCCAAAAGCAGAGTGACAAAAGAAATCCCAAAACAGTCCCAGGAAGATCCCATCCCCACCTGGGAGTACATCCAAGACCCTCAGGGCTCCTTCTTCCCTCCTCTCCACTGCTACGCTAGTCTCAGCTGGCCAGATCTGAGACTGCCCATGTCCCCGTGGCCTTGGGCCTAGCCAGGCCCATGGCCGGGAGACAACATCTCCCCCATTACCGGGTGACGTCGAGGAAGAAAGAGAAAGAGGCGGACCCCACGCTAGATTTTATAGTGGTGCAGGGGATTGTGGTAGGAGATACACAGTTTCCTGTGTCCACCCACTGGGCTGGACTTCTGAACACAGGAAGTACACCATGCAGCAGAGGGCATCCAGCCCAAACCACCACAAATATCTTCAGGGATGGTGATTCTACTACCTCCCTGGGGCAGCCCCTTCCAATGACTGTGTTATAAGCTGAGTTTTAATCTGCTGCTGTTATTCAAAACCATCCTGCCTCATGCCAACTTCAAAATAAAAGTGCTCTCTGCAGCAGTCTTACAGGGCTTGAAGTCCAGATTGTAACATGGGAGGCTTCCTGTTCCAGTTCCTGCTTTTGGGTTCCAGGGTCTGGGGTGTTCACTCTCTTATGCTGTGATGGTAGTGGGACAGGGAGGGATGTAACTCCCTGGCTTGGGCTTTTAGGCTCACTTGCTTCTGCTTGCCTCTGCTTGTTTCTGCTTTCTGCTGTTGTTTTTCTGCAAATAGACTAAGGTAATAATGCATTTATTCTGTAAACTCTTACCTCACTCTCTTTGTCTCAGTGTAGAGGATTTTTTGGTCCCTCACTTCTGTATTTGGGGGCAGACAGGTTAACCTGTTGTGTAATGGGTTGAGGCAGACCCCTCCCCACCATGGGCAGAAATAACGACTCAGACAAACATGGTGGAAAGTTTAAATGGAAACCGGTGAGTGTGTACAGAAAGCCAGAAATGCAGTGACAAAAGAGATCCCAAAGCAAACCCAGGAACATCCCATCCCCACCTGGGGGTACATCCAAGACCCCCAGGGCTCCTTCTTCCACCCCCACTGCTAGGCTAGTCTCAGCTGGCCAGATCTGAGACTGCCCATTCCCTGGCCTTGGGCCTAGCCAGGCCCATGGCTGGGAGACATCTCCCCCAGTTACCAGGTGACAGGGAGGAAGAAAGAGCAAGTGCCAGACCCTGCACTGGATACAATAACAATACAATAAACCAGGTTGGAAGAGACCTTCAAGATCATCACGTCCAACCCATCAAACAACTAGATCATGTCACCAAGCACCCCATCAAGTCTCCTCCTGAACACCTCCAATGACGGTGACTCCACCACCTCCCCAGGCAGCACATTCCAATGGGGAATCACTCTCTCTGTATAGAACTTCCTCCTAATGTCCAGTCTGAACCTGCCCAGGTGCAGCTTGAGACTGTGTCCTCTAGTTCTGCTGCTGGCTGCCTGGGAGAAGAGACCAACCTCCGCCTGTCTACAACCTCCCTTAAGGTAGTTGTAGAGAGCAATAAGGCCACCCCTCAGTCTCCTCCAGCCTAAGCAACCCCAGCTCCCTCAGCGTCTCTTCAGAGGGCTTGTGTTCCAAACCCCTCACCAACTTCTTTGCCCTTCTCTGGACATGTTCCAGCAAGACAACATCCTTCCTAAACTGAGGGGCCCAGAACTGGACACAGGACTCAAGGTGTGGCCTAACCAGTGCAGTGTACAGGGGCAGAATGACTTCCCTGCTCCTGCTGGCCACACTGTTCCTGATGTAGGCCAGGATGCCATTGGCCCTCTTGACTGCCTGGGCACACTGCAGGCTCATGTTCAGCCTACCATCAACCAGTACCCCCAGGTCCCTCTCTGCCTGGCCACTCTCCAGCCACTCTGACCCCAGCCTGTAGCACTGCCTGGGGTTGTTGTGGCCAATGTGCAGAACCCGGCACTTGGATGTGTTAAATCTCATGCCATTGGACTCTGCCCATCTGTCCAGCCTGTCGAGGTCCCTCTGCAGAGCTCTCCTACCCTCCAGCAAATCAACTGCTGCCCCCAGCTTGGTGTCATCTGCAAATTTACTGATGATGGACTCAATGCCCTCATCCAGATCATCAATAAAGATATTGAAGAGCATGGGGCCCAGCACTGATCCTTGGGGCACACCACTAGTGACTGGCCACCAGCTGGATGTGGCACCATTCACCACCACTCTCTGGGCTCGGCCCTCCAGCCAGTTCCTAATCCAGCACAGTGTGCTCCCATCCAAGCCATGAGCTGCCAGCTTGGCCAGGAGTTTGCTGTGGGGGACAGTGTCAAAGGCCTTGCTGAGGTCCAGGTAGACCACATCCACAGGCCTCCCCACATCCACCAAGCGGGTCACCTGATCATAGAAGGAGATCAGGTTGGTCAGGCAGGACCTGCCCCTCCTAAATCCATGCTGGCTAGGCCTGATCCCCTGGCCATCCTGTAAGTGCTGTGTGATCGCACTCAAGATGACCTGTTCCATAATCTTGCCTGGCACTGAGGTCAGGCTGACAGGCCTATAATTCCCCGGCTCTTCCAACTGGCCCTTCTTGTGGATGGGCATCACACTGGCCAGTTTCCAGTCATCTGGGACCTCTCCAGTGAGCCAGGACTGCTGAAAAATGATGGAGAGTGGCTTGGACAGCCATCTGCCAGCTCTCTCAGCACCCTAGGATGGATCCCATCCTGTCCCATGGCCTTGTGGGGATCCACGTGGCTCAGAAGATATCTAACTCTCTCATCCTGGAACAGAGGAAAACTATGCAGCTCCCTGGCTCCTTCTGCCAGCTCTGCAGGCCAGCTGTCTGGAAGCTGTTCTGTCCTGCTAGTAAAAATTGCGGTAACGAAGGTGTTAAGTACCTCTGCCTTTTCTTCATCCTTTATTACAAAGTTCCCCTCCGTGCCCACCAAGGAGTGGAGCTTGTCCTTGCCCTTCCTTTTGCTATTAATATATTTATAGAAGGACTTTTTGCTGTCCTTCACAGCAGAGGCCAGTCTAAGCTCTAAATGTGCTTTTGCCTCCCTAATTTTCTTCCTACAAGACCTAGCAACATCCCTAAACATTCCATGGGTTGCCTCCCCTTTTTTCCAAAGATGATACACCCTCTTTTTTTCCCCTTAGTTCCTTTAGAAGTTCATTGCCCATCCAGGCTGGCCGTCTGCCCCGGCGGCTCATCTTCCGGCACACTGGCACAGCCTGTTCCTGCACCTTCAAGAGTTCTGCCTTGAAGTAGGTCCAGCTCTCCTGGACCCCTTTATTTATAAGGGCCGTTTCCCAAAGAACCTTCTGAGTTAATTCCCTGAGTAGCCTGAAGTCTGCCCTCCTGAAGTCCAGAGTGGAGGTCTTCTTCCTACCCCTCTTGGCTTGGCTGAATACAGAAAATTCAGTTATCTCATGGTCACTGGTGCCTAAACACCCTCCAACCACCACATCATCCACCATCCCTTCCCTGTTGGTGAAGAGGAGGTCAAGCATAGCCTCACTGCTGGTAGGCTCGCGCAGCACCTGGGATAAGAAGCTGTCCTCCATGCACTCTAAGAACCTCTTATATTGCCTCCTCTCTGCTATGTTGTGATCCCAGCAGATATTAGGCAGGTTGAAGTCACCCATGAGAACAAGGTCAGGTGATCTTGAGACAGCCTTAAGCTGCCTATAGAATGCTTCATCAACATCTTCCTCCTGGTTGGGTAGTCTATAACAGACTCCAACCAGGATGTCTGCCCTGCTGGTCTTCCCTCTAATTCTCACCCACATGCACTCAACCCGATCATCCCTGATCTCTAGCTCAATGGTATCAAGTGCCTCCCTGATGTACAGGGCCACCCCTCCACCCCTTCTTCCTTTCCTGTCTCTCCTGAAGAGCCTGTAGCTGTCAATTGCAATGCTCCAGTCATGCGAGTCATCCCACCACGTCTCTGTGATGGCAACTATATCATAACTTTCCTGCTGCAACAAGGCTTCCAGCTCCTCTTGTTTGTTGCCCATACTTCGTGCATTAGTGTACATGCACTTCAGCTGGGCTGCTGGTTTTGCCCCTGACTCCAGCTTACCACCCTCAGACTCCTGTCTGGGGGACTGGTTTCAGCCCCTTCCCCCTTCGAAGCTAGTTTAAAGCCCTGTCAATGAGACCTGCTAATTCCCTTCCCAGAATCTATTTACCTTTGGGGGACAGGCCATTCTCATGTACTGTGGCCTTTCCCCTCCTCTGGGACAGATGTACTCCATCTGTTACCAGCTGACCTGGTGCAGTAGAAAATTTTTCAAGATCAAAAAACCCAAAATTCTTCTGACTGCACCAACCTCTAAGCCACTTGTTGATTACAGCTGCTGACCTGTTCCTTCTTGTATTCCCTCCTGCAACTAAGGGTATAGATGAAAAAATTATTTTTGCACCTGACCCCTCCACTAGATCCCCCAGGGCCTTGAGTTCATTCTTGATAGCCCTGGGAGTTCTAGTTGCAACATCGTCATTCCCTAACTGCATAACTATTAAGGGATAGTAGGGGGCTGCACCAGACTAGGCAGCCTTCTGGTAACATCACCAACCTGAGTTCCTGGGAGGCAACAAAGTTCCCTGTGAGCAGTGTCTGGCCAACATATGGGGCCCTCTGTTCCCCTCAGTAGAGAATCACCGATAACAATCACCCTCCTCTTTTTTTTAAGGGAGCAAGTCTTGATGCCAGAGGAAGGCTGTTTAACCTTAGGCTGTCTCACCCTAGGCTGACTCACACCAGGCTGACTCACCCCAGGCTGACTCACCCTTTGCCGACCCACCCCAGGCTGACTCACCCCAGGCTGACTCACCCTAGGCTGTTTTGCCTCAGGGAAAACCCCAAATGGTGTGTCCTCCGGCATCGGAATCACCTCCCCCCCGACCTCCAGTGCCCCATACTTGTTCTCCAAGGGCAGTGGGGGAGATGAAGGGAGACAAGGAGGTTTTAATTTGTGTCTTTTGAGAGGAACCTTCGTCCATTCCCCTCTGCTTTTTGGATAACCAGCCTCTGCTGGGGGAGCCTGCAGAGCCTGGTTACTCAAGTTGGTCTCCCTTCTACAATCCCTGACATCTGTAAGTCTAGTCACCTCATCCTTCAGTCTGACCACCAGGTTAAGCAGATAGTCGATCTGCTCACACCTGATGCAGGAGTTGTCCCCACTACCCTGCATCTCAAGTGCCAGGCTCCAGCATTCTCTGCAGCCATAAACCTGGACACCCACCTCTTGCTTGTGACACTTGCCTAGCTGCTTGTATTCCCCCTCAGTCTGAGTCGAGACTGATTTTTTGAAAGAGTGATTGCGGCACGTCACCACCATGGTGCCCTGCCCGCGGGACCTGCTGGACAAGATTTAGAACAAGTGCGGCGGCGCGTGCCAAGCAAGAGCAGACAGCAAGACCCCTGCTGGAACAGAGGCTGCCACGAGCTGCCACTGGATTTTAAACCAGCCACTGGCAGTGACGTGGAGAGCCCGAGCGATCCCGAGCAGCAAGCACGTGGAGAAACAGCCATGCTAAGTCTAGCCGAGTGCCGAGAGCCTGGGGTGCCCTGCTGTCCCCCGTAGGTTGAAAAGGAAAGCAGCTAGTGTTCCCGAGGCTGCTGGTCGCGGTGTGCTCCTGAGCAAGATTCCCGCTGGAACGGATCTTATAGTGGCACAGAGAATTATGGTATGAAATACCTAATTTCCTGTGTCCACCCCTCTGGGCTGGACTTCTGGACACAGGAAGTAAACACAGCAGAGGGCACCCAGCCCAAACTGCTACACCTGTTGTTTTGATTTAAACCATTACAGTCTGACAACCATTTCTATAAAGAAGTTTTTCCTAATATTCAACCTGAACCTCCCTTGGCACAACTTGAGACAGTTTCGTCTTGTCCAGTCACTTGTTGCATGTGAGCAAGGATCACCACCGCCTCCTCTCCAACCTCCTTTGAGGTAGTTGTAGAGAACAATGAAAACTCCTCCCTGCCTCCTCTTATCCAGACTAAACAGCCCCAGTTCTCTCAGCTATTCCTCATAAGACTTTCATGTTCAAGGCCCTTCACCAGCTTAGTTGCTCTTCTTTGGATATGCTCTAGAATCTCATTGTCCTTCTTGCAGTGAAGGGCCCAAAACTGAACACAGTATTCAAGGTGTGGTCTCACCAGTGCCAAGCCGAGAGGACAATCAGATCCCTAGACCTGCGGCTGTACTATTCCTGATGCAAGCCAGGATGCCATTGCCCAACTTGGCCACCTGAGCACACTGCAGGCTCACAGTCAGCTGGCTGTCAATCAGGTTCTTCTCCAAGCAGCTCTCCAGCCACTCTTTCCCAAGCCTATAGCACAGCATGGGATTGTTGTAGCCAAAATGCAGCACTTGACATGTAATATTATATCTCAAACCACTTGCCTCAGCCCATTTATCCTGCCTGACCAGATCTCTCTGCAGAGTGTTCCTTCAAAGAGACTTAACACCTTCTTTGCCTCAATTTTTAATAGCGAGATAGTTGTCTTCAAGACAACTGGCCTCCTGAGCTGGCAGATGGAGCCAGGGAGCAATATAGTTCCCCTGTAATCCAGAAGGAAGTAGTTAGAGACCTGCTCAGCAACTTGGATCCCCACAAGTCCATGGGAACAGATGGAATCCATCCTAGGGTGCTGAGAGAGCTGGCAGATGAGCTGGCCAAGCTGCTCTCCATCATTTTTCAGCAGTCCTGGCTCACTGGAGAGGTCCCAGAAGACTGGAAGCTGGCCAACGTGGTGCCCATCCACAAGAAGGGCCAGTTGGATGAGCCAGGGAATTACAGTCCTGTCAGCCAGACCACAGTGGCAAGCAAGATTATGGAAGAGATCATCTTGAGTGCAATCACATAGCACTTACAGGATGGCCAAAGGATCAGGCCCAGCCAGCATGGATTTAGGAAGGGCAGGTCCTGGCTGACCAACCTGATCTCCTTCTATGAGCAGGTGACCACCTGGTGGATGTGGGGAAAGCTGTGGATGTAGTCTACCTGGACTTCAGCGAGGCCTTTGACACAATACAATACAATACAATACACCAGGTTGGAAGAGACCTTCAAGATCATCGCGTCCAACCCATCAAACAATCCAACCCACCCAACAACTAGACCATACAGCCAAGCACCCCATCAAGTCTTCTCCTGAACACCTCCTGTGAAGGTGACTCCACCACCTCCACGGGTAGCCGATTCCAATGGGCAATCACTCTCTCCGTGTAGAACTTCTTCCTAACATCCAGCCTAAACCTGCCCTGGCGCAGCCTGAGGCTGTGTCCTCTTGTTCTGGTGCTGGATGCCTGGGAGAAGAGGCCAACCTCTGCCTGGCTACAACCTCCTTCAGGTAGTTGTAGAGAGCAATAAGGTCACCCCTCAGTCTCCTCTTCTCCAGGCTAAGCAACCCCAGCTCCCTCAGCCTTTCCTCATAGGGCTTGTGTTCCAAACCCCTCACCAGCTTTGTTGCCCTTCTCTGGACATGTTCCAGCAAGTCAACATCCTTCCTAAACTGAGGGGCCCAGAACTGGACACAGTACTCAAGGTGCGGCCTAACCAGTGCAGTGTACAGGGGCACAATGACCTCCCTGCTCCTGCTGGCCACACTGTTCCTGATGCAAGCCAGGATGCCATTAGCCTTCTTGGCTGCCTGGGCACACTGCTGGCTCATGTTCAGCCTACAATCAACCAGTACCCCCAGGTCCCTCTCTGCCTGGCCACTCTCCAGCCACTCTGACCCCAGCCTGTAGCACTGCCTGGGGTTGTTGTGGCCAATGTGCAGAATCCGGCACTTGGATGTGTTAAATCTCATGCCATTGGACTCTGCCCATCTGTCCAGCCTGTCGAGGTCCCTCTGCAAAGCCTCTCTGCCCTCCAGCAAATCAACTGCTGCCCCCAGCTTGGTGTCATCTGCAAATTTACTGATGATGGACTCAATGCCCTCATCCAGATCATCAATAAAGATGTTGAAGAGCATGGGGCCCAGTACTGATCCCTGGGGCACACCACTAGTGACAGGCCACCAGCTGGATGTGGTGCCATTCACCATTACTCTCTGGGCTCGGCCCTCCAGCCAGTTCCTAACCCAACGCAGTGTGCTCCTGTCCAAGCCACGGGCTGCCAGCTTGGCCAGGAGTTTGCTGTGGGGAACGGTGTCAAAGGCCTTGCTGAGGTCCAGGTAGACCACATCCACAGGCCTCCCCACATCCACCAGGCGGGTCACCTGATCATAGAAGGAGATCAGGTTGGTCAGGCAGGACCTGCCCCTCCTAAATCCATGCTGGCTAGGCCTGAGCCCCTGGCCATCCTGTAAGTGCTGTGTGATCGCACTCGAGATGAGCCGTTCCATAATCTTGCCTGGCACTGAGGTCAGGCTGACAGGCCTATAATTCCCCGGCTCTTCCAACCGGCCCTTCTTGTGGATGGGCACCACGTTAGCCAGCTTCCAGTCTTCTGGGACCTCTCCAGTGAGCCAGGACTGCTGAAAAATGATGGAAAGTGGCTTGGACAGCTCATCTGTCAGCAATCTCAGCACACCATCCCCCCCAGCAAACTCCTGTTACCTTGTGGCTTGGACAGCAGCACTCTGTGCTGCGTTAGGAACTGGCTGGAGGGCCGAGCCCAGAGAGTGGTGGTGAATGGTGCCACATCCAGCTGGCAGCCAGTCACTAGTGGTGTCCCCCAAGGATCAGTGCTGGGCCCCATCCTGTTCAATATCTTTATTGATGATCTGGATGAGGGAATTGAGTCCATCATCAGTAAATTTGCATATGACACCAAGCTGGAGGCAGGTGTTGATCTGTTAGAGGGTAGGAGAGCTCTACAGAGGGAGGGACCTTAACAGGCTGGACAGATGGGCAGAGTCCAACCGCGTGAGATTTAACACATCCAAGTGCCAGGTTCTACACAATGGCCACAACAACCTCATGCAGCACTACAGGCTGGGGTCAGAGTGGCTGGAGAGTGGCCAGGCAGAGAGGGACTTGGGGGTATTGGTCGATAGTAGACGGAACATGAGCCTGCAGTGTGCCCAGGTGGCCAAAAAGGCCAGGGGCATCCTGGCCTGCATCAGGAACAGTGTAACCAGCAGGAACAGGGAGGTCATTCTGCCCCTGTACTCATCACTGGTTAGGCCACACCTTGAGTCCTGTGTCCAGTTCTGGGCCCCTCAGTTTAGGAAAGATGTTGAGTTACTGGAACGTGTCCAGAGAAGGGCAACAAAGTTGGTGAGGGGTTTGGAACACAAGCCCTATGAGGAGAGGCTGGGGAAGCTGGGGTTACTTAGTTTGGAGAAGAGGAGGCTCAGAGGAGACCTTATTGCTCTCTACAAATACCTGAAAGAAGGTTGTAGTCAGGTGGGGTTTGGTCTCTTCTCCCAGGCAACCTGTGACAGAACAAGAGGACACAGTCTCAAGCTGTGCCAGGAGAGGTTTAGGCTGGATGTTAGGAAGAAATTCTTCACAGAAAGAGTGATTTGCCATTGGAATGTGCTGTCATGGGACCTGGTGGAGTCACTGCCACTGGAAGTGTTTAAAACCAGCCTGGATGAGGCACTTGGTGCCATGGTTTAGTTGATTAGATGGTGTTGGATGATAGATTACACTTGATGATCTCGAAGATCTTTTCAAACCTGGTTAATTCTATATTCTGTATTGTGTCCCCCGTAGATCAGCATGCCTACCCAGTTTGGTTTTATCTATGAATGTATGTGTGTACATATAGACATAGAGAGAGATTAGGAGTGGCAACAGATCCATGCTTCTGAGTTTCTGTTCTGAATGGAAATAACAGTATTGTATTTACAGGGCTAGGAGGCCCCTGAAAGAGATAAAATGCAGTATAAAAATGTAAAATAAATTCCACCCACAACAATGTCATTCCTACAGACCAAATAGAAGAAAATTTTCTGCTGGAGGCAGTCAGGCAAGTAGCTCTGTTCTGCACAAGGTGACAGTGAGGACTCTCATTGCAGTGGCTGGGAAAGGATCACCTGACACCTCCTGGGGTCACCATCTTTGTCTTTGAGAAGACAAGTGGCCACGTGCCTCCATAAGTTGTCTTCCCCTTTCCCATTACCTCTTCAGCCTTTCAGGACTAATATACAATTCTAAATGGTAAAACACCTCCTTTCTGTTAAGGCTATCAGTATCTCTGCACTCTCTCTACTCTCTTTCTAAAGTGCAAGTTTCCTCCTCACAAAAAGGCAATAATTATTCATTGTTCTAGAAACAGTTGTATGTTTGTTTCTTTCAGGTAGTCATTATACCTCAGGTTGGGGGTTGGAGTGGTTGACCTTTGGAGATCCCTTCCAATCCAGACTTTTTTACGATTCTATGATTATTTCACACCACTTATTTAGCAAGATTTAGCACTCAGCCCTTCCTCAAGAGGGTAAAGTCAGGTTTATCTGCATTTGTTAGCTACTCTTCTAGAGAACTTCTGGCCAACTCATTTCAGATACTGCATTTCCACTTTCTTTTGTCCTCTGTGCCCCATATCCAGGCTTCTAAGCAAAGGGCAGATTCACTGCTGAGGTTAAGTAGGTGCAGCTCTAAGTAAGTTAGTAGGGTTACACCTGCTATGTCAGCAATGAGTTTGGCTCAACAACTCTTGTGAGCAAAATGTCACATTTGCTTTGCTGAGCAGGACATTTCAAATAAAATATTAGCAAAACCAATTAACTCTAAGTCATTAATCCCACTGAAGCTATTTTCAGCCTTCTAAGGACTGATGTCAGTTCCTTGTGTCTATAGCTTAATAGGTTGTGATGCTTTGCTATAAAAAAGCTTATTTAATGTCAGTGAATTAAGCAGCATCATATTGTATTTCTTTGATAAATTATATTTTAGCATACATCTGACAACTTTTAACTGTAATACTATTAGCAATGGAGAGATCATACAGAACATTGCTTTAGATAATACCTATGACTTTTCCAGATATATTATGTATTGATTTAATATTACACTCAGATATAACACACCTTTGTATTTCATTAGCATCCTGTTTTACATCAACAAAGATTTATAAAGATCATGGATCTCTAATTCATTCCCTCTGGCACAAAATAGTAGCAAATATGCATGAGTTAGAGGTAAGAGTGCAGTCTGACTCCCAACACCTTCCTTACAGCTACAGAAGGAAATGACTTAACATACTATCTAATGAATTTGAAAGTCCAAGATTAGCTCCTTGTAGACTCCCCCAGACAGCACACAGCAGCTTATGGCCAGGTACACATGGACCAGCAGCTGCACTACTGCACTCTTGGGTGCCCTTTTGCTTTGCAGGAAAAGGATAGAGTTACCATATTCCTGTAGGTCAAACCCTGCTGTAGGGAGACAGAAGGAAATGATAGAGATAGAGATGGATGTTGAATCCCATTCCTTTCTAGAAATGTCTCATGCCTTGCAGGGAGTGAGTCCAGAAAGCCAGAAGAGGAGTGGAAGCATGAACCCTGTCTTCTGGTTATTTTCTGGATGCTCCACAGAGGAGAGAACTGAAGTTGATTTCCTGCGTCTATCCAGTGGGACATTTGCTCTCCTGCTCTTCTCACAGGTGCCTGGATGAAATACTACATTTTATAGTCATCTCTCCCTTTCTTATTGAATCTTTATTTATTTATTTAAACTGTAACAGCTACAGAAGGATATGTGAAAAAAAAAAAAAGAAGACAAACAAACATTTCCTTTGTTCCCCAGTGTGCTGGTCGCTTCCCTTTTTTGGGAGCAGGAATGAAAGCCCAGTTAATAAAGAACTGAATAAAGGTCATTCACCAATTAGGTGACTGCTACAATTAAGGATCCCAGTATTTATTCACAGTCCTCTGAAAGGTAAGCGCAGCTCCCAGCTGGCCTTGCAAGCCAACATAAACATTTCCACAATGCCTGGTGCAGATAAAGTTGAATCAAGGGGAATAAAGTTCTGTAAGAACAGAATACAAACAAAATACTTTTTAAAACAACCAAGCAACAACACACACACACACACAAAAAAAAAAGCCAAACACAAGGTACTAGTTACATTTGGTCATCAGGTAAAAACATTTAGACCCAAACTTTGACCATATGGTCGATGACCTTGAATCTCTCCTTTTAATCTTTGTAATTATAATTTGCCCAAGGATAGAAGACCCAGGCTGCCTGGAGGTATTTTCCCATGTACCTAGAAAGCTCTAGGGTGAAAGGAGGTTTGTATGTGCAAGCTAGAAGGCAGGCAGGCAGGCAAGCTCCTTAACCATGACCTGATCTCTGCTGTAGATCAGATCATTTGAAGCCAATGGCAGGGATATCATCGAAACCTGCTGTGACCGGTTTAGGCTGTGCCTTTAAGAAAGAGACACTTTCTGAACACTCTGGGCGAATATTTTGGTATATGAATGAAAACAATGATATGCTAATCCAATTTCATTGGTGGAACCCGGCCATAGATTTTTGTTTAGTCTTTCAGTCGGGGGCAGTCAGTAGTCATCCTCTTCTTCCCCCTGTGCTGTGAGCTGGCTCGTTTCTCTCTACGATTCTTGCTAACCAGATAAGAAAACTAACTTTGCATTCGCTTTGAGCTTTAACAAAGTTTTCCCCTTTTAATTACCTTCCTTTCTCTCTCTCTCTAACCCTTTTGGGGAAAAGGGGAGGTAGGGAGGGAGAAGGGAGCGGCAGACCGAACCCCCTGGCCGCAGGGGGGGTTGGGGAAAGGTTTCCTGTATTACATACTTTGCTGTATATTTCTGTATATATTGTAAATATTGTATATTTTTGTACATATTCATTGCATTCCATATCTGCTTGTAAAATACAGCTTTCATCTGCTTCTCCGGCTGAGTTAGCTGTGGAATTCTTTTGTGTGTGTGGGGGAACCTTCCTACTCCACCACATATTTTTAATAGGCGGTCCAACCTGCGGCTTGTGGATAATTGCTGTCCAGAAGCTGAGCTAAAAGGTTGCTTGATTTATTGCCTGCTCGAGTCGGAGTTGCAAACATGAAAGTGTTTTGGCTTTTAGAGCGTTTGGTCTTTTCAGTTTGTTCGGTACTGGTCTACAAGTACTTCATGGGAATGATTTTCGATCACTTAGGCAGATACTTGATGTATAAATTGTATTTATGGTTTAAGTATAAGATTCAGCTTCTTTACGACCGGTGTCTGGGATTCTTCTGGCTTAACAGATACGGGAATGTGACCTCCAGCACTCTGCCCATAGAGATAAAGGAGTTTAAGATCCCGGTAGGTGAAAAGGTTGTTTTAAGTGATGGCTGGGATCCAAAGGTGATTTATTTTATGTGTGCAATCCTGCTGTTGGTGATAAGTAATGTGTTCTTGTTATATGCTCTGTATCGGGAGAAAAAAGTGGCTAAGGCGTGCTTTGTAATTAAGCGTAGATCGAAACGCAGAAAGAGCAGCTCTAACTCTACCCCAGAGGTATCTAGTGATGAGGAAAATGCAGAATCTGTATCAGTTAACGATAAAGCTAAAAAGTCCATCGGAAAGGCTGCTCTGAACGGTGCTGTTGGTGGCTCTGGCAATCAGCCAGCGGCAGCGGCACCTCCTAACATGGCTTCCACGCCCTCGGCAGCCATTAATGGGGCAAAGCCATTTCCTCCTTCTTCTTCGGCAGGACCGGAAGTGTCCTCCACAGCAGCTGATTCGTCTCAAAACCTGTCAGGTTCTATTAAGCCAGCTGTAAATCCAAACACAGCTCCAGTTAAGCAGGTAGCTGTTTTAAGTACAAGAGGAAAAAAGGGCAAAGCTGATCCAGATGCTGATGGGGGAGAGCAGCAGGATCCTGGCCCTGAATGAAGTAACTCCACCTATGAGTGCAGCAGTACCAGACATGATGGAACTGCAGTATGAGCTGGAATCCAAAGAGGCCAAATGGTATGCTACCATAGACATTGCTAATGCCTTCTTCTCTATTCCCATAGCAGAGGAATGCAGGCCTCAGTTTGCTTTCACCTGGAGAGGAATCCAGTACACTTTCAACAGATTGCCAATGGGCTGGATCCACAGCTCCAGCATCTGTCATGCAGTGATCCATGATGCTCTGGAGGAAGGTGGTGCTCCAGAACACATCCAGTTCATCGATGACATCATCGTCTGGGGTAAAACTGCTGAGGAAGTCTTCGAGAAAGGTAACAAAATCATTGACATTCTTCTGAATGCAGGTTTTGCCATCAAGCGAGACAAGGTGAAAGGACCTACCAGGGAGATCCAGTTTCTGGGAGTGCGGTGGCTGGATGGACGCCGACATATTCCAGTGGATGTGGTAAATAGAGTCTCTACCATGGCAAATCCCATGAACAAGCAAGAAACTCTACGTTTCTTGGGGATAGTGGGATTTTGGAGACTGCACATCCCTGGATACAGTCAGATTGTGAAACCTCTGTATGATGTGACTCGAAAGAGAAACCATTTCCACTGGGGACCTGAACAACAAGCAGCCTTTGACCAGATAAAGCAAGAGGTAGTTCAAGCAATGGGTCTGGGACCTGTCCGAGATGGTCCAGACATTAAGAACATTTTGTACACGGCTGCAAGTGACAATGGTCCAACCTGGTGCTTGTGGCAAAGAGCTCCAGGTGAGACACGTGGACGACCTCTTGGTTTCTGGAGTCGAGGTTACAGAGGTTCAGAGGCTAATTATACTCCAACAGAGAAAGAGATTCTAGCTGCCTATGAAGGAGTAAAAGCAGCTTCTGAAGTAATTGGAACTGAATCACAACTTCTCCTAGCTCCCAGATTACCAGTTTTGAATTGGATGTTCAAAGGCAAAGGTTCCACACCACATCATGCAACAGATTCCACCTGGTCTAAGTGGATGGCTCTGATAACACAGAGAGCTCGAATGGGAAATCTTGAAAGACCTGGTCTGGTGGAGGTGATCTCAAGTTGGCCTGAAGGTACCAACTGTACTAAACCTCCAGAGGAGAGAGTAGCTCGTGCTGAGGAAGCTCCTCCTTACAATGACCTATCTGATGATGAAAAGAAATATGCTTTGTTCACAGACGGTTCCTGTCGTCTTGTCGGGAACAAGCGAAGGTGGAAGTCTGCAGTGTGGAGTCCAACACGCCGAGTTGCAGAGGCAAAGGATGGAGAAGGAGAATCCAGTCAATTCGCAGAGGTAAAAGCTGTCCAGCTAGCTCTCGACGTAGCTGAACGTGAGAGATGGCCAAAGCTTTATCTCTACACCAACTCATGGATGGTAGCCAATGCTCTGTGGGGTTGGCTAAAGAACTGGAAAAAGAGTGGTTGGCAGAGGAAAGGAAGCCAAATAGGATTTGCAGGATTCAAACCCATGACCTCAGCACTCACAGTCTCATGCCCTACCAACCGAGCCACACATCTGCTTCTCCAGCTGAGTTAGCTGTGGAATTCTTTTGTGTGTGGGGGGGAACCTTCCTACTCCACCACACCTGCATTCCGTAGCAGTACAGTATAAAATATATTTTCCATCAACTTTTCTGGCTCAAGGAGCAGCTGCCATTGTGTGTGATTGCAATGGCAGTTGATGCTGAAGTTAACTGAAAGTGAGTGCAAATAGGTAGTTTAATCTCATAGTACAACTTCTAAGGAACCAACAACTACACAGCTATCCTGCTAAAAATTCAGGACTATTAAAATTTTCAGTCACTGTAGATCTTCTGCTGCCAAGTGCCCAAATTTGGTTTGGTTTGTTTTAGTAATTATTTCTGATGTGTTACTTGATGGATTTAATTCTTACTTGGGTAATAGATTAAATAGTCAGTCTGTTAGAAATACTGCTGAGGAGTGAAAAACTCTAAACCATGAGCATTCCTCTAGGCTGGACACTAGAAGTTCTCATATCCAAAACCTCACAAATTCAGAGAAGGTTTGATGGTAGCTGTCTCCTAAATTCATGGTCAATGTCTCCACCTTAGCTTCTGAGTCCCTGAGGTGGCTGGAGGAAGCCCCCATGGCAGCATCACTATCTAGTGTCCAACTGGAATGTGGTGCAGAGGAGGGAGAGGAGCATGAAATCTCAGTCTATTTCCAATGTGCACTCATGACCAGAGGCCCATTGCCTGAGAAACATTCCAAGATGCCACAGTTTCCATGAAGCCTGACAGCACAGCTCTGCCCAGTTAAATTGAGGAACATTTCACAGTTAAATTACTTGATTACAATTGATTTCCAGGGCAGCATCAATAGACCATGAGGTTTCATCCATCAGTTGTTTTCAGTACTCTCCTCATTTCAAGCACATTTTCAGCTCAAATAAAGTCAATGGTACGGTTATATTCTGAATTATTTTGGTTAACTGAGGCTTTAATGAACAATGAAGGTGTGCTCCTCTGAGATTTGGAACATCTCACACTTCATTTCACTATCACTTGGTTTTGGCAGAAGTCTTTGTTGTCATCAGAAGTCACCTCCCCTTTTCCCAGAAGCTGCTTCTCACCATGTCTCTGGTGCTCCAATCATGTGGCTGTGTGGTGTGCCTGTCCGTCACTGCCAGTTTGGACCAGTTCCCTGTACAATACTAGGCAGGTAGGAGTCATTAACAAGCTTCTGGGGGTGAAGACAGATGTGGTACCGCCTCTGCTGGCAGCAGCAGCACAGGCAAATACCAGATTTAAAAGACTTTATAACCACAGCATAGCCAAATCAAGGAAAAACTAGCTTGTTAAACCATTAGAGGGATTCTGATAACTAGTTATCCAAGGTATATTAAGATTCTTTACCAGGGAAAATTGGAAGACTTCATCATTTACATGAATGATCATGAGTGAATTCAGACTAAACCGTATCTCCAAACAAGAGCATATAAGAGAGAAATGTTTCATGTGAACACCACCTAGTGGCAAAGGGCTGGGACTTCCATGTGTTGTTTTTAATGGAAATGATACACACATTCTGGAGAGAGGATCCTGTTAAAAATTATTCCAGGTAAAAATTATTCTTGATTTCTCTGGATTTTTATGTTGAAGTCCATTAGCTTGTTTCAAGCTGCATGCCTGCTACCCACACTCAAGTTGGGAAGAGGTTCCAATAAGTTTTTAATTGTTCTGAGCATGGTTCTGACCAAATGCTTTTATAGTGGTGAAAAAATACCAGATAGTAAATGTGGCACAATCACGAGAGGGACGTATAAGGTAATGAAATAAGGCAATGTGACCGGTTTAGGCTGTGCCTTTAAGAAAGAGACACTTTCTGAACACTCTAGCCGAATGTTTTGATATTAGAATGAAAACAAGAGATATGCTAATCCAATTTCATTGGTGGAACCCGGCTGTAGCTTCTTGTTTAGTCTTTCAGTCGGGGAGGGCAGTCAGTCGTCTTCTTCTTCCCCCTGTACTGTGAGCTGGCTCGTTTCTCTCTACGATTCTTGCTAACCAGATAAGAAAACTAATTTTGCATTCGCTTTGAGCTTTAACAAAGTTTTCCCCTTTTAATTACCTTCCTTTCTCTCTCTCTCTAACCCTTTTGGGAAAAAGGGGGTGGTAGAGAGGGAGAAGGGAGCGGCAGGCCGAACCCCCCTGGCCGCAGGGTGGGGTTGGGGAAAGGTTTCCTGTATTACATACATTGCTGTATATTTCTGTATATATTGTAAATATTGTATACTTTTGTACATATTCATTGCATTCCATATCTGCTTGTAAAATACAGCTTTCATCTGCTTCTCCGGCTGAGTTAGCTGTGGAATTCTTTTGTGTGTGTGTGGGGGGGAACCTTCCTACTCCACCACATATTTTTAATTGGCGGTCCAACGTGCGGCTTGTGGATAATTGCTGTCCAGAAGCTGGGCGAAAAGGTTGCTTGATTTATTGCCTGCTCGAGTCGGAGTTGCAAACATGAAAGTGTTTTGGCTTTTAGAGCGTTTGGTCTTTTCAGTTTGTTCGGTACTGGTCTACAAGTACTTCATGGGAATGATTTTCAATCGCTTAGGCAGATACTTGATGTATAGATTGTATTTATGGTTTAAGTATAAGATTCAGCATCTTTACGACCGGTGACTGGGATTCTTTTGGCTTAACAGACACGGGAATGTGACCTCTAGCACTCTGCCCATAGAGATAAAGGAGTTTAAGATCCCGGTAGGTGAAAAGGTTGTTTTAAGTGATGGCTGGGATCCAAAGGTGATTTATTTGATGTGTGCAATCCTGCTGCTGGTGATAAGTAATGCGTACTTGTTATATGCTCTGTATCGGAAGGAAAAAGTGGCTAAGGCGTGCTTTGTAATTAAGCGTAGATCGAAACGCAGAAAGCACAGCTCTAACTCTACCCCAGAGGTATCTAGTGATGAGGAAAATGCAGAATCTGTATCAGTTAACGATAAAGCTAAAAAGTCCATCGGAAAGGCTGCTCTGAATGGTGCTGTTGGTGGCTCTGGCAATCAGCCAGCGGCAGCGGCACCTCCTAACATGGCTTCCACGCCCTCGGCAGCCATTAATGGGGCAAAGCCATTTCCTCCTTCTTCTTCGGCAGGACCGGAAGTGTCCTCCACAGCAGCTGATTCGTCTCAAAACCTGTCAGGTTCTATTAAGCCAGCTGTAAATCCAAACACAGCTCCAGTTAAGCAGGTAGCTGTTCTAAGTACAAGAAGTGGAAAGGGCAAGGCTGATCCAGATGCTGACGCTGATGCTGGTGAGGGAACTTCTGCTCAAAGAGACCCTGCTGAGATGGAGGAAAAGGTTTGTCTTAAAGATATAGCTGAGTTATTGAGATCATCACTGGATGGAGATGCAGGGCAAATTGCTGATAGCAGAACAACTAAAGGTGGTACTCCTGACCTTAAGCAGATTCTTAGGAGAGTGACAGTAAGATTATTGGGACAAGAACTTCAGGAAGATGAGGCAGAGGAGGAGTCAGATGACATTGAGAGCTGTGCGTCACCGAGGGAGGAATTGAGGAATGTGCGTAAAGATTACATCAGAGCAGATAAGGAGCCAATCCTAGCTTGGCTTGGTAGATGCTATGATACAGGTGCTCCAGCTCTGGTGGTTGGAGACAAGTCAGCAGCTCAACTAGGAACTCTCTCAAAGGATAACGGAATAGATAGACATCTAGGCAGGACTCTCGGTAAGGTTACTCTCTGGATTCGCCTTTTAATGGCAACTCTCATGAGGTATCCTTCCCGAGATGATCTTCCATGGAATGCTAAACCCTGGACTACCACAGATGAGGGAATCAAGCGTCTGAGAGAATTTGCTGTTACAGAGGTACTCTATGGTGGCCATGAGACTCTGAATCCTGATGAAATTCCTGTAGGAACTGGTCTTGCTAAAAAGCTCATCAAACTTGCTCCTCCTAATTATGCAAATATTAAATTGCCGGTTGCTTCTCAGACTGTGCATCACAGACAATACAGAACCAACCGTGACTCTTTGTTGCCCATTCAGAATCTGATTCGTCAGTTGGAGAGTCAGAAAGTCATCAGCAAAACTCATTCACCTTTCAACAGTCCAGTGTGGCCTGTGCGAAAGCCGAATGGAGACTGGCGTCTGACAGTCGACTACCGAGCCCTGAATGAAGTAACTCCACCTATGAGTGCAGCAGTACCAGACATGATGGAACTGCAGTATGAGCTGGAATCCAAAGAGGCCAAATGGTATGCTACCATAGACATTGCTAATGCCTTCTTCTCTATTCCCATAGCAGAGGAATGCAGGCCTCAGTTTGCTTTCACCTGGAGAGGAATCCAGTACACTTTCAACAGATTGCCAATGGGCTGGATCCACAGCTCCAGCATCTGTCATGCAGTGATCCATGATGCTCTGGAGGAAGGTGGTGCTCCAGAACACATCCAGTTCATCGATGACATCATCGTCTGGGGTAAAACTGCTGAGGAAGTCTTCGAGAAAGGTAACAAAATCATTGACATTCTTCTGAATGCAGGTTTTGCCATCAAGCGAGACAAGGTGAAAGGACCTACCAGGGAGATCCAGTTTCTGGGAGTGCGGTGGCTGGATGGACGCCGACATATTCCAGTGGATGTGGTAAATAGAGTCTCTACCATGGCAAATCCCATGAACAAGCAAGAAACTCTACGTTTCTTGGGGATAGTGGGATTTTGGAGACTGCACATCCCTGGATACAGTCAGATTGTGAAACCTCTGTACGATGTGACTCAAAAGAGAAACCATTTCCACTGGGGACCTGAACAACAAGCAGCCTTTGACCAGATAAAGCAAGAGGTAGTTCAAGCAATGGGTCTGGGACCTGTCCGAGATGGTCCAGACATTAAGAACATTTTGTACACGGCTGCAAGTGACAATGGTCCAACCTGGTGCTTGTGGCAAAGAGCTCCAGGTGAGACACGTGGACGACCTCTTGGTTTCTGGAGTCGAGGTTACAGAGGTTCAGAGGCTAACTATACTCCAACAGGGAAAGAGATTCTAGCTGCCTATGAAGGAGTAAAAGCAGCTTCTGAAGTAATTGGAACTGAATCACAACTTCTCTTAGCTCCCAGATTACCAGTTTTGAATTGGATGTTCAAAGGCAAAGGTTCCACACCACATCATGCAACAGATTCCACCTGGTCTAAGTGGATGGCTCTGATAACACAGAGAGCTCGAATGGGAAATCTTGAAAGACCTGGTCTAGTGGAGGTGATCTCAAGTTGGCCTGAAGGTACCAACTGTACTAAACCTCCAGCAGAGAGAGTAGCTCGTGCCGAGGAAGCTCCTCCTTACAATGACCTATCTGATGACGAAAAGAAATATGCTTTGTTCACAGATGGTTCCTGTCGTCTTGTCGGGAACAAGCGAAGGTGGAAGTCTGCAGTGTGGAGTCCAACACGCCGAGTTGCAGAAGCAAAGGATGGAGAAGGAGAATCCAGCCAGTTTGCAGAGGTAAAAGCTGTCCAGCTAGCTCTCGACGTAGCTGAACGTGAGAGATGGCCAAAGCTTTATCTCTACACCGACTCATGGATGGTAGCCAATGCTCTGTGGGGTTGGCTAAAGAACTGGAAAAAGAGTGGTTGGCAGAGGAAAGGAAAGGCCATTTGGGCAGCTGACCTGTGGCAGGACATTGCTGATCGAATCGAGAGAATTCCAGTGAAGGTGAGACACATCGATGCTCACATTCCTAAGAGCAGAGCTACTGAGGAACAGCAACACAACCATCAGGCAGATTTAGCTGCCAGAGTTTCTCAAGTAGACATGGACTCTGATCTTGATCTCGACTGGAAACACCGAGGTGAGATATTCTTAGCTCGGTGGGCTCACGATTCGTCAGGACATCAAGGCAGAGATGCAACATACCAGTGGGCACGTGACAGATCCATAGACACTTCCATGGATGCTATCACACAAGTTATCCATGACTGTGACATTTGTGCTGCTATTAAGCAGGCAAAACGACTTAAGCCCTTATGGTATGGTGACAGATGGTCCAAGTACAAGTATGGTGAAGCTTGGCAAGTTGACTACATCACTCTACCACGCCCTCATTCTGGTAAGCAGTATGTGCTTACTATGGTAGAGGCAAACACTGGATGGTTGGAAACTTATCCAGTACCACATGCAACTGCACGCAACACCATTCTCGGTCTGGAGAGACAAATCCTGTGGAGACACGGAACTCCAGAGAGGATTGAGTCAGACAACGGAACTCATTTCAAAAACAACCTTGTAAAAAGTTGGGCCAAAGAGCACGGCATCGAGTGGATATTCCACATTCCCTACTATGCACCAGCTGCAGGGAAGATTGAACGCTACAACGGTTTGTTGAAGACCACTCTTAAAGCCATGGGGGGTGGATCTTTGAAAAACTGGGAAAAATATTTAGCACAAGCAACCTGGCTGGTAAATAGTAGAGGTTCAGTGAACCGAGCTGGACCTGCACACTCAGATCTGCTACAGAAAGTAGAAGGTGATAGAGTTCCTGTTGTTAAAGAAAATAATCTGTTAGGTAAAACTGTGTGGGTATTTTCTCCCTCGGGAGAGGCTAAACCTGTCCGAGGGGTGGTCTCAGCTGAAGGTCCGGGTCACACTTATTGGGTAATGCAAGAGAATGGTGAAATTCAGTGTATTCCACAAAGAAATTTGACTTTAGCTGAAAGAGTTTAATTTCAGAGTGTTGTACAGATACATCGCGCCCAAAGGAAGAATCCCTGAGGAATCAACAGTGCACAAACCCTGAGAACCCTGAGAACCCTGAGTCAACTGAGAGTCCCTGTTTACCTGTTTCCCTGTTTTCCCTTTTCTTCGCTTCGTCTGCGAAGAGACAAACTGTTTTCCATTTTTCTTGTTTCTTGGACTTCTGAATCATCTACACCTGAGGATAGCCGGAATGGACTATGAACTTTACTTACAAACTGTGGATATTGTTTTAGATTGGATGGACAGTATGAACAGCCAATGAAATTGTTTAGCAGGGGTGGATGCTTGCACTACCTCATTAAAAATATGTGGTGGAGTAGGAAGGTTCCCCCACACACACAAAAGAATTCCACAGCTAACTCAGCCGGAGAAGCAGATGAAAGCTGTATTTTACAAGCAGATATGGAATGCAATGAATATGTACAAAAATATACAATATTTACAATATATACAGAAATATACAGCAATGTATGTAGTACAGGAAACCTTTCCCCAACGCCCCCCTGCGGCCAGGGGGGTTCGGCCTTTTCCCCCTTCTCCCTCCCTACCACCCCCTTTTTCCCAAAAGGGTTAGAGAGAGAGAGAAAAGGAAGGTAATTAAAAGGGGAAAACTTTGTTAAAGCTCAAAGCGAATGCAAAGTTAGTTTTCTTATCTGGTTAGCAAGAATCGTAGAGAGAAACGAGCCAGCTCACAGTACAGGGGGAAGAAGAAGACGACTGACTGCCCTCCCCGACTGAAAGACTAAACAAGAAGCTACAGCCAGGTTCCACCAATGAAATTGGATTAGCATATCTCTTGTTTTCATTCTAATATCAAAACATTCGGCTAGAGTGTTCAGAAAGTGTCTCTTTCTTAAAGGCACAGCCTAAACCGGTCACAGGCAAGTACAATACACACAATGGTTTCAAGGTCAATGCCACTGAACACCTGTGATTCTTCAGAGACACAGTTCAGGATGCCCAGAGGCTCAGATGAAATGGTATGAAAATGAAGGAGAAAAACTATGTTTTTCAGCTGGGTCACGGAAGCCAAGAGTGTAATAAGGTAAGTCCTGTTTTCTGCATAGTACCCAGTAACTGGTTGATTCATTTGGTGTCTTTGAAGTGAAGGATGAACATCATGTTCTTTTGGTGCCTTTGCAATAAAATGCAAAGGGACGGTCAAGTGGAAAGCACACAAAGGAAAAAGCATCCAGATGAAAATGTTTCCAGACATGGCAAATTGTTACTTAGCTAAGTAAAGGCACAGTGAAATTCTAACTCAAGTGAAAACTAATGCCATTGTATGGCAGGCATTTTAATTGAAAAATCCTTCTCTTGAAAATTGTTAGACATAATTTTTAGCAGCAGTACAATAAACTGTTCCATTATAAAAGGCTTTAAAATTATGCCAAACTGTCACAACCAGTTATTTAATTCTAAGCAGGTAGCCCCATGCCTGCACTTTGATATGCTTGCAACAGCACCAGCTAGCCAGCAACAGGTCCAAAGCTAGGCAAAGTGATGTAGCAACAAGCCATCATATGGGTTTGGAAATGGGCAGACGCACAGCATTGGACCCTGACTAAGATGAGGAAGTCTGCAGGCAGACCAGGTGGTGGAGATTCCAGGGCTCTGCTTAGCACCAGTTTATCACCTGTGATCTGTCATTTAATGACCTTCCTAAGAGATAGGTCAGTTAGCTTCCTGGTACACATACCTTCCTTGACACACTAAAAAAAATGCATCCAGGACTCTGCCCTTTTCTACCTGCCAAGTTTTTGTTCCCCTTTTTTTGTTTTTAAAATATCATGCCCGTAGAGCAGATTTCTTATAAGACCTTAATGTCTTGTAGACACCCACTCCTCCAGGTTTCCCACTTAGGTAAACAGACACTACTAATTTGTTTATTAATTTGAAACAATACATTTTGAACACAAAAAGTCACAAAACATGTAGAATTTTCTTAGAAAATAATAGTAACTGCAACTGTCATTAATGATGGCAAATAGCCAGAATGATAGGGGTGACCTGTCAATTTCTTGGTCCAAGTATAGAAGAAAAGATGACAGAGACTCAACAACTGACCTCATATTACTGTCTTGAGAAGAAGGTTCTTTCAGCAACAAAGAACTCTCCATTTTGTCTGGACCATAAAGAGTCATCTTCTTCCTAGTCTCCTCCACTCGAAGTAAACTCAGAAATGTATCTCTAGTCAAATGTCAGTAGTGTCAGTTCATTATTTGGCTCTGTCAATACATGTCAGCAATATATCTCAGCAATATATGTCTTTCCAAATATAAATTAATATTTGGTGAAGTTTTGCTCTGCTCAATTACCTGTGTACATTTATTTACTTACAACTGATTGCTTGCTAATACTCACATATTGCTTGGAGAGAGTTCTAGAGTTTCATCCAAATATGTGAATCAAAACCTCCAGCAAGAGAAGAACTGGCTCTCATACCTTTTAGGATTAACAAATAGTTCTTGCCCTGCTAATGCCATTCTTAATTGGAGTAGCTGTGAGGAGCAATTAAGACTAAGCGGCCACTTGCTGAGGGCTGGTGGAAGAGACACTGCAGCTTGAGCCACTCATGTTCTCCAGATAAAGTGCAGTAGCCTTACTGTGCTTTAAACAAGATTATTATTTTTTTTAATGGATTAGTGTATTAACAGGGAATGACTCAGTTCACAGCAGGGAAATTAGTTTTGGGAGGGACTGTATTTTCTTATTTTTTACCTTTTTTAAAAAATCACTTCATAGGCTTAAATGCTCTTGACTGACAGCTCTGGACATGGCACTCTCCTATCCCAAAGAGAAGCAGTGACAGCTACAGCTGCAACAACCTTGTTGAACTGCCTCAGCTGTAGCTTGAAGAAGCTGTCCCAGGGCTAGAAAGATATTTTCCCATTTAGTTCATGCCCTGCCAGTCTGACAGCTAAATACTGGGTGCATGATTTAGAGGTGCAAATGAAATCTAGGTAACTATTCACATGTCATCTCAAATAATCCTGAGGTGTCTATCATGATGCCCATGAAATGTTCTTGCTTTTCCATGTGAGCCATACCTGTTGCCCATCCTTTATCATGATTAAAGTAAATGCCACCTGCAGTAAGCTGCAACCATATGGAGGAAAATTACAAGCCCTTATTTGAGAGAAAAGGTGTGAAGTGCAGCCTATGCCCAGATTTATGCCCCAAATATTGCCAAAAGTTGTCCCAACATGTTTTGCTCAAATTCGCCCCTTCCCTTTCCTTTCTGGAGTGGGTACTCAGCCCAGAGATGAGTAAACACAAGGCCCAGGCATCAGCCAGCTGGGGTAAAAAGCCCCACCTACCTTCCTGAAGTAAACAATATCATGCACCCACTGTATGGGATGCTCATGCTACCCTTGTGCTCCTTCCAAGTTTGGGCATAATTCTAGCCACATGCTTTGTCATAGGCTGAAAAGTACAACCAATGTTGACCATTGGCCCAATTCCATGCTTGAGTATCACAGTATCACAGTATTACTAAGGTTGGAAGAGACCTCAAAAATCATCAAGTCCAACCTGTAACCACAGACCTCACGACTAGACCATGGCACCAAGTGCCACATCCAGTCCCCTCTTGAACACCTCCAGGGATGGTGACTCCACCACCTCCCCGGGCAGCCCATTCCAATGGCGAATGACTCTCTCGGTGAAGAACTTTCTCCTCACCTCGAGCCTAAACTTCTCCTGTTGCAGCTTGAGACTATGTCCCCTTGTTCTGGTGCTGGTTGCTAGGGAGAAGAGACCAACCCCTTCCTGGCTACAACCACCCTTCAGGTAGTTGTAGAGAGCAATGAGGTCTCCCCTGAGCCTCTTCCTCTCCAGGCTAAACAATCCCAGCTCCCTCAGCCTCTCCTCATAGGGCTTGTTCTCAAGGCCTCTCACCAGCCTTGTTGCCCTTCTTTGGACACGTTCAAGTGTCTCGATGTCCTTCTTAAACTGAGGGGCCCAGAACTGGACACAGTACTCAAGGTGTGGCCTAACCAAAGCAGAGTACAGGGGCACAATGACCTCCCTGCTCCTGCTGGCCACGCCATTCCTAATGCAGGCCAGGATGCCACTGGCCTTCTTGGCCATCTGGGCACACTGCTGGCTCAGTATAGTATAAGTATACCCTAAATGGTAAACAAAGAGCATTTTGCTCTTGCTACTGCTCCTTGTTCATGCTTCTGCTATTAAGCTCCATTCACATGCAAGCATAATACCGGCCTCTGCAGTTCAGAGAGAAGCTAGCAACCCGGGAAAAGCCGACGTGCCTCAGTTTGCCTGGAAGCCTGCAGAGTCCTTCACAAGCAGATCTGCAATTACAACCAGCCCTACATTGTATCTCCCAGTCCCGCCGTAGGAAAAGCTGCCACCATGCCTTAAAGGGACTGAGACCCTGTTGGTAAGATTTGCCATTGCGGGGAGGAACCTAGCCTGAACCTCAGCAGTTCCAAGTATCTGCTATAGCTACAAGGCAGCAGACCTGTGACCCAAAGCCCTTTGTGTGCCCACTCTCAATGGAGAACCCTGCAGTCACAGGAGAGGGGAGCTGCCTGTACCTCTCCACAGCCCTGTAAGTCAAGAGCTGACCCAGGACCACCTGTGAGCATCCCGTACAGTTTCACAAAGGACCGTTCCATAACCTTAGAAATGGGAACACAGTTGCCGCTGAGAAAATTGGCCACTCGCTCACTTTCGAACTGAGCCAGGATAAAAGCTGCGCTGCTCTGCACCACCACCCCGCCACGTTCTCCAGGAGGAGCTGCCTGAGCCCATTCCAGGGGAACCTGCCCAATCACCAGAAGTCTATACCACAGTAGCTTCCAGCTATGCCCCCCTCCACCCCGTGCAGCTGCAGGAGGAGAAAGCTGCCAAGTATTCTTCCACAACATCCTTACAGACAGGAGGTCCACACAACTCCCAGTGCCACTTCAAAAGCCTAAGTGCCTGAGGATTTGTCTAAGCAAATTTCGTGTCACACACCAGGAATTTTTAGCATGAGTTTTCCTCTGAAAGGTTTGGAAATAGGTAATATATCAACCCACAATGCTATGGACACATCCTTCTTACTTTCTGTGTTCATTTTCTCTGTCCTGGTTACTAATTCTGTTCAGTGATTTAACTTTTCATTTTAGTGTTTTCTAAGTAGCTGCACTTTAAGAAGTCAACAACATGTTTTCTCAGCCAGGGTCTTCTTCTAGCAGTGACAAGTTTCAGTAATGTTTCTGGTTAGTACCAAGGATTGGTATGCAGGCAAAGGTCACTGCTACATCTCATGTACTATGTTGGGGATGTGGAGTAATAGGCCTGACCTGCATTTAAGTGACCCTAAACTGACCAGCTAGGTATTCCATTGACCAGATGGATGTTCCATTCTTGTTCCCAGTTAATGAGAGTCAGCTCAGGCTGACTAAGCTTTTGGAACTGTCTTGAAAATTCATAGGGAACCCGAAAGAGCAAATTTAAAAATACACATGGTGTTAGATTATGTAGGAGAAAAATTAGAGAGGCAAAGGCCCAGTTGGAACTGAAGCTGAACACCTCTGTGAAAGATAGTAAAAAGCATTTTTTACAAATATATTAACACTAAAAAGAGGGGTAAGAAGAACCTGCACTCCTTATTGGACCTGGAGGGGAACACTGTGACTGAAGATGAGGAAAAGGCTGAGGTCCTGAACACCTTCTTTGCCTCAATTTTTAACAGCAAGGCAGGAGGAGTTCAGGACGAGTGGCCTCCTGAGCTGGGTGCTGAGGTCAGGGAGCAGTGTAATGCCCCAGAAATCCATGAGGAATTAGTTCGGGACCTGCTGAGCCGCTTGGATACTCACAAGTCCATGAGACTGGATGGGATCCATTCTAGGGTGCTGAGAGAGCTGGCAGGTGAGCTGGCCAAGCCGCTCTCCATCATTTTCCTCCAGTCCTGGCTCACCGGAGAGGTCCCAGATGACTGGAAACTGGCCAGTGTGGTCCTCATCCACAAGAAGGGTCAGATGGAGGAACCCGGAAACTCCAAGCCAGTCAGCGTAACGTCAGTGCCAGGGAAAATTAAGGAGCAGATTATCCTGGCGGCAATAACTGTGCACCTGCAGGATGGCCAAGGGCTCAGGCCCAGCCAACATGGATTTAGGAAGGGCAGGTCCTGCCTCTCCAACCTGATCTTCTTCTATGATCAGGTGGTCCGCCTGGTGGATGTGGGGAGGCCTGTGGATGTGGTCTACCTGGACTTCAGCAAGGCCTTTGACACTGTCCCCCACAGCAAACTGCTGGCTAAGCTGTCACCTTGTGCCTTGGAGAGCAACACTGTGTGCTGGGTTAGGAACTGGCTGGAGGGCTGAGCCCAGAGAGTGGTGGTGAATGGTGCCACATCCGGCTGGCAGCCAGTCACTAGTGGTGTCCCCCAGGGATCAGTGCTGGGCCCCATCCTCTTCAATGTCTTCACTGATGATCTGGATGAGGGGATTGAGACAGTCATCATCAAATTTGCAGATGACACCACGTTGGGAGCAGATGTTGATCTGTTAGAGAGCAGAAGGGCTCTGTAGAGAGACCTTGACTGACTGGACAGATGGGCAGAGTCCAACATGATGGCATTCAACAAATCCAAGTGCTGGGTGCTGCACTTTGGCCACAACAACCCCATGCAGAGCTACAGGCTGGGGACAGAGTGGCTGGAGAGCAGCCAAACAGAATGGACCTGGGGGTGCTGATTGACCGCTGCCTAAACATGAGCCAGCAGTGTGCCCAGTTGGCCAAGAAGGCCAATGGCATCCTGGCCTGCATCAAGAATAGTGTGGCCAGCAAGAGCAGGGAAGTCATTGTACCATTGTACTCAGCACTGGATAGGCCATACCTTGAGTACTGTGTCCAGTTCTGGGCCCCTCGGTTTAGGAAGGACATTAAGACACTTGAACGTGTCCAGAGAAGGGCAACAAGGCTGGTGAGAGGCCTTGAGCACAAGCCCTATGAGGAGAGGCTGAGGGAGCTGGGGTTATTTAGCCTGGAGAAGAGGAGGCTCAGGGGAGACCTCATTGCACTCTCCATCTACCTGAAGGGTGGTTGTAGCCAGGAAGCGTTGGCCTCTTCTCTCAGGCAACCAGCACCAGAACAAGGGGACACAGTCTCAAGCTGCAACAGGGGAAGTTTAGGCTCGAGGTGAGGAGAAATTTCTTCACGGAGAGAGTCATTCGTCATTGGAATGGTCTGCCCAGGGAGGTGGTGGAGTCACCATCCCTGGAGGTGTTCAAGACGGGGCTGGACATGGCACTCAGTGCCATGGTCTAGTCATAAGGTCTTGGGTGATAGGTTGGACTTGATGATCTTTGAGGTCTCTTCCAACCTTGGTGATACAGTGATACTGTGATACTGGTGTTTCATGGTGACTGGGCCAGAAGACATCGCTGTTCCTTGCAGAGGTCAGGGACAAAACAGCCATGATACTGTTGCTCTTGTGTAAATCTGGAAAGAATCTAGTTTTATACACTGCAATATACTCAACAGCAATATTACTTCCAGTTGGGCTCTGTTACTGTTGCTAGTAGCAGCTGGAGTTTAGCTGGCTGTTTTCTCCTGAAGAATCTGTGTAAAGATAGTATGTTTACAAAAATTACTGTTTTTTTCAACGTCTTATGCTCAATAGGTTTTGCCTGACTTTTCTAAATATAGAAGTGTATGCTTTGTGGTGAGTGCTCAGTGTTCTGTTCAGACTCACAATGCTGCACCAGAATGGTGCCCTTCATAAACTCCTTGCATGCAAATTACTTCCACAGCCTTCCTCACTCTCAGTTGCATCAACTAATTAGTGAAACAAATTCTTTAATAAGTGAAACAAAAGTGCAGCAGAAGATTGATTTCCACTGGTTGTGTTCTTTTTCATTCATACAACTTTCAGTTTTAAGCCTGAAGTGAACAGGACTCAGACATATTTGAGTAATTTTACTGTCTGAAGATCCAAGAATATGTTTTTTCTAATGAACACAGCTTTCTCCAGGTACATCAGTTCACTAAACCTAAATATCCTTCTTCAAAACATCTTGGGCTGGTGCTGACCCCAGAGATGGATTCTGTGTTCTTAACAGCTCCTGTCAGGAGACCTGGAGTGGTGGAGGTAGTATCATGGGGTCCAGGGATGGTCCAGGAGCTGGACTCCCAGCCCTCCAGTAAGTGCTGCTGGCCTGTCTGTGCCAAACAAGGAGGGCAGGGTGTGCCAGATGCCTCTCAACAGCACTCCCTTTCTGTGTCCCAGAGCCATGGGAGATTTCCAGGGCTTCTGTCCCTAGTGAAGCCAACACTGGCAGTCATTACAATGGCAGGCTGCTGGTTTGAAGGAGCCAGTGGTTCACATGAAATTTGGGTCAGAGAAAGTAAAGCAAAAGACTACAAATCCATAGAGCTTTACACCTGGTTTCAGAGCAGTTCTTATATCCTTCCAAGGTGTGGAAATCACATTGTCTCCTCTAGCCTTAAGCTTTAAGAGACTAGGGGGAATCTTAAATACACATGCAAATACTTATGGCTCTGATCCTGCAATTTATAATGCTTAGGTAGACTGCTGTGCTCAAGTGGAACACCATTAACTTTAATGTGAATTTCAGCCATGCATTTTAAATTACCAAATCAGAGGCTGAAATTACAGACACTAAGCAGCAAGCGTTGCCTACTGTATCTTCTACAATGATGCATAGGTAGTAAGCATTAAAAAAGAATGATAAAACCATGCAAACAATATAACAGTGATAACAGCAATAATAATGATGCTTACAAAAGAACAGATTATAATGCTGCCTACAACATTCAGTTTCAATTTTCTTCAAGAATAAAAAACATGCCGGCTTGGAGTAAACGAAGATTTGTGAGCCACAATGCAATCGATTGAGCCTGGTTTGAGAATATACTTCCTGGGATATTGAATTATTTAGCTAATTATGTAACAATTTTGTGTAGAGTTGCTTGACAAATAAACATTTTTATCACTCACACAGCTCTCAAATTGCATTTCATGCATAAGTGAAGGCCTTTTTTGAGGCTATAGGGAGATGGCTCAGATTCACCAGATTCAGAGACCCTCAGCACCTATGTTTGCCCAAACTTTCAGGGCATGTTGTTAACCATCCTCACTATTAAAAACAGAGAGTAATTTGAATTCAATTGGCCTCAGTGTAACTGTGTCTTTTTATTGCATCTTTTGCTGGGAGACTTTCAGCACCTACCATATTCTCTATTTTCTCCCCTGTTCTCTCTTTTCTCCCCTGTAGGTATGCATACTTTAAACCCAAGTAATTTTTCACTGTTGATTTTGGTAAGATAAATAGCTCAGTCTTGTTACGGGGTGCTTCAAACACCCCTTTCCCCATCTCCATCAGGGGAGGTTTGAATGGGAAAGACAAAGGCAAGAAATTGCCTTCCAAGGTGTGAAATTGCCTTCCAAGGTGTGAAATTGCCTTCCCCTTCCCCTGGGGACAGGGAAATGGTACCCATTCTTCCCAACGGGGTGGAGGTCCCTTACAAGGTATTTACCAGTGTGAGAAGTCCACTAGGTTTGGAAACTATTGGAGAGCTCTGCAGAGGGATCTTGACAGGGTGGACAGATGGGCAGACTCCCAACACCATGAGATTTAACACATCTAAGTGCCAGGTTCTACACACTGGACACAACAACCCCATGCAGTGCTACAGGCTGGGGACAGAGTGGCTGGAGAGCAGCCAGGCAGAGAGGGACCTGGGGGTACTGGTTGATAGTAGGCTGAACATGAGCCTGCAGTGTGCCCAGGTGGCCAAAAAGGCCAGTGGCATCCTGGCCTGTATCAAGAATAGTGAGGCCAGCAGGAGCAGGGAAGTCATTGTGCCCCTGTACTCATCACTGGTTAGGCCACACCTTGAGTCCTGTGTCCAGTTCTGAGCCCCTCATTTTAGGAAAGATGTTGAGTTACTGGAACATGTCCAGAGAAGGGCAACAAAGTTGGTGAGGGGTTTGGAGCACAAGCCCTATGAGGAGAGGCTGAGGGAGCTGGGGTTGCTTAGCCTGGAGAAGAGAAGGCTCAGGGGAGACATTATTGCCGTCTACAACTGCCTGAAGGGAGGTTGTAGCCAGGAGGGGGTTGGTCTCTTCTCCCAGGCAACCAGCACCAGAACCAGGCACAGTCTCAAGCTGCACCAGGGAGGTTTAGGCTGGAAGTTAGGAAGAAATTCTTCATAGAAAGAGTGACTGGCCATTGGAATGTGCTGCCTGAGGAGGTGGTGGAGTCACCATTACTGAAGGTGTTTAGGAAGAGACTAGATGGGGCACTTGATGCCATGGTTTAGTTGATTACATAGTGTTGGATGATAGGTTGGACTCTATGATCTCAAAGCTGTCTTCCAAACTGGTTAATTCTATTCTATTCTATTCTATTCTATTCTATTCTATTCTATTCTATTCTATTCTATTCTATTCTATCCTATGATTAAGCAGGGTTCTTCGCACCTGGTATACCTTGGTCTTGGCCACATTGTGTGGAAAACACCTTAAATAGAGTGACCAGAAAGCAATCAGGGCTCTTGCCTTCTGTCCTGAATGGACATAAAAGCCTCAAAAATGCTCTGAACCAGACAATGAGGCATGAGCTAGTCGGTCCGTTTTTTCAGGCTTGCCTGAACATGTTTTAGAGCCAGAATGAGCCAGGTGGGGTGTGCTTTTGACCATGTTTGGAAAGAAGGCTTTCTATAGGTTGCAATATCAGGGTTTTATCCCTAGATCTGTGTTGCTACTGGCCATTATTGTCTCGGGAAATCTATAAGTACCTGAAGGGTTAAATCTTGGAGAGCTGAGCTCCAAGTACTGCTGGCCTGATAAGAGGGGATAGTGTTGGCTTTGATGGCTTGTGAATTACGGTCCAGCATTTGGAGGAGGGCATACATTTGATGATGAATGGTTGTTACGACTGGAGTGTGTAAGACTTGAGACATACCAGATTGTTATAACAGAGTCCCTGTTCCAGTAGTAGGCTGCTTTTTTGTATTGTATAAGCTTTTATAAAGAAGGATTTTGTGTAATAAACTGGACACCTAGCCTGCATCAGGCTGAGTCCCGTCTCTTAATCGCGGCAAGTACCAGCCCAAAGAGCCTGAGCTGGGCCTTGCAATTTTCCACGCTTTGAAGGAACCACAAGCTTCTCTTGGAAGGTGAACTGTGTTTCAGTTTACCCAGACAGGACAGCAAAGACTCCTCGCTGTTTTAGCGTTGTAAAGCCTAGAAGCAGATTGATATGTCTTCCTGGGCCAAGAGGTGAAACCCCATAGGAGCTGAGTCCCCGGGACGGTTTCATTTGACTGGAGCAAGGAGCGAGCGCTGCTGCGAAAGGATTGCATCAGAGGAGCCTCTTTTCTACAAAGCTTTCAGCTACAAATCCTTCGGGATCAAATCCTGCCTCAGCAACAAGTTGCTGACACCAACGGAAAGTGAAACTCTGCTCCTGCAGCTTCCACGTGGTCAGCACCATTTTGGTTTGTCTAGATCTTAACATGTGCCATGAGGTATCAGGATCAGTGAGTAAGTACAATACCTGATTTTTATAAGCATCTATTGAAGGTCTGTTGCCCTGGGGAATTCTGGAGTTCCCCCCCACCGTTGTGGGCAATCAGCAGCTTCATTGCTGAGGTTCCTTTTCTTTACAGTTTGAAGTGCTGTTTGTTGTTTCTGGATTTTTTTGAACCTGTTGTTTAGATTGTTACTTGTTCCTGCTGGTGAGGTATCTGTTCCACGACCAAACACCTGGAACGTGTAAATAAGTTTTATTTAATATTTTTTGCTGGATTTTTTATGATTAATAAAATTATTAACCTTATCATTTATTTTGTAATTGTTATAATTAATTTTATAATTTATTTTAATACTAAAATTATTAGCTTTATTAATCGCTCCGCTTATTGAATATTAAAATATCCTCTTTATTGACTATAACACCTTCATCTTGCTCCATTTTCCGCTCTCATCTTGGACTCACTCTGCATTCGTGGTGAAACTGGAGAAACCAGGACTTGGACTTGGCTTCTCCCTGGACCTGCCTGCCTGAGGGTTCTGTTCCATGCCTGCCATGAAACTGCAGCTTTCTTGCACTGCTCAGACAGTGCTGCTGCCACGAGTTTCCTCTCTTGGCAGCAGTGTCTAAAGACACTGATTCTGGTGGGTCCCTTTTCATAGAATCATAGAATCAACCAGGTTGGAAGAAACCTCCAAGATCATCCAGTCCAACCTATCACCCAGCCCTATCCAATCAACTAGACCGTGGCACTAAGTGACTCATCCAATTTTTTCTTGGAGATCTCCAGGGACAGTAATTCCACCACTTCCCTTGCCAGACCATTCCAATGGCAAATTACTCTTTCTGTGAGGAACTTCTTCCTAATAACCAGCCTGAACCTGCCTTGGCACGACTTGAGACTGTCCCCTCAATCTGTTGTTGGTTGCCTGGAAGAACAGACCAACCCCCACCTGGCTACAACCACCGTTCAGGTATTTCTAGAGAGCAATGAGGTCTCCCCTGAGCTTCCTTTTCTCCAGGCTAACAAACCCAGCTGCCTCAGCCACAGGGCTTGTATTCCAGGTCCCTCACCAGCTTTGCCACACTTCTCTGGGCACATTCAAGTGTCTCTATATCTTTCTTAAATTGAAGGGCCCAGAACTGGACACAGGACTCAAGGTGTGCCCTAACCAGTGATGAGTACAGGAGAAAAATGACCTCTCTTGTCCTGCTGGCTACACTATTCCTCATACAGACCAGGATGCCATTTGCCTTCTTGGCCACCGTTGCACACTACTGGCTCATGTTCAGCCTACTGTCAACCAGTATGCCCAGGTCCCTCTCTGCCTGGCTGCTCTCCAGCCACTCTGACCCCAGCCTGTAGCACTGCATGGGGTTGTTGTGATCAAAGTGTAGAACCCGCCACTTGGACTTGTTGGCAGGTTGGCATTAGAATCTGCCCACCCATCCAGCCTGTAAAGGTCAATCTGCAGAGCCCTCCAACACCTCCTAACTGCGTATCATCTGCAAATTTACTGATGGTGGACTCAATCCCCTCATCCAGATCATCAATAAAGATAATGAGCAGGATTGGGCCCAGCACTGATCCCTGGGGACACCACTAGTGACTGGCCTCAGTTGGACGTGGCACCATTCACCACCAGCCAAATCTTGACCCATTTCAGTGTGCTACCAGCTTTGCAAGGAGTTTGTTGTGGCTGATGGTATCAAAGGCTTTGCTGAAGTCCAGGCAGACTACATCCACAGCCTTCCCCACATCCACCCAGTGGTCACCTGATCATACAAGGAGATCAGGTTGGTCAGGCAGGACCTGCCCTTCTTAAATCCATGCTGGCTGGGCCTGATCCCTTGGCCATCCCATAAGTGCTGTGTGATTGCACTCAAGGTGACCTGTTCCATAATCTTGCCTGGCACTGAGGTCAGGCTGACAGGCCTGTAGTTTGCAGGTTCCTCCTTCTGGCCCTTCTTGTGGATGGGCATCACACTGGCCAACTTCCAGCCTTTAGGGATCTCTCCAGTGAGCCAGACTGTTGAAAAATGATGGAGAGCAGCTTGGCCAGCTCATCTACCAGCTCTCTCAGCACCCTAGGATGGATTCTATCTGGTCCCATGGACTTGTGGGCATCCAAGTGTCTCGTCAGGTCCCCTACTGCTTCCTCCTGGATTACAGGGGAACTACACTGCTCCCTGGCTCCATCTGCCAGCTCAGGAGGCCAGTTGTCCTGAAGACAACCTGTCCCACTATTGAAAATTAAGGCAAAGAAGGTATTTAGTACCTCTGCCTTTTCCTCATCTTTTGTTATTATATTCCACTCTGCATCCAATAAAGAGTGGAGGTTGTCCTTGCCCCTCCTTTTGCCATTAATATATTTATATAAACAGTTTTGATTCTCCTTTACAGCAGTGGTCAGTCTAAGTTCTAAATGGGCTTTTTCCTCTCTAATTTTTTTGCTCCATGACCTAGCAACATCCTTAAACTCTTCCTGGGATATCTCCCCTTTTTTCCAAAGGTGATATGCCCTCCTTTCCCCCCTTAATTCCTTTAGAAGATCCTTGCCCATTAAGTCCGTCTGTCTCCCTCATCAGCTCATCTTACAGCACATTGGCACAGCCTGTTCCTGTGCCTTCAAGAGTTCTTTCCTGAAGTAGGTCCAGCCCTCCTGGACTCCTTTGTTTTTAAGGGCTGTTTCCCAAGGAACTTTCCAAGTTAGCTCTTTAAATAAGCTGAACTCTGCCCTTTGGAAGTCCAGTGTGGAGGTTTTTTTGATGCCCCTCCTGGTTTCACCATATATTGAAAACTCATTTCATGGTCAGTGGACCCCAGACAGCCTTTGACCACCACATCTCCCACCAGCCCTTCTCTATGTGTAAACAGCAGGTTGAGCAGGGCTGCAGTCCTGGTAGGCTCATGTAACAGCTGGGATAAGAAACTGTCCTCCACACACTCTAGGAACCTTCTAGACTGTCTCTGCAGTGTTAAATTCCCAGCAGATGTCTGGCAGGTTAAAATCACCCACGAGAACACGGGCAAGTGTTCTTGAGGCAGCCTCCAGCTGCTTAAAGAATAATGAATCAACATCTTCTTTCTGGTTGGGTGGTTGTCCTGGTTTGAGGCCAGGCAGACCCTCTCTTGCCCCTGAGAGGGGCAAAAGAATGATACTCTCACAAATGAGTTGCAGAAGTGATGGACAGTTTAAATGGAAAAGCAATTAGTGTTTTACAGAAATTACAAGCACAGTGACAAAAGAAATCCCCAAGTATTTCCTAGTACTCCCCTATAGCATACTCAAAAGCCTCCCAAACACGTCCCTTCTCCCTGCCTGAGGTTATACCCAAAACCCCCAGGGCTCTTTCTTCCTCCCCCTGCTAGGCTAGTCTCAGGCTGGCCAGGTCTGAGAGTGCTCCTCCCTCTTCTCCTCCTGGCATTAGGCCCAGCCAGGCCTAAGAGGTCTTGAGATAACTCCCCACCATTACCTGACAGGGAGCATCTCCCAGGAGGAAGACAAAGACTTTGCAGATGGATTTATAGGGCGCAGGATATTATGGGCATGAAATACACTATTTCCTGTGTCCACCTACTGGGCTGGACCCTCAGGACACTAGAGGTAAGCTTGTGTGGCAGGGACAGGAGACACCCAGCCTAAACTGCCACAGTGGTCTATGACAGGGATTTGTGCCATGTTATCCACAAATTGGATTATAAAACCTGCAGTTCTAGAGCTTGCCACCTCAGACTGCAAGCTGCAAGGCAACTGCACCAACATTGGCTAGCTCTGTGATGTGCTGTGATCTTTAGAAGAGGAACGAGGGCTCCTGGAGACAAGGAGACTGAGGGAGAAAAAAGGGGAGAAGTGACCCAACCTCACTCAGAGGTGCTCACAAGGTTGCCTGACGGAGCGATGTGGCTGGGGGCATTCCCGGAGAAGCTGCAGGAAATTTAAACCCAGGTGACACCAGCAGAGGCTCTCAGGCTGCAAGGCAAGAACTTTCTCACTAGTTGCAGCCCAGTGAATGGGGTCCGAGAGGGAAGGGCATGGTCAGGCAGCTGGGAGCCCCAGGCCATTGATGCAGGCAGGCTAACAGGCACAGGGAGTGCAAATAGTGACTGAGTGTACCCCAGGGACTCCTTTTGAATTAGCCTAGTTGGAACCCAGTGAGTGGGTTGCAAGGTATCCCAGGGGCTCCTTTTGAATTAACTCTGTAATTGGCATGAGCAGGATGTGTGGGCAGAACACAAGGTGCTTCAGTCTTACTGAAGGCATAATGGTGGCTGCTCAGAGGAGGAAGATTGTGCTCTCTGCACCTACCAAAATGGATATTGGCATCCAGGCCATAGATTGTGAGGAATGCCACAGCCTTTTACAGGCAACAGGGGGCAACACCACATATGGGAGTGTGAGGTGTAAGCAGGTTTTTGACCTACTTAGCCAGTTGACACAGCTGCAGGATGAGATGATGGAGCTCAGTGAAGACGTGAGTAGGTTAAGAAGCATCAGGGAGAGTGAAAGGGAAATGGATAACTTTCACAAACTTATCTTTACAAATACAGAACAGGATTTGACTCTTAGTGGAGCAGAGGATTTGATATCCTCTCATCAGCCAACCTCCAACCTTCCTGCAGTAACTCACATGCGCAGGGTCAATGGGAACAGGTAGCTACCCGATGAAACAAACAATACAAATGGGGCAAATGTACACGCCTTCATGAAGCACACCACCCACAGTGTCCTTGCATAACAGGTATGAGGCCCTGCATGAGGAACTGGTTGTGCACAAGGATGAGGGCTCACAAAGGCCAAAATTGCCACAAAGGCCAGAGGTACCACCAAGGCTGACCCACCTCAGGCCAGCCATAACAACTGACCCTGAAAAGAAACATCAAAGGGTCATTGTTGTAGGTGACTCCCAGTTGAGGGGAGCAGAGGCCCTGATATGCAGACCAAACCCACTGCATAGAGAGGTCTGCTGTCACCCTGGTGCCCAGGTAAAGGATGTAGTAGGTAAATTTCCTACCCTTGCAAGTCCTTCAGACTATTGCCCACTTCTGTTTTTTCATGTGGGTAGTGATGATGCAGCAGTGAGAAGCTCACAATCAATTAAAAGAGACTTCAGGACCTTGGGGCAATGCTAAAGGGATCAGGAGCTCAAGTTGTGTTCTCCTCCATTCCTCTGACATTGATGATGGACGAGGGAACATTTAGGAAGAGCCAACAGGTCAGAACATTTAGGAAGAGCCAACAGGTCAATCCATGGCTCTGGGACTGGTGTCATAGATATGCTTCATAAAATATCTGTGGGAGTAAATCCCTTCAGGACTATGATTTTCAAATAATATATATTATTTCCATAGGAACATACTGCCCATTGCAAGTTTTCATTTAAAAGCCATAATGTAGTTACCTCAAGAAGCTGCCCTAACTCCAGCATATGTCCTTACCTTTGAAGAGAGCAGCATGACCCTAGAGAATTAAAATTATGTCTGCCTGCCATTAAAGAGATTTTCATTACAAAGCTGTTTTGATAGGGCCAAGCTACAAGGAAGAGTCCATTTCTATAAGCACAAAAACTTCAATGACAGTCAAGCAGCTGAAGGAGGAAAGAACTCCTCTTTGTTAGCAAACTGGTGTGTCTTTGGCAAGTGCTATAGATTTATCTACATCTCAGTGTTTACTTCACCTTCACTGTAAGCAAAACTAGCTGTAAGTTTTCTCATTTACTTAATGACAGCACTGATTTGCAGAAGACTTGTTGACAACAGAGTTCGGAATCAATGCGGACGACCAATATGATCTAAGTATTGTTCAGTTTAATTAGGAAACCTCTACAGCCTATATAGACACACAGACTCACAGAACATGGTTAGCATAACTTCATTGGTTCCCCACAATTGTCCACACGCCTTACTGTTATACATTATTGGTTAAACTACTAATATCAGACCAAGTTGTTGATCGTCATATGCATCATGCTATTCCAAGACAACTCTTTGTGTTTACAGCTACCAGTACTTTGTTTTAGTTACACACTGCTAGCACAGCACTGTGTTTCTAAACAGCTAGTTACTTCTACACTTATGGTAAGCATGGCCTACCACTATATCAAGCTCTAAGCTTATATTACCAGATTGCTCACATTACTTATTGCTATGATTGCCACAAAGGCACACCTGGTTTTGTGTTACTCCCTCCAAAATGCACATAACCAATTAAACTCTGGAAATACATGCTCTCACCTCTATCTCTACAGACCAAAATTTCTTTCCTCCAGATGACTAATGCAAAAGGAAAACAACATACTCTTATACTGACCTAATAGTTGTTTATTGGTAACATCCAGATACATTATTATTATTTTCTTAATATTTAAAACTTTTCTGTCTTAAAGAGTTATTTACTATGGTATGTAGCTGTATTCCCCTGCAATATATTGATTTGTGGAAGTAGTATATGTTAAGTATTAGGAAGGGTGTAGCCATTGCTTCCCCTTAAATAGATTGTAAATAGCTAGTGAAAGATTCTACTGTGTTCAGATATTCATCCTCAATACAACACAATGCACCATCTGAGAAGCGATAAAGGAATGGAGCTGACTATCCAACTTCTGAAGATCCTTTTTTGGCTGAGACCCCAGCGCGTGGCTGAGAGCAGGCAGCAGCTCGGAGCTCGGCTCGGAGAGATTGCTTTCCCCTTTGCTTTCCTTGCTTTTCGGGAGGTAAGGGGCTGGTGGCTCGGGACCTCCTGGAGAGGGGAGGAGGGGCGGCAGGCTCGGGTTGCCTACGTGCCTGAGGGCAGTGACGTAGCAGGGGGAGGGGTTGCCGTAGAAACCGCGGCAAACCAAACAGACCCCAGCGCGTGGCTGAGAGCAGGCAGCAGCTCGGAGCTCGGCTCCAAACCAAACATACCCCAGCGCCTGGCTGAGAGCAGGCAGCAGCGAGGAGCTCGGCGCCTGCCTCCTTACTGACAGAAAAAAAAAAAAAAAAAAAAAAAAAAAAAAAAGGCCGGGTGGCAAGGGAGATTTAGAGGGTGATTCAGAGGGTGATTCAGAGGGTGACTACTGGTTGGTTACTACTAGAAGTAAGGCTAGTAGAAGAACAGCTAGTAAGGCTAGTAGAAGAACAGTTGGCACCCAAACAGAGGCCACTCACAAGCATGCAGGTGTTCAGGCAGGTGGCTGCAGTGAGTGCTGGGACCTGGCACTCAATATGGAGGATGGAAGGAACAACTCCTGTGTGAGTTGTGAGCAGATCAGCGATCTGATGAGCATGGTGGCTGAACTAAAAGAAGAGGTAGAAAGGCTTAGAGCTATAAGAGACAGTGAAAGGAACACTGACTATCCTCACAATCTAACTTTTACCAAACCAGAACAGGGGGTAACTCTCAGTGGAGCAGGGAGTTTGATACCTACCCATCAGCTAGCCTCTCAGCCCCCTGCAGTAACCCACATGAGCAGGGCCAATGGGAGCAGGTCTCTGCCCGACGGAAGAAGGGCAGACGGAGCAAGCGTGCTACTTTGAGCAGCATGCTGCCTACAGTGAAGGTTCAGAATAGGTATGAGGCTCTACAGGAGGAGCAGGTCATAGGTGAGGATGAGGACTCAAGGAAGACAGAAGCTGCACCAATGACAGGTTCCCTCAGGCCAGCTATCAAAACTAGTCCAGAAAGGAAACCTCGTAGGGTCATCGTTGTAGGAGACTCCCTACTGAAGGGGGCAGAGGGCCCAATATGCAGACCAGACCCATTTCATAGGGAGATCTGCTGCCTCCCTGGTGCCCAAGTAAAGGACATAGTAGGCAAAATTCCCGAACTTGTGAGCCCTTCAGACTACTACCCACTGCTGGTCTTTCAGGTGGGTAGTGACGATGCAACAATGCGAGGCTCACGGTCAATTAAAAGAGATTTCAGAACGTTAGGGCACCTGCTAAAGGGGTCAGGATCTCAAGTAGTGTTCTCTGCTATCCCTCTAACGTCAGTGATGGATGAGGGAACATTGTGGAAGAGCCAACAGGTCAATTCATGGCTCAGGGACTGGTGCCATCGGCAGGGATTTGGGTTCTACAATCATGGTTTGGTTTTCAAGGCAGCAGAGCAAAAAACAACTTATGGGACACACTTGTCCCAGAGGGGGAAAAGGATCCTGGGGCAGGAATTGGCAGGGCTCATAGACAGGGCTTTAAACTAGATTTGAAGGGGGGAGGGGTTGGTGGTCTCCTGCTGGCCTGTGACAAGCAGGGGGGCAGCTCACCTGAGGTGGAGGGATGGAGAGCCAGTAGGGGCTCTCAGCTTGCTGCCCTGAGGCAAGACACAAATGACACACCAGGACACCCTGTGGAAACCAAGGGGAGTTGGCACAGGAGGACGACAGGGCCAGCCCAGCTGAAGTGCTTCTATGCAAATGCACGCAGCTTGGGCAACAAACAGGATGAGTTAAGGGCCACCGTGATGCTGGGACGCCATGACATAGTGGGCATCACCGAAACTTGGTGGGACGACTCCCACGACTGGAACGTAGGGATAGATGGGTATAAGCTTTTTAGGAAGGATAGGCAGGGAAGGAGAGGAGGAGGTGTTGCCCTCTATGTCAACAACCAGCTGGAATCAGCAGAACTCCACCTGGGGAGGCTTGATGAGTCGGTTGAAAGTTTATGGGTTAGAATTAAAGGCAAGACAGGGGAAGGAGATATTACTGTGGGGGTCTCCTACAGGCCACCTGACCAGCAGAACCAAGCAGATGAGGCTCTGCACAGGCAAATAGAAGCGGCTTCCAGGTCACAAGCCCTGGTCCTCATGGGGGATTTCAACCACCCTGACATCTGTTGGAGGGACAACACAGCAAAGCATCAGCAATCCAGGATGTTCCTGGACTGCATAGAAGACAACTTCCTCCTCCAAATGGTAGAGGAACCAACAAGAAAAGGTGCTACGCTGGACCTTGTTCTCACCAACAGGGAAGGGCTGGTAACAAATGTGAGGCTCAGAGACGGCCTTGGCTGCAGTGACCATGAAGCAGTTGAATTTAATCTCCTCAGGGCAATCAGGAGGACATATTCTAAGCTTACGACCCTAGACTTTAGGCGTGCAGACTTCGATCGCTGCAGGGATCTGCTAGCCAAAGTGTCGTGGGATGAAGCCCTGGAGGGAAGAGGGACCCAGGACAGCTGGTCAGTATTCAAGGACCACCTCCTCTGTGTCCAGGAGCTATGTATACCTATAAGGAGAAAAGCAGGAAGGAATGCTAGGAGGCCTGCCTGGATGAACAAGGAGCTGCTGGACACACTATCACGTAAAAAGAAACTCTACAGGAAGTGGAAGGAAGGACAGATAGAACAGGGGGTATATAAGGAAGCTGCCCGAGCAGCAAGAGGCCTGGTTAGGAAAGCCAAAGCAGAGTTTGAACTGAATCTAGCCAGGGGGGTTAAAGGGAACACTAAGAATTTCTATAGGTATATTAATGGCAAGAAGAAGACTAGGGAAGGTGTGGGCCCCCTCAGAAAGGAAAGTGGTGAATTGGTCACAAGTGATGTGGAAAAGGCTGAGGTACTCAATCACTTCTTTACCTCAGTCTTCACTGCAAGGGCCTCCAGCCACACTCCTGGTGTCATGGCAGACGATGCCAGGGACGGGGAGGAAGAACTGCCCATCATAAGTGAAGCTCAGGTTCGTGATCACCTGAAGAACCTGAAAGTGTTCAAGTCCATGGGACCCGACGGGATACACCCACGGGTGCTGAGAGAACTGGCAGATGAGGTTGCCAAGCCCCTCTCTATTATATTCCAGAAGTCATGGCAGACTGGGGAAGTCCCCACAGACTGGAAAAGGGGAAACATTACTCCCATTTTCAAAAAGGGCAAGAAGGAGGAACCGGGGAACTACAGGCCAGTCAGTCTCACCTCTGTGCCCGGAAAGATCATGGAGCAGATCCTCCTGGAGGCACTAATGACTCAGAAGAATAGTGAAGAGGTGATTGGGAATAGTCAGCATGGCTTTGCCAAGGGCAAATCCTGCCTGACAAACCTGGTGGCCTTCTATGATCAGGTGACAGCATTAATAGATGAGGGGCGAGCAACTGATGTCGTTTACCTGGATTTGAGCAAAGCCTTCGACACTGTCCCACACCACCTCCTGGTCTCCAAGCTGGCGACACATGGGTTTGATGGATGGACCACTAGATGGATAAAGAATTGGCTTGATGGCCGCACCCAAAGAGTGGCTGTCAACGGGTCCATGTCCCAGTGGAGGCCAGTGACAAGCGGAGTCCCTCAGGGATCAGTCCTGGGACCTGTCTTGTTCAACATCTTTGTGGGTGACATGGACAGTGGCATCGAGTGCACCCTCAGCAAGTTTGCTGATGACACCAAGCTGTGTGGTGCAGTGGACACCCTGGAGGGAAGGGATGCCATCCAGAGGGACCTGGACAGGCTGGAGAGGTGGGCACAAGCCAACCTCATGAGCTTCAACAAGACCAAGTGCAGGGTCCTGCATCTGGGTCGAGGCAATCCCAGGCACAAATACAGGCTGGGCAGTGACTGGCTGGAGAGCAGCCCCGAGGAGAGAGACTTGGGGGTGCTGGTGGACGAGAAGCTCGACATGAGCTCTCAATGTGCGCTTGCAGCCCGGAAAGCCAATCAGATCCTGGGCTGCATCAGGAGAAGTGTGACCAGCAGGTCAAGGGAGGTGCTTCTCCCCCTCTACTCAGCTCTGGTGAGACCCCACCTGGAGTACTGCGTCCAGTTCTGGAGCCCATATTACAGGAGAGATGTGGACGTGCTGGAGCGTGTCCAGAGAAGGGCCACGAGGATGATCAGAGGGCTGGAGCACCTCTCCTATGAGGACAGACTGAAGGAGTTGGGGCTGTTCAGTCTGGAGAAGAGAAGGCTCCGAGGTGACCTCATTGTGGCTTTCCAGTATCTGAAGGGGGCCTACAGGAAGGCTGGGGAGGGACTTCTCAGGATCTCAGGTAGTGATAGGACTAGGGGGAATGGAATGAAGCTGGAAATGGGGAGATTCAGGCTGGATGTGAGGAAGAAGTTCTTTACCATGAGAGTGGTGAAGCCCTGGAATGGGTTGTCCAGGGAGGTGGTTGAGGCCCAGTCCCTGGAGGTGTTTAAGACCAGGCTGGACGAGGCTCTGGCCAGCGTGATCTAGTGTAGGGTGTCCCTGCCCATGGCAGGGGTTGGAACTAGATGATCCTTGTGGTCCCTTCCAACCCTGACTGATTCTATGATTCTATGATTCTATAATTTCATTTCTTGTCTCTTCTTAGCTACTAATGCTATTGCAGGCATTGCATCATTAAGCAGAAGGAAAGCCCTCAGGTTACAAAGATCATCTACTTCACTCCCTGAAATTAATTTAGGTTTTGCTGAAATACATATTGACAGGCAGTCACCATTTCTCTTTTCTTGCTCATCTTGTTCAGGAAAGTTTTGACAGTCTTCTGAAATGGTACTGGAGCAGAAACACAGTAAAAGGACCTAACAGAGAGAAATGTGACGGGGGTACTGTGACCATCTTTTGATTCAAGCATGTTCCCAGCAGCCAGACAGCCCCTTAAGGTAACAGCCAGCATCTGAAAATAGAAAATCTGGTTGTTTTGTAGAGTTTAAGAGCTCTTTAGAAGCTCTTGAACTTTTCTAGTGTGCCAAGAGCTCTTTGCTGAAAGTTTGTAGTTCAAGCCACAATGAGGAAAAGTGGCAGTGGTCCTGGTGTGCTTCACAGAATTTGTTTCCAGTCTCTTAAATGAAAAGGAAATTCAAACAAAGCAAATATGATTTCTATTCATGAAACCAAGTGGTTGAATGATGTGAAATGTTTGACTTAAGGTAATCATGCCATTGTGTTCCTTGGCATAGGTCTTATGGAGAAGGGAAACACTGCATGACTCCAGAGCACTGCATGGTGTGCAGTGTGCATTCCTGGCAGTAGAAGTCTTCATGTGCAGATGGGGGATTCTTCATCTGTCTCTTCTCCTGCTCTGAAGTGTGGGGCAGAAGGCTTTGGCCCCCTCCCTTGGGGCTACGTGATACAGGTGCAGTAGTGCCATATGAAGATTTTGATGCTTGACCTGTAGATCAAGATACAGATCTTAAACCTGTATGTGTAATTGTGATGGGTTAGCACCCTTTTCTGAAAACAAAAGAACAAAGCAGGGTGGAGGGCTTGCAGGTACTTTTCACTCTCTACAGGGCGTTTTTCCCCTGGGAAGCTGAGTCTGTTCCACTCCCCGCTCCCTGCCCAGCTAGGGTATAAAAAGCAGGACATCGTAGCTGTTGGCACTTCTCTGGCTCCTGCCTCTGCTGGATGAGAGCTACTGCAGCTGCCCTCCTGCTCCTCTGCCACGTGGTTGGACCTGATCCTTTTCCCTGCTGCCTCCACGCTTCCTCAGAGAAAGGCTGGTTTTGTATTATTCTCTTGTTTTTGTCCCCCTCCCATCCATCCTTGTTCCTTGCCTTTGTGAACCTTTTCCTGTTATTGTTTTATATATATATATTGTTTAAAGACAACTCTTTACCTCTCTACTTCCAAGCCGACTCCAAATTATTGTTTGGTGGATTTGTTCCTTCCTTTTCTCCCCTCTCTGTTGGGCGGAGTGGGGGAGTGGGGGAGAGAATCTCAGCCTTGCCTCCGACCTGAGCTCTAAACTTCTAGTTAAGGCTCAAACCACCACAGTGATTTAAGAACGTAAGTCTTGTTGGCAAATTTTTGTCATCACTTTGAATTGTATGCCCAGATGTTACCTTTATGTCATCTCATGCCAAATGCAGTGTACAGGAGAGACATACAGGCAGGTGTTCAAAGATACTAGTGTTCTAATTGATGGTATTTCTATTTCTTGTTTACATTTGCAATCAAAGCAAGGGACCAGAAGTGAAAAATAGGTGCAATGGTAGTTTTACTGTGTGATAATTTAGGCTGTGCCTTTAAAAAAAATTCCAAGCAAATCTACAGTTGGGTGTAAAAATGAAAACAGAGATTGTTCTAAATGAATTTTATTGGCCAGATGTGAGATGTACCATAGCAAGATCTTATATTTTTGTCTCACTCCATCTTCTGTCTTTCTGCTGGCATGCATGCTGCTGTTCTGGACAGAGAGAAAGACTTCTTATCTAATGGCCTTGAGATAAGCAATAATGAGGCTTTTGGGATGACTAAAATTCCCCTAACATCTTTCCTTTTCTCTTTTCTCCTAATTAACTAGATGGGAAAAGGGAGGGAGAGGTTGGGGGGAGGTGAGGTGGAATCCTCCTGCCCAAGGAGGATTTCTGTGCTGTTTGCTTTTTTGGTAAATACCTGTGTAATATTGTAAATACTGTATATTTTTGTACATATTCATTGCATTCCATTATTGCTTGTAAAATACAGCTTCATTTGCTTCTCTGACTGAATTCAGCCGAGTTTTTGTTTAATGTGGGTGGGTTAAACCATCACATACTGGTAGCCACAGGCTGCACATTGCATAGGGCTCTCTTGTATTAAGGACTGTGCAACCACAAAGATGGCTACAGCCTCTGCTGATGAGGAGCCATTAAACATGACAGAAGGATGTGAAGTGAATGTGATGAAAATCAAAAGAGGAGAAAGACACTGAAGTAAAAACTGCAATGTTTTACTAAAATCCATGATGTTCTTCCTTCAGTTCTTTTCCTATTATTCATATAGCATGATGATCTTTAAATACTGCTTGCTTATTGTGAGTTGGGCAGTGATTAACCAAAGCACCTGCATTTAAACATGTTGCTTTTTCTCTGATACCAACATTGTAAAAGCCCTTTATCTGGCACTTATCATCAGCCTTCCCAAAAACCATCTGTGTGAGTACCGGAGACCTCTGGCTACACATTACCTCCTGAGCTGCCATTTGTTTGCTTGATCTTGCCTTATGTTAAGGTTATAACCCTTTGGAGAAGGACTTGTCTTTCATTTTACACCTGCACATTGTCTCAGTCTAATAGAAACTTGAAGACACTGTATTGATGAAAATGAGAATGTGTATTTATTTGAATTTGTTTATTCAGAAAATGCTTTAGGTGACATACTTTTTTTTTTTTTTTTTTTTTTAACTGTACAGAAACAAGAGGAATACAAAATAAAGTAAAGCAGTTACACTATCCTCGGCCAACACCACTTGATTATTTTCACAGTTTTAAATCTCAGGCACAAATAGGACCTCCTGTTTTAACTGAAAACTCCACTTTCAAGAATGCTAACTTCAGCAATAAATGGTCATACAGCTGGGTGTTGCAAAATGTTTGGAAGTTAGACAAGTCATGCCACATCAGGCAGTGGGAGAAGGCACTGCTATTAAAAGGACAGTAATAAGAACTGGCCTGCACCTCATCATTCTGAATAATTTGAAAACTCTAGAGTAAATAACTTTATTTCCCACTTCTACTGGTTGCCACTCAGCCATTACTGGTGGCTTCATTGTTGTCTTTTTTTTTTTGTTCTTATTTTATGTTACTGAACTAGATCTGGATCTGTATATGTGCTATGCTTTCCTCTTAAAGGCTGCAGTTTAGAAGCAGTAACAGGGAAGAAAGTAAAGGTGCTTGTGAATTAATAGTGAACAGAACTTTCAAAGCAATCATCACAGACACAATGAGCATGCAGTAGGTGCAAAACAAGAACTTTGATATCGAGATGAATAGGATGGTAAAGAAAATATTCGTGCCAAATAAGGAAAGAGTTAATCTGTTTGAACATTGAAAATTTATGTGCTAATGATGAGAAAGGCCAAGAGGACTACCCTGGTGCATGAAGGTAATGCTCTGGCTGGAACTGCTGAAAAAGAAGAGCAGATAGGAAGAACTGCTCTGGAGAGTACTAGGAATGGCAAAAGGTATATATATACAGAGCAATGGAGAAAGAAGTGTTGTAACATCCAGTTAGGCTGTGAAACAAAGTGACAGAAAATGAAGTATTGGTGGGATCAGTGATTGAGAAAAGCATGGAAGTTGGTGAGGGGTTGAAAGGAGCACAGGTTTGGCCAAGTCAGGTTTAAGCTGGTGATCTGTAGAAAAGGAAGAAATACTGTATTTAATAAAAAAAAAATCTCTCATGGGTAACAATAGTTGAAAAGAATTGTGGGCTTGTTTAAGGTTAAATATAGGAATGGTAGCATATTAGGCAGATGATATCATCCAAAGAAAGGTCATTGTTGTGAAGAGGTTATTAAATTTATGAATATGAAATATGAATTATGAAAATATGAAATTTTATTAATTATCAAATTATTAATAACCGATGAATCAACAACTTATATACATGTTCTAGTGCACGTTTGTGAAATGCATTCCATAAATGGCTTGGTATTATGATCAGAACTTAATTAAACTATCTACAGACTGTCTCTGTGTTTTATATAACCAGGGGTGCAGTTCCGCCGCTTGACCACTAGATGGCGACTCGGCGGAACGCGGGCGGCTTTTGGCTAATATAAAACACGATATTGCAATCTTTATGCGCGTCAGCGATGACTCTGCCACACGCGGATACTTTGAACTGAGTGCTAGTGGGTGGAAAGCACGTAGAAGATATTCCGTAGCTGATGTTTGTAGCAAGGTGGGGGTCCGGCTGGCTGCTGCCGCTGGACTGGTTCCTGATCGCGTTCGGTCCGTGGGGGCGGCCCTGGGAGTCGGCCCGTACCGCAGGGCGAGGCGACGATTGCCGATAGGCGGCCTCAGAGGTTCCCGGTCGGACAATAGCTATGGCGTCAGCCTCGTGGCAAACGGCCTTAGGGAGGGTAGTGCGGCTTCTCGTTCCTGGGCTTAAAGGAACAGCGCGACGCTTGAGATAGTCCCTTCTCCCCGACAACTGGGCAGATCTTACCCTCGGGGCTGATCCAGTCCTCCGGTAGCACGATGGGCTCCCCTGGAGATATGACCGGCTAATAGCGACGCTGGCTTCTCGGGCTCAGCGAAGGTCCTCCTCTGGGCTGATCCTCACGATCAAAGTGCTTCTCACGATGCAGAGGCTTCAGTATGCGTGCATGTGTGACAGAAGCTAAAAACAAGCTCAAAGGCAGAGACGGTGGCTCGATAGCTGCTCTCCTGAGCAAGTCCAGAGGCAAAGTGAAGAGGAGGCCACTCGTATTACCAACAGGGGTAATATTTATAGATTCCTCGAGGCTGGGTTTGACCAATGGGCACGCTGATAGACAACTGGCTTCAGCCTATAGAAAGGATGAAGCTGGAATTATGCCCATACTTGGTAGTGGTCCTCCTCCTAAAGGAGGGGAGACCTATCCACATGCTGGGGGCCAAATCTGGGATCTGGGCAGAATATGCCTTCACCACAGTCATATAGTCAGAACAGTCACAGACCAAGGAGATACTTAAATCTTAAAGTGCTGCTAGGAAGGAGGAACAGACACAGGAGAAGACAGTTCCACAGAAAGAAGGGTCAGCTAGAACTTCAGATGTGGAGTACATTCAGTAACATCAGGAGGAAGAGGAAGATACAGTGTGATGAATATACTAGTGATTCGTGTTAAAAGTATAAAATTCAGAGTGCACTAAGATGGAGGGTCAGAAGCTTGCAAGAGCCTGTTTTGAGGACAAAGGGAAAGCTGCATATTTTACAGACTTAAACAGAGACTGCATGTCTGGTTAATTGGAGACACCAAGGCTAAGGAGAACTTGTACTGAGATAAACACCCAGTTCTATCCAGAGCTGGGAATTTGTTTTCTTTAGATAAGAAGCCTGGATGACTGAGCATGCGTGAAAGTGGACAACTTTGACGACTCATTTACTTCATCTTTTGACCCTCAGAAAGACCATGCAGAGTGCACATGAGCAGGGATTTGTCCACCTATTCTGAGAACTCATTATCATGTGCCTGCTTTCTATTTAGCATAGGTTTGTTTATGTAGATGATGTAGCTATATAAGATAAAGAAAGCTATTGTAAAAGTGCTGTGAGAGTGAAGTTTTGTACCCTCACAAGGCCAGCTCGCTGCTTTACTTGCTTTTATTGCCTTTTATTGCCTTTTTATGGTCTTTTGTTGCCAATAAAATTGTTACCAGAAACTTTTACCTGGAGTCATCTATAGCATATAGTTAGGTGACAAGGTGTTTATCTGTGTGAGGTGGTTTTTAGAGACCTTGGTGTGTTAGGTTAAGCCCACCCCAGGAGGAGTGGGCTGGGGAAAAAAATCAAACTCACCTCAGGTGGGTAAAGAAACCTGATCCAGGTGGGCAGAGAGATCTGGCCCTCTCCTCGGGGAGGCGTCCCCAGGTCAAAGTCTATTCCACTCCCACTTCCTGTCCACAAACCTATTTAAGAGGAAGTGATTTCCTGCCTCACTCTCTTTCTTTGCCTGCCTGCTGTTGCTGCTTTGCTGACTGCTGTTGCTGCTGTTGCTGCTGTTGCTGCTGTTGCTGCTGTTGCTGCTGTTGCTGCTGTTGCTGCTGTTGCTGCTGTTGCTTGTGGTAGCTTTAGGCCATGCCTTTAAAAATAAGCTGCAGATTTCAAGCAGAAAAGTAGAAAAATACAAATAAATCACTATTGGATATAAAAAGAAAAACAAAATATTATTCTAAACAAATTAATTGAATAAATGTCTGGGATAAAAAGAGCTGTATCATAACAATTCTTCACATTCCCTTTTCCCATTCCTTTTCTCTTCTCTTCTGATCTTGGCTGTTTTGCTTTGCTTGGGAGAGAGGTAACATCCTTCTGGCTGGCCTCAGATAAGTCTAACCCACTGCTTTCTCTCAACTCCTTACTCTCTCTGGGACAGGAGGGTTTAGGGGGCAGTGAAATTACTTCCTGGGTCTTTTTCACCAGGGGGTTTTGTGTTGTTTGCTAACTCTAAATATCTGTCTAATATTGTAAATACTGTATACTTTGTACATATTCATTGCATTCCATTGTGGAGTGTAGTTTTAGCCTGTAAATACAGCTTCATTTGCTTCTAACTGGGTTGGTCTGGCTAAAAGCGAATGCTGGGAGGAAACTTCAACCCACTACACTGCTGTTGCTGCTGTTGCTGCTGTTGCTGCTAACCGTGTGGTGGGGCCTGCTCCATGCTGTTCTAGTCTCCTAAGGGGAGCTGCATCTAAAGACAATCCATCTAACATTGAGAGAATTGTGAGAAATTGTTGTATTTGCTTTCTCAAGGGGAAGGAGGGTGCCTGTGGGTGCTGTGGTGAAGGCACATTTTGCCCGGATATTAGATCTTGTCCCAGCTTGTGGACAAGTTTCCCCTCCTTCAGGAGGAAGACAAAAGCCAAGGCATTAGCCAGGCCAGCACGCACTCAACGCATACAGTGCTTGTGCAAACACCAAGTATGGGCATAATTCTAGATTCACGCTTTCTACAGGCTGAAGCCAGTTGTTTATGAGAGTGCCCATTGGTCAAACCCAGCCTCGAGGAATCTATAAGTATCACCCCAGTTGGTAAACAAGTTGCCCCCTCTTTCACTTTGTCTCTGTACATGCTCGAGAGAACAACTCTCGAGCCATAGCCTCTGCCACTGAGCTTATTGTTGTTAGCTTCCATCATATATGCACGCATACTGAAAGCCTCTGCATTGTGAGAAGCAATTGTGAGGATCATCTCCAGAGGGAGGACCTTTGCTGAGCCTGAGAAGCCCAGCATTGTTACAGCCAGTCTCACCAAGCGGGAAAGCCCACCGTGCCACCAGAGGACTGGACCAACCCCCAAGGGTACGATCTGCCCAGTTGCCAGGGAGAGGGGACTTGATAGAGAGTCCACATATGCCTAGCCCCGCAATAGCGGGAGAGGAGCTGCCACGTGTGCCGCTCTGAGCCCTGTGAACCTCAAGGAAGACTAAAGTACTGTTTGTGCCTATACTACACCAAACCTGGGACCACTCCAAGTGTCCCACTATTCCTTTAAGCCCAGTAAATGAGAAACTGCAGCTCAGCACAGCCACATTCTCTCCCAGAGGCTGTTTACATCAGCCCCGAGACTCATCGCAACCAGGCCGATTCCATAGCCTTTGTCTGCTGTCATTTTCTGATTGGAAATGCCCGAGCCCACCTATCCGCAACTGTTGCCCAGCCCTGTTGTGCGAGCTGAATCCGAGAGCTGACCCCATGGGCCAACCCCAACCAGGACCGATTCCTGTTGTCTGGAGGGAATTGACTGAATCCTGAAGGAAACCTGCTTCCGAGCTCAGCCCAGGTTCCATTATTCCCTCTCCACTGCTGCAGAGAGAGGAGACAGTAACTCAACGCCACCGTCCAACTCGACTAGGAACCAGTCCAGTGACAGTAGTCTGCCAGACGTCCACCTTGCTACAAACAACAGCCTCAGAGTATCTTCCACGTGCTTTCCATCCACTAGCACTCAGCTCAAAGTATCCGCGTCTAGCAGAGTAATCGCTGACACATAGAAAGATAATATTGCTGTATATAGCCAGAAGCTGCCTGCGTCCCCCCAAGTCGCCATGTAGTGGTCAAGCAGCGGAACTGCACCCCTTGTTATATAAATATAGAAATAGTCTGTAGATAGTTTAAGTTCTAATCATAACACTAAGCCACTTATGGAATGTATTTCACAAACATGCACTAGAACATGCATATAAGTTAGTGATTCATCAGTTATTAATAATTTGATAATTAATAAAGGTAATATTTTCATAATTTATATTTCTTATTAATTTAATAACCTCTTCACAACAAGTGCCAGCGTTGCTGGGGACTGTGGAGTTCAATCCTTAAGATGATTTGCTGCTTGTAGTCTGCGTTGTGTAGGATGTTTATGGGGAGAAAAATGGAGGGAGGGTGAGGCATCAAGATGTCTGAGACTGGCAGGGTCAAGAGTGCAAACATTTATCCCAGCCCTGACCACAGCCAGCAACAGGTGGGAGTGGGAGCGTGCTTGAGAAACCAAAAGGGATTTGTGGAGATATTTATGAATTTGTATGTTTGACATCTATATAAGCTGAACCCATGTTGTTATGGTGCACCTCTAGTGAATCTGCTATGTGCCCAATGCTGTTTTGCCTTTATTTTATAATAAACTGTTTGTATTTAAAATTTAGCAGTGAGTCATTTCTCACAGAATCCTTTGCCAGCTGTGTCTGGTTTTGTACATATTTTTATTTATCCCTTTTCCTTATACCTTTATAACCTTCCTTTTACTCAAATGCGTTATGTATTTTGGTAAACTTACCTTTATACTTCCAAATTGATTCAAGACTCTTCTTTTGTAGTTTTACCTCTCTCTTCTCCTCCCACCTAATTTGCTTTTCCCTGCTGGGAAAAAGGGAGAGCAGAAGCAATCTAAAACTGTATTCAGTGGGCTTTTGGGCTCCAGGAAAAGCTTAAACCACAACACTTGGTCAGAGGCAGGAACAGCAGAATGAGAGCTGGAGTTATACCTAGGGCACATAGAAGGAAACACTTCACAACCCCAGGCAGCTAGCACATGTTCAGAAAAGTGGCAGCTGATGACAGGAAGACTGCAAAGTACTAAATGAAGAGTTTGTAGAGCTAGTCTTCTGCTAGCATCCTATAGTTTCTGCTTCTCCGTTTCTATGCACAAAGTACTTAGTACAAACTGATACCTTCAAGGTCCCTTCGTAAATGCATTTTCCAATGCCAGAACTGCATTTGGGACCCCTCCGCTTGAACTGTGAGTTTCTGCCTGGCTTTTCATTTCTTTTTGGGGCTTTGTGAGTCAGGAGGGCCACCTGGTTGGTAGGGAGGCCCGGCAGGATCATCCTCTCGTGAGTCTGCTCGGGATCAGGAGCGTGACATCAGCCACAGGAGATTTAAATCCCGCCCAGATGGTGCGCACAATGCCATTTTGGCTTGAGACACTTTCTGCTGCTCACATAAAAAAAAAAATCAATCAAACTCTGAACCATGGTTGTCACTCGAACGAAGGCTAAAAAAACAGTGTCTACCCAGACAGAGTTGCTGCATCAGCATGCAGGAGTCCAGGCTGCCAGCTGCAGAGTGCTTCAGCCTGGCACTTGCAATGGAGGGAGAAGGAGATAACTCCTGTGTCAGGTGTGACCAGGTGAACTTTCTCCTCAGTCTGGTGGCAGAGCTGAAGGATGAAGTGGCCAGGCTGAAGGATGAGGTATCCAGGCTCAGGTCAATAAGGGAAAGCGAAAGGGAGTTAGATATGTGGGAGAAGGCTCTGCAGATCTCCCCTGCTGAGGGAAGGGTCCCTGGAAACAGGGAGACAGGGATATAGGTCCCTGCCAGGGGTGGCAAGGGGAATCCATCCCAGCCCTCTCCTCCTCCTCTGCTGCCCTTGCATAATAAGTATGAGGCCCTGCAGTCTGAGAACAGTGGGGATGAGAGGGCCGAGGAGCAGCCACCTGGGGAGGAGACTAAGGACAAGTGGTCCCCATCAATTATCACGACCAGCTCCACAAAGAGAAGGGGGTTATCATTGTTGGGGACTCTCTCCTGGGGGGCACTGAGAGACCCATATGTGGTCCCAACCCATCCCACAGGGAGGTCTGCTTCCTACCCAGGGCACGGGTATGAGACATCACAAGGAGACTCCCAAAGCTGATCCAGCCCACTGACTATTACCCTTTGATGGTAATAAAAGCTGGAAGTGATGAAATTGACAAGAAGGGCACCAAGGCAATTAAAAAGGAATTCAAGGCCCTTGGGCAATTGATTGATGGGGCAGGAGCTCAAGTGGTGTTCTGCTCAGTTCCCTCAGTGGCAGGGGTGTACACTGAGAGGAACAGGAGAACCCATGCCATCAACAATTGGCTCAGGGTTTGGTGCCACCAGCAGAATTTTGGATTCTTCAATCATGGGGCAACTTCTACTGCACCCGACCTGCTGGGACCTGATGGGGTGCGGTTATCTAGAAAGGGTAAGAGAGTCCTAGCACCAGAGTTGGCAGGGCTCATTAAGAGAGCTTTAAACTAGGTCTGAAGGGGGTGGGTGAGGAAATCAGTCATCTGAAGGGGAGAGAGTGGGACACAAATTAGGGTTGATTGACTAGTCAAGAGCCCAGCTGAAGTGCATGTACACCACGAGATAGTGAAGTTTTCAATATGCAGGGAGATAGGGAGGAGCACCAACAGAACCTTCACCTTGGACTTCCAGAGGGCAAACTTCAGCCTGTTTAAGAAACTTATTTGCAAAGTTCCCTGGGTAGCAGCCCTCAAGAACCGAGGGGTCCAGGATGGTTGTAGCTACTTCAAACAGGAGCTCTTGAAGGCACAGCAACTGGCAGTTCCCATCTGATGAAAGATGAGCCAGCAGGGAAGGCGACCAGCCTGGATGAGCAAGCAGCTCCTGGAAGAACTAAGGGGAAAAAAGAGGCTGTATGACCTTTGGAAGGAGGGGAAGGCTTCTCGAGGTATGTTTAAGGAAGTTGTTAGATTATGTAGGAGGAAAATTAGAGAGGCAAAGGCCCAGTTGGAACTGAAGCTGGCCACCTCAGTGAAAGATAATAAAAAGCATTTTTACAAATATATTAATACTAAAAAGAGGGGTAAGAAGAACCTCCACTCTTTATTGGACCTGGAGGGGAACACAGTGACTGAAGATGAGGAAAAGGCTAAGGTCCTGAACACCTTCTTTGCTTCAATTTTTAACAGCGAGGCAGGAGGAGTTCAGGACGAGTGGCCTCCTGAGCTGGGTGCTGGGGTCAGGGAGCAGTGTATTGCCTGGAAATCCATGAGGAATTGGTTCGGGACCTGCTGAGCCGCTTGGACACTCACAAGTCCATGGGACCAGATGGGATCCAATCTAGGATGTTGAGAGAGCTGGCAGGTGAGCTGGCCAAGCCACCCTCCATCATTTTCCTCCAGTCCTGGCTCACTGGAGAGGTCCCAGATGACTGGAAATTGGCCAGTGTGGTCCCCATCCACAAGAAGGGATGGATGGAGGAACCCAGAAATTACAATCCAGTCAGCCTGACCTCAGTGCCAGGGAAAATTAAGGAGCAGATTATCTTGGCAACAATAACTGCACACTTGAAAGATGGCCAAGGGCTGAGGTTTGGCCAACATGGATTTAGGAGGGGCAGGTCTTGCCTCTCCAACCAGATCTCCTTCTATGATCAGGTGATCCACCTGGTGGATGTGGGGAGACCTGTGGATGTAGTCTACCTGGACTTCAGCAAGGCCTTTGACAACGTCCCCCACATCAAACTGCTGGCTAAGCTGTCAGCTTGTGGCTTGGACCGCAACACTCTGCGCTCGGTTAGGAACTGGCTGGAGGGCCAAGCCCAGAGAGTGGTGGTGAATGGTACCACATCCAGCTGGAGGCCAGTCACCAGTGGCATCCCCCAAGGATCAGTGCTGGGCCCCCTCCTCTTTAGTATCTTCATTGATGATCTGGATGAGAGGATTAAACAGTGCAGTAGTTTGGGCTGGGTGCTTTCTGCTACGGGGGGTGTTTCCTGTGTCCAGAAGTGCAGTCCAGTGGGTGGACACAGGAAATTAGGTATGTCCTAGCATAATTCTCTGCACAGCTATAAAATACAGTGCGGGGTCTGGCACTTTCGATTCTTCCTTGCCGCCACTCGGAAACTGGGGGAGATGTCTCCCGGCCATGGGCCTGGCTAGGCCCAAGGCCATGGGGGGATGGGCACTCTCAGATCTGGCCAGGTGAGACTAGCCTAGAAGTTGGGGGGTGAAGAAGGAGCCCTGGGGATCTTGGATGTACCCCCAGGTGGGGATGGGATGTTTCTGGATTTGCTTGGGATTTCTTTTGTGACTACGCTTCTGGCTGGTAAATGCTCACCGCTTTCCATTTAAGCTTTCCTTTGCTTTTGCAGTGTGTTTGTCTGAGTCGTATATTTCTGCCCATGGTGGGGAGGGGGTCTGCCTCAACCCATTACAGACAGTCATCAGCAAATTTGCAGATGACACCAAGTTGGGAGCAGATGTTGGTCAGTTAGAGGGCAGAAGGGCTCTCCAGAGGGACCTCAACTGACTGGACAAATGGGCAGAGTCCAATATGATGACATTCAACAAATCCAAGTGCTGGGTGCTGCACTTTGGCCACAACAACCCCATGCAGAGCTACAGGCTGGGGACAGAGTGGCTGGAGAGCAGCCAAACAGAATGGACCTGGGGGTGCTGATTGACCGCTGCCTAAACATGAGCCAGCAGTGTGCCCAGTTGGCCAAGAAGGCCAATGGCATCCTGGCCTGCATCAAGAATAGTGTGGCCAGCAGGAGCAGGGAAGTCATTGTACCATTGTACTCAGCACTGGATAGGCCACACCTTGAGTCCTGTGTCCAGTTCTGGGCCCCTCAGTTTAGGAAGGACATTGAGACACTTGAACATGTCCAAAGAAGGGCAACAAGGCTGGTGAGAGGCCTTGAGCACAAGCCCTATGAGGAGAGGCTGAGGGAGCTGGGATTGTTTAGCCTGGAGAAGAGGAGGCTCAGGGGAGACCTCATTGCACTCTCCATCTACCTGAAGGGTGGTTGTAGTCAGGAAGGGGTTGGCCTCTTCTGTCTAGCAACCAGCACCAGAACAAGAGGACACAGTCTCAAGCTGCAACAGGGGAAGTTTAGGCTTGAGGTGAGGAGAAAGTTCTTCACTGAGAGAGTTGTTCGCCATTAGAATGGGCTGCCCAGGGAGGTGGTGGAGTTGCCGTCCCAGGTTGTGTTCAAGAGGAGATTGGACGTGGCACTTGGTGCCATGGTCTAGTCGTGGGGTCTGTGGTGACAGGTTGGACTTGATGATCTTTGAGGTCTTTTCGAGCCTTGGCGATGCTGTGATACTGTGATCTGCTAGATATACTCTCGATGGTTTTGCTCCTATTGGCAAAACTAAATACTGGACCCACCTGGCCCAGAGCCATTACAGCTTGAGGGGCCTCCACTCACTGACACAGTTGTGTAGCATTATCTACCATTTTTGCCACTGACCTACTCTAAATGTCACTTGAAGAGCAGTGTTGTGTTTTACTGGCTTCTTGATCATATTTTGAAATATTATGGGATGACCACTCAATTAGATAATTTAATAAACTACACAACAACTTGAATAATAAATATTGTGGCTTACACTATTTTAATTTAGTGTGTGGTGAGAAGTGACTTTATTGTTTTAACCTCTAATATATTTTCAATGGTATAAGATAATCTTGGATACCATATTTATACATAAAGGGATGTTTCTACAGATGGCATTCAACCTATCAGTATCTGTGTGGAAGATTTTGATCCACATGTTTCTCTCTTTTTCATTTTTTTCTTATTGCCTCTGCCGTCAGCTAGCACTTTGCCTTATCATCTCCCAGTTCTGCCCCGCTGCAAAAGGGAATGCCAAGCTGTGGTGGGTTGAAATTACCCCTCAACATAAAATTGCCAGACCAGCTCAGCTGAAAGCAAATGAAGACACATTTACAAGCAAAACTGCAATCTAGAAACATGAAAGGAAATTAATGTGTACAAAATATAGAATATTTACATATATTTAGAATTTATGAACACAAGAGCCCTCCTGGACAAAACCAAGTGGTTACCAACAGCTTCGTCCTCTTCTTCTTCTTCCCCCTGTACATGGGACAACAGAAAAAAGGAGAAAAGCAGAGGGAAGCTTATTAGTAGTTAGCTACAACAAAGCAGTGCTGCCAAGGTTAGCAAGCAACCAGCTAGAGCAAAGAAACTGAAAAAAGAGTTAGTGTACACAACTAACTTTATGTTAGATACCAGACCAATGGGATTATTTAGAATTTACCACTATTTTTCTTTTGCACCCAATGGTAATTTATTTACATTCTACCACTTTCTGTTTAAGACCTGTGGAAATTTTTCTAGGCACAGCCTATAACTACCACACAAGTGAATCGGATATGTCACTTCCAAATTGAACAACTTCATGGAAACATTACTGACACAAAGTGCTGGGCATGTAACATGCAAGATGACTCCTTTGTCCATGGTTACAGTCAGCGAGTGAATGGCTGGTGCTGAAGAAATCCGCTGGTGCAGAAGAAATCCAACCATGTCATGAGAGGGACAAAAATAAACTCATCCCAAGAAGTGTTTCTGAAATGCTCAGAAACATCTGACACTGGGAGGCTTGAACTTCACTGTTCCAGAAAGCATGTTACTAAAGTAGAAGATTCCTTAGCTATGTACACGTGGCTGTTTTCTGAGAAGTCCTCTGTTCAGAGCAATAATCTGGAATATCAGACACAGAAAATGCAGAGCTAAACAATGGGTCTTGCTGAAATTGATAGCAAAGCATCTGTTGACTTACGGAGTACCTTCATTTCCAGACAAATTTATTGCTGGTATCAGTGCTGGCATGAAGGAGAAAATTAATCTACCTTGGAAATTACTTCCCACTAATCTGCTATTCTGTGGATGGGAACACTTCTGTATCCTTATACAAAAAAAGAAAGGAGGTGGTGACCTAGAATGTGATTAGCAGGGAAAAATAGGATACAGCAGAGTTTGCTTTGCTCTTCAGTGCTTCCTTCCTAAAATTTCTCCTTCTGCTCACTCAACAAATAAATTGCAGAACAGCAATAATGTATTTCAGATAAAAATAAAGGCAAATAATGAATTATGGGATAATATCAACATAAATGTGCCCTCAGAGGAATGAGATTGTAGAAATAGGGAAAAAATCAGGAAAGACAAGTACGTGAAAACCTGAATTTTGCCAACAGTTATTATTGTTCTCTATAATAAAAAGCATTATCATATAAATATTTTGTAAAGAACTAAAGTAATTTACTAAAACATTTGTTAATGTTTGTAATATTTCTATGGAAATCTAGGATTCACGATATCAATATCAAATTTAGAGTATTCAGATGGCTTATGGCAGGTTTTCTACTGCAAAACAAGCCAAGCTTTGTGTTTATAGACTTGAAGACTAAGACAAGTTATTACCATGATACTCTAATATAATAACCTGCACATATTTCAAAACATGAGTATTTTTAAAGTGTCTAACATTGTGCAAGGTTTCTTACGACATCAAAATCACACTATGCTCACAAATAGGCATCGATTTTTCTGCTGTGTGACCGGTTTAGGCTGTGCCTTTAAGAAAGAGACACTTTCTGAACACTCTGGGCGAATATTTTGGTATATGAATGAAAACAATGATATGCTAATCCAATTTCATTGGTGGAACCCGGCTGTAGATTTTTGTTTAGTCTTTCAGTCGGGGCAGTCAGTAGTCGTCTTCTTCTTCCCCCTGTACTGTGAGCTGGCTCGTTTCTCTCTACGATTCTTGCTAACCAGATAAGAGAAAACTAACTTTTGCATTCGCTTTGAGCTTTAACAAAGTTTTCCCCTTTTAATTACCTTCCTTTCTCTCTCTCTCTCTAACCCTTTTGGGAAAAAGGGGAGGTAGGGAGGGAGAAGGGGGAAAAAGGCCGAACCCCCTGGCCGCAGGGGGGGTTGGGGAAAGGTTTCCTGTATTACATACATTGCTGTATATTTCTGTATATATTGTAAATATTGTATATTTTTGTACATATTCATTGCATTCCATATCTGCTTGTAAAATACAGCTTTCATCTGCTTCTCCGGCTGAGTTAGCTGTGGAATTCTTTTGTGTGTGTGTGGGGGAACCTTCCTACTCCACCACATGCTGCTAAGTTATTATGCTGTACTGTGAGGGAGGGAAATTCCCTTTTTCTGTAGGAGGCAGTGGAAGCATTTAAGGGGATTTGGAAACGCACTAGACCTTTACTCTGCTCTTCTCCTTGGTATTCACGTGTTTAGATGCTTGGATGCTTTACATAATATCACCCACCACTTTTGTCTCCCGGTGCCTTCCAAGACAAATTTTAAACAACAATGTTTAAAGGGGACTTTGGAAATCTTGCCTTCAATAAGGCAAGAGTTAACTTAAGCACCTGTTTCTGCATGTCTACATCTCATTACAGTACTACTGTAGTTTAGAAATATTTTCATCCATGGCTGCTACTCTATTGTGAGACAGTGGGCATTTGAACCCTGTTAAAGTTGATTAGAATTACTTGCACCTCTCAAAGCATGAGGAGCGTTTCATTTCTAGTAAAATTGGCTTGGTTGTACAACTCTGCACCTGTGATTTGTGAAGTAAATGGCAATGCTGAATATGCTGAGAATCTGACATGTTCCCCAAGGAACAAAGGGACTGAAGGCAAATCTTACAGTATTACTGGCAACACCAGTGGTGTTTGTTTAAGCATTTGCTTCACAAACAACAAAAAGTAGCATTTAAAAAAAATCCAAATCAACAAACAAGAAAAAAAAAAATCAAGCAGGCCTCACTTATTTTTCGTTCTCTTTCATTTAGTTTTAGTTTCTTTCTCTTTTGTTTAGTTCTTTCTCTTTTGTTTAGTTTTCTTCTGTTCTTTGTTCTCCTGTTAATTGAAAACTCATCTTCATGTTTGGCCTAATGGTTTCTGCTATTTGAAAGCATACAGAAATGTTTTACAACATGTTTCCAGCTGTGAGAACCCTTGTAACACAAAGTCCCTGTGCTGTCTCTGCTTTTACACTGATTTCTGCAAATTGACAGATACTTATCTCAGTGTATTTCTTTATCTGTGCTATGCAAAAGTGAAGGCCATGGTCCAGCTGGGGCCTTGTCAAAAGGCCAAAATTGCTTTACATGCCTGATGTAGTTCTGGTTTTATGTATTCCACAGTGAGCTTTGCTTTTTTTACAGCATCCTGACACTGTTAATTTGTGCTCATCATGTGACCTGCTAAAAGCTGCAGATTTTTATCTGTGGTACTGCTGGCTGTCTCACTGCCCTTTCTCCTCACAGCACTGCAGTTCATTTCTTCGGTCAGTGGTAGAGATTTGCACTTATCCTCACTGAATAGCAGCCTTTTAATTTCAGTCCATTTTAATCTGTTCATTGAGATCCTTTAGAATGCTAGCCCTGCCATCTAAAACAGTCTTTACCAGATTAAATTTATATAAGAATACAGCAGACATCCTCTCTTGTTTAACAGCAGACATCCTCTCTTGTTTATCAGCTAAGTCTTTATTCAATAGTAGCTAACATAAGACACATCCTATTGCCTGTACATCCCCACTCAACTCCTGTGGCCAAGATGATAGTGAACACATGATCAGTGGTCTCTAAGAATGCATTTCTCAAGACCCATGTTCTAGCTTCCAGCAGTTTCTCCTGGACAATGTTGCACTAATCTGTGTACGAACAAACCCTGGGAGACAAAGCAAAAAGACACAGCAACACCAAGATACATCATATCTCCGGTTTCTCCCTTTACAACAAACCCACTTACACTGTCATTGAAGGAAATTAGGCTGCTTTGACTTACCAGCTTGTGAACTTCTTGGCACTTTCCTGGAGAGTGTACTTTAGCAAAAGTAGATAATGCACTTTAGCTATATCTCAGTGGTAATGAATCGAAAATTTCCACCATCCGTTTTCCTGCATGGTCTAGCATCTGAAAATGCTAGATCTGTGTTCTTCATTAAAGTTCTGATCCCTACAGCCTAAATGCCAACATGTCAATGGCTGCAATTAGTCAATTCAAGGCCCTAGGCACAACTTGCAGGGTTGTGACCTTCTCAGGTATGCCTTTTGTCTTCTTCCAACTAAGCATAGCACCAGAGCAAATGTGGGTACCAGCACACCAAAACGAATAAAGCAGCACTGCCTCCTCCCCTCTATCATTCCTCTCTAAATCTTACTCATGAAAGACAGAGTTTAAATGTGACCCTACTCCCTTAAGTGAACATTCTCTCTCTCTATCTCTGTTTGTTTGGTTTTGTTTTCTGGTTTTTGGTGTTGGTTTGTTGTTGTTTTTTTCTCCATACGACTGTACTTTCAACTTCTTCCCATTAATCCATTTGCAAGAAACACTGGACTGCTTAATGGACCGCTTCCATTAAACTGTTTCAGGAAATGCTGCACCTTACTAGTGGAATGCTTTTGAATAATGTTATCTCCTTAGTATAATTAAAACAGAATTCTGAAGTTAGTGTCTTTTTCCCCTGGAGATACTCATCAAAATGTCGAGTGTTTCTTCTAGTGGAACTGCAATCCTGTAGTACAAACAAATATATTTACCCATTGTTCCAGGCAAGCAGGAGACCTTGCCTCTGTTCTTTGTCACTCTATTTTTTAACGTGACTAAATAGTGCAGGAAATAATAAACAGTTTCAATGCACAGAATGACAGAGTATTTAAATAAGCTCAAAGAAAAGAAATTAGATACCATAGGTGACTATCGTAAGAAGTCCTTGTTTTGTTTTACTAACAAAACTCTTAAAAAATTAAGTTTAAATTATTAAAATGAAGCTTATTTACAAATGGATCAAATTATATGAAACACAGTGTTTGCATCCTCTCAATGTCTCAGGACTGGGGGTTTTTCCTAGAGAAAAATAGGGCTGGTGTGCCACCACCTGGAGAGTTATGGATTGTTCACAGTTTTCAAGTTTCTGAGAGCTGCTGGTGTGCCACAAATTCACAGCTGAATCTTGGGCAAAATTCCAGTTAAAAGGATAGAAAATCCATTTATATTACATTTGTGAAAGTCCACAGTTGAGAAGATACATTCAAAATTTTTAGCACTTGTATTGTTAAATTCACACCTGTAGCAGTTTAGCACAAGGGCTGACTTGCCTGCTCCCCAACACAAAAGTGAAGGGAAAAGTAACACAACTTAGTGTTGAGGAATCCAAACTGTGCATCTTATGCATATCAGGTCGATGTATTCTCCTCTCTCATGTGCTGAGATGTTCTGAAAGTGAAATCTGGCCTGTTGCTGTGAGCCACATGACATGCCCAAATGAGAAAGTACCAGGCACAACCTAAGTTCACCACCACATGAATTTGAACAGTCCGACAGATTTTACACAACCTATTTAAGAATGTCTTTACTTTTTTAGTTTGCTTTTCTTGCATAGAAGTTATCATGTGTGTTTGGAAACCTGAATAAATTCCAGATGAAAACCACATCATATGTGTAGGACTGCCTTTTTTCTAGCATATTATTATTATTTATAATTTTCTTGTTAAAGTTGGATGTAGAGTACAATAGGCTGTTAGCTAGAGATAAAGATAGGACAGTTAAATATCTGTTGTCAATTAGCTTTCTCCTCCTAAACTGTCAAATAGAAATCACAGAATGTTAGGGGCTGGAAGGGACCTCAAAAAATTATTTAGTAAAACCCCCCGCCAGAGCAGGATCACCCATAGCAGATCACACAGGAATGCATCGAGGCGGGCTGTGGATATCTCTAGAGAGGCAGACATGGACGTTATTACAGAAAACAGTGTATGCTTGCACAATAAACACAGGATCAAAGTTTAGGAGTCTCCTAACTTTGGCCATCTGGAAGGTAGGCATCTAATCTAACAGTCAGGTAAGATCCTCTCACGATCACTGAGGTCTGAGAGTGACTGCTGAGGTCTTTTTCTCTGAAACAATTTCTTAAACCTAGTGGAACAAACTACCTTCTGGAGAGGCCCATCTGTCCCCATCAACTGCAGAAACAGCCTGGACATCCAGTGACAGTAAATACCTCAGCTTGTAGGTGGTCAAATGCCTGGTAGTTGTACCTTGCCTTGCTTCTAACATCATAAAAGAACTCACATAAGCCTACTGGAAGTCATGTCTGGTTTTCACATTATTTAACAGGAACTGAATGAATAAGACTTATCTGACCTATCTTTGAAGGAAGATTTCTCCAGCCAAATCCTTAAACATTGTACATTGTTTTCCAGTGGTGGCATTTGCATATATAGGTATTAGTGATAATTATTCTGCACCACCTACAGCTAATCCTTCAATTTATCACTTCACTTGCAGTACTCCTGTTATCATGAGAAAGTGGTGGAATGAATGTCTGACAACACTGATTAGCTTAAAGTATAACACAACTTCATTAGTGTCTTGTAACTTGATGTGTAAACACTTGATGTTTAAACAGCCCCACTTCCTAGTTTACAAACATTTCAAACCTTGCAGAGCAATGTAATAAAGAGTTGAGAGCTCTTCTTAATCCATTAATGGAAACTCATTGCTTTTGTATAGAATAGAGAACCTCAATAAATATATTTCTTTAATTTATTAGGCCATTATATCAATTGTGCATAGTTTTCAGTCTGGTAAGAAAAAATCAAGCTGAGACTTCTTAAACTCTTTGTATATGTCCATGTGGCAGTTTGGGCTGGATGCCCCCTGCTGCAGCCACATAAGACACACCTCCGGTGTCCCAAGGGTCCAGCCCAGTGGGTGGACACAGGAAATAGTGTACTTCATTCCCATAATGTCCTGCTCCTTATAAATACCACCAGCAAGGTCTCACACTTCCTCTTCTTCCCTTGCTGCCCCGTGGGAGATGCTCCCTATCTGGTAATGGAGGGGAGCTATCTCGTGGCCTCTTGGGCCTGGCTAGGCCTAAAGCCAGGAGGAGAAGGGGGAAGTGCAATGTCAGATCTGGCCAGCTGAGATTAGCCTAACCGTGGAGCGAGGGAAGAAGGAGCCCTGGGGGTTTTGGGTGTACACTCAGGTGGGGAGAGGGGAATGCTGGGAGACTTCTGGGTATGCTTTGGGATCTCCTTTGTCACTGTGTTTGTAGTTCCTTTGTAAAACATTCACTGCTTTTCCATTTGAACTTTCCATCACTTCTGCAATCTGCTTGTGTGAGTCTCATTTTTTTTGCCCTTGTGGGAGGCAAGGGAGGATCTGCCTTCCAACCCACCACAGTCCATTATCTATTAAGACTAAAAGCCACAGCATTCAGTAGCTTCATGTGCACAGGCAGTCAGGCACAAATGCAGCCACCCAGTCATGCCAAGGCTGCTTTCAGAGGCTGGACCATCAACACACACGTTTTCAGACAGAAATTGTCAAGGATCACTTTGCTTGGGCCTTTTCACCCTTCCTCTAGCTAGAAGGTAAATGTCTATGTTTTTAATAACTTAGATAATCTTGAGGGTGTCAATTAATATACTGTTACAGTGTCCAAGTGCCTGTAGATGAGGGATGAGTGACATCATTATGTCTGAATTTAGAACTGCCAGAAAACATCTCCCAAAGTGGAACATGGTCATTTGCAGTAATAAGCTATTACAAGGACACTCGATGTGCTTCTGCCTTGGAGCAGCCTGCATCCTTCTAAAAGGTTCCTGGCCAGGTTTAGGAGATGGGTCACTTCCGCCACACTGCTAGGCCCTTAGCTACTCCTGCCCAACTCCACATGAGCCCACTCAGAGAGTTAGCCCTGGCTTGGGCATCACTTTCCAACCCACCTGAGCCAGCTCAGAGAGCCATCTCTTGGCAGCATTTTCACACACCTTTTCCCACCCAGAGTGTAGGATGTATCTGGGTTGGCATGGTCCATCAGGTGGGTCACACACAAGACAATAATAATGCAATAATAATACAATAATACAATACACCAGGTTGAAAGAGACCTTCAAGATCATTGCATCCAACCCATCAACCAATCCAACCCACCTAAACAACTAAACCATGCAGCCAAGCAGCCCATCAAGTCTCCTCCTGAACACCTCCAATGAAGGTGACTCCACCACCTCCATGAGCAGCCCATTCCAATGGGCAATCACTCTCTCTGTATAGAACTTCTTCCTAACCTCCAGCCTTAACCTCCCTGGCGCAGCCTGAGACTGTGTCCTCTTGTTCTGGTGCTGGCTGCCTGGGAGAAGAGACCAACCTCTGCCTGTCTACAACCTCCCTTCAGGTAGTTGTAGAGAGCAATAAGGTCACCCCTCAGTCTCCTCTTCTCCAGGCTAAGCAACCCCAGCTCCCTCAGCCTTTCCTCATAGGGCTTGTGTTCCAAACCCCTCACCAACTTCGTTGCCCTTCTCTGGACACGTTCCAGCAAGACAACATCCTTCCTAAACTGAGGGGTCCAGAACTGGACACAGGACTCAAGGTGCGGCCTAACCAGTGCAGTGTACAGGGGCAGAATGTCCTCCCTGCTCCTGCTGGCCACACTGTTCCTGATGCAGGCCAGGATGCCATTAGCCTTCTTGGCTGCCTGGGCACACTGCAGGCTCATGTTCAGCCTCCCATCAACCAGTACCCCCAGGTGCACCCCAGCCTGTAGCACTGCCTGGGGTTGCTGTGGCCAATATGCAGAAGCCAGCACTTGGATGTGTTCAATCTCATGCCATTGGATTCTGCCCATCTGTCCAGCCTGTCGAGGTCCCTCTGCAAAGCCTCTCTGCCCTCCAGCAGATCAACTCCTGCCCCCAGCTTGGTGTCGTCTGCAAATTTACTGATGATGGACTCAATGCCCTCATCCAGATCATCAATAAAGATGTTGAAGAGCATGGGGCCCAGCACTGATCCTTGGGGCACACCACTAGTGACTGGCCACCAGCTGGATGTGGCACCATTCACCACCACTCTCTGGGCTCGGCCCTCCAGCCAGTTCCTAACCCAACGCAGTGTGCTTCTGTCCAAGTGGATTACCCTACCAAGCCCAGGTAGGGTAATCCACTGAAATACAGACAAATGCAGAAGGAGACTCTCTTAACAGTGATTTATTCATCAGATGAGTAATTTAATAATTTGATAGCATTTTCTTTAGAATGAAGATGTACCTGCACAGTGACCCATGCTGAAGAGGCTCCCCCATACAACGATCTCCCTGACAATGAGATGGGTCAATTTACAGATGGGTCTTGCCAGCTTGTAGGAACCAAGCAGAGATGGAAGGCAGCTGTCTGAAGCCAAACAAGGCAAGTGGCAGAGGCAAGGGATGGAGAGGGTGAATCCAGTCAGTACACAGAGGTGAAAGCTGTCCAGCTGGCCCTGGATGTAGCAGAATGGGAGAACTGGCCAGTGCTTTACCTCTATACTGACTCCTGGGTAGTAGCCAATGCCTTGAGGGGATGGCTGAAGAAATGGAGGAGGAAGGGGTGGCAAAGAAAAGGGAAGCCTGTTTGGGCTGCTGGCCTGTGGCGAGACATCCCTGACTGCCTGGACAGGCTGCAATAAAGGTATGGCGCATTGATGCACACATCCCCAACAGCAGAGCCACTGAGGAACACAACCACAGCCACCAAGCAGATCTGGCTGCTAAAATCTTCCAAATAGAGTTGGACTCGGCTGAAACCAGTACCCCCAGACAGGAATGTGAGGGTGGTAAACTGGAGTCAGAGGTGAAACCAGCAGCCCAACTGATGTGCATGTACACTAATGCACACAGCACAGGTAACAAACAACAGGAGCTGGAAGCCTTGTTACAGCAGGAAAGTTATAGTGTAGTTGCCATCACAGAAACGTGGTGGGATGACTCACATGACTGGAGCACTGTAATTGATGGCTACAGGCTCTTCAGGAGAGACAGGCAAGGGAGAAGGGGTGGAGGGGTGGCCCTGTACATCAGGGAGGCTCAAGATGCCATGGAACCAGAGATTAACGATGATCAGGTTGAGTGCCTGTGGGTGAGAATTAGAGAGAAGACCAACATGGCAGACATCCTGGTTGGAGTCTGTTATAGACCACCCAACCAGGATGAAGAAGTTGATGAATTACTTTATAGGCAGTTAGAGGCTGTCTCAAGATTACCAGACCTTGTTCTTATGGGCAACTTTAACCTGCCTGATATCTGCTGCAGCAGAGAGGAGGCAGTCTAGAAGGTTCTTAGAGTGCATGGAGGATAGCTTCCTATCCCAGCTGCGGAGTGAGCCTACCAGGTGTAAGGCATAGCTAGAGCTTCTTTTTGCCAATAGAGAAGGGCTGGTGGGAGATGTGGTGGTTGGAGGCTGTCTGGGGTCCAGTGACCATGAAAATAATTGAGTTTTCAATATGCTGTCAAGCTAAGAGGGGCAGCAACAAAACCTCCACTCTGGAATTTCGGAGGGTGGACTTTGGTTATTTAAGGAACTAACTGAGAAGGTACCTTGGGAAACAGCCCTTAAGAACAAAGGGGTCCAGGAAGGCTGGACCTACTTCAAGGAAGAACTTGTGAAGGTGCAGGAACAGGCTGTGCCAATGTGCCGGAAGATGAGCTGCTGGGGCAGACGGCCAGCCTGGATGGGCAACGAACGTCTGGGTGAATTAAGGGAAAAAGAGAGGATGAATCATATTTGGAAGAAAGGGGAGGTAACCCATGGAATGTTTAAGGATGTTGCTAGGTCATGCATCTTAGAGTAGCCACAGCTGTGAAGGACAATAAAAATTCCTTCTACAACTATATTAATAGCACGAGGAGGGGCAAGAACTACCTCTACTCCTTAGTAGACATGGAGGGGAATATAGTGCAATCACACAGCACTTAAAGGATGGCCAAGGGATCAGGCCCAGCCACCATGGATATAGAGAGGGCAGGTGCTGCCTGACCAACCTGATCTTCTCCTATGATCAGGTGACCCACCTGGTGGATGTGGGGATGGCTTCAAGATCATCAAGTCCAACCTATCACCCACCACCATCTAATCAAGTATACCATGGCACCAATTGCCTCATCATGTCCCCTCTTAAACACCTCCAATGACGGTGACTCCACCACCTCCTCAGGCAGCACATTCCAATGACCAATCACTCTTTCTGTGAAGAATTTCTTCCTAACATCCAGCCTAAACTTCCCCTGGCACAGCTTGAGACTGTGTCCTCTTGTTCTGTCACTGGTTGCCTGGGAGAAGAGACCAACCCCTCCTGGCTACAACCTCCTTTCAGGTAGTTGTTGAGAATAAGGTCTCCCCTGAGCTTCCTCTTCTCCAGGCTAAGCAACCCCCAGCTCCCTCAGCCTCTCCTCATAGGGCTTGTGCTCCAAACACCTCACCAGCTTTGTTGCCCTTCTCTGGACATGTTCCAGCAAGTCAACATCTTTCCTAAACTGAGGGGCCCAGAACTGGACACAGGACTCAGGGTGTGGCCTAACCAGTGATGAGTACAGGGGCACAATGACTTCCCTGCTCCTGCTGGCCACACTACTCTTGATACAGGCCAGGATGCCACTGGCCCTCTTGGCCACCTGGGCACACTGCTGGCTCATGTTCAGCCTACTATCAAACACGACCCCTAGGTCCCTCTCTGCCTGGCCACTCTCCAGCCACTCTGACCCCAGCCTGTAGCACTGCATGGGGTTGTTGTGGCCAATGTGTAGAACCCAGCACTTGGATGTGTTAAATCTCATGCCATTGGACTCTGCCCATCTGTCCAGCCTGTCGAGGTCGCTCTGCAGAGCTCTCCTACCCTCTAACAGATCAACAACTGCCCCCAGCTTGATGTCATCTGCAAAATTACTGATGATTGACTCAAAGTCAGGCAGGACCTGCCCTTCCTAAATCCATGTTGGCTGGGCCTGATCCCTTGGCCATCCTGTAAGTGCTGAGTGATTGCACTCAAGATGACCTGTTCCATAATCTTCCCTGGCACTGAGGTCAGGCTGACAGGCCTGTAGTTTGCAGGTTCTTCCATCTGGCCCTTCTTGTGGATGGGCATCACATTGGCAGCTTCCAGTCATCTGGAACCTCTCCAGAGAGCCAGGACTGTTGAAAAATGATGGAGAGCGGCTTGACCAGCTCATCTGCCAGCTCTCTCAGCACCCTAGGATGGATCCCATCTGGTCCCATGGACTTGTGAGGATCCAAGTGGCTCAGCAGGTCTCTAACTACTTCCTCATGGATCACAGGGAAACTATACTGCTCCCTGACTCCATCTGCCAGCTCAGGAGGCCAGTTGTCCAGAAGACAACCTATCCTGCTATTAAAATTTGAGGCACAGAAGGTGTTAAGCACCTCTCCTTTTCCTCATCTTTTGTTGCTATGTTACTATGGAGTTTGTCCTTGCCCCTCCTCTTGTTATTAATATTTTTTGTAGAAGGATTTTTTGTTGTCCTTCACAGCAGAGGCCAGTCTAAGCTCTGAATGGGCTTTTGCCCTCTACTTTTTTTCCTGCATGACCTAGCAACATCCTTAAACATTTCATGAGTAACCTCTCCTTCCTTCCAAAGGTGATACATCCTCTTTTTTTCCCTTAGTTCATTCAGAATTTCATTGCCCATCCAGGCTGGCCATCTACCCCAGTGACTCATCTTCTGGCACACCGGGACAGCCTGTTCCTGAGCCTTCAAGAGTTCTTCCTTGAAGTAGGTCCAGCCCTCCTGGACCCATTTGTTTTTAAGAGCTGTTTCCCAAGGTACCTTCTGAGTTAGTTCCTTGAGTAACCTGAAGTCCGCCCTCTGGATGTCCAGAGTGGAGGTTTTGTTGCTGGCCCTCTTAGCTTGACTGCATATTGAAAACTCAATTAGAATAGAATAGAATAAACCAGGTTGGAAGAGACCTTCAAGATCATTGCGTCTGACTTATCATCCAACCCACCTAAACAACTAAACCATGCAACCAAGCACCCTATCAAGTCTCCTCCTGAACACCTCCAATGATGGTGACTCCACCACCTCCCTGGGCAGTCCATTCCAATGGGCAATCACTCTCTCTGTGTAGAACTTCTTCCTAACATCCAGCCTAAACCTCTCCTGAAAAGTCACTGGATCCCAGACAGCCTTCAACCACCACATCTCCCACCAGCCCTTCTCTATTGGCAAAAAGAAGGTCTAGCAATACCTTACCCCTGGTAGGCTCACTCCGCAGCTGGGATAAGAAGCTATCCTCCATGCACTCAAAGAACCTTCTAGACTGCCTCCTCTCTGCTGCATTTAGTTCCCAGCAGATATCGGGCTGGTTAAAATCACCAATAAGAACAAGGTCTGGCTATCTTGAGACAGCCTCTAGATTCCTATAAAATAATTCATCAGTGATGGCAACTACACCATAACTTCCCTGCTGTAACAAGGCTTCCAGCTCCTCTTGTTTGTTATCCATGCTGCATGCATTCAGCTGGGCTGGTGGTTTCACCTCTGACTCCAGTTTACCACCCTCAGACTCCTGTCTGGGGGGACTGGTTTCAGTCCCTTCCCCCCTTCAAACCTAGTTTAAAGCCCTGTCAATGAGACCTGCCAAGTCCCTTCCTAGAACCCTTTACCTGATGTGGGATGGGCTGTTTTCATGTGCTAGGAGATGTAAATGTAAAAATGTAAGATGTAATGTAAAAATTTTGAAGCTAAAATGTTGAAGGTAAAAATATTGAAGGTAAAAATTACTGCAGAAGTTGCTGTGGCAAATAAACCTTTAATTACTTGTTGTAATTAAGAAGTATGATATGTTAGTATTACTCAAAAAGGACACCGAGGCATAGTTAGACTTGACCTTTTAATTTTGAATGAAAGAAGAGTTATGAATATTTTTATTAGGAACACTGAAATTTATTTCCTCTAGAATCAATTGGCTTCTTATCCAGCATTATGCAAAATACATTTTCATGTTTAACATGATGCTTAGCATTCACCTGAGTTATTTTCTTTGATGGTCTGTTTTATTAATTCTATTACTAGTTTTTAAACTTTTAATGTGCTGAAGCTAATTAATGGCAAATTTGCACAGCCTCCTGGAATAAGCCATGCTGGGGAACAGCAGAAGTGATGGGAGTGCTCTTGCAGTTGGGAAAGAGCAAGGTCAGAACGAATATAATCCCACCCATGGCCAGACCAGGGAGATGGATTATAACAAAATCTGTACTGACCAGTTAGGTAATCACTTTTTATAGCTCTTTCTACACCACTTTGACACTCAGCAGCTGGTGTATGGTTTGGAGGCTGAGTATTTATATCTCATCCAGTTTTGAAACCTCTCTAATGTAGCCTTGTCCTGAATGGACAAAAAGCCTCAAAATGGCTCTGAACCAGACAATGAGGCAGAAGCTAGTAGATCTGCTTCTTTAGGCTTGCCTGGACATGTTTCAGAGCCAGAATGAGCCAGGTGGGTGTGCTTTTGGCCACATTTGAAAAGAAGGCTTTCTATAGGTTGCAATACCAGGGTTTTACCCCTAGACTTGTGTTGCTACTGGCCATTATTGTCTCGGGAAACCTATAAATATCAGCCCAAAGGGCCAGAGCTTTGTCTTGCCATTGTCCACGCTCTGGAAGGAACCACAAGCTTTGCTTGGAAGCTGAACTGTGTTTCAGTTTACCCAGACAAGACAGCAAAGACCCCTCGTTATTCTCAGTGTTGTAAAGCCTAGAGGACAGATACTTGTCTTGCCGGGTCAAGAGACGAAACCCCAGAGGAGCCGAGTCCCCGGGACAGTTTCGTTTGATTGGAGCAAGGAGCGAGCGCTGCTGCAAAAGGATCACAGCCGAGAAACCTCCTCTCTACAAAGCTTTTAGCTACAAACCCTTTGGGAGCAAATCCTGCCTCAGCAATAAGCTGCAGACACCAACAGAAAGTGAAACTCTGCTCCTGCAGCTTCCACATGGTCAGCGCCATTTTGGTTTGCCTAGATCTTAACATGTGTAACGAAGTATCTGGATCAGTGAGTAATTACAATACCTGATTTTTTATAAGCATCTATTGCAGGTCTGTTGCCCTGGGGAATTCTGGGGTGTCCCCCCGACCCCCATTGTGGGCAACTGCTGGCTTCATTGCCGAGGTTCCTTTTCTTTACAGTTTAAAGTGCTGTTTGTTGTTTCTGGATTTTTGTGCATGTTGTTTAAATTGTTATTTGTTCCTGCTGGTGAGGTATCTGTTCCACGACCGAAACCCCTCGAACCTGTAAATAGGTTTTCTTTAATATTTTTTGTGGGATTTTTTGTGATTAATAAAATTATTAATATTTTTATTAATTGCTCTGCTTATTGAACATTAATTTATCCTTTTATAGACCAAAATAAGCCTTAGATGCTCCCATCTAAGGAAATGCTATACATCTTAACTATCATACTACTGTCCATGCTGAGAAGATGTGTGGAAGGAAGCAGAGGCTTTTTCCTCAAAAAAATCACACATAAGACGAAATAGCATTGTACTTTTCCAGCATTTTTTTCACCCTTGTTTCCTTGCCTGACTGCATTGAAAAGACATTTCCTATCACATTGCCATGTGGTTTCCTCCATTCAAAAGCACCTTCCTTGTCTTGGAGCTGAGCATGGCTGAGCGTGCTAACTCAGACTGGTCAAATCCCACTTTTGATCACAACACCAACATGTTGCTTCACCTTCCCAGACCTCCTCATGCTCTTCTCTCCATTGTCAGCTGTACTCACTTACTCAGTCACCCATACAGATTTTCACTCGTACTTAATAATTGCCTAAAGTCCTTTAATTTGAGCTGATTGCCACTTGCACTGCCAGGTGCAGATTTAGCTGGCCACAGCCAATGCCAGATATCTGGGTGCTTGCACTGGGCCCAGGGAGGGCTGCTTCTCTGCCTCTGTTTAAGTCAGCATTTGCCTTTATATGCATGTGACAGTCTTCCTGTACTTCCTTACTGTCCCTAGGGAAGTGTGCAGTCTTCTCATGGCATTAGGTTTTGCCTACAGCTGGTGGCAGAGCTTAGGCTTGTATCAGGAAATGTTTTCTTGTGAAGTTCCATCTGGTATAAATCAGTGCTTAGATACTGTATGGATTAACATCATTAAAAGAAAAAAGAATAAAAATCCGAATTATCATTGAGTTTGACCTCTTTTTTTTTTGACATATAACCTATTGGAAATTCAAATTTATATTTGCTCCTCCACTGATGTAAACATTATCAGTATGTGAAAGTTCTGGTTTAACACAGGAAAAATAACTCAGAATTTGATAAATGAACCTCTGAAAATAAAATTTAAGTCTGCATGGATATATTCAAATTTTTTTTAAAAAGGATTTGGCTTTAATGAGGTTAGTTTAATAAGGACATGCATGATTATGTTATTGAGAAAAGAAAGCTGAATTACTTAATTTTCCTCTAAATCTTAGGAAATTAGAAGTATGGTTCTGAAATATTTAAGTTCTCACTGTGTTGCTTTGTTGTTTTGGGGTTTTTTTTTTTGAGATACAGCTAAAGAAATGCTTGCAACTGGCTATGAACCTAGCCTTCCAAATGTTAAATATATCACAAATAGCTTTCCCTATAAGGAAATGTGTAAGAGTTTCTGAAAGCTGAAATAAATGCATCCCTCAGCATCAAGTACATAACACCACAAGGAAGCCCAGGTTTGCACAAGTACTTAATGACAGCCATCCTGCTGCAAATACAAATCCAAAATGAGAGGCCTGACACCTGCTTTGACACCAGGTCTATAGAAAGCTACTCACACAGTTCTGAAAGACACCTGTTTCCTCTCTCAGGAGTTTTCACTGGTTCACTGCAGCTGTGCATCAGCATAACCAAAATTAGATATTAGTCCCATAAAGTCTATTTTGATCACAAGTAAATTCCTGCAAGGCACAGCAACTTGAAGTGTCTTATGAACCAACCCTTTTGCTCTACTTTGGCAAAAACTGTCAGATATTGAGTTTAATTAGTATCATTCTGTCTCTTGGTGGCTCTGCAACTCATTGGCTTAGAATGTATTAACTGAGGGGGAGATGACTGAAAGAGCTTATGCAACTAGTTCTTGGAACATACATTTAAAGAAACACAGGAGAAAAACTGCTTGACTGGAGAGCAGCCAGGCAGAAAGGGACCTGGCAGTACCGGTTGACGGTAGGCTGAACATGAGCCAGCAGTGTGCCCAGGTGGCCAAGAAGGCCAATAGCATTCTGACCTGTATCAGGAACAGTGTGGCCAGCAGGAGCAGGGAAGTAATTCTGCCTCTGTACTCAGCACTGGTTAGGCCACACCTTGAGTCCTTTGTCCAATTCTGGGCCCCTCAGTTTAGGAAAGATGTTGAGTTGCTGGAATGTGTCCAGAGAAGGGCAATGAGGCTGGTTAGAGGTCTCAAGCATAAGCCCTATGAGGAGAAGTTGAGGGAGCTGGGGTTGCTTAGCCTAGAGAAGATGAGGCTCAGGCGAGACCCTATTGCTCTCTACAAAATGGTCTAGTCATGAGGTCTGTGGTGACAGGTTGGACTTGATGATCTTTGAGGTCTCTTCCAACCTTGGTGATACTGCGATACTGTAATTACCTGAAAGGAGGTTGTAGCCAGGTGGGGGTTGGTCTCTTCTACCAGGCAACCAGGGGAAGTTTAGGCTCAAGGTAAGGAAAAAGTTCTTCACAGAAAGAGTAATTGGCTATTGGAATGTGCTGCCTAGGACAATGTTGGACTCACCATCCCTGGAGATGTTAAAAAGATTGGATATGGCAGTTGTAGCCATGGTTTAATTGTCAGGTGGAGTTAGGTATTAGGTGATAGGTTGGATTTGATGATCTCCGAGGTCTTTTCCAACCTGGTTGATTCTGTGATTCTGTGACTTTCCAAGCTTGGACTTGCAGGTTTGGCTTGAATTGGGAAGTAGCAGAATTACATAAAGGTCTATTTTGGTATGTAGTCTTTTTACCCATAAATAGGAGTTACACTAAAAAAAATACTAATAATTTTCTGAATAAAATGCTATTAACAGAGTTGAAATATGAGATGAATTCTGACTTACAGGAGAGTTTTAGCCTGGGCTGGATAATGGAGGAACTTCTTTGCCTTGAGGTGGATGGAGCACTGGAACATGCTGCCCATAAATGTTGTGGAGTCTTCTTCAGTGGAAACTTTCACAACCTGCCTGGAAGCACTCTTGTATGATCTGATCTAGGCATACTTGCATTAGCAGACAGGTTGGACTAGATGATCTCATGAGGTCTCTTCCAATCTCTACCAGTCTATGATTCTGTTATGCTGACTGAAAGAGTTCTCCCATACATGAGGCAGGACAACAGAATTTATCTCCTAGGAGAAGAGTGTTCTGGAAATGACAAAAGAAAAGATGTTTTAACTGAAAATGCTGACTGAAACTGTGATATCTTTGTGGTGAAGGCACATTTTTGCCCAGATATTAGATCTTGTCCCAGCTTGTGGACAAGTTTCCCCTCCTTCAGGAGGAAGACAAAAGCCAAGGCATTAGCCAGGCCAGCACGCACCCAGCGCATGCAGTGCTAGTGCAATTACCAAGTATGGGCATAATTCTAGCTTCACGCTTTCTACAGGCTGAAGCCAATTGTTTATGAGAGTGCCCATTGGTCAAACCCAACCTCGAGGAATCTATAAGTATCACCTCAGTTGGTAAACAAGTTGCCCCCTCTTTCACTTTGTCTTTCTACTTGCTTGAGAGAACAACTCTTGAGCCATAGCCTCTGCCATTGAGCTTATTGTTGTTAGCTTCCATCATATATGCACGCATACTGAAAGCCTCTGCATTGTGAGAAGCAATTGTGAGGATCATCTCCAGAGGGAGGACCTTTGCTGAGCCTGAGAAGCCCAGCATTGTTACAGCCAGTCTCACCAAGCGGGAAAGCCCACCGTGCCACCAGAGGACTGGACCAACCCCCAAGGGTACAATCTGCCCAGTTGCCAGGGAGAGGGGATTTGATAGAGACTGAGTCCACATATGTCTAGCCCCGCCATAGCGGGAGAGGAGCTGCCACGTGTGCCGCTCTGAGCCCTGTGAACCTCAAGGAAGACTAAAGTACTGTTCGTGCCTATACTACACCAAACCTGGGACCACTCCAAGTGTCCCACTATTCCTTTAAGCCCAGTAAACCATAAGCCGCTGCTCAGCACAGCCACATTCTCTCCCCGAGGCCCCAAGATTCGCCGTAGCTGGGCTGATTCCATAGCCTTTGTCTGCTGTCATTTTCTGATTGGAAACGCCTGAGCCCGCCTATTGGCAACCATTGCCCGGCCTTGTTGTGCGAGCCGACTTCGAGGGCCAACCCCACGAGCCGACCCCAACCAGGACCAATTCCTGTTGTCTGGAGGGAATCAACTGAGTCCTGAACAGAGCCTGCTTCCAAGCTAAGCCCTGGTTCCATTATTCCCTCTCCACTGCTGCAGAGAGAGGAGACAGTAACCCAATGCCGCCATCCAACTTGACTAGGAACCAGTCCAGTGACAATAGTCTGCTGGACGTCCACCTTGCTACAAACAACAGCTACAGAGTATCTTCCACGTGCTTTCCATCCACTAGCACTCAGTTCAAATTATCTACATCTAGCAGAGTAATCACTGATGCATAGAGAGATTTTAATATTGCTGTATATAGCCAGAAGCCGCCTGCGTCCCACCGAGTCGCCATCTATTGGCCAAGCTGCAGAACTGCACCCTTCGTTATATAATGGGGACTTGATGGGGTGCTTGGTGCCATGATCTAGTTGTTTAGGTGGGTTGGATTGGTTGATAGGTTGGACACCAACCTGGTGTAATGTATTGTATTGTATAATTATAGAAATAGTCTGTAGATGGTTTAATTAAGTTCTAATCATAACTCTAATCCACTTATGGAATTTCATGAACATGCACTAGAACATGTATTTAAGTTAGTGATTCATTGGTTATTAATAATTTTATAATTAATAAAGATAGTATTGTCATAATTCATATTTCATATTCATAAATTTAATAACCTCTTCACAGCAATCTTCCAACCTTAGCTCTGCAAGTAAGACATCACGAAAGACTCATTTCCCAAGAACCAGAGGACTGTTTCTCAGTCTAACACCAAAGCAGGTCATGCCATGACCTCTGAGCGGTCAAGTGTGGATTCCTGGGAATCAGCCACAGAAAAGCATCCACCATTTATTTTTCGGGGGGGGGGGGGGGGGAAGTTTCATTTTTCTGAAGGAGATCTGCCACCATGAATAGGGTGTTACCACACCACTCCTAAAACATCGGTGTGGCAGAGTAGAAAGGTGTGATCTTCATGGTCATCCTCAGAAGAAACATCTTACTGCTGGAAGGATGATGCTCCAAGCAGGAGGAATTCATAAACAGTGAAGTTTCTTTTAAGTACCCATCAGTGATCTACCTTGTTTCTCTCTCACTACAACTCACAGGCATTTTTTTTTTTTTTTTTTTTTTCCCTAGCAGCATTAGAGAGTGGTTTTAAAGCACTGGGACCTCTCTTCAAAGTAAAGGAACAGGTTTGGGCAATGTGATGCATCTTATGAAAATTTAAATCAAAATAGAATGGCATGTTTTAATTTACAGTATTAAATTGAGAAATCTTGTACTATATTTTATTCCTCTTTTTCTTGAATGCAGACTGAATATGTTTTGGAAATATCTACACACAAAAATACAGACGTTCCAGGGTCAGGTTCTCTGGTCTTGGAGCTGCTGTGGTCTGTGCTCACCAACAGATGGGAGCAGAGAGGCCCTGACACAGAGCGTGTGTGGGAAGCTCATGTACTGAATCCTTAAATGCAAACACTTTTTAAAAATCCTTCCTAATCTCTCTGTGATGAATATGAGCAACAATACCAAAATCTATCTTGATCTATGCAGACTTAGATATTTTCTTCATGCTAAGGAAAAACCAGTTCTAGGAATGAAGCTGCTCCTGTGTACTTTAAGCAGTTAAGCAATTTTCCATTAAAGCATTTCAATCAACAAATGCAGAGTGATGCATTTAACACTGAGTGATACTCAGATCAAATAATTTTGTTGTAATCACCATCTCTTTTGAATTAATACTTTGTCAGTGGTTTTGCAATAGAAGGGTATTTCCCTGGTTGTTTTAAAAATATTTTCTTAAATCAAATGACAGATTAATGCATTATTTTCAACCACTACAGGTCCCACCCAAACACTAGGTGTGAGAGAGTGACAGAGAGTGACTTCAGTGATGATAGTTGTATTCATCTTGTCTCTCTTGATGTGACTCAACAAAGACAAAATCACCTTTGCTGCTGTCCCAGACAATAGCTGATGTGTATTGGGCAGATGCCACTGGAACGACTCTCTGGAAGATGCGTAGATAAGGTACAAAGATTGCTCACCAGACTGCAGCTGCCCTGGAAATAATGGGCAGAGGCCACTGCTATCGATACTGTCTGGAATATACATACCTAAAAACTGTATAAAAGATCTGAGCAACTATTGGCTCAGAAGAAGGAAAACACAAAAGAAGGAAAAGACCTGGGCAATGCCGCTGAGAAGGAAAACATGGAAGAAGGAAAAGACCGGGGCAATGCTGCTCTGAAGAAAAATGGAGAGAATACCAGGAGAGAAAAATGACAGACACATCACCATGCAGCCTGGAAGAAGCAGACCCAGAGGAACCCTCTCTCTGTGCCCTAAGTTCTGCCTGCTTCAACTGATGGAGCTGAAGAGCCTGCTCAGAGGACAGCACAGCCAACAAGGACAACATCTCCTCTACATCCAAAGCTGCAGTAGCCTTTCTTCACAGACTCAAACTGTCTTGGGAAGTGAGGGGTGTGGTAACATAATTCCTTTCCTCTTCTCTCTCCCTATTCTCTCTCTCACTCTCTATTCTCTCTCTCTCCTTCTGATCCATCCACTTTATTTGTGTAATAGTCTAGCTGTTGATATTTTGGCCTCATTTGTGTCTCTAATTTCATAACACAGGAATATTCAAAAGAACTGAGTCTCTCCCTCTCTGGACTGAGACAATAGCCCAGTCAAATTGTTAAAGTTCCCTTATGAAAAGGAATATAAACCTAGGATTGTCCAAAAAATGTTAGTCTGAATGTATCACTGAAAGCAGAAACTGCCACAGGATTGGTCTCCTTTACAAGCTAATTTTAAGAAGTGACTATTAGTTTGACTAAACAAGCTACCTACAACTGGACACAAGAGCAGAAACCCTTAGGTTCTAGATTTTGCTGGTTTTAAATCCTTCACATCAGTGATTTCCAGTCTCTTTCAGGCTACGGAGCACTGACAACACTCAATATTTCTCAGGGAGCATTGTAATGCTGACAGAAGTCTGTTCTGCTTGAAAATCGAACTTGAGTTCCATTTTCTACAGCATTATGTCAATCTTCTTGTAGCCATTATAAAAGCTGAGCTCTTGGTACCCATTAAAAAAGTAGCAGAGAGGAAAGAACTGTTTGGTTTCTGTCAAGCTAAGCAAGATGACATCTGTCTCTGTAAGGGTTCACAAATGAACAAAGCAAGAAGATAAACCATAAAAAGACATTCTCACAGACATATGAAAGGATAATGTATGCTGGCTGAAATCCTTGTATTTTCTGGGGCAAAAATACTGCCTCATTCACACACATCTGGGACTCATCTCAGCATGAGTAAATGAACTTTTAATTTATTTTTTAAAAATATTTTAATTATAAAAATATATATAGAGAGAGAGATTTGCCCCAATGAGTGCCTATGGAAATGATGGATACTTTTAAAAGCAATGAAAAGGAAGCTAGTCTTGCAGAATTTTCCTGTTAGTCATGCATCTACTTTTACCAATCCCATGATGTTTCCAGTTGTTTGGCTGAGTTGTTTGTTTGCTATATGGATGCATAACATATGTCAAGCTACCTGATTATGCCTCTTCAAGGAATCCTGACTCCACAGCCAGGGCCAGGCTCTTCATGCCCTGCGCTATGTGGGCTTGCAGACAGCATTTTATTGTATGTGACTCACGTCATGGTGGGCTAATTGTACAAATACAGCCTCTGTACTATGCGGCCCATGTGGATCCATCTCAACAGTGCTTTGTTCTGTGCTAGCTGCCAGGGCTGTTGTCGTATCTCATGGGTGGCCAGCTTTGCATACAAATACCTTGCTTTCGGCTGCAAACTCTGCAGCTGAATTGCTAAATACAAGTGTTGAAACCCCAGTTCCATGCAAGTCAGTGGAGTTTTGTTACCATCTTCAGTGAGGTCAGGCACTTGTGCTCTGCTGGATGCTTGTTCCCTACCAGTTAACACTAGATTTGTAAATGTTGCTGCTTATCAGCTATCACATTCTAGAAGTATTAGTCTTTGAATTTGTGTAATATCGGAGAGTGGAGAGGGAAGATGGCAGCAATCAATATGATTGATAAGCACGCTTCAACTTTATTGCCCGGATACACAGCTTACATAGCATCTCAGCTAAATATGCATAAGTGTCATTATTCTATTGGTCTCTGACTGAAGGCAACATTATAGTATCCAGCCTACTTGCAATTAGGTCTGTGTACAATATCAAAAGCTCTGTGTACAATCTCAGAAAACTCCCTTCTCACTAGCTCTTCCTTTCCCATCCAATTATCTTACCTAGCTCTTCCTTTCCCATCCTGTTATCTTACACACAGCTGCAAGAACAGCTACAAGGCCACAGTGACCTCACTGCCTGAGCATGCCAGCTAACTATGGGCAGTAAACAACAAGATGGAGTACAGCCTACGCATTCTGCTCAAGTAGCTGTTCCACAGGGTCATGTCCCTTAGATTTAAGCCATTCTCCAACAGTGTAACTTGTATTACCACATTAAGCATAATTTCTCCATTTCAGAGACCTGAATGTTGGTCACCAAGACTTCAAAGCATTTGAGAACAGGAGTGGATTTTCACTACCAGCCAAGTACCTGAGGAACTTGGGAGGGGAAACACAGCCAGAGGGAATGGGAACAAATTTGGCTTATTAATAGGTTATGTGCTTTCTCCAGTGCCTAGTGGCCTTTAACAGAACCTTTGGAGTCACAGACCATCCTTTGAGCAAGTTATTTTTTTTAAAGGCACCATTTATTTTCAGTAGATCTACAAAAAGCTGCTGTATGGCCTGAGTCCTTCTTTCCCAGTGACCATAGTAAAGCTGCCCAATAAATGTGGAAAAGTAGAGCACTTCAGAGAAATTTTAGGTCCCTCCTTAGCAAATTATTATATGCCCATATTAAAGTTGAGTCTTGTTGCTTTCAGATCACATGTGCTTTTACATAAAGCTGCTGCATCCAGCTGCAGATACGAGCACATCTCTAACTCCAGAGAGATGTCCAGTGCCCAAGGCAAGGCAGCCTTACTTCTACCCCATCATGCCCACCTTCTTGGCTGGGCACTAGGACAGCCCTGACTGTGAGCTCCTGTCTTGCTGCCCTTTGAACACTCCTTGGCACCAGCCTCTGAGCAGCAGCAATGCCAGCCTCTGAGCAGCAGTGGTCCCCTTCACTGCCTTACCACAGTCAGAGTGCAATTAAATAAAACCTCCCAATCACTTGCTGTCCATCATCAACATATGGTCAGGATCTCCATACCAGCTTTCTAGCAGCTGAGGTATGATGAAGACCTTGTGCAGCTCAGTGAGGCCAAGCAAAGCACACTGAAAGGAAGGGGGAAACCTACTATTCCAGATTGGTGGATGAACTCCACAAAACATCATGTTCCCAACACTGCTTCTCAGTCCTGAAAGGCTACTAGATTAAAGCAGGAAACATGCAGAGGAAAAACGCTGGTCAGGAAATGGCAAGAAAAGTTGGAGGCACCTCCCATCTGAGGCAGGATGTAGCATATGGCCTTACATCCATTGTGTTCGAACCCACCCATGATGGCTATGTGACTACACATCCCATGGACAACATACGATCTCAGTCACAGGCCAGTGTCGGCCTTCCCAAATTAGCAGAGGCATCCAGAGAAGTGCCAAAGACAATGGGGAAAAAGCCCTTTGGCTCCAGCCCTGTGTTGGGCAAGAGACACATTGTCCTTCACATGTGCTTGTCCAGCCCCTTCTCAAAAAAGATTTTACGGTGCCAGAGATCGACCACGTCAGTGTGTCACTATGATGACTGATGATCTGCAATGAGGTGGTATTTACAGATTAAGAAAAATATGGGTTAATTAAACCATCTTAATCATCTTCTTCTTTTCCTCCATTTCCTTCTCCTCCTTCTTATCCTTATCCTCCTTTCTCCTTCCATAGCTTGGGTAACAGGCAAACAGAAAGGAATTAGTCTCAGCCCTTTATTATTCTTTATCCTGAGTAGAGCCTTTTGCAAAGGATTCAGAAGGACATCTACATATCTTTCAGATTTATGACTACTGAACAGTATCAACCAATTAGGTTTCACTGGCTTTCAAGCTAGTTTTAAGTGATTGTAGCACTCTGATAAAGCTTCTGTGGATGCTGTAAAATATGGATTTATTAGAGAAATAAAATATTTACCATTCTTTTCTCTGAACTTACAAATAGCAGTAAGAAGGAAAAAGCAAGCATTTTATTATAAAAGTTCCAACAGAAATAAACCCCCATGAAAAAAAAAAATCTCAGAAAACTTAAAATATATTCCACTTTGGGCATTAAAAATAAAACAACCTACTGGGAACTGCAGTGCACATTGTGATTTTATGCTTCTGAAGAATATCTACTATTTCAGTTTTTGTCAAGGATGAGTACAGAGGAGTAAAAGAAGACTGATTCCAATCACTGTCTCCTCAAGACTTAACATCTTACAGAATGGCAATTTACCACTTGCAAAACAACACAGGATCTCATTACAGCATTTTTACACCAAATCAGCACTGGAGAGTGACATAGGAGAATAGCCTTCTCACTCAGCAGCTGGTGGTACTTTTAAGAAAGTGCATTTGATCCGTCCTGCAGGTGCTGAACTCCAGTAGTGACTAGCAGTGACAGAATGTGGCCCTGCTCTCACATCTGTCTTCATTATGAAATATAGAGAGTGCTAAGGCACAATGCTGTTCTGCTATTTTATGCAGTGGTTCTGGACACTCACAAGAAGGCCTAACCCAACAGACAGAGCTTTCCTTCCTTGATCTCCCGACCAAAGACCACCTACTAAAGTGAGCACTGAACAACCCACAGGTATGCACAGACTGGGACTTCACCTCTTTTTTCTTGGCCTGTTTCATGGAAAGTTAAGCCTTTCTTAATGACTGGTTTTCTTCCACCTGATGTACAAAACAATCTCACAGCCTTACTTGTTACTGCCAACAGAGGGAATGCAACAATGAAAGGGAAGGAATGAGTCAAACATTTTTTCCACAAAGGTCTAACATATCAAATGATAAGCTCGAAGATTAACCCTCTCTCTACCACAAAAGCAGCCTGTCAGCCACAATTTTGGAATCCTTTTATCTCTGTGATTAAACAGCAGATGTTTTTTCGGCATTTGCCAAGAATATATTTCTACCCTCTACTTCCTTTAAAGAAATTAAGTCTTCATTTACATTAAAAAAGTCTCTGACTGTGTGTGTAGTAATAAAAAGCAGATTCAGCATCATTAATTTTTTCTACTAACAGATTGCCTCAGCTGCCAGCTAGTGCTCAGGCCAAGAGAGGCAACAGTAGTACTCATAGAGATTAAGCATCAGAAATTTCTTCCTCATTCCTTCATACTTATTAATGATCAAGGAAATTTTCTATATTAATTCCATATCTGTACATATTTTGCTTCAAATTTCATCAGAAAACAAAACAAAACAGAGAGCACACCAGGCAAAGAGAATAGAAGACATAAGCAAATAATCAGATTTTTTTAAATGCAAAAATATATAACTGAGACAAGCTGGAAATAAAACTGTACTTCACCATGCTTTTGAAGAAGTTCTAGCAGAGGAAAAGCTGTTAATTTGGCAGTCAGTCGCAGTGAATATGAGTAGTAAATAAGCTTTAGATAACAGTAATTATGAAGATACTTCAAATGCTATTGATACAGCTGCCAAAACACTATAGCTTTCTTCTGCAACATTTCATCAAGTACTAGAAATGAATAGCACCATTTCCACAGGCTGACTTCAATATCGATGTGGCTATATTTAAAAAAGAAAACAAGGGAATCAAGAATACTACAGAATTCTGAATGGGGGGAGGGGAAATAGGAATGTATAGCCAAAATTGCAATCACATTAGAAAATAAAGGCAGTTTTATTAAAAGTTACTTGGTCAGAACAGATCCACTAAGATATGAGCACTCGGGCATATTTTTGCAATTCTTGAATTAAAGAATATCTGCCAGGTTAAAGTATTCTACAAGAATGTATATGAAACAGAGAGGTCATTGCAAAAATTCATCTGGGCAAGTGGGGAAAATTCCAGCTATATGTAGTGGTTCAGACTGGGGGCCTGCCCTTGATGCCACTGCACAAGCCACACCTGTGATGGCCCAAAAGGGTCCAGCCCAGTGGGTGGTCAGATGAAGCCAGGTATTTCATCCCATAATGCTCCACTGCCCTGTAAAACATCAGCAAGGGGTTCTCACTTCCTCTTTCTTCCCTTGCCGCTGCCTGGGTAATGGGGTGAGCTGCCTCTCTTGGGCCCCACTAGGCCCAAGGCCAGGATGAGGGAGGAGAAAGAGCCCTGGGGGTTTTGGGTGTACCCCCAGGTGGGGGTGGGATGCTTTTGGGTATGTTTTGGGCTCTCTCTCCTCTGTCATGGTGCTTGTGGTTCTCTGTAAAACTTTCTTTGGTTTTCTATTTAAACTTTCCACCATTTTTTTGCAATCTGTTTGTCTGAGTCTTTTCTTTTGCCCATGGTAGGAGAATTGGCCTCTCAACCTACCACACAATAGGATGACTAATGCTTACAGTGCACTGGGTGAAGAACTGGCTGAATGGCAGGCTTCAAAGGCTTGTAGTGAGTGGGACTGCTTCTGGGTGGCCACCAGTCACCAGCAGTGTTCTTCAGCATTCAATTCTAGGCTCAGTCTTGTTCAATATATGTATCAGTTATCTGGATTCAATAATTGAATTCACCATTAGCAAGTTTTGCTAATGATTTCAGACTGGGAGGTTTGTTAACTCTCTTGAAGGGCAAGAGACCTTGCAGAGTGATTTAGATAGGTCGGGGGACTGAACTGTTTTCAAAGATATGACATTTAACAAGAACAAATGCTGGATTATGCACACAGGATGGAGTAATGATGGGCAGAAGTATGAACTGGAGCAAGAGTGGCTGGAGAGCAGCCATGCAGAAAGGAATCTGGGGGTGTTAGTCAACTAGCAGGTTTAACAACAGTCATCAGTGTGCCCCAGCAGCCAAGAGGGCAAACCATGTTCTACATCAAACACAGCATAACCAAGCCTGTAAAAAGAGATTACCCCATTTTATTTAGCTTTGGTGTATCCTTACCTTGAGCAGAACTGTGCACAGTTCTGGGCTCCACAATTTAAGAAGGATGTGAAGGCCCTTGCATAAATCCAGAGGAGGGTGACAAAGCTGGTGAAAGGGCTGGAAGGCATTTTCTATAATGAGTAGCTAAGTATTTTGGCCTTGTCTAGTTTGGAGAAAAAGAGACTGAGGCATCACCCTGTGGGAAGGGCAAGTGGAGAGAGAAACACTGAGATCCAGTGAATGGACACATGGGAATGGCTCAAAGCTGCATCTGTTGGAGGTTTAGACTGGACATTAGGAAGCATTTCTTTACTTAGAGAGCAGTCAAACACTGGAAGAGGCTTCTTAGAGAAGTGGTTGAGTCTGTCAGTATTTAAGAGACAGTTGGACTGCAAGATTTGACTTGAGCATGGCAAATCACAGTGTCAATCTGTCAGAGGGTAGGAGGGCTCTGCAGAGGGACGTTGACAGGCTGGACAGATGGGCAGAGTCCAACATCCAGTCATGGAAGACATGATCACTGTGGCTCTGTTCCAACTGAACTGTCCTATCCTATCCTATCCTATCCTATCCTATCCTATCCTATCCTATCCTATCTATCCTATCCTATCCTATCCTATCCTATCCTATCCTATTCTATTCTATTCTATTCTATTCTATTCTATTCTATTCTATTCTATTCTATTCTATTCTATTCTATTCTATTCTATTCTATCCCATTCCATTCCATTCTATTCTATCCCATTCCATTCCCTTCCATTCTATTCTATTCTATTCTAATGCACCTAGAGGTTAAATCAGTTCTTTATGCAGGTGCTTAGTAATAAAGTACATGTACAAATCTGTATTTAGAATGCAATTCTTTCTTTTCATATAAAGTACTGACCTCTGTGGTTTCTTCCAGTAGTCTTTTTCTTGCCATTTGCCGGGTGATTAAGAAATCACGTCTCTTCAGAACGGTGAAAGTGAATTCCAAGTTCTTCCTGTCTCAACAGTGTTTCAGCAGCTATAGAGAGGTCCTACTTTCTTTGTGTATATAGTTTAAAGAGTTTAGATTTTATATTTTTAAATAATAATTTATTCTTTCCAAAATTGAAAGTAGTATAGTAATATTTTTAAAATAAATAATTGATTATCAAAAATTATGTATTACTGGCATGAAGTTCCTTTCACTAAGCAGTAACTTGCATTGAAATGCACTGGAATAACTCAGTGGCCTCCACCATTTGATTCATGGACTCCTGTAATGGTGTAAAGAGAACACTCCAGAACAATGGCAGAACATCCGCAAGAGTCTCTCTTTCTCCAGACACTCATCACTGCATGTTTCAGAAACCTGCATACTGCTGTGGTGTAACTACTAATTATCTCTGACAAGGGTAACCTGCCCTTATTTTTTCTTATCCTGCAAAAGATTGGGTTTTGACTAGTATTAGATTTGTCATAACTTAGGAAAACCAACTCAAATTCTTGAACTCTTGAAGGCGCAGGAACAGGCTGTGCCAGTGTGCCGGAAGATGAGCCGCTGGGGCAGACGGCCAGCCTGGATGGGTAATGAACTTCTAAAGGAACTAAGGGAAAAAAAAGAGGGTGTAACATCTTTGGAAAAAGGGGAGGCAACCCATGGAATGTTTAGGGATGTTGCTAGGTCTTGTAGGAAGAAAATTAGGAGGCAAAAGCACATTTGGAGCTCAGACTGGCCTCTGCTGTGAAGGACAGCAAAAAGTCCTTCTATAAATATATTAATAGCAAGAGGAAGGGCAAGGACAAGCTCCACTCCTTGGTGGGCATGGAGGGGAATATTGTAATAAAGGATGAGGAAAAGGCAGAGGTACTTAACACCTTCTTTACCTCAATTTTCACTAGCAGGACAGAACGGCTTCCAGACAGCTGGCCTGCAGAGCTGGCAGAAGGAGCCAGGGAGCAGCATAGTTTTCCTCTGTTCCAGGATGGGATAGTTAGAGATCTTCTGAGCCGCTTGGACCCCCACAGGTCCATGGGACTGGATGGGATCCATCCTAGGGTGCTGAGAGAGCTGGCAGATGAGCTGTCCAAGCCGCTCTCCATCATTTTTCAGCAGTCCTGGCTGACTGGAGAGGTCCCAGAAGACTGGAAGCTGGCCAGTGTGGTGCCCATCCACAAGAAGGGCCAGTTGGAAGAGCCAGGGAATTATAGGCCTGTCAGCCTGACCTCAGTGCCAGGCAAGATTATGGAACAGGTCATCTTGAGTGCAATCACACAGCACTTACAGGATGGCCAGAGGATCAGGCCTAGCCAGCATGGATTTAAGAGGGGCAGGTCCTGCCTGACCAACCTGATCTCCTTCTATGATCAGGTGACCCGCCTGGTGGATGTGGGGAGGCCTGTGGATGTGGTCTACCTGGACCTCAGCAAGGCCTTTGACACCATCCCCACAGCAAACTCCTGGCCAAGCTGGCAGCCCAGGGCTTGGACAGGAGCACACTGCGTTGGGTTAGGAACTGGCTGGAGGGCCGAGCCCAGAGAGTGGTGGTGAATGGTGCCACATCCAACTGGCGGCCAGTCACTAGTGGTGTGCCCCAAGGATCAGTGCTGGGCCCCATGCTCTTCAACATCTTTATTGATGATCTGGATGAGGGCATTGAGTCCATCATCAGTAAATTTGCGGATGACACCAAGCTGGGGGCAGGATTTGATCTGCTGGAGGGCAGAGAGGCTTTGCAGAGAGACCTCGACAGGCTGGACAGATGGGCAGAGTCCAATGGCATGAGATTGAACACATCCAAGTGCCGGGCTCTGCACATTGGCCACAACAACCCCATGCAGTGTTACAGGCTGGGGTCAGAGTGGCTGGAGAGCGGCCAGGCAGAGAGGCACCTGGGGGTGCTGGTTGATGGGAGGCTGAACATGAGCCTGCAGTCTGCCCAGGCAGCCAAGAGGGCCAACCGCATCCTGGCCTGCATTAGGAATAGTATGGCCAGCAGGAGCAGGGAGGTCATTGTGCCCCTGTACTCTGCTTTGGTTAGGCCGCACCTTGAGTCCTGTGTCCAGTTCTGGGCCCCTCAGTTTAAGAAGGACATCGAAACACTTGAACGTGTCCAGAGAAGGGCAACAAGGCTGGTGAGAGGCCTTGAGCACAAGCCCTGTGAGGAGAGGCTGAGGGAGCTGGGGCTGTTTAGCCTGGAGAAGAGGAGGCTCAGGGGCGACCTCATTGCTCTCTACAACTACCTGAAGGGTGGTTGTAGCCAGGAAGGGGTTGGCCTCTTCTCCCTAGCAACCAGCACCAGAACAAGGGGACACAGTCTCAAGCTGCAACAGGGGAAGTTTAGGCTCGAGGTGAGGAGAAAGTTCTTCACCGAGAGAGTGATTCGTCATTGGAATGGGCTGCCCGGGGAGGTGGTTGAGTCTCTGTCCCTGGAGGCGTTCAAGAGGGGACTGGATGTGGCACTTGGTGCCATGGTCTAGTCGTGAGGTTTGTGCTTACAGGTTGGCCTCGATCTTCGAGGTCTCTTCCAACCTTGGTTATTCTATTCTATTCTATTCTATTCTATTCTATTCTATTCTATTCTATTCTATTCTATTCTATTCTATTCTATTCTATTCTATTCTAAACACAGTGACACTTTTCTTACACTGATACTTTTTTTTTTTTTTTTTTTTTCTTTCTATGAAAGTAAAACGATTGATGGGGCAGGAGCTCAAGTGGTGTTCTGCTCAATTCTCTCAGTGGCAGGGGTGTACACTGAAAGGAACAGGAGAACCCATGCCATCAACAAATGCTTCAGGGGATGGTGCCAGCAGCGGAATATTGGGGTCTTTGATCAAGGAGCAACTTTTACTGCACCTGACCTGCTGGACCTACATGGGGTGAATCTGCCTAGAAAGGGCAAGAGGGCTTTAGCACTGGAGTTGGCAGGGCTCATTGGGAGGGCTTTAAACTAAGTCTGAAGGGGGTGGGTGAGGAAATCAGTCTCTCCTGAGAGGAGAGAGAGGGACATAAACTAGAGTTGGTGGAGAAATCAGCAGCCCAGCTGAAGTGCATGTACACCAATGCATGCAGTATCAGTAACAAAAAGGAGGAACTGGATGTCTTGGTTCACCAGGAAAACTATGATGTAGTTGCCATTACAGAAACATGGAGGGACAGTTCACGTGATTGGAGTACTGCACTGGATGGTTACAAGCTCTTTAGGTGAGACAGGTCAGGGAGAAGAGGAGGAGTGGTGGCCCTGGATATTAGGGAATCTCTTGATGCCACAGAACTTGAGGTAGAGGATGAAAGAATTGAGTGCCTGTGGGTTAAAATCAGAGGGAGGGCTAACAAAACTGACATCCTGGTTGGAGTCTGTTATAGACCACCCAACCAGGATGAAGAGCTTGATGAAGTATTCTATAAGCAACTGTAGGCTGTCTCAAGATCATCAGATCTTATCCTTGTGGGTGACTTTAACCTGCCAGACATCTGCTGGGAACTTAACTCAGCAGAGAGGAGGCAGTCCAGAAGGTTCTTAGAATGTATGGAGGACAGCTTCTTGATGGAGCTGTTATGTGAGCCTACCAGGGGTCAGGCTCTGCTTGACCTGCTATTCTCAAGTAGAGAAGGGCTGATGGGAGATGTGATGGTAAGAAGCTGTCTTGGGAGCAGTGACCATGAGATAGTGAAGTTGGCAATTTGCAGGGAAATAAGGAGGAGCAATAACATAACCCTTACTTTGGACTTCTGAAGGGCAGACTTCAGCTTCTTTAAGCAACTAATGCGGAGAGTACCCTGGGTAGCAGCCCTTAAGAACAAAGTGGTCCAGGATGGTTGGACCTACTTCAAACAGGAGATCTTGAAGGCACAGGAACTGGCAGTTCCCATGTGACAAAAGATGAGCCGTTGGGGAAGGCAACCAGCCTAGATGAGCAAGTAGCTCTTGAAGGAATTAAGGGAAAAAAAGAGGGTGGATTGCCTTTGGAAAGAGGGGGAGGCAACTTGAGATATGTTTCAGGATGTTAGTTAGTGTAGGAGAAAAATTAGAGCACCAAAAGCCCAATTAGAACTTTAAAAAGCCATTTCTGTGCAAGACAATAAAAAGCATTTTTATAAATATGTTAATGCCAAAGAGGGGAAAGAAGAACATCCAGAGGTCAGGGAGCAGTGTAGACCCCTTGAAATCCATGAGGAAGTTGTTTGGCATTTGCTGAGCCACTTAGATCCCCACAAGTCCATGGGACCAGATGGGATCCATCCTAGGATGCTGAGAGAGCTGGCAGATGAGCTGGCCAAGCCACTCTCCATCATTTTTTAACAGTCCTGGCTCACTGGAGAGGTCCCAGAAGACTGGAAGCTGGCCAGCGTGGTGCCCATCCACAAGAAGGGCCAGATGGAGGAACCTGCAAACTACAGGCCTGTCAGCCTGACCTCAGTGCCAGTCAAGATTATGGAACAGGTCATCTTGAGTGCAATCACACAGCACCTGCAGGATGGCCAAGGGATCAGGCCCAGCCAGAATTGATTTAGGAAGGGCAGGTCCTGCCTGACGAACCAGATCTCCTTCTATGATCAGGTGACCCACCTGGTGGATGTGGGGCAGGCTGTGGATGTAGCCTACCTGGAGTTCAGCAAGGCCTTTGACACCGTTCTCCACAGCAAACTCCTGGCTAAGCTGTCAGCTTGTGGCTTGGACAGCAGCACTCTGTGTTGGGTTAGGAACTGGCTGGAAGGCTGAGCCCAGAGAGTGGTGGTGAATGGTGCCACATCCAGCTGGCAGGTGTTGATCTGTTAGAGGGTAAGAGATCTCTGCAGAGGAACCTTGACAGGCTGGACAGATGGGCAGAGTCCAACAGCATGAGATTTAACACATCCAAGTGCCAGGTTCTACACATTGGCCACAGCAACCCCATGCAGTGCTAGAGGCTGGGGTCAGAGTGGCTGGAGAGCGGCCAGGCAGAATGGCACCTGGGAGTACTGGTTGGTACTAGGCTGAACATGAGCCAGCAGTGTGGCCAGGCAGCCAAGAAGGCCAATGGCATCCTGGCCTGCATCAGGAACAGTGTCTCCATCAGGAGCAGGGAAGTCGTTCTGCCCTTGTACACTGCACTGGTTAGGCCACACCTTGAGTCCTGTGTCCAGTTCTGGGCCCCTCAGTTTAGGAAAGATGTTGACTTGCTGGAACATGTCCAGAGGAGGGCAACAAATCTGATGAGGGTCTCCTATGAGGAGAGGCTGAAGGAGCTGGGGCTGTTTAGCCTGGGGAAGAGGAGGCTCAGGGGAGACCTTATTGTTCTCAACAACTACCTGAAAGGAGGTTGTAGCCAGGAGGGGGTTGGTCTCTTCTCCCAGGCAACCAGCTCTAGAACAAGGGGACACAGTCTCAAGCTGTGCCGGGGGAGGTTTAGGCTTGATGTTAGGAAGAAGTTCTTCACAGAAAGAGTAATTGGCCATTGGAATGTGCTACCCAGGGAGGTGGTGGACTCACTGTCTCTGGAGTTGTTCAAGAAAGGATTGGACATGGCACTTGAATCCATGTTTTAGTTAGTCATGAGGTCTTGGGTGATTGGTTGGACTTGATGACCTCTGAGGTCTTTTCCAACCTTGTTGATTCTGTGATTCTGTGAATTGCTGTGACTACTGTGCTGTTATCTACAAAGCTTTAGAAAGGAAGGGATAGGGAGCTTTCTAAGTGTTCTCCTTTCTTGGTTTATAAAGAGTCCTTGTTCATGTTTTCAACTCTAAGTGAAGACAGTAATGAAATCAAACATCTCAAAAAACTTCTTTCTTATATTGAAAACAATTTCTCACATGTAAAATCATGGCATGTTGGAGAGAGAGATATTTACCTACCAGATGTTGTTATTATTGCAGGGCAGCTAACCAGGGCAGAAAGGAAGAACTTTCCAGGTCACTTTGGAGACTAATATTGTACTAATAATGTACTAATATTGTACAAAACTAACGTACTTTTAACAGAAGCAGAAACAGGCTTTTGACTGTAGCAACCTCATTGTGCTTTCAGGAAAGCTTGTCAGCAACTGTCTCATTAACTCTGATCTTGTTTCCCATTGTAAACATTGAAGACACTTTTTGTGGCATACACTAAAAATAAGCATTGGACTTCAGAATGGATTCTTTCTGTCTGTTGTCCTTTGTGGACAACAAACAGCAGAAATGTGCTGAATCTGCAGAAGTGCTAGAAGAGATCCAAACAGTTTGTGCAGTTTATGTCCACCCTGTTCCAATAACTTCTTTTTCCCATCTTGTTTATCTTACTAAAGTTGTACCACCAAGTCTTCAACACAGGCAAATTTACCTCAAAACCTGTATATTGCCTTAAGTGAAAAGCTTTGTAAGTTTCATATTTCTGTATATAATATACTATATAATTAGAATGCATTTAAATTATAAATTGTAACTATCCAAATAATTGTGGAATATTGCGATCAAAATATATTAGATACTGTTACAGTTATAATGTATTACTTATTATTATAATGTAATAAAATGGTTTATGTATTTCTGAATATAATATTTCTAAATATTCCAGGCTGGAAAGGGTCTAGAGAAGGGTCACAAAGGTGAACAAAGTGCCGGGTTCTACAGATTGGCCACAGCACTCATGCAGTGTTACAGGCTGGGGTCAGAGTGGCTGGAGAGCAGCTGGGCAGAGAGGCACCTGAGGGTACTGGTTGATAGTAGGCTGAACATGAGCCAGCAGTGTGTCCAGATGGCCAAGAAGGCCAATGGCATCCTGGCCTGTATCAGGAATAGCGTGGCCAGCAGGAGCAGGGAAGTCGTTCTGCCCCTGTACTCATCACTGGTTAGGCCACACCTTGAGTCCTGTGTCCAGTTCTGGGCCCCTCAGTTTAGGAAGGACGTTGACTTGCTGGAACATGTCCGGAGAAGGGCAACAAAGCTGGTGAGGGGTTTGGAGCACAATCCCTATGAGGAGAGGCTGAGGGAGCTGAGGTTGCTTAGCCTAGGGGAGACCTTATTGCTGTCTACAACTACCTGAAGGGAGGTTGTAGCCAGGTGGGGGTTGATCTCTTCTCCCAGGCTACTAGTTGTGAGAGACTAAAGCTTGTGTCTCCTGGTGACTCAACAAAGATAAAATCACTTGCTGTTTGTCCAGACAATAGCTGATGTGCTTTGGGCAGAGCCACTGGAAGGACTCTTGGAAGGTGCAAAGATAACACTGCTCACGACTGCAGCTGGCCTACAACAATGGCCCAAGGGCTCAGCATTCCACACCTTCAGGACAAGATCATTTCCAGCCATCAGATACCCCAGCAAAGGACAATGGTTCCTGATGTGAAAAGAGTGTGTGGGTAGCTAGATGGAGCAGGAGGAGGCAGAGGCCTTCCCCCCTCTATCCAGTGGCTGCCAAACTCACCTGAGTACACAGAAAGATTTCCTGGGGAATGATACCTGGACCTAAAGATGATTTCCCAGAATGATATCCTGGGGAACAACACCTGGACACTTGCCTAAGGCCTAAAAAACTGTATAAAAGACTGGAGCAACTACTGGCTTGTTGGAGGAGAAAATTAGAGAAGCAAGATGCAGAACAAAGCTGACGGCAGCACACGCTGGAAACGTCCCGGGGCCAACACAATGGATCTTGGACTCTCCGTGCCCTAAGTTCCGCCTGCTGCAACTCATGGAGCTGAAGAAGCTGCCCAGAGGACCTCATCCCTTCTACAGCCAAAGCCTCAGCACCCTTCCTCTACAGACCCAACATCTCCTGCAGCACCATTTCTCTACAGACCCAACATCTCCTGCAGCACCTTTCCTCCACAGACTCAAACTGTCTTGGGGGGTGAGGGGTGTGGTAATAGAATTCTTTCCCTCTTCTCCCTTTCTTCTATTCTCTCTCTCTCTCCCTCTGATCCCTCCACTTTATTTATGTCCATCCAGTGTAGTTATGTAATAAATAGTCTAGCTGTTGATATTTTGGCCTCGTTTGTGCCTCTAATTTCACAACACGGGAATATTCATTAAAAACCTCAATCTCTTTCCCTCTCTGGATCGAGACACTAGTGACAGAACGAGAGGACACAGTCTCAAGCTGCACCAGGGGATGTTTAGGCTGGATGTTAGGAAGAAGTTCTTCACAGAAAGACTGATTGGCCATTGCAATGTGCTGCCCAGGGAGGTGGTGGAGTCACTGTCCCTTGAAGTGCTTAAAATAAGACTGGATGAGGAACTTAGTGCCATGGTTTAGTTGATTAGAAGGTGTTGGGTGATATGTTGGACTTGGTGATATCACATGTCTTTTCCAACCTGGTTGAGTCTGTATTCTGTACAGGCTGAGAGAACTGTATTTGTTCAGCCTTGAGAAAACAACGGGAGTTCAATGGGACTGTGGTGGGTTGAAAATTCCCTTCAACATTGAATTTTGCCAGACCAGCTCAGTTGGAAGCAAATGAAAGCTGTATTTACAAGCAAAACTACAAGCTACAATGGAATCCAATGAATATGTATAGAATATACAGTATTTGGAATATTTACAGGTATTTACACACAGGGACATATTTACAGCACAAGGACTCCCCTGGTCAAAGACCAGGGAAAGCTAATAGCTTCTTTCTCCCTGCCTATCTTCACTCCCCTGTACACAAAAGGAACAAGAGAAAGGAGCAGAGGGACATTAGAACCTAGCCAAAACAATGCAGCCAAGGTCAAGCAGAAGTGAGTCTGTATCTCTCTCAGAGCGAAGAAGTGAGAGAAGAGAGAGAAAATGTTTTGCAAACTAAATCTTATGGTAGATATCTCCCCAATGGGATTGTTTAGAACTATCATTATTTTCCTTTTAACATCTAATAATGATTTATTTACATTTTACTACTTTCTGTTCAAGATGTGTGAAAAATTTTTAAAGGCATAGCCTAAAACCACCACAGAGACCTCATTACTGTATTTCACTATTTAAAGGATGCCTGCAAAGAGGATGGAGACTCCCTTTTTTACCAGGAGTCACATGAAAAAGATGACAAGCAATAGGTACTAGTTACTCATGGGGAGACTCCAGTCGGACAGGAGATTAAAATATTCACAATGAGAACAATCTGCCTTTACAACAGTCTCCCCAGGGAAGTGGTGGATTCCCCAGCATGGGACACTTCAAAGATTCAGTTTGACTGGCTGCTGGGCCATCTTGTCTAGACTATGCTTTTGCCAGACCAAATGATTTTTGCGGTCCCTTCCAACATAGTACTCTATGATTCTGTGAATGTTAGACACATAAGCATCAGAGAATCTTTTTACATACAGAAGACCAGATCTTCTACAGACCCAAACAATTCAATGGCTCTATGGAATTTGAGTCAAATTCTGTACTCAGTTACACTGGAAATGTTCATGATGTTAAGCCATCAGTATTACAGAGTAGGATTAGTGCTGATGAAAACAGAACACTTTCAACAGCAAAGCACCACTCTGAGAATTTCTAAAAGCCTCACCAATTCCTTGAGTGTCCTTATATATACTCCTATGCTTGATGTAGGCAACAGTCTCAGTTTCTAATGCTGCCATTTGACCCAGCCCTTAGAGAAAGCAATTAGAAACCTACTTGAGCTACAGTAGAATCATACCTCTATTGCAAAGTCTATCAGCAAAAAATTGTCTAAGATGTGACTTGCCCCCTCTCTAGGCTCCATGAAGACATTGACTATGTGCAGAATCTCTAGAACAATAGAGAACTATCATTAGGTTGTTCACAAAGTAATAGGAAAGCTGTCAGCTTTCAGCTGAAAGCTTTGTACAAAGATTAATGCTATGTGTTCTGTAAAGACATGTTCCGAAGTTGTTTAAGGCCAGTAAAAATGAATTTAAGAAGAGATTATTTGTATTTTTAAATGTGCACTTATGTGTCATCAATTTATCATTCTGATGTAATTGTCACTTGGACTAAAGAATCACATTCTGTATTAAACAAATGAAATATTATATATTAAATATTTTTGTGTTAATTTGTTGAAGAAGTAGTGACTGTCACTTGGCTGGTACTTGGTGAGTTGTGACAGTGACATTCAAATATGAATGCATTTTACACATAGAGTGAGTTTGTAAAGTTCTTATAAAACATTTCACAAATTCTGTATGGTGAGGGTGACAGAGGCCTGGAACAGGCTGCCCAGAGAGGTTGTGGAGTCTCCTTCTCTGGAGATTTTCAAAACCCTTCTGGATGTGTTCCTGTGTGGTCTGCCCTATGTGATCCTGCTTTGACAGGGGAGTTGGACTCAATGATCTCTGGAAAATCCTTCCCACCTCCTGCAGTTTGTGATTCTAATAAAACATTTGTTACAAAACATTTTAAAATTCTTATAAAACATTTTAAAATTAATATCCATGGATAAATGACATAGATTTTGGGTACTAGTAAGCATAAAGATCTTTAAAATAGACAGAATTCACACATAAAGCGAACAGACTAGCCAGTGCATTAAGCATCAATACATATTCTTAGCACAGCGATTACTTTAGATAAAATGTTGCAGACAGTCATGATGTCCCAAAAACTTAGATGCTCTGGGGGATCCTATGAATAAGTGTCTACATAAAAAAGCTTCAGCTGAGACCCGTCTTGCACTGTGGTGAGGGAAGATTCTAAGGATACTCTCTGTGTCCCAGAGACAATGAGTATAATCTGGGCTCACTGCTAAATCCCACAATAACAGGATACTCTCTGATGTCCCTACCAGAAACACTACTGGCATAAGCACCCATCCCAGCAGGCTTCCTTCTTAGTATGCTGTCCTGAGCTGGAAACCTTATGAGGACTTTCTGAGGCAGACAGGAAAAATGGGTGGCCAGTTGAGCCAAGTCACTCAAAGACTGATATGGCAGCAACTGAATGCCAGGCACCAATAATTACACCTTATATACGCATACTATGCTTGTAGGGAAGTAAACAAAACAAAGTCTGTGCAGCCCATAATAAGGCAAAATATTAAGGCAGAGTGCAAAGGGAAGAAAGGAATATTTTGTGTCCTTCATGTTTGGGGTTTTTTCTTTTTTTTTATGTTTAGAGTTCCAAAGTAATGCCAAAACTAGCTCAGTTACACTGTATGATGCTACTGCAGTTATATTCATTATTTCTGATCATCAAAAAAGAACAATTTTAATCTCAAAACATGTACTGACTGTTGGGGAAAAATCTAGGGCACAAGAATATTCAGAATAAGTTTAAGCTACAAGGCAATGACAGTTTCTTCTTTATCTATGAAACTGGATTTCTTTTCATGTATCCAAGCTGATACCATACTGTTCAGCTTTCAAATTCAGCAGCTTTTGCTTCTCACAAAAAGACTTTCCCTGAAATATTAACTATTTAATTGGATTGTCTTAAGGTTGTCTGAGTAATCTTGGGTAGGATGCCACTCTGGCTCCAAATATATTTGCTAAGCAAAAGTGAAACTGATGCCCACAGTCAGTAGAGGCATTTCACCAGAATTTTTCACAGCAGTGGTAAAGGTTATCACTTTGGTCAAGCCAGTGTACTGAAATTTAAACATTTCAAACTTTTAAAATATTTGAAGTAGATAATTTTTGAAGATGCTGTATTTTTATTTCTTCCCTTAAACTACTTAGAAATATATTCCATAAACTTTTCTTCTATACCTCCCCTATTTATGCCTCTTATATTAAAGTCATCACAGTATTACCTCTCTACTAAACAAAATTAGCTGCCATAGATTGTATGAACAAGTACCATATGAATCCTTTTTGTTACACTTCTAGCCACTGCCATCCTCCTTTTCATGATTTTTGCCTGTTAATGACACCAAAATGGCATACAAGAGACAGAGAAGTTGTTCTTAGTGACTGCAATGATAGATTTTAGAGTATTTAGAAGTCAAATCTAAACACCTCTTTTCAGTGTGAAAAAATAAGGTTAAGGAATGCAGACTGAGAATATGTTACCAGTTTACATGGGGCATGTAGAGAACTGCATCAATTTATCCTTCATCTCTCCTTATACACAAAAATCACTGTTGATTTTAAACATGGAACTATTTCTAAGAATGAATTTAACTCTGTAGGGGAGTAGAAACATGCTGTTCAGCTTGCCAACATTCCTGATACTTTTATATTAAGGGATAAGTCTTTATTTTTTTCTTTCTTTTTTTTTTTCTAATTCAGAATAGAATAGAATAGAATAGAATAGAATAGAATAGAATAGAATAGACCAGGTTGGAAGAGACCTTCAAGATCATCGCATCCAACCTATCATCCAACCCACCTAATCAACTAAACCATGCAACCAAACACCCTATCAAGTCCCCTCCTGAACACCTACAACGATGGTGACTCCACCACCTCCCTGGGCAGCACATTCTAATGGGCAATCTCTCTGTGTAGAACCTCCTCCTTACCTCCAGCCTAAACCTCCCCTGGCGAAGCTTGAAACTGTGCCCTCTTGTTCTGGTGCTGGTTGCCTGGGAGAAGAGACCAACCTTGGCCTATCTACAACCTCCCTTCAGGTAGTTGTAGAGAGCAATAAGGTCACCTCTCAGTCTCCTCTTCTCCAGGCTAAGCAATCCCAGCTCCCTCAGTCTGTCCTCATAGGGCTTGTGTTCCAAACCCCTCACCAACTTTGTGGCCCTAATCTGGACACGCCCCAGTAAGTCAACATCCTTCCTAAATTGAGGGGTCCAGAACTGGACACAGTACTCAAGGAGCAGCCTAACCAGTGCAGTGTACAGGGGCAGAATGTCCTCCCTGCTCCTGCTGGCCATACTATTCCTAATGCAGGCCAGGATGCGGTTGGCCCTCTTGGCTGCCTGGGCAGACTGCAGGGTCATGTTCAGCCTACCATCAACCAGTACTCTGCCTGGCCGCTCTCCAGCCACTCTGACCCCAGCCTGTAGCACTGCATGGGGTTGCTGTGGCCGATGTGCAGAACCCGGCACTTGGATGTGTTAAATCTCATGCTGTTGGATTCTGCCCATCTGTCCAGCCTGTCGAGGTGCCTCTGCAAAGCCTCTCTGCCCTCCAGCAGATCAACTCCTGCCCCCAGCTTGGTGTCATCCACAAATTTACTGATGATGGACTCAATGCCCTCATCCAGATCATCAATAAAGATGTTAAAGAGCAGACTTTCTTTCTTTAATAGTACTTAGACTTTGCTTGCAAGTAGTATCAAATTCTTCAAAAGACAGAATTAGCACACTTCAAGAATTAAGTTTGAATTTAAATATTTAGCACTTCTCATAAAAGTGACCCAGTTTCAAAAATATTATCAGTAAAATTCCAGACATGGCCAAAAATCTTACATCACTTTCTACGCATGATAACTTGCATCATTGAGAACTGTCAGCTCTAATTTGACAGAACACATGAAAAAAACTAGAAACTCTTTCCACATACAGCTTTAAGGAACCAATTTATGGAATATTGGAACTGTGTAATCATAGAGGAAACCTGTCTTTAAAAAGATCATATGAGTTCAAGGCCACACTGGATGAGGTCTTGAGCAATCTGGTCTAGTGGAGCGTGTCCCTGTCACTGTCAGGGGGGCTGGAACTAGATGTTGTAAAACCATTCTGTGAATTCTGGTTGATCATGGGGACTAGACTTCTCTATCTAACTGTAAGCTCCATTTTGAATGTGGTTTGTGATCCTTTCAAGGACATACACTTCAGAGCACGTGATAGTATCACTGTCATCAGCATGTATTACTAAACCATTTAGCAGTTAATGAGAAAAACTCCCATTCAAAAAAACTCTATTTGATGATGCCTAATAACAGTTTTCACTTCAAGTAGCTAGTTTGAGGTTGAAAAATTTTCAAATGGCAGGAAATACAAATCAGTCTTTAAAAATGAAGATACTGAAGCACGTTAAAGAACCTGAGCTTTTGGAAAGCATGCATTACATTTACAAGGGATTTTGATAAGCACTACTACTATGGCCTTCAAAGGAACTCTTATGGGCAGTAGCTGGAACTGTGTCACAGAAGATGAGATGGAATGCCCTTCAGAGTGACTTGGACAAGCTTGAGATGTAGGCCTATATGAACTTTGTGAGGTTAAACAAGGCCAAATGCAAGATCCTGCACATGGGTCAGGGCAGCCCTTAGTATCAATATCAACTAGGGGATGAAGTGATTAAGAGCAGCCTTATAGAGAAGAACTTGGTAGATGAAAAGCTGGACATGAGTACGTAATGTCTGTTCACAGCCCAGAAAGCAAATCGCATCCTGGGCTACAAGTGTGGCCAGCAAGTCAAGGGAGGTGATTCTGTCCATCTGCTCTGCCTTGGTGAAACCCCACCTGGAGTATTGTGGCCAGCTCTGGAGTCCTCAGCACAAGAAAGATGTGGGCCTATTGGTGCATATCCAGAGGAAGGTCACAAAAATGATCAGAAGGATGGAATACCTCTCCTGTGAGGACAGGCTGAAAGAATTGTGGTTGCTCAGTCTGGAGAAAAGAAGGAGGCTGCAGGCAGACCCTTATAGTGGCCTTTTCATATAAAAAGGGCGCTTACAAGAAAGAAGGGGTCAAACTTTAGTAGGGCATACAGGGTAAGGAATAATTGCTTTAAACCAAAAGAGGATAGGTTTAGACAGGACATAAGGAATAAAGTGTTTACTATGAGGTTAGTGTAACACTGAAAGAAGTGTTACACCCAGAGAACTGGTAGAAGCTCTGCCCCTAGAAATATTCAATGTCAGGCTGTTTGTGTCTCTGAGCAACCTGCTCTAGCTGAAGTTGTCCCTGCTTATGGTAGGGACTAGATGACCTTTAATGGTTTCTTACAACCTAAACCATCTATGACGTCATGATTTACGAATACAGGAGAACAGAAAATAATACAGCTCTTCCAGAGCAAGATTCATTGCTTGTGAGTCCAGCCAATAGGGCCCCAAAGCCACCAGTCTGAAAAGTGCTGGCAAGAGGAGCTCAGAAGCTGTGATATACAACCAGTACACATGGTATAGAATCATCATAAAATCACATAACCAATAAGGTTGGAAAAGACCTCAGAGATCATCAAGTCCAACTTATTAACTAACACCTCATGACTACCAAACAATGGCTTCAAGTGCCACGTCCAATCCTTTTTTGACCACTTCCAGAGATGGTGACTCCACCACCTCCCTGGGCAGCACATTCCAATGGCCAATTACTCTTTCTGTGAAGAACTTCTTCCTAACATCAAGCCTAAACATCCCCCGGCACAGCTTGAGACTGTGTCCCCTTGTTCTAGAGCTGGTTGCCTGGGAGAAGAGACCAACCCCCACCTGGCTACAGCTTCCTTTCAGGTAGTTGTTGAGAGCAATAAGGTCTCCCCTGAGCCTCCTCTTCTCCAGGCTAAGCAACCCCAGCTCCCTCAGCCTCTCCTTATAGGGCTTATGCTTAAGACCTCTGAACAGCTTTGTTGCCCTTCTATGTACACGTTCAAGAGTCTCAATATCCTTCTTAAACTGAGGGGCCCAGAACTGGACACAGGACTCAAGGTGTGGCCTAACCAGTGATGAATACAGGGGCACAATAACTTCCCTGCTCCTGCTGGCCATGCTATTCCTGATACAGGCCTGGATACTATTGGCCTTCTTGGCCACATGGGCACACTGCAGGCTCATGTTCAGCCTACTATCAACCAGTACCCCCAGGTCCCTCTCTGCCTGGCTGCTCTCCAGCCACTCTGACCCCAGCCTCTAGCACTGCACGGGGTTGTTGTGGCCAATGTGTAGAACCCAGCACTTGGATGGGTTCAATCTCATGCTGTTGGACTCTGCCCATCTGTCCAGCCTGTCATGGTCCCTCTGCAGAGCCCTTCTACCCTCTAAAACTTCCAGCTGTAGAGGGGCTTGTAAGCTGAAAGAAGTGGTGCTAACAGCCAAGAAGACACATGTACTAAATCTCAGAAAAAAAAATTTCATTTGTTAGGAGCACACCATTAATCTCCACAATTTCCATTTTTATTATTGGTATTCCATAGATCATTTTTTTCTCCTGTCCAATACTAGTGGCTTTTCAAAGGCTGATAAATATTTGTACTGTACTTTGGATAGTTATCATCCTATAAAAATACTAAGTACCATAACAAATACACAAATAGGGAAGCAACATGTGCTATTTCTAAATTATTTTTTCTTCAATATCTAAGTCCAGGAAATGAGTTTATAAGGAAAATTCTATGTATGAAAGCAGTCCCAATGAAAAGCAAAATGTTGACAGGCCTGAAGTTATTAATTTACTTTTGAGACTATTTAAGCAGAAAACATACAGAAAGAAGAAAGAAGAAGAGAAAGAAAGATTTCCTTTAAGACTTTTAGAACATTTTCTAGAAAAGTATACAATTTTAAGAGTAAACCAGGTACACATAAAGATGGAGTAGTGGCAAAGATAACTCCATTCTGATAAATCCGTTTGTTTTCTTCAGGGAACAAAAAATCAGGATTGTGATTGTTTATTCTCCAGATTACTATATCTCTTTCTGTTATCTTCCCTGTACTGCTCTTAGGTACTTCTGTGCAATTTCCTCAGTTGTTTTATAAATGCGTTCCTAAGCAAGTTCTGCAGGTTAGTTCCTGTCCTGTTTATGCCTTCTGAGCAATGGAATAAAGGGGAGCCTTGTAGAGCAAGATCAGTGAGCTTCCCTCAAGGGAGGAGTTATGTTCTGTTTTCTATCTGTTTCAAATCTCTGTTTTCTACAGCAAAGTGCCATCATTTGGAAATGCATTCCTGCTTACACATTGTGTTAGCAGTGAGAGAAAGGAAAGCCACGAAGTTCAGATGAGAATCAAGCTAAAGGTTTATATCCACAAAGAGACTGAAAAAGAATGTCAGAAAACTCAATTTGACAGGTTTTTTTGTGTGTTTTTTTTTTTCTTCAGAGAAATCTTGGAAATGTTATCAGGATTTCAATTACAGGGAAAGATTCTATCCTATGTAAATGATATAGTATGGCAATGCTCACTGGAAACTCTTAAGCTCTGAAAGTGGCAGCTCTTGATAAGGAAGAGAGAAAAATGTGAAAAAGCTCTCAGGTAATAAGTCACAGCTTTGAACCAACAGAGGTACTATGTTTGACAACTGGGATTAGTGAGATTTCTTAGTAAAACACAAGACTATGATCTGTGATTCTGTGATCTCAGCAAATAGTGCTAACCTGTACTAGTTCCACCACTGATTGTGTAACAATACTAGGTTATATCATTAATAGTACAATCACAATCTTTAATATACAACTTTGTAAGTACAACGAATTAACATCAAAGGACCCACCAACCGGTAGATGAAATTCCATGTTTGCTGAATCCACGGAACAAACCCATGTGGTATAAGGAATATGTGGGATACTGGCCTTTGGCATTTACTTGCATTGTCTTCTTACTCAGTGTATTGATATTGGAATAGAATGGAATGGAATGGAATAGAATAGAATAGAATAGAATAGAATAGAATAGAATAGAATAGAATAGAATAGAATAGAATAGAATAGAATAGACCAGGTTGGAAGAGACCTTCAAGATCATTGAGTCCAACCTATCACCCAACACCATCCAATCAACTAAACCATGGCACCAAGCACCCCATCCAGTCTCTTCTTAAACACTTCCAGTGATGGTGACTCCACCATCTCCCCAGGCAGCCCATTCCAATGGCAAATCACTCTTTCTGTGAAGAATTTCTTCCTAACATCCAGCCTAAACCTCCCCTGGTGCAGCTTGAGACTGTGTCCTCTTGTTCTGGTGCTGGTTGCCTGGGAGAAGAGACCAACCCCCACCTGGAGGAATGATTATGCCTCACATTTCCTGAGATATAAGAAAACAAATTTGGACAACAAAAATCAATTTAATAATTAGCTTAATTTTTCCAAATGCCACGTTACATTAGAAAGGCAAGTTTGTTCTAGCAGAAATAGGACAGTAGAGGTAAGAGTACATTAGTGTTGTTTTGCTCCAAGGTTTGTTGAATGCTGGTCTTATAGCTGGGGAATGCAACCTCTGCATAGTCCTAACATTGTAACACCAATTAGTATCACTAGTTGAAGTGTCATTTGTTTAACTAAAAAACAGCTTCCAGAGATTGTCTTAATTTCATATTTCTTCCAGGCCTAGTGACCACTCTCAATCCACACAAAGTATAATTGGGTTTATCCCCAGGCAGCTTCCTGGACCTGGTGGTGCTATCTCATCTCCTTTGTACAACTTGCTTCAAGCTGTCATTTTGTCATATATTTTAAAAAGTCTTTCCCAAGATCCTACACTGCTATTATCACAGTCCTCCAATGTGGCAGGTACTTTGCAGTTATCCAAGTTTCCTTTACTAATTATTCTGAAGACAGTGATTTAGGCTTGTGTGTGCCGTGACAGACCATTACAAAGGATTACTGTAAGTAAAATGTATTTGTGTAAACACACTTAAACTTCAAGCAAAAAAGTGCCATGCTGTTTACCTTGAGGCTGCTAACTGCTATCATCATCCAGAGTTATTCTGTTTGCCTCTGGTTTGGTGAATACTATGACACTGTAGAAAAAAAAAGCTTAATAAAGGTGTGATGAGCTGTAAGACAGTAACAAAATGAAGTTATGAGATGACTTTTTAAATCTGGGGCATATAAAATTTTCATGGTGTTTAGCACTCACAGTTACCTTTGTTAGACCTGTAAGAATCAAGTACTTCAAAGGATTTATTTTTTTTCAAAGCAGGATTTTTTTAGTAAGTAATCACAGCTGAGGAGAAAAAGTTACAGTTCCAGCAAGAATGTGTGGCAGCTTCATTGCACAGAGCCCCCCGTTTTGCTGTTTCTCAGTATGTTGGGTTTTTCAGTAATTCTCTCTTCTGTAAGGATGAAAAATTTGGGGGTTAAAAAAAAAAACCAAAACACACCTTAATATATTAATGGAAAAATGAGGGGCAGGGACAAACTCCACTCCTTAGTGGACATATTGTAACAAAAGATGAGGAAAAGGCAGAGGTACTTAACACCTTTTTTGCCTCAAATTTTAGTAGTAGAGTAAGTTGCCTTCCAGACAGCTGGCCTCCTGAGCTAGCACATGGAGTTAGGGAGCAGTATAGCTCCTCTGTGATGCAGGAGGAAGTAGTTAGAGACATGTTGAGCCACTTGGATCCTCACAAGTCCATGGGACCGGATGGGATCCATCCTAGTATGCTGAGAGAGCTGGCAGATGAGCTGGCCAAGCCACTCTCCATCATTTTTCAACAGTCCTGGCTCTCTGGAGAGGTCCCAGATGACTGGAAGCTGACCAATGTGATGCCCATCCACCAGAAGGGCTGGATGGAGGAACCTGCAAACTACAGGCCTGTCAGCCTGACCTCAGTGCCAGTCAAGATTATGGAACAGGTCATCTTGAGTGCAATCACACAGCACCTGCAGGATGGCCAAGGGATCAGGCCCAGCCAGCATGGATTTAGGAAAGGCAGGTCCTGCCTGACCAACCAGATCTCCTTCTATGATCAGATGACCCACCTGGTGGTTGTGGGGAAGGCTGTGGATGTAGTCTACCTGGAGTTCAGCAAGGCCTTTGACACCATCCCCCACAGCAGACTCCTGGTCAAGCTGTCAGCTCGTGGCTTGGACAGCAGGACTCTGTGCTGGGTTAGGAACTGGCTGGAAGGCTGAGCTCAGAGAGTGGTGGTGAATGGTGCCACATCCAGCTGGTGGACAGTCACTAGTGGTGTCCCCCAGGGATCAGTGTTAGGCCCCATCCTGTTCAAAATCTTTATTGATATCTGTATGAGGGGATTGAGTCCATCATCAGTAACTTTGCAGATGACACCAAACTGGGGGCAGGTGTTGCTTTGGCTCAAGCTATGCCAGCAGAGTTTTAGGCTGGATGTTAGGAAGAAGTTCTTCGCAGAAAGAGTGATAGGCCATTGGAATGAGCTGCCCAGGGAGGTGGTGGAGTCACCATCACTAGAAGTGTTTAGGAAGAGAATGGATGGGGTGCTTGGTGCCATGGTTTAGTTGGTTACATAGTGTTGGATGATAGGTTGGACACAATGATCTCAAAGGTCTCTTCCAAACTTCTTAATTCTATTCTATTCCAGAGGGTAGGAGAGCTCTGCAGAGGGACCTTGACAGGCTGGACAGATGGGCAGAATCCAACGGCATGAGATTTAACACATCCAAGTGCCGGGTTCTACACATTGGCCACAACAATCCCATGCAGTGCTACAGGCTGGGGTCAGAGTGGCTGGAGTGCAGCCAGGCAGAGAGGGACCTGGGGGTACTGGTTGATGGGAGGCTGAATATGAGCCAGCAGTGTGCCCAGGTGGCCAAGAAGGCCAATGGCATCCTGGCCTGCATCAGGAACAGTGTGGCCAGCAGGAGCAGGTGTCTCGATCCAGAGAGGGAAAGATATTCAGGTTTTTAATGCATATTCCCATGTTGTGAAATGAGAGGCACAATCGAGGCCAAAATATCAACAGCTAGACTATTTATTACACAAATAAGGAGGATGGATCAGAAACAGAGGGAGAGAGAGGAAAAATAGAGAGGGAGAAAGAGAAGGAATAGGGAGAAGAAGGAGAAGGTAGGAAAGGGATTATATTACCAATGGTCAGAGGTGGAGAGAGGGTTTTCGGAGTCCAAGGTCCGAGGTGTCGCTCCGTGATGTTTCCCGCGTGTGGTGCCGTCTGCTTTCTTCTGCCTTGACAGTGTCGCTCAGGTCTTTTTATACAGTTTTTTAGTACTTAGGCAAGTGTCCAGGTGTTGTTCCCCAGGACATCGTTCTGGGAAATCATCCTTAGGTAAGTGTCCAGGTATTGTTCCCCGGGAAATTGGTCTGGGAAATCGTAAGTATCCAGGTATGTTCCCCAGGAAAACTTTCTGTGTACTCAGGTGAGTTTGGACAGGGTCTGGATGGAGGGGGAGGAGGCCTCTGCCTCCTCCTTCTCCATCTACATACCCACACACTCATTACACAGGTGGTGAGTCCATTGTCTCACCATCCTTCCTCCCTGGCTTATCTGATAGCTGGAAATGTTCTTGTCCTTAAGGTGTGATGGCTGAGTCCTTGGGCCACTATTGTAGGCCAGCTGCAGTCCGGTTATCCTTTGTTGGGGCACATATTGATTGATGATGTAATCACAAGGTGATTTGCATCCAGGATTGGTAGACAGGATTCCTACAGCAGGGAAGTCATTCTGCCCCTGTACTCAGCACTGGTTAGGCCACACCTTGAGTCCTGTGTCCAGTTCTTGGGCACTCAGTTTAAGAAAGATGTTGAGCTGCTGTAACGTGTCCAGAGAAGGGCAACTGAGCTGGTGAGTGGTTTGGAGCACAATCCCTATGAGGAGAGGCTGAGTGAGCTGAGGTTGCTTAGCCTGGAGAAGAGGCAGCTCAGGGGAAAAACACTGGAAATACAATACAATACAATACAATACAATACAATATAATACAATACAATACACCAGGTTGGAAGAGACCTTCAAGATCATCGCGTCCAACCCATCAGCCAATCCAACCCACCCAACAACTAGACCATACAGCCTAATGTTTAAAAAGAGACTGGATGGGGCACTTTGTGCCATGGCTTAGTTGATTACAGTATCACAGTAGCACCAAGGTTGGGAGAGACCTCAAAGATCATCAGGGCCAATCTGTCACCACAGACCTCATGACTAGACCATGGCACCAAGTGCCACGTACAATCCCCTCTTGAACACATCCAGGGACGGTGACTCCACCACCTCCCCAGGCAGCCCATTCCAATGGCGAATGACTCTCTCGATGAAGAACTTTCTCCTCACCTCGAGCCTAAACTTCCCCTGGTGCAGATTGAGACTGTGTCCTCTTGTTCTGGTACTGGCTGCCTGGGAGAAGAGGCCAACCTCTGCCTGGCTCCAACCTCCCTTCAGGTAGTTGTAGAGAGCAATAAGGTCACCTCTCAGTCTCCTCTTCTCCAGGCTAAGCAACCCCAGCTCCCTCAGCCTTTCCTCATAGGGCTTGTGTTCCAAACCCCTCACCAACTTCATTGCCCTTCTCTGGACACATTCCAGCAAGTCAACATCCTTCCTAAACTGAGGAGCCCAGAACTGGACACAGTACTTGAGGTGTGGCCTAACCAGTGCAGTGTACAGGGGCAGAATGTCCTCCCTGCTCCTGCTGGCCACACTGTTCCTGATGCAGGCCAGGATGCCATTGGCCTTCTTGGCTGCCTGGGCACACTGCTGGCTCATGTTCAGCCTCCCATCAACCAGTACCCCCAGGTGCCTCTCTGCCTGGACACTCTCCAGCCACTCTGACCCCAGCCTGTAGCACTGCATGGGGTTGCTGTGGCCAATGTGCAGAACCCGGCACTTGGATGTGTTAAATCTCATTCCGTTGGATTCTGCCCATCTGTCCAGCCTGTCGAGGTCCCTCTGCAAAGCCTCTCTGCCCTCCAGCAGATCAAATCCTGCCCCCAGCTTGGTGTCGTCTGCAAATTTACTGATGATGGACTTGATGCCCTCATCCAGATCATCAATAAAGATATTAAAGAGCATGGGGCCCAGCACTGATCCCTGGGGCACACCACTAGTGACTGGCTGCCAGCTGGATGTGGCACCATTCACCACCACTCTCTGGGCTCGGCCCTCCAGCCAGTTCCTAACCCAACGCAGTGTGCTCCCATCCAAGCCATGGGCTGATAGCTTGGCCAGGAGTTTGCTGTGGGGGATGGTGTCAGAGGCCTTGCTGAGGTCCAGGTAGACCACATCCACAGGCCTCCCCACATATACCAGGTGGGTCACCTGATCATAGAAGGAGATCAGGTTGGTCAGGCAGGACCTGCCTTTCCTAAATCCATGCTGGCTGGGCCTGAGCCCCTGGCCATCCTGTAAGTGCTGTGTGATTGCACTCGAGATGACCTGTTCCATAATCTTGACTGGCACTGAGGTCAGGCTGACAGGCCTATAATTCCCTGGCTCATCCAACCGGCCCTTCTTGTGGATGGGCACCACGTTGGCCAGCTTCCAGTCTTCTGGGACCTCTCCAGTGAGCCAGGACTGTTGAAAAATGATGGAGAGTGGCTTGGCCAGCTCATCTGCCAGCTCTCTCAGCACCCTAGGATGGATCCCATCCAGTCCCATGGACTTGTGGGGGTCCAAGCGGCTCAGAAGATCTCTACCTACCTCCTGGAGCACCGGGAAACTATGCAGCTCTCTGGCTCCTTCTGCCAGCTCTGCAGGCCAGCTGTCTGGAAGCCGTTCTGTCCTGCTAGTAAAAATTGAGGCAAAGAAGGTGTTAAGTACCTCTGCCTTTTCCTCATCCTTTGTTACGACGTTCCCCTCCATGTCAACCAAGGTTAGTTCTGGTTAATTCTGTATTCTGTATCATTTGAGTAAATCTCTTTTAGGACAAAGTTAATGCAAAAAATTTGTAAGTTATGAAGGGAATAAATTCATAAGATAGGTATTTTATTCTCATCATAACTAGGTCCTGTTGTTTTCCAGTTTCTGTTATAATGATGGCTGTTTTCCTGTGAGCAGCAGAAAACAGCTTCTCATGAAAGTTTCTGAGACAGGCGTACAGGTACTGCATATCCTGGAAGCAAATGGATTTGCCTGCTTTGGTCTCCTGGTTCTCATTTCCTTAGATGAGTTTATAACAAGAATTAGAAATAAAATACAATAGTAACTGTAACAATTTCAATAATTACTAAGTAACTTCATTTTAATGCCCCTGAAGGGCACTTCAGTGGTTTTGTGTATAATTATCCAGGGGACAAAATAATCCACCTCTACTGCTAACATATTGAAAGGCAGGGATTCTTTCTTCATCTGCCTAAGTACAGGCACACTCAATTTATTAGGTAAATCATAAGGGTGGTGGTTGAACACAATATTAAAGTCTTTGTTAAAATTAGAACAGCCATTAAGTTCAAATGAAATCTGTTAATCCAAGTGGGGGTGATAGTTTAGTCAGGAGAAAGATGTGTCATGAATCAAATAGAGATGTAAGGCTTCAAGGGTATGAAAGAGGTGAACTAGCCCATCCACCTGCTCAGACACAAGGTAAATATGATCTCTGACACACTTAATCTCTTTTCAAATCACCTTCCCCACAGAATTATGCCAAACACCCTGTATAATCTGATGCAGTGCTTAACTACACTTACACTATGCTTAAACAGCAAGGGTATTTCCCCATAATGTAGCCTACAGTATACTCTTAGAGAGCACATCCATCTTGCACTGGCTGCTGCTTCTGCAACAGCATGACACCTTTATATTACACCTTTGTCAGAGAAAATGAGAAAATAAATAATCTTCCTTAGGGAAGAATGTGGGATTCACATATCAGTCTACAGTACTCTGCAAGTGTATGTTCAGAAGTTTAGCAGCCAGAAACTAAGATGAATGCATTTCCTTGAGCTTAAGAAGAGAACAATCTCAAAACACTGCCTGCCCCCTTTCAGAGATAAAGAAAAAAAGTAGTTATCTCCTCAGATTCTTCCACTATGTGTGTACTACTTAGTACAAGTGTAGGAAGTTTAAATATATTTAAATATATTCCAGTAGCTGGATCAAAAATATTCTGTTCTCATTTCTTCCTTCATGCACTTGATCCAGTGAGCTTAGAAACAATTGAGTTCAATTATCGTAGAATCATAGAATCACTCAGGTTGGAAGGGACCTCTAAAGACATCTAGTCCAACCCCCCTGCAGTGAGCAGGGACATGCTCAACTAGATCGAGTTGCCCAGAGCCCCATCTAGCCTCACCTCAAATATCTCCAGGGGTGGAGAACATGAACATTCAGGTGAATGAACAGCATACCAGATTCACAGTGAACCGAGGCATGCTGTTATTTCCAAATAATTCCTCTCCTTTGACACCAGCAGCTATCTCTGATTGTAGCCTTTCACACAGGTGCTGCCATACCTTTCACCCAGTCACCACATCTTTGAACACACCTCTGTCCATACCTCAGTATAACAGCTTCTGCACCTCCACCTTCAGAGAAATGCAGAGCTCCTGCCACCTCTGAGCAGAAAAGGACTTGCCCAAGCACTGGTGCCTGCCAGACTCCCTTCACACCAAAGTGCAATCTTGCGCTATTGATATTTTGACCCTGATGAATGTCTGTGCCACAGAATCCCTACCAGTGCCTCTTTTTTTTTTTTTTTTTTTTTTACAAATAGGTCAGTGTTTATCCGTGCCACTTACTGTAGAGAGCCTGGGTCCTTTCGGTGTATTACTTTTCCACTCATAAAATGTAAAGGAACCCTTCATTTAAAATTAACTTTAAAAGTGGTTCAGCTCCACTGAAGTTAACATCTACGCTGACAGGGAAGTTACTGCAGTAATATCTTACAAAGTATTTCTTTCTCATTGTTTGCCAATACAGGAAGTGGTTAGGCATTTACCTAGGGACTGGATCAGTGGGGTTATTCTGTTTTATAAGCTTTTCCACTTCTGAAAATCAGGGAAAAGGAACACAGTCTAACTATAGCTCTTTATTTGTTACATAAAAAAATAACATAGAGGCTAGCTTAAAACAGAAGACAAGGCATAAATAACTTTTTTTTTTTTCTGGTTGTTACAATAAGCAATTACAATATCTGGGACTTTTTTTCTATTTTAAAGACAAAACACGAGCATTACTATTGTCATAACTCAGAAGAGCTCCCTAAACATAAATAGTCTTTGCTATGACATTTTAAAATTTTATTTGATAAATGTAAACAGTTTAATTAGTGAAATGTATGACTAAATAAAATAGTCTACTTATAGAATTTCTGATTTCCAAGATGAATGGTAAGAAATGCAGTCAGGTTTTCATCGGTATAAAACTTGATAAATTATTTACACTTTTAATTTTTTCTGTTTGTTTGTTTCTCTGACATTAATGAAGACTAAAATGTGCATGCGTCCATTTGCAAGCAAATTTATTAATTTTTTTCAAGGAATCTGTCAAGTAAACACTTAATCAAATTACTAGAAACCAATTGCAGTTTAATGAAATCATTGCATTCAGCAGTGATTTATTTGTTTTTAAAATAAAACAACTATAACTATCCCTTTTTGGTTTAGAAGATCTAATGCAAATTTGTTGTGTGAGAAAACACAGGGAAAAAAATGCATCTCACTGCACCGAATTTCTCTTGCAGGATGGTAGGGATAAACAGTACAGTTTTAATGACCTTCATTTAGATCAGATTTGTCTTGCTATTTTTATTTCATACAAGTATGCATCATTATAGTTAGCAATGTGCTCCAGTTGAATAGCCAAGGTACTAGAATCATCTCTACTGACAGAACTATGTACTAGTGGTTAGAACAAAGCTTGGAGTTGCTATATTGTCATACTTACTTCAAATGTTTTCTATTTTCTGGGATTTATAGAATGAAATCCACTGACTGTCTTCGAATACACCTGCAGCTTGAATTTAGGTCCTCACTGCATCATGACTGAGAAACTGCAAATAGCTCTCTCTGTATTTTTTTACCTCTGTTGTAACAGCAGACATCTTCAAGAAAGAATTCCATGCCCTCTGGCTGTGCTATATAATTCAGTACTTTTTTGGGGTGCTCCATAGAATTATGCAATGTAGACCTAGCTAATTACATGAGTATATGAAAGGACATTAAAAAGGAGTGAAATCATAAACAACGATATTGACAATCTACACAAACTTAAGTTTCAACATAATAATATGCTAAAACATAGTGTGTTAAGACAAAAATACATCAGACATGACAATCAGGTTTTGATGAGGTATATGCAGAAATATATAGAAAAATACACAAGTAAAGAAATTCAAGAAGTTCAATTTTTACAAAGCAGATTAGATTTACGTAACTTGCTGCAGAAGCCTTACTGGAGTGTGCAGAGAGGATGTAATTATTAGATTACAAAGCAGGTGTATTCATGCCAAAGTTATTTTCACATATGCTATCATATAAGAAATTTCCTTCTGACAGAAAAGTTAGATTGGATAGCCAAAGAATGTTCCGTTTGTGGATTTATTGCTGATCTAAATAGTCCAACTATAACACCACTTTACCAGAAACCCTCTGAGATTTTCCTTAAGGATGTGGAGAGGTGAGATAAGGAGGAAAAGAAAGAAGGAAGAGGAGGATAAAGACTAAACATAAATATCCACACTGTAATTGCTCTGGGCTTGCCTGTAGGCACCAAGTGTCGTATACAGAGATCATCGAATCGTAGAATTGTTAGGGTTGGAAGGGACCTCAAGGATCATCTAGTTCCAAGCCCCCTGCCATGGGCAGGGACTCCTCACATTAGATCAGGTTGCTCAGAGCCACATCCAGCCTGGCCTTAAAAACTCCAGTACTTGAAGGGGGCCTACAAGAAGGCTGGGGAGGGACTTCTTAGGATCTCAGGTAGTGATAGGACTAGGGGGAATGGAATGAAGCTGGAGGTGGGGAGATTCAGGCTGGACGTGAGGAGGAAGTTGATGAGGCTCTGCACAGGCAAAGCAGATGAGGCTCTGCACAGGCAAATAGAAGCGGCTTCCAGGTCACAAGCCCTGGTCCTCATGGGGGATTTCAACCACCCTGACATCTGCTGGAGGGACAACACAGCAAGGCATCAGCAATCAAGGATGTTCCTGGACTGCATAGAAGACAACTTCCTCCTCCAAATGGTAGAGGAACCAACAAGAAAAGGTGCTACGCTGGACCTTGTTCTCACCAACAGGGAAGTGCTGGTAACAAATGTGAGGCTCAGAGACGGTCTTGGCTGCAGTGACCATGAAGCAGTTGAATTTAATATCCTCAGGGCAATCAGGAGGACATATTCTAAGCTTAGGACCCTAGACTTTAGGCGTGCAGACTTCGATCGCTGCAGGGATCTGCTAGCCAAAGTGTCATGGGATGAAGCCCTGAAGGGAAGAGGGACCCAGGACAGCTGGTCAGTATTCAAGGACCACCTCCTCTGTGTCCAGCAGCTATGTATACCTACAAGGAGAAAAGCAGGAAGGAATGCTAGGAGGCCTGCCTGGATGAACAAGGAGCTGCTGAACACACTATCACTTAAAAAGAAACTCTACAGGAAGTGGAGGGAAGGACAGATAGAACAGGGGGATATAAGGAAGCTGCCCAAGTAGCAAGAGGCCTGGTTAGGAAAGCCAAAGCAGAGTTTGAATTGAATCTAGCCAGAGGGGTTAAAGGGAACACTAAGAATTTCTATAGGTATGTCAATGTCAAGAAGAAGACTAGGGAAGGTGTGGGCCCCTCAGAAAGGAAAGTGGTGAATTAATCACAAGTGATGTGGAAAAGGCTGAGGTACTCAATCACTTCTTTACCTCAGTCTTCACTGCACGGGCCTCCAGCCACACTCCTGGTGTCATGGCAGACGATGCCAGGGACGGGGAGGAAGAACTGCCCATCATAAGTGAAGCACAGGTTCGTGATCACCTGAAGAACCTGAAAGTGTTCAAGTCCATGGGACCCGATGGGATACACCCACGGGTGCTGAGAGAACTGGCAGATGAGGTTGCTAAACCCCTCTCTATTCTATTCCAAAAGTCCTGGCAGACTGGGGAAGTCCCCACAGACTGGAAAAGGGGAAAGATTGCTCTCATTTTCAAAAAGGGCAAGGTCCTGCCTGACCAACCTGATCTCCTTCTGTGATCAGGTGACCCGCCTGGTGGATGTGGGGAGGCCTGTGGATGTAGTCTACCTGGACCTCTGCAAGGCCCTTGACACCATCCCCCACAGTAAACTCCTGGCCAAGCTATCAGCCCATGGCTTGGATGGGGAAGTCCCCACAGACTGGAAAAGGGGAAACATTATTCCCATTTTCAAAAAGGGCAAGAAGGAGGAACCAGGGAACTCCAGGCCAGTCAGTCTCACCTCTGTGCCCGGAAAGATCATGGAGCAGATCCTCCTGGAGGCACTAATGACTCAGAAGAACAGTGAAGAGGTGATTGGGAGTAGTCAGCATGGCTTTGCCAAGGGCGAATCCTGCCTGACAAACCTGGTGGCCTTCTATGAGCAGGTGACAGCATTAATAGATGAGGGGCAAGCAACTGATGTCATTTACCTGGACTTGAGCAAAGCCTTCGACACTGTCCCGCACCACCTCCTGGTCTCCAAGCTGGCGACACATGGGTTTGATGGGTGGACCACTAGATGGATAAAGAACTGGCTTGATGGCCGCACCCAAAGAGTGGCTGTCAACGGGTCCATGTCCCAATGGAGGCCAGTGACAAGCGCAGTCCCTCAGGGATCAGTCCTGGGACCTGTCTTGTTCAACATCTTTGTGGGTGACATGGACAGTGGCATTGAGTGCACCCTCAGCAAGTTTGCTGATGACACCAAGCTGTGTGGTGCAGCGGACACGCTGGAGGGAAGGGATGGCATCCAGAGGGACCTTGACAGGCTGGAGAGGTGGGCACAAGCCAACCTCATGAGCTTCAACAAGACCAAGTGCAGGGTCCTGCATCTGGGTCAAGGCAATCCCAGGCACAAATACAGGCTGGGCAGGGACTGGCTGGAGAGCAGTCCTGAGGAGAGAGACTTGGGGGTGCTGGTGGACAACAAGCTCAACAGGAGCTCTCAATGTGCGCTTGCAGCCCGGAAAGCCAATCAGATCCTGGGCTGCATCAGGAGAAGTGTGACCAGCAGGTCAAGGGAGGTGCTTCTCCCCCTCTACTCAGCTCTGGTGAGACCCCACCTGGAGTACTGCGTCCAGTTCTGGAGCCCCTATTACAGGAGGGATGTGGACGTGCTGGAGCATGTCCAGAGAAGGGCCATGAGGATGATCAGAGGGCTGGAGCACCTCTCCTATGAGGACAGACTGAAGGAGTTGGGGCTGTTCAGTCTGGAGAAGAGAAGGCTCCGAGGTGACCTCATTGTGGCCTTCCAGTATCTGAAGGGGGCCTACAGAAAGGCTGGGGAGGGACTTCTCAGGATCTCAGGTAGTGATAGGACTAGGGGGAACGGAATGAAGCTGGAAATGGGGAGATTCAGGCTAGATGTGAGGAAGAAGTTCTTTACCATGAGAGTGGTGAAGCCCTGGAATGGGTTATCCAGGGAGGTGGTTGAGGCCCCGTCCCTGGAGGTGTTTAAGCCCAGGCTGGACGAGGCTCTGGCCAGCGTGATCTAGTGTAGGGTGTCCCTGCCCATGGCAGGGGTTGGAACTGGATCATCCTTGTGGTCCCTTCCAACCCTGACTGATTCTATGATTCTATGAAGTTCTTCACCATGAGAGTGGTGAAGCCCTGGAATGGGTTATCCAGGGAGGTGGTTGAGGCCCCATCCCTGGAGGTGTTTAAGACCAGGCTGGAGGAGGCTCTGGCCAGCCTGATCTAGTGTGGGGTGTCCCTGCCTGTGGCAGGGGGTTGGAACTAGATGATCCTTGTGGTCCCTTCCAACCCTGATTGATACTATGATACTATGGGGCTTCCACCACCTCCGTGGGCAACCTGTTCCAGTGTCTTACCACCATCATGGGGACAAACTGCTTCCTAACATCCAATCTGAATCAACCCATTTCTTTTTTTTTTTTCCTATTCCCCCTAGTCCTATTGTTACCTGACACCCTGAAAAGTCCCTCACCAGCTTTCTTGTAGGCCCCCTTCAGATACTGGAGGGCCACAATTAGGTCTTCTCAGATCCTTCTCTTCTCCAGACTGAACAGCCCCAATTCCTTCAGTCTGTCCTCATAGGAGAGGTGCTCCAGCCCTCTGATCATCCTCATGGCCCTTCTCTGGACATGTTCCAGCACATCCAGATCCTTCCTTCCTGTAACAGGGGCTCCAGAACTGGATGTATACTCCAGATATGTTGCTGTAGAGACCTTGGTTCTTTTCTCTTGGCAGGAGAACATAGAGGCTAACTCAATAGTGACACTGACACCTTCTGGAAATACCCAGTTTTTGGAAGAGATATTCTTAGAAATTTTGGCTTTCAGCATGTCCAGATCCTCTTGATGCAGCCCAGGATCTGATTGGCTTTCCGGGCTGCAAGTGCACATTGAGAGCTCATGTTGAGCTTCACATCCACCAGCACCTCCAAGTCTCACTCCTCAGGGCTGCTCTCCAGCCAGTCACTGCCCAGCCTGTATTTGTGCCTGGGATTGCCTCGACCCAGATGCAGGACCCTGCACTTAGTCTTGTTGAAGCTCATGAGGTTGGCTTGTGCCCACCTCTCCAGCCTGTCAAGGTCCCTCTGGATGCCATCCCTTCCCTCCAGCAAGTCTGCTGCACCACACAGCTTGGTGTCATCAGCAAACTTGCTGAGGGTGCACTCGATGCCACTGTCCATGTCACCCACAAAGATGTTGAACAAGACAGGTGCCAGGTCTGATCCCTGAGGGACTCCACTTGTCACTGGCCTCCACTGGGACATGGACCCATTGACAGCCACTCTTTGGGTGTGGCCATCAAGCCAGTTCTTTATCCATCTAGTGGTCGACCCATCAAACACATGTGTCACCAGCTTGGAGACCAGGATGTGCTGCGGGACAGTGTCAAAGGCTTTGCTCAAGTCCAGGTAAACATCAGTTGCTCGCCCCTCATCTATTAATGTTGTGACCTGTTCATAGAAGGCCACCAGGTTTGTCAGGCAGGATTTATACAATACAATGCAATACAATAAACCAGGTTGGAAGAGACCTTCAAAATCATCGCGTCCAACGTATCAACCAATCCAACCCAACTAAACAACTAGATCATAGCGCCAAGCACCCCATCAAGTCTCCTTCTGAACACCTCCAATGATGGTGACTCCACCACCTCCCTAGGCAGCTGATTCCAATGGGCAATCACTCTCTCTGTATAGAATTTCTTCCTAACATCCAGCCTAAACCTGCCCTGGCATGTGGGGGACTGTGTCCCCAGGACTGAATGCTCGAAGATGAGAAACTGCTGGGAGCGATGAAATGGGAGCCACCTGTTGATGGCTTAACAAGTAACTGCGATAGATGAGATAAGGGTCAGCTGCGCCACCCTAATAAGTATCGCCAGCCAGTAAGAAGTGGAGGTCATTCAGCCAATCCTCAGCAGCCACACCAAGAGGAGAGCAACGAGTGTGAGCTGCGAGGAAGGCAGTCGTCAGTTTGCTGGGCTTGCTGCTGGGCGTTCCCTACCCCCCTGCTTGAATTCCTTCCCCGTCGCCGTGGGTGCCGCCTGGCGCCCTACTGCGACAAATGGTGACCCCGACGTGATGTGAGGAACAGAGAATTCAAGCAGAAGCTATCATTGTTGTGCGTAGAGCTGCAAAACAGAGCAGAACATGAAGAAAAAAGGAAAAGCTGAGCTTTGGACAAAGCACCAGACTGAAAGACAAAGCATCAAGCACAAATTGGTTGAAGATTGAGATAGCTGTTGTGTGTACGTGAAAGCTTAAAGCCTTGGGTGTTGAAATAGAAGAAGCTCATAAGACTGACAGGCGAATTTGAAGCTGAGGAATAGGCACCATTACACAAAGTAGATATTGGTTTAGAAGAAGGGGAAGGCACAGGCTGCTCATGAAAAGGACCAGGAGATGTTAACATCCCAGTAAAATTTTAAGCCCAAGAGCCAGATGATGTGAAGTGGAAGGCATGAGCACTCTGTGCAGAGATGGCCTTTATGTATCACCCCTATGCTGATGGCTCTAGAGGGTCTGGGCAATGAGCCACTGGGACCAGATTCCAGTGCAGCTATTGGACAACTGTCCGGGTGAGGCAGGTGTGCCACTGGGACTAGATTCCAGTGTAGGTAAAGGCAGTGGGGATACTGCATTTCGGTCCAGAACCAGAGTTTGGACACCTGTCCAGGTGAGGCAGGTGAGCCACTGGGACGGATTCCAGTGTAGCTAAGAGGTCTAGAACCAGAACTTTGATATTTGTCTGGGTGAGGCAAGTGAGTCACTGGGAATATGATGGTCCAAGAATTAATAAAGAACAAAGACGTAGTTAGCCTGTCAGCAAGTATCAGAACAGAGAGGTTGAACAGCTGAGAAATCACCTAAAAGAAAGAACAGACAAATGCAGTGAGCTTCCCAAGGAGCAACTTCAGAGAGATACACAAGAAGCAAAATGAAGAAATTAAGAAACTAGAGTGCATGGTGTGCAGAAGACTTGTGAAAGGGTGGAGGAAAAAGATAGCTCAGCGATCATAGTAAAGGAAGAATTACCTCTTGAAGGCACAACTGATAATGAAATTAATGAAGGGAGCTTGAAGCCCAGGTGGAATGTCTGAAAAGTTATCAGGAATGTAAAGAGAAAAAAAAAGAAAAAAAAAAGGGAATATGTCTGAAAAGTGATCAATAACATGTGAAGAGAGGAAAAAAAAATGAAGAAATAAGCTTTAACAGGAGCTGTCAAATATTAAAAGAAGAAAAAAAACAAAAAGGGGGAATTGTGGGGGACTGTGTCCCCAGGACTGAATGCTCGAAGATGAGAAACTGCTGGGAGTGATGAAATGGGAGCCACCTGTTGATGGCTTAACAAGTAACTGCGATAGATGAGATAAGGGTCAGCTGCGCTACCCTAATAAGTATCGCCAGCCAGTAAGAAGAGGAGGTCGATCAGCCAATCCTCAGCAGCCACACCAAGAGGAGAGCAACGAGTGCGAGCTGCGATGGAGGCAGTCGGCAGTCTGCTGGGCTTGCTGCTGCGGGCAGGAGCCCTTGACCTGGGTGCTCCCTACCCCCGCTTGAATTCCACCCCCATTGCCGTGGGTGCCGCCCTGCGCCCTACTGCGACACTGGCACGGCTTGACACTGTGTCCTCTTGTTCTGGTGCTGGCTGCCTGGGAGAAGAGACCAACCCCCACCTGTCCACAACCTCCCTTCAGGTAGTTGTAGAGAGCAATAAGGTCACCCCTCAGTCTCCTCTTCTCCAGGCTAAGCAACCCCAGCTCACTCAGCCTCTCCTCATAGGGTTTGTGTTCCAAACCCCTCACCAACTTCGTTGCCCTTCTCTGGACATGTTCCAGCAAGTCAACATCCTTCCTAAACTGAGGGGCCTAGAACTGGACACAGGACTCAAGGGGTGGCCTATCCAGTGCAGCATACAGGGGCAGAATGTCCTCCTTGGTCCTGCTGGCCAGACTGTTCCTGATGCAGGCCAGGATGCCATTGGCCTTCTTGGCTGCCTGGGCACACTGCAGGGTCATGTTCAGCCTCCCATCAACCAGTACCCCCAGGTGCCTCTCTGCCTGGACACTCTCCAGCCACTCTGACCCCAGCCTGTAGCACTGCATGGGGTTGCTGTGGCCAATGTGCAGAACCCAGCACTTGGATGTGTTCAATCTCATGCCGTTGGATTCTGACCATCTGTCCAACCTGTCGAGGTGCCTCTGCAAAGCCTCTCTGCCCTCCAGCAGATCAAATCCTGCCCCCAGCTTGCTGTCCACAAATTTACTGATGATGGACTCAATGCCCTCATCCAGAATATCTCTTGTTTTCATTCTAATATCAAAATATTCGCCCAGAGTGTTCAGAAAGTGTCTCTTTCTTAAAGGCACAGCCTAAACCGGTCACAATCCACCCCTGCTAAACAATTTCATTGGCTGTTCATACTGTCCATCCAATCCAAAACAACATCCACAGTTTGTAAGTAAAGTTCATAGTCCATTCCGGCTATCCTCAGGTGTAGATGATTCAGAAGTCCAAGAAAGAAGAAAAATGGAAAACAGTTTGTCTCTTCGCAGACGAAGCGAAGAAAAGGGAAAACAGGGAAACAGGGAAACAGGGACTCTCAGTTGACTCAGGGCTCTCAGGGTTCTCAGGGTTCGTGCACCGTGGATTTCTCAGGGATTCTTCCTTTGGGTGCGATGTAGCTGTACAACACTCTGAAATTAAACTCTTTCAGCTAAAGTCAAATTTCTTTGTGGAATACACTGAATTTCACCATTCTCTTGCATTACCCAATAAGTGTGACCCGGACCTTCAGCTGAAACCACCCCTCGGACAGGTTTAGCCTCTCCGGAGGGAGAAAATACCCACACAGTCTTACCTAACAGATTATTTTCTTTAACAACAGGAACTCTATCACCTTCTACTTTCTGTAGCAGATCTGAGTGTGCCGGTCCAGCTCGGTTCACTGAACCTCTACTATTTACCAGCCAGGTTGCTTGTGCTAAATGCTTTTCCCTGTTTTTTAAAGATCCACCCCCATGGCTTTAAGAGTGGTCTTCAACAAACCGTTGTAGCGTTCAATCTTCCCTGCAGCTGGTGCATAGTAGGGGATGTGGAATATCCACTCAATGCCATGCTCTTTGGCCCAGCTCTTTACAAGGTTGTTTTTGAAGTGAGTTCCGTTGTCCGACTCAATCCTCTCTGGAGTTCCATGTCTCCACAGGATTTGTCTCTCCAGACCAAGAATGGTGTTGCATGCAGTTGCATGTGGAACTGGATAAGTTTCCAACCATCCAGTGTTTGCCTCTACCATAGTAAGCACATACTGCTTACCAGAACAAGAACGTGGTAGAGTGATGTAGTCAACTTGCCAAGCTTCACCATACTTGTACTTGGACCATCTGTCACCATACCATAAGGGCTTAAGTCGTTTTGCCTGCTTAATAGCAGCACAAGTGTCACAGTCATGGATGACTTGTGTGATAGCATCCATGGAAATGTCTATGGATCTGTCACGAGCCCACTGGTAGGTTGCATCTCTGCCTTGATGTCCTGACGAATCGTGAGCCCACCGAGCTAAGAACATCTCACCTCGGTGTTTCCAGTCGAGATCAAGATCAGAGTCCATGTCTACTGGAGAAATTCTTGCAGCTAGATCTGCTTGATGGTTGTGTTGCTGTTCCTCAGTAGCTTTGCTCTTAGGAATGTGAGCATCAATGTGTCTCACCTTCACTGGAATTCTCTCGATTCGATCAGCAATGTCCTGCCACAGGTCAGCTGCCCAAATGGGCCTTCCCTTCCTCTGCCAACCATTCTTTTTCCAGTTCTTTAGCCAACCCCACAGAGCATTGGCTACCATCCATGAGTCGGTGTAGAGATAAAGCTTTGGCCATCTCTCACGTTCGGCTATGTCGAGAGCTAGCTGGACAGCTTTTACCTCTGCAAACTGACTGGATTCTCCTTCTCCATCCTTTGCTTCTGCAACTCGGCGTGTTGGACTCCACACTGCAGACTTCCACCTTCGCTTGTTCCCGACAAGACGACAGGAACCGTCTGTGAACAAAGCATATTTCTTTTCATCATCAGATAGGTCATTGTAAGGAGGAGCTTCCTCGGCACGAGTTACTCTCTCCTCTGGAGGTTTAGTACAGTTGGTGCCTTCAGGCCAACTTGGGATCACCTCCACTAGACCAGGCCTTTCAAGATTTCGCATTCGAGCTCTCTGTGTTATCAGAGCCATCCACTTAGACCAGGTGGAATCTGTTGCATGATGTGGTGTGGAACCTTTGCCTTTGAACATCCAATTCAAAACTGGTAATCTGGGAGCTAAGAGAAGTTGTGATTCAGTTCCAATTACTTCAGAAGCTGCTTTTACTCCTTCATAGGCAGCTAGAATCTCTTTCTCCGTTGGAGTATAATTAGCCTCTGAACCTCTGTAACCTCGACTCCAGAAACCAAGAGGTCGTCCACGTGTCTCACCTGGAACTCTTTGCCACAAGCACCAGGTTGGACCATTGTCACTTGCAGCCGTGTACAAAATGTTCTTAATGTCTGGACCATCTCGGACAGGTCCCAGACCCATTGCTTGAACTACCTCTTGCTTTATCTGGTCAAAGGCTGCTTGTTGTTCAGGTCCCCAGTGGAAATGGTTTCTCTTTCGAGTCACATCATACAGAGGTTTCACAATCTGACTGTATCCAGGGATGTGCAGTCTCCAAAATCCCACTATCCCCAAGAAACGTAGAGTTTCTTGCTTGTTCATGGGATTTGCCATGGTAGAGACTCTATTTACCACATCCACTGGAATGTGTCAGTGTCCATCCTGCCACCGCACTCCCAGAAACTGGATCTCTCTGGTAGGTCCTTTCACCTTGTCTCGCTTGATGGCAAAACCTGCATTCAGAAGAATGTCAATGATTTTGTTACCTTTCTCAAAGACTTCCTCAGCAGTTTTACCCCAGACGATGATGTCATCGATGAACTGGATGTGTTCTGGAGCACCACCTTCCTCCAGAGCATCGTGGATCACTGCATGACAGATGCTGGAGCTGTGGATCCAGCCCATGGGCAATCTGTTGAAAGTGTACTGGATTCCTCTCCAGGTGAAAGCAAACTGAGGCCTGCATTCCTCTGCTATGGGAATAGAGAAGAAGGCATTAGCAATGTCTATGGTAGCATACCATTTGGCCTCTTTGGATTCCAGCTCATACTGGAGTTCCATCATGTCTGGTACTGCTGCACTCATAGGTGGAGTTACTTCATTCAGGGCTCGATAGTCGACTGTCAGACGCCAGTCTCCATTCGGCTTTCGCACAGGCCACACTGGACTGTTGAAAGGTGAATGAGTTTTGCTGATGACTTTCTGACTCTCCAACTGACGAATCAGATTCTGAATGGGCAACAAAGAGTCACGGTTGGTTCTGTATTGTCTGTGATGCACAGTCTGAGAAGCAACCGGCAATTTAATGTCCTGAATCTTGTGTTGTCCCACAACTGCAGATTCATCAGAAAGCTCAGGTCTAACAGACAGCTTCAGCTTTTGTCCATCAGTTTGTACAGATGCTACTCCAAAAGCCCATTTGTAACCTCTAGGGTCTTTGAAACGCCCTTCTCTCAGAAAATCAATTCCCAGAATACAAGGTGCGTCAGGTCCGGTCACAACTGTATGCTTTCTCCACTGTTTACCAGTTAAACTTATATCAACCTCCACCTTAGTTAACTCTTGAGATCCACCAGTGACTCCCAGAATAGCTACAGCTTCTGATCCCTGATAATTTGATGGCATTATGGTGCACTGAGCCCCTGTGTCAACCAAGGCCCTGTACTTCTGAAATTGTGAAGTGCCAGGCCACTGGATGTACACATCCCAATAGATTCTGTTATCTCTGTTATCCCTCTCTCCCCTGGCGGGAGGCAGGGCACCCCTAGTTATGGGGAATATGCCCACATGTGCAATGAGCACATGGTGTGGTGTTAGAACTGGAGCCACTGTTGGAGCTATTAGAGTTGTCCTGGGAAACCGTAGAAGTAACAGCTACCCTTCTGGTATTGCTACCTCGGGTTCTGCCACTTTGCAGTTCCCTCAGTCTCCTGAAAAGATTAGCAGTTGGTTGACCATCCCATCTGTTCATGTTCTCACCAAACTGATCACGCAGAGTTATCCAAATACTCGCATGTGATTGTCTTGGTGGTCTGTTTTGGTTGGATCTGTTTTGGAATGACCTGTTTTGGAATGACCTGTTTTGGAATGACATCCTTGGAGGACGTCTATTCCTCACAGAGGAAACCTGTATCCATCTGGAGGAAGAATTGGAATTATCTCTTTGTGCCAATTGGGAGAATGTATTTTTAAATTCATCTTTCAGCTCTTTCATGCAATTCTCAATTTTTCCAGACAGAGTTTCAATGGCTGAAACCAAAGAAACACGTGTCATGCTGTCCTCCAATTGTCTCATCTGATCAGTGAATTGGCCAACCGTAGGAGAAGCACCACCATAATTTCTTGCCACAATTCTGCTTGCCAGAATATTTGCATAATTAGGAGGAGCAAGTTTGATGAGCTTTTTAGCAAGACCAGTTCCTACAGGAATTTCATCAGGATTCAGAGTCTCATGGCCACCATAGAGTACCTCTGTAACAGCAAATTCTCTCAGACGCTTAATTCCCTCATCTATGGTAGTCCAGGGTTTGGCATTCCATGGAAGATCATCCCGGGAAGGATACCTCATGAGAGTTGCCATTAAAAGGCGTATCCATAGAGTAACCTTACCGAGAGTCCTGCCTAGATGTCTATCTATTCCATTATCCTTTGAGAGAGCTCCTAGTTGAGCTGCTGACTTGTCTCCAACCACCAGAGCTGGAGCACCTGTATCATAGCATCTACCAAGCCAAGCTAGGATTGGCTCCTTATCTGCTCTGATGTAATCTTTACGCACATTCCTCAATTCTTCCCTGGGTGACGAACAGCTCTCAATGTCATCTGACTCCTCCTCCTCTGCCTCATCTTCCTGAAGTTCTTGTCCCAATAATCTTACTGTCACTCTCCTAAGAATCTGCTTAAGGTCAGGAGTACCACCTTTAGTTGTTCTGCTATCAGCAATTTGCCCTGCATCTCCATCCAGTGATGATCTCAATAACTCAGCTATATCTTTAAGACAAACCTTTTCCTCCATCTCAGCAGGGTCTCTTTGAGCAGAAGTTCCCTCACCAGGATCCTGCTGCTCTTCCCCATCAGCATCTGGATCAGCTTTGCCCTTTCTTCCTCTTGTACTTAAAACAGCTACCTGCTTAACTGGAGCTGTGTTTGGATTTACAGCTGGCTTAATAGAAGCTGACAGGTTTTGAGACGAATCAGCTGCTGTGGAGGACACTTCCGGTCCTGCCGAAGAAGAAGGAGGAAATGGCTTTGCCCCATTAATGGCTGCCGAGGGCGTGGAAGCCATGTTAGGAGGTGCCGCTGCCGCTGGCTGATTGCCAGAGCCACCAACAGCACCGTTCAGAGCAGCCTTTCCGATGGACTTTTTAGCCTTGTCGTTAACTGATACAGATTCTGCATTTTCCTCATCACTAGATACCTCTGGGGTAGAGTTAGAGCTGCGCTTTCTGCATTTCGATCTACGCTTAATTACAAAGCAGGCTTTAGACACTTTTTTCTCCCGATACAGAGCATATAACAAGTATGCAATCACCATCACCAGCAGCAGATTTAAACACATCACATAAATCACCTTTGGATCCCAGCCATCACTTAAAACAACCTTTTTGCCTACCGGGATCTTAAACTCCTTTATCTCTATGGGCAGAGTGCTGGAGGTCACATTCCCGTATCTGTTAAGCCAGAAGAATCCCAGGCACCGGTCGTAAAGAAGCTGAATCTTATACTTAAACCATAAATACAATCTATACATCAAGTATCTGCCTAAGCGATTGAAAATCAATCCCATGAAGTACTTGTAGACCAGTACCGAACAAACTGAAAAGACCAAACGTTCTAAAAGCCAAAACACTTTCATGTTTGCAACTCCGACTCGAGCAGGCAATAAATCAAGCAACCTTTTAGCTCAGCTTCTGGACAGCAATTATCCACAAGCCGCACGTTGGACCGCCAATTAAAAATATGTGGTGGGGTAGGAAGGTTCCCCCCCCCCACACGAAAAGAATTCCACAGCTAACTCAGCCGGAGAAGCAGATGAAAGCTGTATTTTACAAGCAGATATGGAATGCAGTGAATATGTACAAAAATATACAATATTTACAATATATACAGAAATATACAGCAACAGGAAACCTTTCCCCAACCCCCCTGCGGCCAGGGGGTTCGGCCTTTTCCCCCTTCTCCCTCCCTACCTCCCCTTTTTCCCAAAAGGGTTAGAAAGAGAGAGAGAAAGGAAGGTAATTAAAAGGGTGAAAACTTGTTAAAGCTCAAAGCGGATGCAAAAGTTAGTTTTCTCTTATCTGGTTAGCAAGAATCGTAGAGAGAAACGAGCCAGCTCACAGCACAGGGGGAAGAAGAAGACGACTGCTGACTGACTCCCCCCGACTGAAAGACTAAATAAAAATCTATGGCCGGGTTCCACCAATGAAATTGAATTAGCATATCTCTTGTTTTCATTCTAATATCAAAATATTCGCCCAGAGTGTTCAGAAAGTGTCTCTTTCTTAAAGGCACAGCCTAAACCGGTCACACATGGTTTAGTTGATTAGATGGTGTTGGGTGATAGGTTGGACTTGATGATCTCAAAGGTCTTTTCCAACCTGGTTAATTCTGTTCTATTCTATTCTATTCTATTCTATTCTATTCTATTCTATTCTATTCTATTCTATTCTATTCTATTCGTAATGGATCACTGGAGAGTTTGTGGAGCTTCCTTCCCAGGAGACCTTCAAAACATACCTGGATGCATTCCTTTGCAATTTGATGTAGGCAAACCTGTGTTAGCAGGCAAATTGCACTAGGTCCCTTGCAAAACCTGAAATTATGAGTTGTCTCAGAGAAAAACTGTAATGCCAAAGTTGTATTCGAAGAGATGTTAGGGAATATCAAGTGTATATCTGAAAGCATGTGGTTTTTTGTGTTATTACCAGTTTCAATATTTCTGGTATGAAAAACTTCTTATTTTCTTGAGTTCCTTCTATCTCACTTTTAGCTGTTTTAACAAACTCACTAGAGGTAGATGAGTAATTATTTCCAGTTATTTTTTGTCTGTTTTTCAGTATTTCCATTCTTTGTGAATTGTAGTATACAGTACAGTATTACCAAGGTTGGAAGAGACCTCGAATATCATTGAGTCCAACCTGCCTATCGGATATAATCAGGATATTCCATAATTACTGTCCAAAAGTTTGAGCTCTGAGACTCACAACTGAAATTACAGGAGGCTCACTTAGCATCCTATTAATTAGTTATGTACTGCTTCAGGAATGATGGTGTAGAGGTGCTTCTTCTTACAGGCCAGTCAGTCTCACCTCTGTGCCCGGAAAGATCATGGAGCAGATCCTCCTGGAGGCACTAATGACTCAGAAGAACAGTGAAGAGGTGCTTGGGAATAGTCAGCATGGCTTTGCCAAGGGCAAATCCTGCCTGACAAACCTGGTGGCCTTCTATGAGCAGGTGACAGCATTAATAGATGAGGGGCGAGCAACTGATGTCGTTTACCTGGACTTGAGCAAAGCCTTTGACACTGTCCCACACCACCTCCTGGTCTCCAAGCTGGCGACACATGGGTTTGATGGATGGACCACTAGATGGATAAAGAATTGGCTTGATGGCCGCACCCAAAGAGTGGCTGTCAACGGGTCCATGTCCCAGTGGAGGCCAGTGACAAGCAGAGTCCCTCAGGGATCAGTCCTGGCACCTGTCTTGTTCAACATCTTTGTGGGTGACATGGACAGTGGCATCGAGTGCACCCTCAGCAAGTTTGCTGATGACACCAAGCTGTGTGGTGCAGTGGACACGCTGGAGGGAAGGGATGCCATCCAGAGGGACCTTGACAGGCTGGAGAGGTGGGCCCATGACAACCTCATGAGGTTCAACAAGACCAAGTGCAGGGTCCTGCATCTGGGTCGAGGCAATCCCAGGCACAAATCCAGGCTGGGCAGTGACTGGCTGGAGAGCAGCCCTGAGGAGAGAGACTTGGGGGTGCTGGTGGACGAGAAGCTCAACATGAGCTCTCAATGTGCACTTGCAGCCCGGAAAGCCAATCAGATCCTGGGCTGCATCAGGAGAAGTGTGACCAGCAGGTCAAGGGAGGTGCTTCTCCCCCTCTACTCAGCTCTGGTGAGACCCCACCTGGAGTACTGTGTCCAGTTCTGGAGCCCCTATTACAGGAGGGATGTGGACGTGCTGGAGCGTGTCCAGAGAAGGGCCACGAGGATGATCAGAGGGCTGGAGCACCTCTCCTATGAGGACAGACTGAAGGAGTTAGGGCTGTTCAGTCTGGAGAAGAGAAGGCTCCGAGGTGACCTCATTGTGGCTTTCCAGTATCTGAAGGGGGCCTACAGGAAGGCTGGGGAGGGACTTCTCAGGATCTCAGGTAGTGATAGGACTAGGGGGAATGGAATGAAGCTGGAAATGGGGAGATTCAGGCTAGATGTGAGGAAGAAGTTCTTCACCATGAGAGTGGTGAAGCCCTGGAATGGGTTGTCCAGGGAGGTGGTTGAGGCCCAGTCCCTGGAGGTGTTTAAGACCAGGCTGGACGCGGCTCTGGCCAGCGTGATCTAGTGTAGGGTGTCCCTGCCCATGGCAGGGGGTTGGAACTAGATGATCCTTGTGGTCCCTTCCAACCCTGACTGATTCTATGATTCTTATGTATTTCATACCCTGTGGGTGGGAGAGGGGAGAGAAAGCTCTTTTCTGTTTTGAGATTTTCCTTTTGAGTTTTGATCTTCCACCTTCAAAGTGGAAGTGAACTTTCTTTGCCTCACTAAGGCATAACTAAGCTATTAAGACAGATTTTGTTTTTTTCTCCCAGAGGGGATTAATTGTTTAAAGATAAACTATATGCTTGTGGTCATAGTACCAGGTAACTAGATGCTTTTAGAAATTGGAATTTATTTCTTTGCCTACCCTTTCAGGACTAACTCTTTCTAAAACCTTGTTTTCTGTTTTTAAAGTAAGCCTGACTGTTCCCTTCTTTGGCTTTAGTGGCAAAGGCTGTGGGTCATTCACACTACTGAATGCTAAACCTCCCCTGTACCCAGCTGCCAGCATGTCTGCAGAAGGTGTTGGATAACTCATGTTTCCTTTTTTGTACCTTGTCGGAGTGGGGTTTGTTAGAAGAATGGTTACAATCCATCTGTATGCTATTTGCATGTCACTGCACCGATCATTCACCTACATCAGTTCTCATAATTAAGAGTTTTAGCTGATTATGTTGGATACTTGCAAGGGAAGGGCCTTGGTGTGCTAATAGTGAGCTACAGTTGGCAGAAGCAGGTGGCATTTGACGGAAACTGCACTTGGTGCATAGTTAATCTGCAGAGGCTCTCAGCTTTTGACTTAGTGTAAAAGTAGCACAGCTCTGGTCAGCCTTAATGGCTTTGTGCTTATACAGCATGACTACATGGCATACAGAAAAGCACTCAGGGTGGGAAGCAATACTTCTATCACCATTTGGTGGAACCACTTGTGCAGTGCCAAATGGTGTTCCCTAATGTTTCAGGAGGGAGGTCCTACATACTGTAGTCTTAGTCCTGGACAAAAGGTTGCTTTCTGAATTTCTGCTGCTTGGCTGAGCCTCCAACTCCTTGTGCAGCATCTGTCTGTCAGGTCAGTCTTGTCAGCTGAGCCAAACCCGCCTGCCTGTGTCATTCTCCAAGATATTCAAGCCCCCAGTAACTCATGTGGTAAAGTGCTAGCTGCAATTTATTTTAGTGTGTGGTAACTAATGCTGGCACAGACTGCAAGGTTTGATGGACATAGTTTTGGCTAATACAGTCACATAGCATTGTGATTAACTTTATGAGTAATGTCTCTGCATAAGTGTGTGTGTGTTCACTTACATGTGCATTAGGGAACAAATTAAATTTGTCACTAGGTGTTCAGCTTTTCATCTTGGAGGATTTTACTCCAAGGCTTGTCTGGATTAGAAATGAAAATGACTGTTATCACCATAACTGCTTATATGACAATCACTGTCAGCATGCTGCAGAAGAAGTGTCTGTGCTCAGCAGCAGTCTAGTACTGAGAAATTAGAGAAATTCCAGCTTGGAACAGCAGGAAAATGTACATAATACCCTTATGTATAGTAACATTTCTGCTGGGAGGCTGGGGACTAGGACTGCAACAAGATTTAGCCCTTTTTGTTGCTGAAATTTCTGAGTTCACCCTATTGGGGGAGAAAGAAAGCTGATTACAACAAACCTAGCAGTAAAATGCAGTTTCTGAAATTCTCATGAGGAAGGATCTGTGATCCTGTTGCTCTTTGATCTTTGTTTTTCAAGGCAAATATTAATTTAAATAAGTTTGGTGTGTTTTTTTTTTTTTTTTGTGTGGGTTTGTTTTGTTTTGTTCTGGTGTGTTTGTTGTTGTTGTTTTCCCTACAGCACAATTAAACTCCTGAGTCATACTAATTTTTTGTTTATCTTTCTGAAGAGGAAATGCTGTGTCTTAAGACAAACTTTTCCTGTCTGACAAGAGTCAAATGTCTTCGATGATATGTGCTGAAAGAGACTGAGACAGATAATTCTGCTGCTTGCTTCTTCAAAAATTTAATTTTGCTGTATTAGTGAAAGAACCACTTTTTAGGCCTTTGGCCTAACTGAAGTATTAACAATGCACATAATCTCATCACATTTTGGTGAAATGTTTTCAGCATTTTAAGATAATTTTATCCACACCATGATTTAATCCTATTAGTTAGTCCAGTGTTTGTCTCTACAAAATAATTATTGGAATTATTTTACTTCTGTGAATGCCCTCATGTTAGATAACCTGAAGCATGGTAGGCAACCTTCAGTATGATTTCATCTCTACTTTTACAAAGTGAAAAAAACTTTACCAGTGTCTGTCTAAAAAGTGCCTGTAGATAGGCACTGTGTATGCATGGGACCAGGAGGTAACAGGCATTCATGTTTTCCTGTGACTGCCTTGTTCCAGTGGGAGTTTCCTGTCAGTGGCCACTGCTACCAGGATGCTCTCTCAGTTCTCCTCCTCATGGCAGGAACCCCACTGCTGTGATGAGAGGGACTCAACTCCTTCCTTACTTGAAGTGGGCAGCAGAAATGGTCTTTTACTGTTGCAGCATTCCCTGCCTTGACAGAAGAGAGGTTGTCACCTCCTCTTCACCACTTTAGTGAAGTGACAGAGATTTTTGCATTGTTTGTGAACATGTCCAAGGACCAGGTAATTTCCTGATACCTTCCACATTGTAATGGCCTAGGTGGGTGCAGAGAGAGTGTGCAGAAACGTAGGTGTTTGTAGATGCTGCAATGCTGCATGCCATACTAGGAGTCCTCATGAACAAAGCTGTTGGAGAAACTCTGCTTCTTGTCTAGTAAGAAAGTGCTCACAGCGTCGCTGGTGAATTGTCAAGAGACATTCTGACAGCCATACATAAACTGAAAAGTGATTCATGGATGCCAGGAGAGCCTCAGAGGATCTGCAGGAAGGAAGCCCAGCTCCTGCAGTGCTCTAGTGTCTTGCTGAGGAAGAGCTATTGTGAAAAACAGGATATTAGGTTGCTAAGTTAACATCCTACCTCTTGTGAAGTCTGTTTTCCAAAGCTTTCCAGAACTACAATTCACACCATATAGTGTGTACTATAGCCAACATGGATTTAGGAGGGGCAGGTCCTGCCTCTCCAACGTGATCTCCTTCTATGATCAGGTGACCCACCTGGTGGATGTGGGGAGGCCTGTGGATGTGGTCTACCTGACTTCAGCAAGGCCTTTGACACCATTCCCCACAGCAAACTGTTGGCTAAGCTGTCAGCTCGTGGCTTGGGCAGCAACACTCTGCACTGGGTTAGAAACTGGCTGGAGGGCTGAGCCCAGAGAGTGGTGGTGAATGGTGCCACATTCAGCTGGCAGCCAGTCACCAGTGGCATCCCCCAGGGATCAGTGCTGGGCCACATCCTCTTCAATGTCTTCATTGACGATCTGGATGAGGGGATTGAGACAGTCATCAGCAGATTTGCAGATGACACCAAGTTGGGAGCAGATGTTGGTCAGTTAGAGGCTGGAAGGGCCCTGCAGAGGGACCTCGACCAACTGAACAGATGGGCAGAGTCCAATGGGATGACATTCAACAAGTCCAAGTGCTGGGTGCTGCACTTTGGCCACAACAACCCCATGCAGAGCTACAGGCTGGGGTCGGAGTGGCTGGAGAGCTCCCAAACAGAGAGGGACCTGGGGATGCTGATTGACAGCCGCCTAAACATGAGCCAGCAGTGTGCCCAGGTGGCCAAGAAGGCCAATGGCATCCTGGCCTGCATTAGGAATGGTGTGGCCAGCAGGAGCAGGGAGGTCATTGTGCCTCTGTACTCTGCAATGGTTAGGCCACACCTTGAGTCCTGTGTCCAGTTCTGGGCCCCTCAGTTTAAGAAGGACATCGAGACACTTGAATGTGTCCAGAGAAGGGCAACGAAGGCTGGTGAGAGGCCTTGAGCACAAGCCCTATGAGGAGAGGCTGAGGGATCTGGGGTTGTTTAGCCTGGAGACGAGGAGGCTCAGGGGCGACCTCATTGCTCTCTACAACTACCTGAAGGGTGGTTGTAGCCAGGAAGGGGTTGGCCTCTTCTCTCTAACAACCAGCACCAGAACAAGGGGACACAGTCTCAAGTTGTGCCAGGAGAAGTTTAGGCTCGAGGTGAGGAGAAAGTTCTTCACAGAAAGAGTCATTCGCCATTGGAATGGGCTGCCCAGGGAGGTGGTGGAGTCACCATCCCTGGAGGTGTTCAAGAGGGGATTGGACGTGGCACTTGGTGCCATGGTCTAGTCATGGGGTCTGTGGTGTCAGGTTGGACTCGATGATCTTCAAGGTCTCTTCCAACCTTAGTGATACTGTGATAATTCCTAGCAAAGCTGCTCATGAGGATCCGCTTTGTTTTCTTCTTGGTCCCAAAGGGTGTTCAGACATCTCCCAGGGCATCAGAAGTGACAGCCAAAGTCCTAACTGGAGTCACAACTTGTAACTGCAAATTGTAACAGGTGGGCTCATTTCTCTGATGGTTCTCGATTGGTAAAATCATTCTACAGATTATATAAACAGAGATATGCTCTCAGTAATGTTCAGCATGCTTCACATTTTTAAACAACATTTTCTTCAATTCCAAACTCTTGTGAAGCTCCTAACTTGCAGTTTATGCTGTATTTTGAACTGCTAAGCATGCCACATCTTTCCTTAGCAAAACAGTGCCTCTGTAATTAAGGTACATGTTTTGAAGGCTTTCCAAACTCATTTACTTGTCTTGCTTCAATGCTTCTGCTTCAAAAAATAAATAATGACTAATTTTAAGATGTTCACAATTTCCGTCTTACTGCTAGCTATGATTAATATTGATGACTAATCATCAGATAATGAGGTATGACTACTTTTGTAGGAAGTTTTCATAAGGTACCATAGGTTGTTTGTACCAGATTTTGCTGACTCTAGGGAAAAATGAAATAAAATTGAATGGAGCCAACCTCCTTTAAAAATTTATTAACAATTCATAAGAAGTGCTTCAAAATCTTACATCCTATGTTCTTCATGCTGGCTAGGCACCATTTTGTTAGGATGAGTGCTGACTATTGCACTAACTAGTATATACTAGTTGCTTAGAAATATTGACCGTGGAAGAATTTATTTTCAAGTTTTCACAAGATGAGTGATCAGTTTTCAAAGAGTGGTCCTAAAAATGAAGTGAAAAGGAGCAAAAGTGAATTTGCTGCAAGCAAGCAGATACATAAATGTAGCTAAAGCATTCCACTTAATTACACAGAATGAAATCACATCCCACATTGAAGCAGCTGCTGATTCTGAAGTTAGCAGTGGCTGTTGGTAGGTGGAAAAGCACATCTTATGGGCTGGAGCTGTGCATGAAATTGACTTGCATTCTCTTTCTGAAGAAGGGAAAAATGATGGGTTGGCAAGAGTATTATACTTGACCCAAGGTTTAATTTTGTACTTCTTTCCATAGGTTTCTTAACCCTTTTTTAATAAAATACAAACTAATTTGAAGTCAAACTGTTAAAAGCCTGTAATGTTTACAGTAAATGTTCTTAGGTAAAACAGTCTGATGAACTTGGCATATTGTTTTCAGGTTTTGCATTTCATTAACCTCTGGAAAACTGATCCAATTCCATTATGGAATGTAATGCTAATAAAGGGACACGTTGACGTTTAAAACAACAAAGAATTAGTCATGTTGGCTGTGATTGTGCGTTGTCATCACTTCCCACGGCAATTTTAACTGCTTACTAGCAGTAACGATTATTAAAGGAGCATTTAAAAAAAAATAAGGAAAATGTTTAAGTGAAGTGAATGTTTTGTGGAAATGATTTAGGGTTGTTTTGGGGTTGTGTTTTGTTTTGGGTTTTTTTGTTGTTTCCCCCTAGGAATCACATAATCACAGAATGTTAGAGGCTGGCAGGGACCTCAAAAGATCATCTAATCTAATTCCCTGCCAGAGCAGGATCACTTGTACCAGATCACACAAAAACACATAGTGGTGAAGGCACATTATGCCCAGGTAAGGATCTTGTCCCAGCATGTGGACAAGTTCCCCCTCTTCATGAGGGAGACAAAAGCCAAGGCCTTAGCCAGGCCGGCATGGATCACTGCACGCACCCATCACATGGGATGCTTGTGCGAATACTCAGTATGGGCATAATTCTAGCTTCATGCTTTCTATAGGTTGAAGCCAGTTGTTTACAGGAGTGCCCACTGGTCAAACCCAGCCTCGAGAAACCTGTAAGTATTACCCCGGTTGGTAAACAAGTTGCCCCCTCTTTCACTTTGTCTCTCTCCTTGCTCTAGAGGACATAGCTCGTGCCATAGCCTCTGCCATTGAGCTCATTGCTATTAAGTTTTCTCTCTCATATATGCAAGCAAACCAGAAGCCTCTGCATGACAAGAAGAAGCCCGTATCCAGGTAGGCCTGTTGAGCCTTAGCCCTGAGAATATCTCCAGAGGAAGGACCTTTGCTGAGCCTGAGAAGCTCCAGCATCGTTACAGCCAGTCACGCCGACCGAGAGAGCCCACCGTAGCTCGAAAGGACTGGACGCCTAAGGGTAAGATCTGCCTAGTTGCCTAGGAAAAGGACTGAGTCCGGCAGTCCATACATCTGCGTAACCCCGCTATCGCAGCAGTGGAGCCGCTACTTCATAGAATCATAGAACCATAGAATCATAGAATCATAGAATCAGTCAGGGTTGGAAGGGACCACAAAGATCATCTAGTTCCAACCCCCTGCCATGGGCAGGGACACCCTACACTAGATCAGGCTGGCCAGAGCCTCATCCAGCCTGGGCTTAAACACCTCCAGGGACGGGGCCTCAACCACCTCCCTGGACAACCCATTCCAGGGCTTCACCACTCTCATGGTGAAGAACTTCTTCCTCATATCTAGCCTGAATCTCCCCATTTCCAGCTTCATTCCATTTCCCCTAGTCCTATCACTACCTGAGATCCTGAGAAGTCCCTCCCCAGCCTTCCTGTAGGCCCCCTTCAGATACTGGAAGGCCACAATGAGGTCACCTCGGAGCCTTCTCTTCTCCAGACTGAATAGCCCCAACTCGTTCAGTCTGTCCTCATAGGAGAGGTGCTCCAGCCCTCTGATCATCCTTGTGGCCCTTCTCTGGACATGTTCTGGCACATCCATATCCCTCTTGGAATAGGGGCTCCAAAACTGGATGCAGTACTCCAGGTGGGATCTCACCAGAGCTGAGTAGAGGGGGAGAAGCACCTCCCTTGACCTGCTGGCCACACTTCTCTTGATGCAGCCCAGGATCTGATTGGCTTTCCGGGCTGCAAGTGCACATTGAGAGCTCATGTTGAGCTTCTCGTCCACCAGCACCCCCAATTCTCTCTTCTCAGGACTGCTCTCCAGCCAGTCTCTGCCCAGCCTGGATTTGTGCCTGGGATTGCCTCGACCCAGATGCAGGACCCTGCACTTGGTCTTGTTGAAGCTCATGAGGTGGCTTGTGCCCACCTCTCCAGCTTGTCAAGGTCCCTCTGGATGCCATCCCTTCCCTCCAGCATGTCTGCTGCACCACACAGCTTGGTGTCATCAGCAAACTTGCTGAGGGTGCACTCAATGCCACTGTCCATGTCACCCACAAAGATGTTGAACAAGACAGGTGCCAGGACTGATCCCTGAGGGACTCCACTTGTCACTAGCCTCCATTGGGACATGGACCCATTGACAGCCACTCTTTGGGTGTGGCCATCAAGCCAGTTCTTTATCCATCTAGTGGTCCATCCATCAAACCCATGTGTCACCAGCTTGGAGACCAGGAGGTGGTGCGGGACAGTGTCGAAGGCTTTGCTCAAGTCCAGGTAAACAGCATCAGTTGCTCGCCCCTCATCTATTAATACTCCTGCAGCTCCAAGCCCTGTAAACCTCAGGGAAATCCAAAGCACCGCTCCAAAGCCAGGACTGCTCTGAGAGGGTCCCACTGCTCCTTCGAGCCCGGTAAACGGGAAGCCGCTGCTCCACGCAGCCGCGCTTCTTCCCTGAGGCCGTACACGCCAGCCCAGAGCCCATTGCAGCAGGGCCGACCCTGCTGGGTCCAGTCCCGCCTGCTACCGTGCCAGTTCGGAAGCCTCCGAGCCTGCTTATCAGGAACCATCACCTCGCTCTGCCGCGCGAGCCGACCCTGTGAGGACCTATTCTGTGTGGGCCGACAACGTCCCGGGACCAGCCCTACCGGCCCTGCCGGACCGACCCCGCAGGACCGCTCCCCGTCGACTGGAGGGGACCTGATGAGTCATGCGAAGGGAACCAGCCTACCAGTTAAGCCTAGGTTCCATCTCCTCTCCACTGCCATGGAGAGAGGATTGGCACCCAGCGCCGCCGTCCAGACCAGCCTAGGAACCAGTCCAGTGACAGTAGTCTGCCGGAACCCAGCCTTGCTACAAACAACAGACACCGTGTATCTTCCATGTGCTTTCCACTCACTAACACTCAGTTCAAAGCATCCACATTTCTCAGTAACCTCTGACACATAGAAATAGTCTCGGCACATAGCTAGCAGGCGCCCGCACCCCGTCGAGTCGCCATCTAGTGGCCAAGAGACGAAACTGCACCCTCTGTTTTTAAGTAGAAAACTATTCTGTACATATTGCAATTGAGTTATAATTATAATACTAAACCACTTATGGAGTGTATTTCATGATCGTGCACTAGAACATGTATATAAATTGGTGATTCATCAGTTTTTTATATTTTTAATAATTAAAATAATATTGTCGTAACTAATATTTAATATTCATAAATTCATAACCTCTTCATCACACACATCCAGGCAGGTTTTGACTCCACAACCCTCCTGGACTTTATGTGAGTAACATCAAGCTATGGGCTTCTCTGGTGATCAGTGGATGTGGCTTAAGCTAAGAATGTTTTGTAAGTTAGGGAACCAACATAGTCAATCAGAATCACAGAATCACAGAATCAACCAGGTTGGAAGAGACCTTGGAGATCACCAAGCCCAACCAATCACTCATCCCTAACTGATCAACCAGACCATGGCACTCTGTGCCTCATCCAGGCTTTGCTTAAACACCTCCAGGGACCCCTGCCCCTCCCTGGTCAGCACATCCCAAAGGGAATCTCTCTGTCTGGGAAGAACTTAATCATACAATGTAGACAAGTATTATCTGTTAACTTTTCAACCTAAGAAAATTGAAATTGCAGATATGTGCATTCTGAGAGAAGAATAAATCTGGATATTTTGCTGCATGACAGCGTTTCAAAAACACACCAGCAATCATTTCTGAAGTTTTTCTTCAATTATTTTACATTAAATAGTCTTTCTTTGAGTGGGAAATACTCTGTTTAGTGTAACCAGTTCTAATTTTATTTTCTCCCTCCCTTTTTTCTTAAAAATACCAAACTGACAAAAGTATCTTGCAGATATTTTGCTCCATTTTCCCAGGGTACTGTGGAAAAGTATAGACTCTAATACAGCAGGAAAGTGGGAATACGTACATGGAAATCTTGTGATCCCTGACGCCTTATTCCTAAACCATCACCTTTGCCCTGATGGTTCCCCACCCTGTCTTTAAAGATGAGGCAGGCATGTGCAAGGAAATACACAGGCTGTGTTAGGGTATGGGGTGAAGATGTTCCCACAGTACCAAGAGGATATGGATTGCCACAGACATGGAGGGGTCTTACAGAAATTAGGTAATGATGAAGTAGAAATACCTGGACTTTGGAAAAGATGGTGTTTCAGGAGAAAGACCAGGAGGTAAGGACCTCTTCAGGAAAGTTGAGGATGTATTTTGTTTGGATTCTTTGTAAAGAGGGGACTTTTGATTTGTGCAAAGGTTTAATGGAATTTATAGAAGACTTTCTCCTCTGAGGGCTGCAGCTGGCAAATTAATTGTGGAAGCAATGGCTTGATCTCATAGTGTTTAAGGCTGATTTTGTTCACAGCATCTGTGCTGAGGTTGAACAGTGAAACAGAACCATTTTGTTCTGTCTTCTTAGGTGAACTTGCCCAATTGGAGGCAGATGAAACCTGAATCTGTTGTTTTGTTTGGAAGCATCTACAGAATCACAAAATGCACTGGGTTGAAATGGACCCTCAACCATCATCTTGCCTAACCACCCTGCAGTGAGCCAAGACATCTCCAACAAGATCAGGTTACTCAGGTCCTCATCAAGTTTGACCTTGAAAATCTCCAAGGGTGGGGCCTCAACCACCTCCCTGGGAAACCTGTTCCAGTATTTTGTCACTCTCATTGTAAAGAACTTCCTCATTATATCCAACCTAAATATATCCTGCTCTGTTAAAAAAGCTATTGCCCTTTGTCCTATGGTTACAAGCTCTTCTAAGCAGTCATTTCCCAGCCTTCCTGTGGGTCCTTTTCAGATATTGAAATGCAGCTTTGGGGTCTCCTTGGAGCCTTTTCTTCTCCAGGCTGAACAGCCCCAACTCTCTCAGGCTGTCTTCACAGAAAAGGTGTTCTAGCCCTCTGATAATTTTTGTGTCTGTCCTCTGGACCTGCTCCAGCAGGTCCATGTCCTTCTTGTGTTGGGGACCCAAGACCTGGACACAGTACTCCAGGGTGGGTCTTACAAGTGCAGTGCAGAGTGGCAGAATCACCTCTCACAGTCTGCTGGCCATATATGCACCCAGCCTTACACATAATTATATCACAATAGAAAACCATCAGTGTTTGCTCAGACCTTAATTTGAGACGGGGATGTTGACTACTTTTTCATCCCAGCATGCGCACCCCATGGATTCTGTTCTTTCTGGAGTTCAAGGCACAAGTGTGAGTTAAGCACTGAAGATGTGCTGGAATGTTTAATGTTGCCCACAGGCAATAAGAGTAGACTGTTCAGAGTATACTGTTCGGAATAGAACAGCCTGGTTTAATTTGCTCTTTGTGTAAAATCTGTTGGTAACAGTAAAACAATGACACAAAATGTTGTTCTGTTGTGTCACTTTCTCATATTTTGAGGTTACACTGAAGTGGTACAGAGCACTTAAGCCTAGCAGACTGTATCAGAGGCTGTTCTGCTTTTATATTTTATGAGGAACCTCTCTTTTTGATTTATTGTGAAGGATGCCAGGATGCATCATCTGATTGATCCCTGTGTTAGACTGGCAGCTACCCATTCTTTTTTTTTTTTTTTAATTCTTTTTTGTTTTTAATAGAGCTACCTTCAATGTGTATTTCTTAGGCCATTGTTAATATATTTCATCACTGTTACTGATACCTAGAATAAGCAAGTTAGCCAAAGGCTGAAAATAAATAAATAAATAAGGCATAAGAGAATCTTACTGGTGTTGTATCTCAGGAGACTTTGGTGAACTGGTAGTTATAAACTGAGGAGAAGATTTTCTCAAGCTGTCAGAAATATTAATTTTTTTACTTCTATCAACACTTGATAATGATTCCAGGTGTGTCTTTTTATTTACTCTTTTTTTAAGCTAGCTCTCTCTGTCTCAGAGATTGGGATGGTAGCAGGGACTTCCCAGTGTCATTCCTGCAGATTAATTTTGTCTGAATTGCACATTAATGCCAGTGACTCCTCAGCAGAGTTTGAACACAAACAGGTTATGTTCTCTGCTGCATGGTTTCTCTTCACAGCTCAGGACAGGACAGTCTCAATGGCCTGCTCACAGAAAACAGATAAGATACACTCAGCAGGAACTCAAGAGAAATGGACTGCCTTGGGGAAGAAGAAAACAGAAAAAGTGGAGGAAAAATATAGTGGAAAATAAAAAGAAAAAAGGAAGGTGATGAGAATTGACATAACAACGGAGGCAAGAAGTGAATGATATCAAATTGCGAAAGTCACCATCCCTGGAGGTGTTTAAGAGGGGATTGGATGTGGCACTTGGTGCCATGGTCTAGTCATGAGGTCTGTGGTGACAGGTTGGACTTGATGGTCTTTGAGGTCTCTTCCAACCTTAGTGATACTGTGAAATATCCACTTGAGATAGTGGAATTTGTCATCAATTATGACACGATAACAGATGGTCTCTGGAACGTGTCCAGAGAAGGGCAACAAGGTTGGTGAGGGTTTTGGAACACAAGCCCTATGAGGAGAGGCTGAGGGAGCTGGGGTTGCTTAGCCTAGAGAAGAGGAGACTCAGGGGTAACCTTATTGCTCTCTACAACTACCTGAAGGGAGGTTGTGGACAGGTGGAGGTTGGTCTCTTCTCCCAGGCAGCCAGCACCAGAACAAGAGGATACAGTCTCAAGCTGCACCAGGGAAGGTTTAGGCTGGATGTTAGGAAGAAGTTCTATACAGAGAGAGTGATTCCCCATTGGAATGGGCTGCCCGTGGAGGTGGTGGAGTCACCATCATTGTAGGTGTTCAGGAGGAGACTTGATGGGGTGCTTGATGCCATGGTCTAGTTGTTTGGGTGGGTTGGATTGGTTGATGGGTTGGACGTGATGATCTTGAGGGTCTCTTCCAACCTGGTTTATTGCATTGTATTGTATAGTATTGTATTGTATTTGGGATGGTGTATTAATATGATTCTAAAAAAGAGGATATGCAGGAAAATTTTTGAAGGTTGGAAATCCAGCTTTTGTGTTACTCTAGAGCCTGTCAATAGAGGGTAGTTTAGACTAGATATTAGAAAACTATTATTTTCTGTAACTGTGGTGAGACACCAGAACAGGTTGCCCAGGGAGTTTGTGGATGCCCTCTCTTTGGTGGAGTTCAAGGCCAGGTTGGATAAGGCCTTGAGCAACCTGGTCTAGTGGATGGTGTCCTTGCCTATGGTGCAGTCCAGGTGAGGACTGGAAGTAGATGATCTTCAAGGTCCCTTCCAACACAATCCATTGTATGAATCTCTGAATTTTGTCAAGGGTTGATACTTTAAAAAAAACAGTAAACATTTTGAATTTCTTACCAGTTGGAGCCTTTCTATAATTAATGCAGTGTGTGTATGTGCATATGTTGTGTGGGAGGTTCATAGCTGTTCCTCAACTACTTATTATGGATATGCCTATTTTTATAGTATTGCATTTCTTTCCTGGAGATAGTTCTGCAGGTTTCTAAACTGTTGTCCATGCTTTCAGCTTATTCTGATGATTTTTATGTTATGCAGGTTTAATCAGGAGGTAGAGAGCCTTAATAAACTGGATCTTGGTCTCATTTGTGATTATCAAACCTCAGGAAAGTCCTGTTCTTTATCTGCGGTGTCTATTGAATGGCATTAATGGATGCCTAAGTTATATTATGTTCTGAAGTAAATTTTGTTAGTGCTGCTAACACTAGACTAGAGGACTGCAGAGAGTGATAAGTTTAAAACGCAAAATAAGGTCTGGTGGAACCTAGATTAGTTTTTTTTGTTCTTGAACTTAATGTTCAATGCAAAAAAATTGAATTGGCTAATAAAATAGTAAAAGATACATGAAGATAAAATAAATACTGGTGTCCTGTGTTCTTTTTCTAGGATGGGGTTTCTGCACTAAGAAAAAGGAGGGGAGGACTAACGCAGGTATGCTGATTTTGTGGAGTCACAGAATCACAGAATGGTCTGGGTTGGAAGAGACCTTCAAAGGTCATCCAGTACAACCCCCTTTGCAGTCAGCAGAGACATCCTCAACTAGATCAGGTTGCTCAGAGCCTTGTCGAGCCCCACCTTGAATGTCTCCAGGGATGGAGCCTCAACTACCTCCCTGTTCTAGTGTTGCACTACCCTCAAGGTAAATACCTTGTTCCTAACATCTAATCTAATCTATTCTCTAGTTTGAAACCATTGCCCTTTTCTTATCACTGCAGGCCTTTGTAAACAGTCTCTCTCCATCCTTCTAGGCCTCCTTCAGGTACTTGAAGGTCGTTATTAGGTCTCCCCAGAGTCTTCTCTTCTCCAGGCTGAACATCACAGTTAATGTGGGATAGAAAAGAGAAAATTTTATATTATGTCAGAGTCAAGACAGAAAAAAAAGAGGTTTTGTTAGAGCAAATTCTGGCAGGGATTCAGACCTATGCAAATCAGTTTGTGCTGAACTTCAGGTAACTACCTAAATTCTGGGATCTTTATCTGGGTGCATTTCCTAAACTACATTCCTTAAAGCTCAGTAAGTAAAAGCTATTTTTTTAAATATGGGAGCTGAGTGATGAACGTTTGTCTCTTTGACAGAGCAGTTTAGGTCAGCACCAAAACTTCCCAGGCAAGCCTCAAAGGATGCACAAGTGCTGTCTCTCCTGCAGGAACTACTTTCATAGTTTCTTACCTTGTGATGTGGGGTAAATTTTGTTTATGATTACTTCTAATCTCTTTAACTTTTGCCTTGTAAGATTTAATTTTCTTAAAATGCTACCTCATAGCAGATAATGCCTTGAAGCTTAAAGTTGCATGTTGTGCTCCCTACAGTCAGAGCATGAAACATTTCAGTTAAATCATATCTAGAAAGACATATACATATATGTTTGTAGATAGCTATGCAATTTTATTGCTTTAAAAAATAATACTTTAAGAGTCAAAGGTGTAAAAGAATCATTAGAGATCAAATGCTTTTCTACACTCTAGTTTATTTATGTCAGAACATGATGGAGGAGGGATTTTAGGAGCAAGAATTGTATGAGCTAGAGGTGAATCCTCTGTGTGTCCCTGCACTCATTTATGCTGCTGGGCTCTGGTCATGTTCTGTCAAACCCATTCTTGCTTGCAGCTGGAAAAGAATGGGTAGGTGTGAGACTGACAAACTAAATTTAGATGTTACAAAAATTAGCACTGCGACTGCACACCTCCTTACAAGTGCTTTGACGTCTTCATGTTGAAGAGGGGGCTGTGCATGGGGGAATGGAGGTAGAAAGTGTGAAGGTGGCAATGCAGTTGTCTAGGAAGCAGAGGTTGTAAACCTGGAAAGCATGGGGGAAATGCAAGGCTGATCCTGATGTGCTATTTTTGCTTCCATGTTGTCACGCTGATTCAGCTGAAAGCTCACTTTAACTGGTCTGTGATTATGGCTTTTTTATTTGTTTCTTTTTCCCCTAATGGTAGTGCTGCTGATACTAGGGAGGGAGTAAGAAGATATGGGGTGGGAGAGACCCTAGCTGGGGTTTTGTTGCCCTCTTGCTTTCAACGTCTGAATTTTCCTCTTTGGATTAGCATGTTTTAAGGAGCAGTTCCAAAGTTCAGGTGACTTTCTTGCTCCTGCTGATAACTAGCATCCCAGACTGAGTGCCCTTCTAGCTGCTATGTTGCTGTCCATGGAAGCAGTGAAGTCTAATGGCTTTGGTACTAAAGAGCAATCATGTCTCTCATCATCATCTTGCTCCTGCTCCTGCTTTGGCTCCTGCCTTCATCTTGTTCGCTCCACTCAGACCTGGCTTCTCCCTGGACCCTGCCTGCTGTGGAGAAGCCCTGCCTGCTATGAAACCTGTGGCTTCCTTGCAATGCTGCTGCTCATGAGTTAGAATAGAATAGAATAGAATAGAATAGAATAGAATAGAATAGAATAGAATAGAATAGAATAGAATAGAATAGAATAGAATAGAATAGAATAGACCAGGTTGGAAGAGACCTTCAAGATCATCGTGTCCAGCCCATCATCCAACACCACCTAATCAACTAAACCATGCAACCAAGCACCCTATCAAGTCTCCTCCTGAACACCTCCAGTGATGGTGACTCCACCACCTCTTCAGGCAGCCCATTCCAATGGGCAATCACTCTCTCTGTGTAGAACTTCCTCCTAACCTTCAGCCTAAACCTCCCTGGTTTAGTCAATGCATACTTTGAGTTAATTCAATAGGAAAAACTGTCAGATAGAATAGAATAGAATAGAATAGAATAGAATAGAATAGAATAGAATAGAATAGAATAGGAATAGAATAGAATAGAATGGAATGGAATAGAATAGAATAGAATAGAATAGAATAGAATAGAATAGAATAGAATAGAATAGAATAGAATAGAATAACCAAGGTTGGAAGAGACCTTGAAGATCAAGTCCAACCTGTAACCACAAACCTCACAACTAGACCATGGCACCAAGTGCCACATCCAGTCCCCTCCTGAACGCCTCCAGGGACGGAGACTCAACCACCTCCCCGGGCAGCCCATTCCAATGACGAATCACTCTCTCGGTGAAGAACTTTCTCCTCACCTCCAGCCTAAACTTCCCCTGGTGCAGCTTGAGACTGTGTCCCCTTGTTCTGGTGCTGGTTGCTAGGGAGAAGAGGCCAACCCCTTCCTGGCTACAACCACCCTTCAGGTAGTTGTAGAGAGCAATGAGGTCGCCCCTGAGCCTCCTCTTCTCCAGGCTAAACAGCCCCAGCTCCCTCAGCCTCTCCTCATAGGGCTTGTGCTCAAGGCCTCTCACCAGCCTTGTTGCCCTTCTCTGGACACATTCAAGTGTTTCGATGTCCTTCTTAAACTGAGGGGCCCAGAACTGGACACAGTACTCAAGGTGTGGCCTAATCAAAGCAGAGTACAGGGGCACAATGACCTCCCTGCTCCTGCTGGCCATACTATTCCTAATGCAGGCCAGGATGCGGTTGGCCCTCTTGGCTGCCTGGGCACACTGCAGGCTCATGTTCAGCCTCCCATCAACCAGCAGCCCCAGGTCGCTCTCAGCCTGGCCGCTCTCCAGCCACTCTGACCCCAGCCTGTAGCACTGCCTGGGGTTGTTGTGGCCAATGTGCAGAACCCGGCACTTGGATGTGTTAAATCTCATGCCATTGGACTCTGCCCATCTGTCCAGCCTGCCGAGGTCCCTCTGCAAAGCCTCTCTGCCCTCCAGCAGAACAACTCCTGCCCCCAGCTTGGTGTCATCTGCAAATTTACTGATGACTGTCTCAATGCCCTCATCCAGATCTTCAATAAAGATGTTGAAGAGCATGGGGCCCAGCACTGATCCTTGGGGCACACCACTAGTGACAGGCTGCCAGCTGGATGTGGCACCATTCACCACCACTCTCTGGGCTCGGCCCTCCAGCCAGTTCCTAACCCAACGCAGTGTGTTTCTCCTTATAGTAGCTGTGTCTATGGACACTTTGATTCTGACGGGTCGTTGTCCTTTGGATCGTGCTGCCTTATCCACGAACTGGATTATAAAACCTGCAGTTCCAGGAGCTGCCGCCAACAAGATACCTGGGGACTGTTTCCAAATTCCTGCTCTGTCCTCGTGAGTCCAACCTGGCGTTCTCATCGGCTTTCCCTAAGGTTCCTGTCTTGCCTCTGATTATAAGTGGGGTGAAGCTACTTTGTGGCTTAGCCTTTTCCATCTTCTGAATTCTCTAAATTGTATTAAAGTTGCCCATAAGCATCCTGGGAGAATTTGCAACTGAACAGAACCTGTAAATAATCAAATAATTTTTATACCTAATTTTGGGGCAGGGTTGTCAGGAAAAATAATTATATTTTTATAATTCCTGCCTTGTTAATTCAGCCCCTATCAAATTATCTGTATATGTACAATCAATTTTGCTGGTATGAGAAAAAGAAAAAAAAGAAAAACAAAACCCCAAAACCCCCCTAACAACTTAAGAAAATGGCCAATGTTCTTAGGAGTTAAGCCACAGTGTGTATCTAAGGCGATAAACCTGTCCTTACAATCATCAGCATCACTTAATATTTCTTTCAATGTTTACTAAAACTATTGATTCCTAATATTCCTGTCATAATTCTGGGATTTTATTAATAATGCTTTGTTATGTGTTATTGTATTTGGAGAGTTTTCTCCAAGGATTGATCCAATGCTGTAACTTTTCTGCTTTAAGGCAGTGCACAGCTCAGGCTTTACTCTATTGGGAAAGAGGAACAAAAAGAGGGAGGAGTTGCTAATGAGGAACAGGTAGCCAGAGAGGATGATGTTAGCTCCACCCTGGCTACTGCTGTTCTTGAAGTCCTATGTCAGTTCCCTGGGGACATGAAGCATCCAAGTAACAATTTAAAATTATTTGCATTCCAGCCAGGCTTAATGGAGTGTGCAAAATCATGGGCTGCTCAATAAGCTTTTTTGCACTCTACCATGAAGCCTATCTCAAATGAATAATAGCATATTCCACACTGTGTACTTAAATCCCCAGTATTAGCAAACTATAAGTACTTTGAGATTTTCTTGGAAGATGGTGATATTTGTGAATTGAGCAAGCTATGGGAGGATGAAATTGAAAAAACAAATATGACACAACTATGACTTATTCAACAGCAAGACATTAATATCATTTCCAATGTCTTTCTTCAAAGATTCATAGAGCAAGATCTATAGTTACATGAAAATTTCTAAAGCTCATAACTTCCTAGATTTTGAGCTGCTTATTTTTTACTCTTTGGCAAATTGCATCTTGTGTGAATACTCTTAAGGAAATTGCCCCATCTTTCAATCATTAGCAGCCCCTTTTCTTCCTGTTTATGGACTTTTGAAGCTCAAAGATGTAGAAGTAACGTTTAGAAGTATCAGTGTTTGGACATATAGAGCAGAAGCTTATCTAACTTAAGATAACAAAGACAAAATCTAAAAAATAAATGCTTCCAGTTGGGAAGATTATAAATCGTGCAACACTGGTACATGTTTTGGTTCATGAATATTTGCTCAGGTGTTTAGAATTTACTTAAAAAAATCAAAGCCAACAAAACAACCACAAACAAAATTAAACACAAACCCCCCCAACCCAAAACACAAAAAATCCAGACAAACCCCCCCAAGGCATTCAGACCAGGACAAAAGAATTTGTGCAGAAAAGATAAGTGAAAACAATGCTTTTGTCATGAGCTGAAGGCTGCCCAGGTACTCTGCCAGGGATTCTGATGGTAAGCTACTGCAGTACCACATGAAAATTTGACCTGACATACTTCTCATTTTCAAAATCCCAGATTTTGCCTTCCAGTTTTGTTCTGAGAGCACTGCAGAATTACTCTCACATATATATACACTCCAATATTCATAAAATCATAGAAACAATAAGGTTAGAAAAGACATCAGAAATCATCAAGTCCAACCTATCACCTCAGACCTCATGACTAACTAAATCATGACTTCAAGTGCCACATCCAGTCCCTCTTTGGATACCTCCAGGGGTGGTGACTCCACCACCTCCCTGGGCATCACATTCCAATGGCAAATCACTCTTTCTGTGAAGAACTTTCTCCTCACATCCAGCCTAAACTTCCCTTGGCACAGCTTGAGACTGTGTCCTCTTGTTCTGTCACTGGTTGCCTGGGAGAAGAGACCAACCCCGACCTGTCCTCAACCTCCTTTCAGGTAGTTGTAGACAGCAATAACATCTCCCCTGAGTCTCCTCTTCCCCAGGCTAAGCAACCCCAGCTCCCCTAGCCTCTCCTCGTGGGGCTTGTGCTTGAGACCTCTGACCAGCCTCCTTGTACTTCTCTGGACATATTCCAGCAATTCAACATCTTTCGTAAACTGAGGCGCCCAGAACTGAACGCAGGACTCAAGGTGTGGCCTAACCAGTGCTGAGTACAGGGGCACAATGACTTCCCTGCTCCTGCTGGCCACACTATTCCTGATGCAGGCCAGGATGCCCTTGGCCTTCATGGCCACCTGGGTACACTGCTGGCTCATGTCCAGCCAGCTGTCAACCAGTACCTTCAGGTCCCTTTCTGCCTGGCTGCTCTTCAACCACTCTGTCCCCAGCCTCTAGCACTGCTTAGGGTTGCTGTGACCAAGGTGCAGCACCTGGCACTTGGACTTGTTAAATGCCATTCATTTTGGACTCTGCCATCTGTCCAGCCTGTCAAGATCCCCTCTATAGAGCTATCCTACCCTCTAACAGATTAACACCTGCCCCAAACTTTGTGTCATTTGCAAATATACTAATGGTGGACTCAATCCCCTCATCCAGATCATGAGTAAAGATATTGAATAGGACTGGGACCAGCACTGGTCCCTGGGGGACACCACTAGTGACCAGCTGCCAGCTGGATGTGGCTCCATTCACCACCACTCTCTAACCTCGAGCCTCCAGCCAGTTCCTAACCCAGCACAGAGTGTTGCTGTCCAAGCCACGAGCTGACAGCTTGGCCAGGAGTTTGCTGTGGGGGACGGTGTCAAAGGCCTTGCTGAAGTCCAGGTAGACTACATCCACAGCCTTCCCCACATCCACCAGGTGGGTCACCTGATCATAGAAGGAAATCAGGTTGATCAGGCAGTTGACCTTTTGCTAATTGTAGATAATAAAGTGGTGCTAGGAGATGACCAAGCTTGCTGCCTTCCTACATACAGCCAGTAGAGGTCTTCTTTCTGATTTTTTTTTGCTCATTTTCATGAGATTAATTCCTTTATATAGCTGCTGCCTGAGCCATGTCTGGCAATTATTACAGCAGTGCTAAAGAAGCACAGCAGCTGAAGTCCTGTCCTTGGCATGGATAATCTTCCCACACTGATTAAGGTGATTGTATTTGTAGTTAGTTGTGATTGTGCTGAGAATAAACATTAAAGTGTTTTGTATGTCTGTGTCGTGGTTTAGAGCAGGACAGATTGCACTAATACCCCTGGAGTAAAAGAAAACTGCTTCCCACACAGGACTGGAGTGTTGGAAAGATTAAATGGAAAAATCTATTCCCAAGCTACAGTACTACAATGTTACAATGCATCATGGTGAACATAGCAAAGCATATAAAACACAAAGGAATGAATGATCTGGATTTGACATAGAAGCTCATTAAGCCATAATACTTCTCACAAAACCTCCACTGAAATTGCCTCCCCTTAGTCCCTGGCATTAGGCCTAGACAGGTCAAGATTGCACAGTAAAAGTTAGTCAGACCTTGAAGGCCATAGATAAGACTGTAACCATCCTCTACACCACACCAGATAAGGTACCTCACTGTGTCCTGGGAGGAGAAAGAGAAGAAAAAGAAAGGCAATAGCTTTGCAGTCAGATTTATAGAGATGCAGGATTTATGGGAGGAAATATAAAGATTACACCTTCCGGTACACCTCCTGAATGCTCTGTACCTTCCATAGGTCTGTTTTGTGGTGGTTCTTAAAGGCACCAAGCCTAAACTGGGACAGTCAATTTGTCTTGAATTACTCTGCACAAGTGTCTTCATTACAAGCTCTTCCAATACAGTCTGAGCAGCCTTCAACTTCAAATGTGCTGTGTGGCAACTGATTTGAAATGTCACTCTGTGACCGGTTCAGGCTGTGCGTTTAAGAGAAGGACACTTTCGGAACACTCTGGCTGAATATTTTGGTATATAAATGAAAACAAGAGATATGCTAATCCAATTTCATTGGTGGAACCCGGCTGTATGATCTGGCTTAGTCTTTCAGTCGGGAAGTGCAGTCAGTAGTCTTCTTCTTCCCCCTGTACTGTGCGCTGGCCTGCTTTTCTCTCTGAAGCAACAGCTTCCTTTGCAGGAACGATTCTTGCTAACCAGATAAGAGAAAACGAACTTTTGCATTTGCTTTGAGCTTTAACAAAATTTTCCCCTTTTAATTACCTTCCTTTCTCTTTCTCTCTAACCCTTTTGGGAAAAAGGGGAGGTAGGGAGGGAGAAGGGAGGGAAAGGCCAAACCCCCTGGCCGCAGGGGGTTGGGGAAAGGTTTCCTGTATATTTCTGTATATATTGTAAATATTGTATGTTTTTGTACATATTCATTGCATTCCATATCTGCTTGTAAAATACAGCTTTCATCTGCTTCTCTGGCTGAGTTAGCTGTGGAATTCTTTTGTGTGTGGGGGGGAACCTTCCTACTCCACCACATATTTTTAATTGGCGGTCCAACGTGCGGCTTGTGGATAATTGCTGTCCAGAAGCTGGGCTAAAAGGTTGCTTGATTTATTGCCTGCTCGAGTCGGAGTTGCAAACATGAAAGTGTTTTGGCTTGTTCTTTTCAATTTTTGGGGTCCTTATCTATAAGCATGTTCTGGGATTGATTTTCGATCACTTAGGCAGATACTTGATGTATAGATTGTATTTATGGTTTAAGTATAAGATTCAGCTTCTTTACGACCGGTGCCTGGGATTCTTCTGGCTTAACAGATACGGGAATGTGACCTCCAGCACTCTGCCCATAGAGATAAAGGAGTTTAAGATCCCGGCAGGCGAAAGGGTTGTTTTAAGTGATGGCTGGGATCCAAAGGTGAATTATTTTATGTGTGCAATCCTGCTGTAGGTGATAAGTAATGTGTTCTTGTTATATGCCCTGTATCGGGAGAAAAAAGTTTCAAAAGCGTGCTTTGTAATTAAGCATAGATTGAAACACAGAAAGCACAGCTCTAACTCTACCCCAGAGGTATCTAGTGATGAGGAAAATGCAGAATCTGTATCAGTTAACGACAAGGCTAAAAAGTCCATCAGAAAGGCTGCTCTGAACGGTGCTGTTGGTGACTCTGGCAATCAGCCAGCGGCAGCGGCAGCTCCTAACATGGCTTCCACGCCCTCGGCAGCCATTAATGAGGCAAATCCATTTCCTCCTTCTTCTTCAGCAGGACCGGAAGTGTCCTCCACAGCAGCTGATTCGTCTCAAAACCTGTCAGCTTCTATTAAGCTAGCTGTAATTCCAAATACAGCTCCAGTTAAGCAGGTAGCTGTTTTAAAAACGAGAAGTGGAAAGGGCAAAGCTGATCCAGATGCTGATGGGGGAGAGCAGCAGGATCCTGGTGAGGGAACTTCTGCTCAAAGAGACCCTGCTGAGTTGGAGAAAAAGGTTTGTCTTAAAGATATAGCTGAGTTATTGAGATCATCACTGGATGGAGATGCAGGGCAAATTGCTGATAGCAGAACAACTAAAGGTGGTACTCCTGACCGTAAGCAGATTCTTAGGAGAGTGACAGTAAGATTATTGGGACAAGAACTTCAGGAAGATGAGGCAGAGGAGGAGTCAGATGACATAGAAAGCTGTTCGTCACTGAGGGAGGAATTGAGGAATGTGCGTAAAGATTACATCAGAGCAGATAAGGAGCCAATTCTAGCTTGGCTTAGTAGATGTTATGATACAGGTGCTCCAGCTCTGGTAGTTGGAGACAAGTCAGCAGCTCAACTAGGAACTCTCTCAAAGGATAATGGAATAGATAGACATCTAGGCAGGACTCTCGGTAAGGTTACTCTATAGATACGCCTTTTAATGGCAACTCTCATGAGGTATCCTTCCCGAGATGATCTTCCATGGAATGCCAAACCCTGGACTACCATAGATGAGGGAATCAAGCGTCTGAGAGAATTTGCTGTTAGAGAGGTACTCTATGGTGGCCATGAGACTCTGAATCCTGATGAAATTCCTGTAGGAACTGGTCTTGCTAAAAAGCTCATCAAACTTGCTCCTCCTAATTATGCAAATATTCTGGCAAGTAGAATTGTAGCAAGAAATTATGGTGGAGCTTCTCCTACGGTTGGCCAATTCACTGATCAAATGAGACAATTGGAGGATAGCATGACACGTGTTTCTTTGGTTTCAGCCATTGAAACTCTGTCTGGTGAAATAAAGAACTGCATGAAAGAGCTGAAGGATGAATTTAAAAATACCATCTCCCAGTTGACACAAAGAGATAATTCCAATTCATCCTCCAGATGGATACAGGTTTCCTCTGTGAGGAATAGATGTCCTCCAAGGATGTAATTCCAAAACAGGTCATTCCAAACCAGGTCATTCCAAAACAGATCCAACCAAAACAGACCACCAAGGCAATCACGTGTGAGTATTTGCATAACTCTGCGTGATCAGTTTGGTGAGAACATGAACAGATGGGATGGTCAACCAACTGCTAATCTTTTCAAGAGACTGAGGGAACTGCAAAGTGGCAGAGCCTGAGGTAGCAATACCAGAAGGGTAGCTGTTACTTCCACAGTTCCCCAGGACAACTCTAACAGCTCCAACAGTGGCTCCAGTTCTAACACTGCACACTGTGCTCATTGCACATGTGGGCATATTCCCCATAACTAGGGGTGCCCTGCCTCCCGCCAGGGGGAGGAGAGGGGTAACAGAGATAACAGAATCTATTGGGATGTGTACATCCAGTGGCCTGGCACTTCACAATTTCAGAAGTACAGGGCCTTGGTTGACACAGGGGCTCAGTGCACCATAATGCCATCAAATTATCAGGGATCAGAAGCTATAACTATTCTGGGAGTCACTGGTGGATCTCAAGAGTTAACTAAGGTGGAGGTTGATATAAGTTTAACTGGTAAACAGTGGAGGAAGCATACAGTTGTGACCGGAGCTGACGCACCTTGTATTTTGGGAATTGATTTTCTGAGAGAAGGGCGTTTCAAAGACCCTAGAGGTTACAAATGGGCTTTTGGAGTAGCATCTGTAGAAACTGATGGACAAAAATTGAAGCTGTCTGTTAGACCTGAGCTTTCTGATGAACCTGCAGTTGTGGGACAACACAAGATTCAGGACATTAAATTGCCGGTTGCTTCTCAGACTGTGCATCACAGACAATACAGAACCAACCGTGACTCTTTGTTGCCCATTCAGAATCTGATTCGTCAGTTGGAGAGTCAGAAAGTCATCAGCAAAACTCATTCACCTTTCAACAGTCCAGTGTGGCCTGTGCGAAAGCCGAATGGAGACTGGCGTCTGACAGTCGACTATCGAACCCTGAATGAAGTAACTCCACCTATGAGTGCAGCAGTACCAGACATGATGGAACTGCAGTATGAGCTGGAATCCAAAGAGGCCAAATGGTATGCTACCATAGACATTGCTAATGCCTTCTTCTCTATTCCCATAGCAGAGGAATGCAGGCCTCAGTTTGCTTTCACCTGGAGAGGAATCCAGTACACTTTCAACAGATTGCCCATGGGCTGGATCCACAGCTCTAGCATCTGTCATGCAGTGATCCACGATGCTCTGGAGGAAGGTGGTGCTCCAGAACACATCCAGTTCATCGATGACATCATCGTCTGGGGTAAAACTGCTGAGGAAGTCTTTGAGAAAGGTAACAAAATCATTGACATTCTTCTGAATGCAGGTTTTGCCATCAAGCGAGACAAGGTGAAAGGACCTACCAGAGAGATCCAGTTTCTGGGAGTGCGGTGGCAGGATGGATGCCGACACATTCCAGTGGATGTGGTAAATAGAGTCTCTACCATGGCTAATCCCATGAACAAGCAAGAAACTCTACGTTTCTTGGGGATAGTGGGATTTTGGAGACTGCACATTCCTGGATACAGTCAGATTGTGAAACCTCTGTATGATGTGACTCGAAAGAGAAACCATTTCCACTGGGGACCTGAACAACAAGCAGCCTTTGACCAGATAAAGCAAGAGGTAGTTCAAGCAATGGGTCTGGGACCTGTCCGAGATGGTCCAGACATTAAGAACATTTTGTACACGGCTGCAAGTGACAATGGTCCAACCTGGTGCTTGTGGCAAAGAGTTCCAGGTGAGACACGTGGACGACCTCTTGGTTTCTGGAGTCGAGGTTACAGAGGTTCTGAGGCTAATTATACTCCAACAGAGAAAGAGATTCTAGCTGCCTATGAAGGAGTAAAAGCAGCTTCTGAAGTAATTGGAACTGAATCACAACTTCTCCTAGCTCCCAGATTACCAGTTTTGAATTGGATGTTCAAAGGCAAAGGTTCCACACCACATCATGCAACAGATTCCACCTGGTCTAAGTGGATGGCTCTGATAACACAGAGAGCTCGAATGCGAAATCTTGAAAGACCTGGTCTAGTGGAGGTGATCTCAAGTTGGCCTGAAGGCACCAACTGTACTAAACCTCCAGAGGACAGAGTAACTCGTGCTGAGGAAGCTCCTCCTTACAATGACCTTTCTGATGATGAAAAGAAATATGCTTTGTTCACAGACGGTTCCTGTCGTCTTGTCGGGAACAAGCGAAGGTGGAAGTCTGCAGTGTGGAGTCCAACACGCCGAGTTGCAGAAGCAAAGGATGGAGAAGGAGAATCCAGTCAGTTTGCAGAGGTAAAAGCTGTCCAGCTAGCTCTCGACGTAGCTGAACGTGAGAGATGGCCAAAGCTTTATCTCTACACCGACTCATGGATGGTAGCCAATGCTCTGTGGGGTTGGCTAAAGAACTGGAAAAAGAATAGTTGGCAGAGAAAAGGAAAGCCCATTTGGGCAGCTGACCTGTGGCAGGACATTGCTGATCGAATCGAGAGAATTCCAGTGAAGGTGAGACACATTGATGCTCACATCCCTAAGAGCAAAGCTACTGAGGAACAGCAACACAACCATCAGGCAGATCTAGCTGCAAGAGTTTCTCAAGTAGACATGGACTCTGATCTTGATCTCGACTGGAAACACCGAGGTGAGATATTCTTAGCTCGGTGGGCTCACGATTCATCAGGACATCAAGGCAGATATGCAACCTACCAGCGGGCACATGACAGATCCATAGACATTTCCATGGATGCTATCACACAAGTCATCCATGACTGTGACATTTGTGCTGCCATTAAGCAGGCAAAACGACTTAAGCCCTTATGGTATGGTGACAGATGGTCCAAGTACAAGTATGGTGAAGCTTGGCAAGTTGACTACATCACTCTACCACGTTCTCGTTCTGGTAAGCAGTATGTGCTTACTATGGTAGAGGCAAACACTGGATGGTTGGAAACTTATCCAGTTCCACATGCAACTGCATGCAACACCATTCTTGGTCTGGAGAGACAAATCCTGTGGAGACACGGAACTCCAGAGAGGATTGAGTCAGACAACGGAACTCATTTCAGAAACAACCTTGTAAAGAGTTGGGCCAAAGAGCACGGCATCGAGTGGATATTCCACATTCCCTACTATGCACCAGCTGCAGGGAAGATTGAACGTTACAACGGTTTGCTGAAGACCACTCTTAAAGCCATGGGGGGTGGATCTTTAAAAAACTGGGAAAAACATTTAGCACAAGCAACCTGGCTGGTAAATAGTAGAGGTTCAGTGAACCGAGCTGGACCTGCACATTCAGATCTGCTACAAAAAGTAGAAGGTGATAGAGTTCCTGTTAGAGAAAATAATCTGTTAGGTAAAACTGTTTGGGTATTTTCTCCCTCAGGAGAGGCTAAACCTGTCCGAGGGGTGGTTTCAGCTGAAGGTCCGGGTCACACTTATTGGGTAATGCAAGAGAATGGTGAAATTCAGTGTATTCCACAAATAAATTTAACTTTAGCTGAAAGAGTTTGATTTCAGAGTGTTGTACAGCTACATCACGCCCAAAGGAAGAGATCCATGAGGAATCCACGGTGCACGAAGCCTGAGAACCCTGAGTCAACTGAGAGTCCCTGTTTCCCTGTTTTCCTGTTTTCCCTTTTCTTCGCTTCAACTGCGAAGAGACAAACTGTTTTCCATTTTTCTTGTTTCTTGGACTTCTGAATCATCTACACCTGAGGATAGCCGTAATGGACTACGAACTTTACTTACAAACTGTAGATATTGTTTTAGATTGGATGGACAGTACGAACAGCCAATGAAATTGTTTAGCAGGGGTGGATTGTGACCGGTTCAGGCTGTGCGTTTAAGAGAAGGACACTTTCGGAACACTCTGGCTGAATATTTTGGTATATAAATGAAAACAAGAGATATGCTAATCCAATTTCATTGGTGGAACCCGGCTGTATGTTCTGGCTTAGTCTTTCAGTCGGGAGGTGCAGTCAGTAGTCTTCTTCTTCCCCCTGTACTGTGCGCTGGCCTGCTTTTCTCTCTGAAGCAACAGCTTCCTTTGCAGGAACGATTCTTGCTAACCAGATAAGAGAAAACGAACTTTTGCATTTGCTTTGAGCTTTAACAAAATTTTCCCCTTTTAATTACCTTCCTTTCTCTTTCTCTCTAACCCTTTTGGGAAAAAGGGGAGGTAGGGAGGGAGAAGGGAGGGAAAGGCCGAATATTTCTGTATATATTGTAAATATTGTATGTTTTTGTACATATTCATTGCATTCCATATCTGCTTGTAAAATATAGCTTTCATCTGCTTCTCTGGCTGAGTTAGCTGTGGAATTCTTTTGTGTGTGGGGGGAACTTTCCTACTCCACCACACACTCCTTCATTTAATTTGGAGTTCTTGCTAATCAAGCTGGACCTTCGTTATATATCGATTTTCTTAGATGCAGTGTTTATCTTCCCTGTACTGAACCTTCCATCAAATGCAGCCTCTGTTATAAGTAGCAGTTGAGAATTCACTTTTAAATGACATAAAATTATCAGTAGGCAAATTAATTTTCAAATCTTCTGTCATTGATTTACTAATAGTACGACCCATTGACTTGGCTGAGCTTGCAAGACCATCTGTCCTTTTTTACGTACTTTCAGCTAATTGTCTTCTACAGTAAGAAATCAAACTGGGTCAAGTGAACCAGTTTTGCCGATAAGTACTTCAATTTTTGTTCAAATACTGAACAGGATGTTGATTGTACAAAAAGGTGATGTTCACCTACACTTGTAATGATTATTTTACAGGAATTTAATAGGAAGGCATGAACCTATCTTCAAGAATAATTCACTGGTTATTGTTAAGAGTTGATGTCAGCACAGCTATATATATGTTAAAAGGCAAGTTATTAGGTACAACTAAGATACAAGCAACATTATGAACAGATCACATTACAAAAGTGAGTTCTGCCTATGATGGACAGAAATTCCTAGGGAGGAATTTGATGTTAAGTAGCCCTTTCGGGGTTTAGATCCAGGAAAGGCCTACTATGCACAGTATTCAGTGTGCCCTAAGTCCTGCTAACCTAAAAAGTGGGTTGTATTGGAAGATTTTCAACAGGGAATCAGCATAAATTAATTATTTTTGTTTTGTTTTGTTATGTCTAAATTGCACCTGAATGATCTATGTGCAATAACTCAGCACCGTTCCCCATCTTTTCATACTTGCAAGCATTGAGTAAAAGGCTGTTTTTCAGAGGAATTGAAACACTCCTAGTAATTGTGCCACCAGTTCTCATCATAGCTCAGGATAATAACGAGGCAGATGAGCTGACAAAACTAGGTAAATGATCCATATTTTGCAATTCCACTTCCAGAGCCCTGCAAAACATGAAACAAATCAGATAAATTTATGCACACATGTAAAATTCCATATGAGGTAGTTATGAACAGTGTGTTTTGTGCTTCAGTTTTATAAAGCAGCAGTAGTACTTGAAATAAAAGCAGGTTCTAAAAAGAAATGTCAGTGAGAACTTGAAAGAAAAAAGCAAATCACAAGGGTGCCACTCAGTCACTTGTCTAATATTGGGGAATTTTACCTGTGTGGAAACTAAAGGTTTTCATACATTTGTCTTAAAATAAAACTAGTTTGTGCCACCTAATCCCAGGCATTTCTATAAAATTTGTTTTGCATTCAAGCTGCTGGTCAGATGTTCTTAAATGAGCAAACTGTAAGGACATTACTTTAATGCCCTGTGAGAGGTCTCAGACAGACAAGGGCTCCAGCTACACTCCTGAAATCACAGAAGATAATGGCAGGGACTGGATGAAGGAACTGCCCATTGTGCGTGAAGATCAGGTTTGTGACCATCTGAAGAACTTGAGAGTATACACCATGAGATGTGATGGGATTCACCCACGGGTGCTGAGGGAACTAGTGGACAAGGTTGCTAAAGCACTCTCTATTATATTCCAAAAGCCATGGCAGTCCAGGGAAGTCCCCACTGACTGGAAAAGGGGAAACATAACACCCATTTTAAAAAAAGGGAAAGAAGGATGACCCAAGGAACTGTAGGCCAGTCAGTCTCACCTCTGTGATGAGTAGGATCATGGAGCAGATCCTCCTGGAGGCACTGCTGAGGCAGAAGAATAATGAAGAGGTGATTGGATACAATCAACATGGCTTCACCAAGGGCAAATCCTGCCTGACACACCTGGTGGCCTTCTAATTAAAGGTCACAGCATTTATAGATGAAGTCTGAGCAACTGATGAAATTTACTTCAAGCAAAGCCTTCGACACTGTCCCACACGACATCCTGGTCTCCAAGCTGGTGCAGAATGGGTTTGATGAATGGATCATTCAGTGGATAAAGAACTGGCTTGAAGGCCACACCCAAAGAGTGGCTGTCAATGGGTCCATGTCCATGTGGAGGCCAGTGACAAGTCGAGTCCCTCAGGGATCAGTACTGGGACCAGTCTTGTTTAACATCACCATCTTTGTGGGTGACATGGACAGTGGCATCGAGTGCACCCTCAGCAAGTTTGCTGATGACACCAAGCTGTGTGGTGGAGCAGACATGCTGGAGTGAAGGGATGCCATCCAGAGGGACCTTGACAGACTGGAGAGGTGGGCACAAGCCAACCTCATGAGGTTCAACAAGACCAAATGCAGGGTCCTGCATCTGGGTCAGGGCAATCCCAAGCACCAATGTTGGCTGGGCAGTAACTGGCTTGAGAGCAGCCCTGAAGAAAAGGACTTGGGTGTGCTGGTGGATGAGAAGCTCAACATGAGCCACCAGTGTGCACTTGCAGCCCAGAAAGACAATCACAGCCTGGGCTGTATCAAGAGAAGCATAGCCAGCAGGTCGAGGGAAGTGATTCTCCCACTCTGCTCCACTCTGGTGAGACCCCACCTGGAGTACTGCATCCAGTTTTGGAGCCCCTATTACTAGAAAGAAATGGATGTGCTGGAATGTATCCAGACAAGGGCCACAAGGGTGATCACAGAGCTGGAGCACCTCAACTGAGGCTGATACAGTTGGGGCTGATCAGTCGGAGAATAGAAGTCTCTGAGGAGACCTTATTGTGGTCATCCAATATCTTAAGAAGGCCTTACAACAAAGCTGGTGAGGGACTTTTTAGGATGTCAAGTAGTGATAGGACTAGGGGAAGGCAGATTTAGATTAGATTTTAGGAAGAAGTTCTTCACCATAAGGCTGGTGAGATGCAGGGACAGGTTTCCAAAAGAGGTGGTAGATGCCCCATTCTGGGAATGTGACTCTGGGCAACGTGATCTAGTGTGAGGTGTCCCTTCCCATGGCAGGGGGTTGGAATTAGATGATCCTTGAGGTCTCTTCCAACCCTGACAACTCTATGATTCTATATTAGAATAGAATAGAATAGAATAGAATAGAATAGAATAGAATAGAATAGAATAGAATAGAATAGAATAACCAAGGTTGGAAGAGACCTTGAAGATCAAGTCCAACCTGTAACCACAAACCTCACAACTAGACCATGGCACCAAGTGCCACATCCAGTCCCCTCCTGAACGCCTCCAGGGACGGAGACTCAACCACCTCCCGGGCAGCCCATTCCAATGACGAATCACTCTCTCGGTGAAGAACTTTCTCCTCACCTCCAGCCTAAACTTCCCCTGGTGCAGCTTGAGACTGTGTCCCCTTGTTCTGGTGCTGGTTGCTAGGGAGAAGAGGCCAACCCCTTCCTGGCTACAACCACCCTTCAGGTAGTTGTAGAGAGCAATGAAGTCGCCCCTGAGCCTCCTCTTCTCCAGGCTAAACAGCCCCAGCTCCCTCAGCCTCTCCTCATAGGGCTTGTGCTCAAGGCCTCTCACCAGCCTTGTTGCCCTTCTCTGGACACGTTCAAGTGTCTCAATATCCTTCTTAAACTGAGGGGCCCAGAACAACTGAGGGGCCCAGAACAACTGAGGGGCCCAGAACGTACATCAGTATAAACTTATTATCTTGGAGCTATGAGGTGGACCTGATGTTCCTGTCAGCAATATTTTGTAAGGTTGGTGATTCACGGTGAATTTCTGAGAATCACTCCACACTTAAAAATACACCCCAACTCTTGCATATGCAAATGAGCTAAGGCAGAGTAGAAGCCACACACAGATCTTCATGTGATAATTTTCATTGTTCCTGAGAGCTATAGGAGGAAAGAGTCACAGGTAGGTGATGAAAAATTATTTGATAATCTGTGAGGAAAGAGAACATTTCCAACTACATAACTGCTTCTGTCCTCCCAACTGGTATTTGGCTAGAGAAGACTTGTGGCAGAGCAACCCATTGCAGTGTGTTTCCCATAGTGTCACCACACTCAGTGTATTGTTACTACTGCTTATAATTTATTGGCTCAGCCTTTCCTTGATGGGGAAAGGATGTCATCTTGTACTGGAATTGTATATCCTGGTTGCTCTGTTGCTGGCAGTGAATGTGGCTGCAGCCATTTCTGTTTCTTCATTGTTTTAAATGCAATAGTGGTTTGTGATTTGTGTTACAAAATATAATTTCAGAGTGCCTTGGTAACAAGACTGGGGGGTGGCTTGTTTTGAGAATGGATGGTAAAATGTTCAGACGGTTTTGGTTTCAAGGAGAGCCTTGTATGACTCTTCCCAGGACTGAGGAATGTTTACCTTAGATAAGTTCTGAACAGCTGTGCCTGTGTGAGAAGATGTAGTTATTCAAAGGATGCATCATCTATGACCTCCAGAAAGTCCCCCACCACAAGGAAAGCGCATGCTCAAGAAGCCGAGGAATTTGCTAGAACTCATTATCATATCACTGCCTTCTATTAAGCATGAGCATACATATGTAAATGATATAGCTATATAAAGAAAAGATGGTACTTCTAAGGTGCTTTTTTGCAGAGACTGGAGGTGTGCTGGAGGGGAGTCTCTGCAGCCCAGCACGTCGCTCTTTCCCTTGCTTCTATTTTTTTAATAAAACAACTCTCACAAGAAACTTAGAAATTTTCTTGTTCATAACATTCATGAATGTGTACATTGCTATTCCAACAGATCCAGCATGTGTCTAAAGATGTTCTTGTACCTCATGCTGGTGGTTGTACATGTTCTTGCTTCAGATGCCTTCAGGTTTACCTGAGAGCATCTCTGGGAAGACAAGCATGACTTCTGTCTCCTCATGAGGCTGAAAAACTGAGTTCAGTCACCAAGAGGACTCAGCAACCAAATGCTGGAACATAGACCTGGGTACTTTTTGCTTCTTCAGGAGAGGAAGGCAAGTTTGTATACCAACCCGTTTTCTTCTTGCACCAATAGTATGTGTGGTGCATAACTTGAAATATTATATATTCATTAGTTAAAAAAAACAAAACAACAAAACACTTACAAATACACTAGGGTACATCGCAGATAAATAAAAAATAAAACTAGAAAAAAAAATCAACTTTATTTCCTATTTTGTAAGATCTTTTTCTTTTCTGTTGTGATAAGTATTTCCTAGCCTTCTTCCTGGTAGATATTTCTATTAACCTGCTCTTGCTTTCCTGAACTAAACACATCTGTTTACCTACTTAAAGCTTTTTTTCATCAGGCTTTCAAGTTTAACAAATCAGTCTATCATTCTCTCTGGCACCTGGAAAATATTGGTTTTCCTAGCACTATGTTCTGGCTTTTCTGAAGCTGTGAATCAGATGTCTTACCCTCGAGCAGTGGTTTGCTTTCCTTTTCTGTTGCTCTTCAACATGTGTCTTGGATATAGTCAAATGGTATGACTTAGTATTGGTTAGAGATAAAATGCATTTCATTATAAAATAGATACAAAAAATTTATCTTATTTCCTTTGTTTATCCTTTAATTAGCATTTACAATGCCATAAGAGGAGGCTTGGCCCTTCTGAATGATGGTCCAAAGTTTGGGGCTCCTTGTTAGTTAGAGTTTAGAGTTAGAAGGTAAATTTTGTTCTCTAAGTAATTTTGGTGTACTCGTGGGTGTATCTTTCCACTATTGTCATTTGTCAGTAATAGGTTTTAAAGAGTGTGTACCTAAACATACATTTATGAGATAACCAATCCCAGTTCCAGACCTGTGTTGACTGAACCTACTAACAAAATGTTTAGGATGACTTAAAAAAATTCAGCATAGGAATTACAAGCAAAATACCCACTGTGGTGGTTTAAGCCTTATCTGGAGTTTAATCTACCAAAAAATAATCTGGAGTTGGTTTGGAAGCAGGAGAAGTATATCTATAGCAATAACAGGGAGGATTTACAAGGATAAGGGATAAGGGTGAGTAGAAGAATATACAAAAACAAATTTAGATGGCCTTGGATCTCCCTTGATGTATGTCGATTTCAGTCCTTTTGAGAATTGTGGATGCAGCAGAGAGAAGATCAGACCTGACCATGTGGCAGAACCAGCAGGCCAGCAACACCTGTGGTTCCTTTTAAACAGGTGAGGCAGGAACAAAGAGAAAGAATGGCTGCTGCACCCTCCCCTTTATAGTCTTGCTGGACAGGAAGGGGGAGCGGAACAGATCAACTTTGACTCGGGGAACCTCACCTCCCAGGAGGGAGAAACCACGTCCACCTGGATCAGGTTTCTTTTGTCCCCTGGGGAAGCAGGGCTCTTGCAACCTTCCCCCAGGGTGGTATAACCCAGCACACACACTTTGATGGAGAATTAACCCAATAAATCATTCAGTAAGCATGAACTTTGGGACTGGCCACTTCTTCAAGACAAGCCAAAGGAGAATAGCTATTTTTCTGTCTTCATGTGCTCAACAGTAGAAGATAGTTTGGAAAACAATTTGAAAGTTCAAGCATTTTCCAATTAACCATTCTGAGTTAGAAACTAGTGATGTTTCAAAATTCTTAAAGGCAGGAATTTCTACACCTTTGAGAACTGGAGAAACTTAGGACAGGACCAGCTTAAGGAACATTAGTTTCTCTGAGAAGACTTCCATGGTGTCTTAAAGGCAGAGGTTTTAAGAAATTAACATATCAGATATAATCTTTTAATTGAGCTTGTCATGTAACACAGATACATATTACTGCATGCGTTACTCAACCTCTGTTGAGGAGCAGCAGACTTTCACTTTTTAAACAGGTTTCTGTCTCAGCTGCCTGTAGATTTGTTCTGAATATTGTATGAAATTTAAAAATATTCCAGTATGATTTTTTTTTGTTCTGCTGGTCTGTATCTCAGAGATGGACCTGCTTTTATAATGTACATGAGAAACATTTCTTTCTGCTTTGCAAAATATATTTTTGTGGGAAAATCTACATTTTGGAGATGACTTCTTTAAGACCAGAAATGTGTTATGAGAGTAAATTTATATCAAGTAGTTATCCTTATTGTCTTACTCTGCCCATCAGTATTTTTAATCTTTTATTGCTGCAGAGCAGTGATTTAAACAGGCACTAGTTCCCACAGGTTGTATTTTGAAATATGTTGTCTTTTGTAATAAATACTACAGTGAACAGAGGGCATGTACTGTCAGAAGTTACCAGTGATTTTAAGGAATTCCTTTGACATTTCCTTTTAAGAGACATTTTCAAATTTTCTTTTTGCCTACTTCATATCTTTATATTACAGTCTGGAGTCTACTGCAAAGTTGATTCTAGGTACAAGTTCTCGGGGCCTGCTTTTCACCTGGCTTTTCCAGCAACAGATGTGTGACTGGCAGGCAGGTAGAGGACACCTATGGAAGGGTATTTGGCTGATGTGCAAAAAAAGGTGGCTTTTAGCAGAAGGAACTCTGAATCTGAGATCACAGAATCACAGAAACATTCAGGTTGGAAAAGACCTTCAGGATCACCAAGTCCAACCAACAACCTTGCTCATACTCAGTTGCTTGTTGATTAGAATCCTGAAGTCCCTTTCTGCCAGACAGCTTTCCAGCCACACTTCCCCAAGCCTGTAGTGTTGCTTGAGGTTGTTGTGACCCAAGTGCAGGACCTGGCATTTGGGCTTGTTGAAGCTCATCACACTAACATTGGCCCATTGATCCAATCTATCCAAGTTCCTCTGTAGAGTCTCACTGTAGATTCCTCACTTCAAAACAAAGCTTAAATGTTTTAAAAGGGGAGCTGACATTGAAGGGAAAACTGAGCAGAGAATTCTTTTTGAAATTCTTACTATAGACTTCATATGTTTTTTGAAAATACAAAACTGAAACAGGAGGCAGAGCTGTGACCAGGGATAAATCATCTTGCACCAATGGGCTGCTTTTGTAATTTTAAAGAAATGTTTTTGACTTTGGAAGATTTGAAATTTGCAGTTTCTATAAGCTCAACAGCATAAAGCAGGCAGGGTTTGCTGTTTCAGTGGAAAAATCCAGATATATAATTTTATATATAACTAAGTGGTTTTGGCATTTTTTCCCAAAGGCTCCTTTCTTGACTGGTCCTTTGCATTTTTACGACTGGCATCAATGGCCCTGGCTGTTCTCACCTTCTGCCCCCTTTATTTCTGTTTGGGTTTCTGTGCCATGACATCCTACTCTCTTACTCCCAGATTCCTCAGATGTAAATGTGTGTAAGAATTAAAAAGAGATATATGAGACTTATATAAGACTTACTAAGTATTACAAAGAATATACAGTCTTGTTGGAACAATAAGGTTACAGGGGCAATTGACACTGTAGTGGTTTAGGGGAAGGGCTAACCTGTCTGCTACCTCAGCACAAAAATGAAGGGAAAAGTAACACACAAAACTCAGGGCTGAGATTAAGAGATAAGAGTTTAATATAACATAAGATATCATAATCAAAATGCATAATTACCTTAGCTAATAATCCAATTAATCTAATAACAGAATGCATGATTGCCCTAGCTTATCCTATTTGCAGAAGCAGCGCAGTGAAATACACAGGAAAAAAAACCCAACAGAACAGCATGAAACACAAAGCCAAAACCAGCAGCTACCAAACTCCCACTTGTTCTGGTGCTATGCCTGCAGAAAAGAGCCAACACCCAAGACCCAGAACCCAGAAGCAGCAACCACAACACGAAGGCTCTCATGTTGTAATCTTACTTCAAGCCCCAGTTGCTCCAGTTAGCACTTTCATTTTAGAAACTGACATGACCGAGGCATGGTATGAAAAACAGCTGCAGATTCCACTCAACCCATGACAGGCAGTTACCGGATCTTTGATGTAGTACTACTAGTCTAAAGCACTGAGAAACATGGGGTAATAATAGTTTGCTTATGCTTGAGGCTAAATAGGGAATATAGCAGCACTGTGATTTAGTTTTTTCTTTAGTGCTAATGCAGAAGTCCATGGGCTCAAAGCCTGTCATCAGAGAGAAGCATGCATATTTGACAGTTGCTTTCCATGTGCTATTGTCATAAGGCCTTCTTGTTCACAATTTTTTCACATTCCCAGGACAGGAATGCATCACAGAAATTTGAATTTGGGTATTGGATACTAAATAATTTTTCTTAACTTATCCATTCATTCACAATTCCCAGCATCAAACTCTCCAATCCAATCACTGTAGCGAGAAAAAAATTGTTTTTCTTACAGATGACTATACCGTATGTTCAGGAAGTCATGTGAAGATAGTTGGATTTTTACTGCAAATGAAATAAAATTACACAGATGCATTATTCATAAAGGCTTCTGTAAGTTTCTTCTCAGCGGAAGCTCTTAAGAAGTATAGATCTACATAGATGCTTAACATAATAATCAGAGGTTGATGGCTGTTGAAATTGTGAACAAAAATTTATTGCTCCTGATTTTGTATTTTGCTAGAAATAAAGACGCCTTTTCCACAGAGATATTTCTCTAGATATTTTACCTTTCAGAATTTAAAGAAAAAGAGAAACTTAAAAAATTATCATCTTGAAGAACTGAGCTAATCAACTCCATTTAAAAAGGCTTCTTGCAGAAGGGAATATTAAGTAACGTCAGCATTCAGGATTGATAAATTATAGAATCATAGAATTGTTTTGGTTGGAAAAGACCTTTAAGATTGAGTACAACCACTGACCTAAGACCAGCATAGCCATAAACCATATCCCAGAGTGCCACATCTACATATTTCTTGAACACCTCCAGGGACAGTAACTCTACCACCTCCCTGGGTGGTAGATTCCAATGCCTGACCACTCTCCATAAAGAAAATTTTCCTAATATCCAACCTAAAATTTCACTGACACAATTTCAGGACATTTCTCTAGTCCCATTACCTGATACTAGAGAGAAGAGACTGACCTCCTTGACATTACTACCTCCTTTCAGGTACTTCTAGAGAGCAACTCCCCTTGGCCTTCTCTTCTCCATACTAAACAATCCCAGTTCCTTCGGCCTGTTGTCATAGAAACTTGTTCTCTAGAACCTTCACCAGCTTTGTTGCCCTTCCCTGTACATGCTTCAGCACTCAATATCTTTCTTGTAGTGAGGTGCCTAAAACTGAACATAGGTTTTGAGGTGTTGCCTCACCAATGCCAAGTACAGGGACATGATCATTTTCCTACTCCTGATGGCCACATGAGTGATACAGGCTGGGTTGCTGTAGGCCTTCTTGGTCACCTGAGTACACTGCTGGCTCATGTTCAGATGGCTGTCAACTAACACCCCACAGTCCTTTTTCCACCAGGCAACTTCCCAGCCACTCTGCTCCAAGCCTATAGCATTGCTTAGGGTTTTTGTGACCCAAGTGCAGGACCTGGCACTTGGCTTCGTTAAATCTCATACAACTGGCCTCAGCCCATTGATCCAGCCTGTTCAGATCTCTTTGCAGAGCCTTCCTACCCTCAAGCAGATCAACATTCCCATCCAATTTAGTGTCATCCACAAACATACTGAGGGTGCACTTGATCCCCTCATCCAGATCATTGATAAAGATATTAAAGAGAACTGGCCCTGTCCTGGTTCAGAGGAGGAGTGAGACTTGTTCTTATACATTCCCATGTTGTAAAATTAAGGCACAAACTAGGCCAAATATCAGAAGCGAGGCTATTTACTAAAGGATAAAGTGAATGGAAGAGAGAAATGGAGAAAATGGAGAGAGAAAGGGAGAGTTTCATCCAGATGTTGCAAGATATGTTTAGTAGAATTTTTTGTTGTTGTTCATATGCTCTCTTGGCTGTTATGATAAAATCTTTATACTATGTATGTGAAACAAATCCACTCTGATATGCAAAGGTGGATTAAAATGCTAAATATGAGTCATAGAAGGGGAACAAAGCTGCTGAGGGGTCTGGAGCACAAACCCTATGAGGAGTGGCTGAGGGAGCTGGGGTTGCTTAGCTTAGAGAAGAGGAGGCTCAGGGGACACCTTATTGTTGTCGCAACTAACTGAATGATGGTTGTACCCAAGTGGGGGTTGGTGTCTTCTCCTAGGCAACCAGCAAGAGAACAAGAGGACACAGTCTCAAGCTGTGCAGGCGGAAATTTAGGCTTGATCTTAGAAAGAAGTTCTTCACTGTATGTATTATCATCCCTGTTAACCATTCAATATTGGATACCTTTTTGGATAAAAAATGTACTTCATATCCACTTCACCTGTGAAGTGCTTTTATTTCATTAGTGTTACTTCATTACTGCATTATTTCATTCACTGGAATCAGATGGGATCACATCATCACTGGGAATGTATGGGATCCAACAAAGGGTACTAAAAGAGCTGGCATGAGTGTTTACCAAGCCACTCTTCATTATTTATCAGCAGTCCTGGATAACTGGAGAGGTCCCAATTGACTGAAAGGCTATGGATAGGAATTAGATATTGAGGCAACAAGGGGAACTTTGTGGTAGGAGTCTCCTGTGGGCCTCCTGATCAAAGTGAACCTGTTGATGAAACATTCCTAAGCCAGTTACAAGAGGCATCACACTCACAGGCTCTTGTCCTGCTGGGGGACTTCAACCACCCTAACATCTGATGGAAAAGTAGTACAGCAAGCAGTTGGCAATCCAGGAGGCTTCTGGAGTGCCTTGAGAATAGCTTTCTGAGATAGGAAATAGGCCCCTCTACCTGATTGGACTCAATCAGAGATGTCAAATTTGAAGGCAACCTGGGCTGCAGTAATCGTGCACTACTGTAGTTCATTGTCCTAAGGGGTATGAGGCAGATAAGAAATATAGTGAGAACTCTAATTTTTTTAAAAGCAAAATTCCAGTTCTTCAAGAAGACAGTAAATAGGACCTGTGATGAAGAGGATATTAATTTATTAATAAGAAATATGAATTATGAAAGTTATTTAAAAACTAGCTATTAATAACTGATTAATCACTATTTTATATGCAGATTCTAGTGCACGATTGTGATATATATCCCATAACTGGTTTAGTATGTACAGTTTGACCCCAATTAAAATATTTATAGAATAAATCTCTAATTCAAGAACCAAGAGTGCAGTGCTGCTGCTTCTCCACCAGATGGCGACTCAACAAGATGCTCACGGCTGTTGTACTATATACAGAGAGATTACAATGTGTCAGATGCAATTCAAGCTAGAAATGTTATGGGTGCTAGGTGTGGGCTTTAAACTGAAGGTTAGTGGGTGCTTCATATGTAAAAGATATACTGTGTCTTTTGTTTGTAGTGAAGCAAGCTGCTAGGCTGTGGCAGGCTTCTGTCTGCCTGGGGTGCACTGGTGCTGGCTTCTGGGCTGGACCATTCTGGGAGAGGGCTTCCTTCCAGACAGTGATGGTGGGGGCAGTCTTCTCCTTCCTGCAGTGGTGGGGAGGGCAGGAATGTAGACTTTGCTGGTCATCAGGTTCCCTTAGCATGGCTTGAGCGGTCCCTTGGGCTTGGCCTGGTGGGGCTGGTAGGGAGGTCCTCTGCAGAGCAGATTTTCAGGACAGGTCTGGGTCCTTTGGGGTCAACCCTTGTGCTGTGATGGTCTTCGAGGCTGGTGGGAACAGCCCTGGGGAAGTGACATGGCTGTGTAGAGCAGTGGCTTCCCTTGCTCGGATCAAAGGAGCAGGCGTTTCTGATTCTTCTCAGTGACTGCTTTCCTGTCTAAGGTTATGAGGCAGTCCTTTGCTTGGCTCAAAGGAGTGGGTGGGACTCTCTTGAGGTGGTTCCGGCTTTGAGTTGCCCTGGGATCTACAGGGTGGCTCCCTTCTCTCCTGAAGACAGTGGGGTCAGGCAGGCATGCGGCTAGGCACTGTTCCTGATTTTTGAGCTGGCACAGAGGCTCTGTGGCTTATTGTCTGCTGCCTATGGCTGTAGCAGAAATTTGGACTGCTGAACTCAGGCTAGGCCCTTCCCCTCCTGGGCTAAAGGTGTAGCCTTGGGGGTCCAGTCCTCTTTAAGACACAGTGGGCTCTTCTTTTGACCTGTGGGGCTGGCCAATATGGTGCTGGCTTCTGCAGCTTCAGCGACAGAATCTCCTTTGCAAATTCTGCTGGTAAACTGAGGGTCAATGGCCCTTCCCAATTGCTGGCTTCTTCTCCATACTGCAGGGGCTGCTAGTATGCTTACAAGTGGAGTGAGAAGAGTTACTAGCAATAACTGTTGAGCTTAGCCACAAAGGCTTAAGCACAAAAGCAATGAGCTTACACACTCAGGCAAAGAGAGAGCAAAGGGAGAGTGAGTTGTTTACAAGTTGGGGAATACTTGTAAGTTTCTTGAGGCTGGATTTGGCCAAGGGCAATCTTGTCAACAACCAGCTTTAACCTACAGAAAGTGCGAAGCTAGAATTATGTCCTTACTTGGCAGGAGCACGAGCATCCCGTGTGATGGGTGCGTGTTGCTCTTTACCCCTTAGTAGGCAAGGTGGGGTTGTTTATGCCACCTGGCTGGTGCCCTTGGCCTTTGTTCCCCTCAGCTCTGGGCTGAGTAACCATTCTGGAAAGGGGGATGGAAGGGAGAACTTGCCCAAACATGTTGGGACAAGTTTTCAGTATTTGGGTCATAATTCTGGGCATATGGTGCCTTCAGCGCAGGACCCTGTGGGAAACAGCCCTCAGAGACAAGGGAGTAGAAGAAAGCTGGGAGATCTTTAAGAACGCTTTCCATAGAGCACAACGGATTTCAGTCCCCATGTGTAAGAAATCAGGCAAGGAAGGGAACAGACCACCACGGTTGAGTTGTGACCTGCTGGTCAAGCTAAAAGGCAAAAAGGAGCCATACAGGCAATGGAAGCTGGGACAGGTATCCTGGGAAGAACATAGGGATGCTGCGCAATTGTACAGGGCATGGTTGGAGCCGAACTGGGCAACAGATGCAAAGAATAACAAGAAGGACTTCTACAGGCACATAATGAAAAAAAGGAAGGTAAAAGAACACATAAACTTCCTGAAGAGCAGGAACGATGAGCTAGTAACAACAGATGAGGAGAAGGCAAGGTCCTCAACAACTGGGTTTTTTTGGTCTTCACTGGCAATCTCTCTCCCAACACCTCTCAAGTTCCAAAAATCACAAGTTCCTCCCACTATATGCAAAAGTCAGGTTTATGACCTTCTGAGGAACCTGAACATATGTAAGTCTATAGGACCTGATGAGATGCATTCCAGAGTCATGAGAGAATTGGCTGAGGTAGTTGCCAAGGCACTTGTCATCGTATTTGAAAAGTCCTGGAAGTCAGGTGAAGCCCCTATGGACTGGAAGAAGGGACACATTACACACATTTTTTAAAAGGGCAGAAAGGTGGACCCTGGGAACTACCATCCTATCAGCCTCACCTCTGTGCCTGAGATCTAATGAAGCATGTGGAGTAGAGGGAGGTGATTCAAGACAGCCAGCATGGCTTCACTAAGGGGCTAATCCTGCCGGACCAACCTAGTGGCTTTTTATGACAGTGCGACTGCATCAGTGGACAAGGGACAACGTATGGATGTGATCTATCTGGACTTCTGCAAGGCCTTTGATACGGTCCCCCACAACATCCTACTTGCCAAGATGGAGAGATATGGGTGGGCTGTTCAGTGGATAAGGAATTGTCTTGATGGTTGCATCCAGACAGCAGTGGTCAATAGCTTGAAGTCCAGATGGAGAGCAATGACAAGTGGTGTCCCTCAGGGGTCCATGCTGGGACCTATACGGTTTAATATTTTCATCAGTGATATAGGCAGTGGGATTGAGTGCACCATCAGTGAGTTTGCAGATGACACCAAGCTGAGTGCTGCTGTCAATATTCCAGAAGGATCTGGACAGGCTGGAGAGGTGGACTCAGGAGACCTCGTGAACTTCAACAAGACCAAATGTGGGGTCCTGCATTTGGGTCAGAACAACTCTCACTATCAGTACAGGGTGGGAGAAGGGGTCATAGAAAGCAGACATGAGGAAAAGGACTTGGGGGTGCTGATGGATGAGAAGCTGGACACAAGCAGACAGTATATGCTTGTATCTCAGAAGGAAAATCACATCCTGGGCTGCATCAAGAGAAGTGTTGCCAGCAGATCCAGAGAGGTGATTCTGCCACTGTTTCTGGTGAGACCTCACCTGGAGTACGGCATTCAGCTCTGGAGCCCTCAGTATAGGAAGGACATGGACCTGATGGAGTGGGTTCAGAGAAGAGCTGTGAAAATTATCACAGGGTGAGAACACCTCTGCTATGAAGCTGGGGTTGTTCAGCCCTGAGAAGAGAGGGCTCTGGGGAGATCTAATAGTGGCCTTCCAGCACCTGAAGGGGACCTACAAGAAGTCTGGAGAGGGACTGTTTATGAAGACCTGCAGTGACAAGATGAGGGGCAATGATTCGGAGAGGCAGCAACACTGGGACCAGCTTCAGCTCCAGCTCCAGCTCCAGCAAAGCAGCACTTTTTGGGGGGGGGGTTTTTTTTTTTTTTTTCCAGGCAGTAAGAAGCTCCCTTGACTAGGGAGACCTCAGCAGGGAGGAAGAGCAGCAGAGCCAGCTCATATACATGCTGAGCAGTGATGTGATGTAGCAGGGATGTGCTGCTGTAACCACAAGAGATTCAATCAGATCCCAACATGTGACCACCATTCAGAGGCCCTGCTTGACCTCTTGTTTTCAAATAGAGAAGGGGTGGGTGCATCAATCATGCAATAGTGGAGTTTTCAATATGCAGGGAAATAAGGAGAAGCAGTAACAAAACCCTTACCTTGGACTTCTGGAGGGCAGATTTCAGCTTATTTAAGCAGTTAACTCAGAGAGTACCCTGGGTAGCAGCCCTTAAGAACAAAGGGCTCCAGGATGGTTGGACTTACTTCAAGCAGGAACTCTTGAAGACACAGGACCTGGCTGTGCCCACATGCCAAAAGATGAGCCGCCAGGGAAGGCTACCGGCCTGGATGAGCAAGCAGCTCTTGAAGGAATTAAGGGGGGAAAAGAGGGCATATTGCAGGGGAGGCAACTCGTGATATGTTTAAGGATGTTGTTAGATCATGTAGGAGAAAAACTAGTGACACAAAAGCCCAGTTAGAATTAAACTGGCCACTGCTGTGAAGGACAATAAAAAGCATTTTTATTAATGCTAAAAAGAGGGGCAAGAAGAACTTCCACTCTTTATTGGATTGGGAGGGGAATATTGTAACTAAAGATGAGGAAAAGGCTGAGGTTCTAAATACCTTCTTTGCCTCAATTTTCAACAGTAAGACTTCAGGATATCTGGCCCCCTGAGGCAGTGGATGGGGTCAGGGAGCAGTATAGTCCCTCTGTAATCCAGGAGGAAGCAGTTAGAGACTTGCTGAGCCACTTGAATCCTCCCAGGTCCATGGGACTGGATGGGATCCATCCTAGGGTACCAAGAGAGCTGGCAGATGAGCTGGCCAGGCTGCTCTCCATCATTTTCCATCAGTCCTGGCTCACCGGAGAGGTCCCAGATGACTGGAAGCTGGCCAATGTGATGCCCATACACAAGAAGGACCAGATGGAGGAATTTGCAAACTACAGGCCTGTCAGCCTGACCTCAATGCCAGGCAAGATTATGGAACAGATCATCTTGAGTGCAATCACAGCACACCTGCACAATGGCCAAGGGATCAGACCTAGCTGTGGTGGGTTAGCACCCATTCTGATGAAAAAAAACACAAAGCAGGGTGGAGGGCTTGCAGGTACTTTTCACTCCCTGCAGGGCGTTTTTCCCCTGGGAAGCTGAGTCTGTTCCACTCCCCCCTCCCTGCCCAGCAGGACATTGTAGCTGTTAGCTCTCCTTTTGGCTCCTGCCTCTGCTGGATGAGAGCTACTGCAGCTGCCCTCCTGCTCCTCTGCCACATGGTTGGACCTGATCCTTCTCCCTGCTGCCTCCGCGCCTCTTCAGGGAAAGACTGGTTTTGTATTATTCTCTTGGTTTTGTCCCCCTCCCATCCATCCTTGTTCCTTGCCCTTGTGAACCTTTCTTGTTATTGTTATATATATATATGTTGTTTAAAGACAACTCTTTACCTCTCTACTTCCAAGCCGACTCCAAATTATTGTTTGGTGGATTTGCTCCTTCCTTTTTTCCCTCTCTGTTGGGAGGGAGGAGGGGGGAGTTGGGGACAGATTCTCAGCCTTGCCCCCATCTGAGCTCTAAACTTCCAGTTAAGGCTCAAACCACCACACTAGCCAATATGGATTTAGGAGGGGCAGGTCCTGCCTGACCAAGCTGATCTCCTTCTATGACCAGGTAACCCACCTGGTGGATGTGGGGAAGGCTCTGGATGTAGTCTACCTGGCCTTTGACACCGTCCCCCACAGCAAACTGCTGGCCAAGGTGTCAGCTTGTGGCTTGGACATCAGCACTGTGTGCTGGGTCAGGAACCAGCTGGAAGGCTGAGCCCAGAGAGTGGTGGTGACTGTTCCATCTGTTGGCCAGTCACTTGTGGTGTCCCCCAGGGATCAGTGTTGGGCCCAGTTCTGTTTAATATCTTTATTGGTGATCTGGTTGAGGAGATTGATTCCACCATTCTGAAGATTGCAGATGACACCAAGCTGGGAGCAGGTGTTGATCTGTTAGAAGGTTGAAGGGCTGGACAGATGGGCAGAGTCCAACATGATGTCATTTAATAAATCTAAGTGTCACGTTCTGCACTTTGGCCACAAAACAACCGCATGCAGTGCTACAGGCTGCACATGGAGGGGCAGCCAGGCAGTAGGCTGAACATGAGCCAGCAATGTGCCCAGGTGGCCAAGAAGGTCAATGGCATCCTGGCCTGTATCAGAAATAGTGTGGCCAGCAGGAGCAGGGAAGTCATTCTGCCCCTGTACTCAGCACTGGTTAGGCCACACCTTGACTACTGTGTCCAGTTCTGGGCTCCTCAAATTTAGAAGGATATTGAGATACTTGAACGTGTCCAGAGAAGGGCAACAAAGCTGGTGAGGGGTCCCGAATACAATCCCTATGAGAGGTTGAGGGAGCTGGGGTTGTTTAGCCCAGAGAATGGGAGGCTCAGGGGAGACCTTATAGCCATCTATGCCCAGGCAGCCAAGAAGGCCAATGGCATCCTGGCCTGCATCAGGAACAGTGTGGCCAGCAGGAGCAGGGAGGTTATTCTGTGTCCAGTTCTGGGCCCCTCAGTTTAGGAAGGATGTTGACTTGCTGGAACATGTCCAGAGAAGGGCAATTAATTTGGTGAGGGGTTTGGAACACAAGCCCTATGAGGAAAGGCTGAGGGAGCTGCGATTGCTTAGCCTGGAGAAGAGGAGACTGAGGGGTGACCTTATTGCTCTCTACAACTATCTTAAGGGAGGTTGTAGACAGGGGAGGCTGGCCTCTTCTCCCAGGCAGCCAGTACCAGAACAAGAGGACACAGTCTCAGGCTGTGCCAGGGCATGTTTAGGCTGGATGTTAGGAAGAAGTTCTATACAGACAGAGTGATTGCCCATTGGAATCGGCTACTTGTGGAGGTGGTGGAGTCACCTTCATTGGAAGTGTTCAGGAGGAGACTTGATAGGGTGCTTGGTTGCATGGTTTAGTTGTTTAGGTGGGTTGGATTGGTTGACAGGTTGGACGCGATGATCTTGAAGGTCTCTTTCAACCTGGTGTATTGTATTGCAGTGTATTGTATTGTATTGTATTGTATTGTATTGTATTGTATTGTATTGTATTGTATTGTAAACTACCTGAAGGGTGGTTGCAGCCAGGTGGGGGTTGGTCTCTTCTCCCAGGCAAGCACCAACCGAACAAAAGGACAGAGTCTCAAGCTGCACCGGGGTAAGTTTAGGCTGGATTTGAGGAAAAAGTTCTTCACAGAAAGTGTAATTGGCCTTTGGAATGTGCTGTCCAGGGAGGTGCTGGAGTCACTGTCCCTGGCGGTGCTCAAAAAAGATTGGATGTGGCACTTGGAGCCATGGTTTTGTTGCCAGGTATTGTTAGGTATTAGGTAATAGGTTGGATTTGATGTTTGAGGTCTTTTCCAGCCTGGTTGATACTGTGTGATTCTGCAAACTAGAGAAGAGTAGCTTTAGATTGGATGTTAGGAAAAACAATGAGGGTGGGTGAGCACTGGGACAGAATGCCCAGGGAGGTGGTTGGTCCTCATCCCTGGAGATATTCAAGGCAAGGTTTGACATGACTCTTAGCAAGCTGATCTAGTGAAGGATGTCCCTGCTTACTGCACGGCAGGTTGGACTAAATGACCTTTAGAGGACCCGTCCAACCCCAGTGATTCTATGATTCTGTGGCTGGAAGTGAGCTAATGTGACATCCTTTTACAAGAAGGCCCAGAAGGATGATGCAGAGAACTACAGGCCTTTCAGTCTGACTTTGGTGCCAGGGAAGGTTATGGCACAAGACAACCAGACAAACAGGCCCAGTCAGCATGAGTTTATGAAAGGCAGGTTCTGCCTGACTAATCTGGTTTCCTTCTACAACAAGGTGACCTGCCTTGTGGGTGAGGGAAGGGCTGTGGACATTGTCACCTGGACTTTAGTAAAGCCTTTGCCACTGTTTCATATAGCATTCTTCTGCTGAAACTCATGGCACCAGGTGATGAGCTCTCATTGCTTTTCAATACAATATATACTACTGATAGAATGAAATGCAGATTTTCTAGGATTTAATTTATTTGCTTGCTTTTCTTGTATCTTACTTCATCCTCCATTTTAAGATGATCTGCAAGAAAAAAATTATTGGTATGAAATAATTTTCAGCTCCTTTTTTGATTTTGAGAAGAAAAAAATAATGTTCTTGATAATAAATATTTGTGGGTATTATCTCCTTGACCTGAAATTTTGATTATGCATGGCCAGAAGGTATAGGCACTTGAAGAATGCTTGAAATTATGACAACAAAATAATAATTGTACAATTTCTAGGCTGCAGTAAAGGATCTAGTATTTTTTTCCCAAATGAAACTACTTCATTCTTCTGTATAAAATATATATATATATATATAAACTGAGACATTTCATAACTGTATAAAGCCTCCCCTAAACATAGCTGAAACATCATTCTGGGGAAGCTTCTAAGACTTAAAGGCTTTTATTGAAACTGCAAGTCAGTGCAAGAGAAGAGATGTGGATATGACTGAAAAATTTCTTGCAGATCATTTGAAAATCTGTTTTATTGTGGGAAAAAAAAAAAGCTCTATAAGAAGTGATGTTATCAAGGAAATTCAGGAGGAAATATAAGATGAACGTTCATTTATTAATATACAGCTTTTATTTGTGGTACAGGACCTTCAGAAAATTATGCATAATTATTTTAAACCTCTTAGGGGTTGCTTCTGGACCCATTTTCATAAGAGTATCTCTTAAGTGAGGGTTACATTTTCTTCATTCTTCCAAATCAGAGGTTTGATCCCAAGTGCAGAGAACTTGAGCTGTCTTATTTGTTTTAAGTGACATTATTCACATATGCAAATATAACACATAGTATAATTATGCCAGATTAAAGGCAAGCCTAAAGCACTCAGAGAATGCAGCTCCAAAGGAAGAGTTCTTATCAGAGGATGACTGTATATGGGGGAACTTTTCAGAATTTTTTCATGTCAAGATTCATGTCACTGAGAAAAATGAGATGATGTCAGTGTCCTTTGTACAATGATAATGAAGAGGTTATTCCACTGTATGTAAAGCATTTTTCAGTTGCCTTATAGTACACTGCAGCTTTCTTGGAAAATGGTCATTGGCATTTCACTGTCATATGCACTGAACAGAAATCTCTTCATGGTCTAGTACTCTTAATGAAGATCATACATATACGGTAACTGATTACATTAAAGAAGATTATCCTAATAATGAGTTGTAAAAAAAACAATGTGAACTCTTTAAAATTTGAACTGGCATACAACCTCTTGGTGGGAAAAGCACTGTTGTTAGATGAGTGATTTGTCACCACTGAAATATACCACAGGAAAATATAAAAAGTCAAATGTTGGCATTTACTCATCCTAGAAATCTCTGTGATTAAATCCTCAAAAACCTGAGCCTCTTCAGCTTCATCTGTTTTCAGTGCAATAGTATCAGTTTCTCTCTCTTGAGAGAGGAGTTCTGCACTGTGTAAGAACAAGAACTGGAAGCCCAAGGCTGTTTACATGTAAATAGTAAAACCTAATTTTTCTTGATAGCGGGCTGTGCGCAGGGTTGGGGCAGGGGTGGGACAGTGGGAAGGGAGAGGCACAGGAGCACAGAGATTAGTCTTTTTCTAATGAAGAAATACAGAACTGAGGAAAAGAGTTCGATAAGCCTAGAAATAAGTTCTCATAGTAGCATTCTCCCCATAAAATAACCCATGAACCTGGTATCATAAATATTCTTATTTGATTCTTTTTCAGAATGTTCTTTTAGTGCGGAATATTTGCACGCCTACTGACTCAGGATCTAGTGCACATCTGTGAAAACCACCTCTGCCATGCTGTGACCTTATTTGCAGAGGCAGAGCTACTTTTTGCCAGATCTTTGTTGAATCTGAGGGGAAAGGAACTATTTCCTGTTTAAAAATGGAAATATTATAAAACTGCTTTTTCCATGTTCATCATCTATCCAATAATTCTTTTGTCATTATCTTATAGGATGACAAGAAATGAAGGACTGTTTTTCTTGCTTTCTGGCTTTCATGCACTTGCAGTCCAGCACTGCCATACAGCTGGCTCATGTTGTCATTCTACCACTCTCTATTATTTTTGTAAAATCCTGGCAGACAAGAGAGGTGCCTGAGGACTGGAGGAAAGCCAATGTAATTCCAGCCTTCAAAAAGTGCAAGAAAGAGGTTCCAGGAAACTACAGATAAGTGAGTCTCACCTCCATCCCTGGAAACATGATGGAGCAGCTCATTCTGGAGGTCATCTCTAGGCTTTTCTGGAAGAGAAGATGATCAGCAGCAGTCAGCATGGATTTACCAAGGGAAATCATCTTGAATAATCTGATAGCCTCCTATGTTGTTATAACTTGATACAGATTCTGCATTCTCCTCATCACTAGATATTTCTGGGGTAGAGTTAGAGCTGTGCTTTCTTCATTTCGATCTACACTTAATTACAAAATAGGCGTTAGCCACTTTTTCTCCCGATACAGAGCATATAACAAGAACACATTACTTATCACTAACAGCAGGATTGCACACATCAAATAAATCACCTTTGGATCCCAGCCATCACTTAAAACAACCCTTTCACCTACTGGGATCTTAAACTCCTTTATCTCTATGGGCAGAGTGCTGGAGGTCACATTCCTGTATCTGTTAAGCCAAAAGAATCCCAGGCACCGGTTGTAGAGAAGCTGAATTTTATACTTAAACCATAAATACAATTTATACATCAAGTATCTGCCTAAGCAATCAAAAATCATTCCCAGGAAGTACTTGTAGACCAGTACCGAACAAACTGAAAAGATCAAACGCTCTAAAAGCCAAAACACTTACATGTTTGCAACTCCGACTTCAGCAGACAATAAATCAAACAACTTTTTTGCCCTGCTTCCGGACAGCAATTGTCCACAAGCCATGCGTTGGGCCACCAATTAAAAATATATGTGGTAGGGTGGAGAAAGTCCCCCCCCCCCCCCCTACAAAAGAATCCACAGCTAACTCAGCCAGAGAAGCAGATGAAAGCTATATTTACAAGCAGAAAATGGAATGCAAGGAATATGTACAAAAATATACAATAATTACAATATATACAGAAATATACAGCAACGTATGTAATACAGTAATACAGGAGACCTTTTCCCAACCCCCCTGCGGCCAGGGGTGTTCAGCCTGTCCCCCCCCTTCTCCCTCCCTACCTCCCCTTTTTCCCAAAAGGGTTAGAGAGAGAGAAAAAGGAAGGTAATTAAAAGGGTAAAATTCTGTTAAGCTCAAAAGCGAATGCAAGAGTTAGTTTTCTTATCTGGTTAGCTCTGTTAACCCAAGGTCATTCCTGCCATGCAAGCTGTTGCTTCAGAGAGAGAAACAGGCCAGCTTACAGGACAGAGAGAAGAAGAACAGACTGAAAGACTAAGCTAAAACTTACAGCTGCATTCTACCAATGAAATTGGTTTAGCATATCTTTGTTTTCATTCAAATACCGAAAATATTCAGCCAGAGTGCTCAAAAAGTGTCCATTTCTTAAAGGCACAGCCTAAACCGGTCACATAACTGAAAGGACAGATGCAGGGAGACCACACCAGTGGATGTAGTCTACCTTGACCTGTATAAGGCTTTCCTAGCTGACACACAGGGTTGTGCAGCTTGTTAGTCTGCTACTTAAGGCTGTAGCAGACATTTGGACTGCCTGACTCAGCTAGTCCCTTCCCCGTCAACTGGGCAGTCTTACCTGCAGGGGTCCAGTCCTCTTGAAGACACCACAGGGTCTTCTTCTGACTGGTGGAGCTGGCAATACAACACTGCTGCGTCTGAGAGAGGGGACACAGCTCGATTCAAGCTGTGTCCACTTTATTACATTTTACAGGAAAGTTATATAGTCTATCAGAAGGCACATGTGTCACATCTCAATTGGTCATTTTCTATTGGCATATGTGTAATTAAGGCATACAATAGGTCAAAATAACAAAACAATATTTTAACACGTCCAACCAAAGACTGCCAAGCTTTTCTGCTTCAGTTACAAGGTGTTTACATAACTCTCAGAGTCAATGACAATACAATAAACCAGGTTGGAAGAGAAGACAAAACATAGCTTTCTTTAACTTGAGCAAAGGCAAATCTTTATAGCCTTCCAAAGCTATCCAAAAACAACCTCTTTTCCTACATCTTCCCTAGTCTTCTAAAGCTATACAAAAACTTCTTCCAACACAACGCTGTAGCTTCTAAGCGTTCAGTAAGGGTCCCTCCTCTGGAGACTCTCTGGGCTGAGGCACAACGGGCCTTCCCAAGTGCTGGCTTCTCCTCATTGTGCAGAGGCTGCCAGTTTGCTTGAATATGGGAGCAAGAAGACTTACTAGCAATGGCTATGGAGTTAGCATCAAAGGCAAGCTCTTTACCTGAGCTTGGTAGCTCAGGTAAAGAGAAAAGAGGGCAAAGAGAAAGGGCAACTTGTTTACTAGTTGGGGTAATACTTATAAGTTTCTTGAGGCCAGATTTGACCAATGGGCACTCGTAAACAACCAGTTTTAGCCTATAGGAAATGTGAAGCTAGAATTATGGCCATACTTGGTAGTAGCATGAGCATCCCATGTGATGGGTGCATGTAGTTATTTACCCCTTAGAAGGTAGGTGAGGTTATTTTTGCCGCTTGGCTGATGCCTTGGCCTTTGTTCCCCTCAGGAAAGGAGGGGGATGTGTCCAAACATGCTGAGACAAGTTTTCAGTATTTGGGGCATAATTCTGGGCATATGGTGCCTTCACTACTCCTCTTCCTCTATTCTGCCCTGGTGACTCCCCACCTGAAAGATTGCATCCAGTTCTGGACACCCCAGTTCAAGAGGGACAAGAATCTACTTGAGAGAGTCCAACAGAAGGGTACCAGGATGATTAAGGGACTGGAGCACTGCCTTAGAAGAAGGGGCTGAGAGTCCTGGGGCTTTTTAGTCTGGAGAAAAGACTGAGAAGGCATCTAATGTGTTGGATGATAGGTTGGACTCAATGATCTCAAAGGTCTTTTCTAACCTGGTTATTCTATTCTATTCTATTCTATTCTATTCTATTCTATTCTATTCTATTCTATTCTATTCTATTCTATTCTATTCTATTCTATTCCTGTATATATATCTGAGGGCTGGGTGTCAGGAAAGAAGGGACAGGATCTTCTCACCTGCATCCTGTGATAGAACAGGGGACAATGCATGTAACCTGCAGCACAAGAAATTCCACCTCATCATGAGGAAGAACTTCTTTACTGTAAGAGTCACAGAGCACTGGAACAGGCTCCCCTTGGAGGTTGTGGAGTCTCCTTCTCTGGAGACTTTCAAGACCCATCTGGATGAATTCCTGTGCAACCTACACTAGATTATATAGTCTTGCTCTGTCAGGGGATTGGACTCAAAGATCTCTAGAGGTCCCTTCCAACCCCTAACATCCTGTGATCCTGTGAACTGTGTGCTAAGAAAGAAAAGAAGCTATCTTGACAGTGAAGCAGGAACTGCCAGCTAAAGGGCTGCTGAGATCAGTAGAGAGTTGAAGTGGTCAGAGACAGGGATAATTTCCACTTCAGAAAAAAAATTGCCTCTCTTCCATTTTTCTGAAACAAAATTTAGAAGCTTTGTTTAACAAATTTTATGTGATACACATGTACAGAAGTATTAAAAAAAGCTTCTACATTTCCATGGATATATATAGGCTGGCTTTTAAAATAAATTGCTAATGTACATTCAGTGAATGCCCCCTGGAAAAGAAAAACACATCTTAAAACTTTTTACCAAAAAGCAAATTTAAACTTTAAAAAAGTGTTAATTTCCTTGAGTTTACCCCTCCTAAATGCTGAATATGGTCTAGCTGTTCCTGTGGTCTTGGTACTTAAGTTACTTACATATATGAATCCTTGAAGAAATGAAAACATGTCAGCACTTACTCCGGTTACATCAATGTGCAGAAAGTCCCCATAGCATTCCAAGGAACATGTTATCCTCTGAAGACCATGGATATGAATCAATACAGGAAACCAAGCTGCATTTAGAGACAAAGAAAAGATGAGTTTGGAGGGATTCTAATAACATATCCTAGTAAGGCCATTGCTTACTTTATCTACTGCACTTCATCCACTACTTACTTCACCCACTGTGTATTCAGAAATGCTCCTTAGTTTTTCTTTTATTTATCTTACTCCCTTTTCTCTCAGGAATTTATTACATCTCACCATTGATAAGAATATTTGATTATGAACTTTGTAGGAAAGTATATGTGTTGTTATATATCTGCACATTATTCAGCACACTAGGACTTGAGCCCACATACTGTCTTGGAGAACTGAGAACTTCTCCCATTATGATTCAATAGAACAAACTTCTGATGAATGTTACTTTGTTTCAAAGAACTAAGAATCACCACGCATAAATATGCACAAATGTTTCATGTATATTTTGCATGCTTCACTTTGCACTGTAGACTGAGAAGATTCTGATAGACTAAAACCTGTAGGAGGGAAAGGCATCCTCTATACCTACTAACTGTAAACATGCCTATAGAATACAAATAAGTTGTATGAGATCAAACTAGCTAGGCTACAGTTTGTACAGAGCATTTCTTCTAGACTTTATGTCAGGTTTTAGTTAAAATTCTCAGAACTGTGCTTTAAGTTCCTGGAAATGTTCATGGACAGTTAGCATTAGAACACTGTAGGTGTTGCTGTACTTTTGTTGATGTCAAGATAGCATTAAATTCCTATATACAGGTATTGCAATCCTGAAATAGTTGGTGTTAAATCCCTCAGCTGTCAGCACCACTTCTGCTTTACTAAAAAGCACACTTGGGAAGATGGCTAATACTTTGAAGGGCACAAGGCATGAATAGTAATGAACCCACATTAAAACCCACAAACTTTCTTACAGCAAGTCATACTCTGGTGTCCTCTAAACTCTCATCTTGGTACATGATCACTATTCATTTTTATCTGGTATGGCATAAGCAGTAAGTACATGGTGCTCGTGATAGAACTTTTTTATATATACAGAGCAGCACAGAAGGAGGAGGTGCAGTTTCTGTTTCACTCTTCTGTCATGATTCATTTGTTTTCATGATATTTAAATAATAACTTTCAAGGGCACATTAAAAAGCCTATTTTTGTAGAGAGATAGTTGGGCTCAAGGGGTAGCTGAGTGTTCTCAGACTGAGGACAAGTAGTTTTCAAGAGTTTTTGAGTCAACCTATTTTGTGATGTCATTGTTGGTTTTAAGGAGTAAGAAGGGCAATTACTATAGGAGACTGGGTTATTGCTATGCTGGTCTCCTTGTCTTTCTGAAAAGCCAATGCATGTTAATGGTTCTCAACCCTATTTTATAGCAAAAAGTTGTTTTAACCTTTCATTACTTGCTCAATTTTCTTAAGATTTTAAATGTAAATTTATTTAAAATTTAACATTATGTATTATCATTATTTATCATGAAAGAGCTATCAGATCCCCTATAGAAGTCACACTTTAGATTGAAGTATTATTTAGCAGTGGAAATATTGCAGAACTTTCAACTCCTCCTTTTTCTAATATATCCTTTTGAAGGAATACTTCCTCATCATTAAGTCTACATTCATCTGCAGTTTTGTTTGTGAATGTTAATAGACAGTGTTGCACAGTTTGCACTATGTTTTAAAAGTTTCTTGATGTTTTTGTGATCTGTTAGGCAGGAGTCATTTCAGATCATAGTTTTATCCAGATCCTTTCTTTCATCCAGATCCTTTCTTTCAACAACAGTATATACTTTGGGTTACCCTATTCCTGCTAAACTGAAATTCAGAGACTTGATCCAGTTAGTGCTCAGGTGATGGATGCCAGAGAAAACAGCTAACTTTTTTCTGTGGTCTGCATAAATGTGGTCTATGATTAGAAGATTGGAATAAAGATTTGAGAATAAGCTTGAGGGCATTGCTAGAAACTAGGTTCAGTATTTGATCTGTGTTCATTTTATTGCAGAAATTGTAAGATTTTTTTTGAAAAAGTAAAAATTTATGTAGTGAAATTAATGGATGATAATGAAATTCTGCTATCTTAGAGCATCATTTATCAATAATTTTGTCTTGTTTTGTTTGCAAATCTATTCCTATATATGTATGTGAGTTGTATTCATCTGAGGGTGAAGGCTCAAAGCAGGTGAAATAATGTTGGCTGGGAGAAAGACTTCTAATGTAACTATATTGAAGGAAAGGCTCAGACCACGTTTGTTTATAGGTCTCGCTGCTGGAGCTATGCCTTTACTTCTTCACAGAGGTCCCAGGACAGTAGAAAGTGATAGATAAAGCCTGAGAGGCAGTGATATGGTGCCCAGGACTCCTGAAGTCCTTCTGCTCCTGCTTTATATTGCCTTCTGAAATCTGAGCTGCCCGTAGCTTTGATCCCTGGAAACTCTTACTGTTTGCTCTCCCAGGCCCAGAACTGTGGTGTCCGGGGGCAGTGCCAGTTACTGTAATATTAATGGAAGCACTTTACATGCTTGGCTTTCCATATGCATGAAGTTAACCATAAAAATTCCTGATTTGACTTAAAATAATTTTACACAGATTTCAGTATGCTTTACAGAGGGCTTGTTCTTGTTTTATAAGCATTGTGACTTATCTTGATGTTGGAGAACAATGGCAAATGAATAAATTAAAGTTATGATAGCCACATATGTAAAACTTGATGCTATCAAACAAATACAGGTTCTGAAATGAAACTTACTGTATGTGGCAAACTGGAAGCTGATTAACTGATTGCTAATGATGTCCTTGTGAAGGAACACATCACTGCGTTTTCCAAAACTGACATTATTTAAACAACATGAGAAATTAGTTGATATGAAGTAGTGATGTGTAAATAAAAAGAGTAAAGATGAAGTATCGTAGTAGTAGTATCAGTCAGGGCTGGAAGGGACCACAAAGATCATCTAGTTCCAACACCCCTGCCATGGGCAGGGACACCCTACACCAGATCAGAGCCTCATCCAGCCTGGTCGTAAACACCTCCAGGGATGGGGCCCCAACCACCTCCCTGGATAACCCATTCCAGGGCTTCACCACTCTCATGGTGAAGAACTTTATCCTCACATCCAGTCTGAATCTCTCCACCTCCAGCTTCATTCCATTCCCCCTAGTCCTATCACTACCTCATAGCCTGAGAAGTCCCTCCCCAGCCATCCTGTAGGCCTCCTTCAGATACTGGAAGGCCACAATGATGTCACCTCGGAGCCTCCTCTTCTCCACACTGAACAGCCCCAACTCCTTCAGTCTGTCCTCATAGGAGAGGTGCTCCAGCCCTCTGATCATCCTCGTGGCCCTTCTCTGGACACCTTCCAGCACGTCCATTTCCCTCTTGTAATAGGGGCTCCAGAACTGGACGCAGTACTCCAGGTGGAGTGTCACCAGAGCTGAGTAGAGGGGAGAATCACCTCCCTTGACCTTCTGGACATACTTCTCTTGCTGCAGCCCAGGATGTGATTGGCTTTCCGGGCTGCAAGTGCACATTGAGAGCTCATGTTGCATGCGCAGCGTGCCTGCTGCACCACACAGGTTGGTGTCATCAGCAAACTTGCTGAGGGTGCACTCGATGCCACTGTCCATGTCACCCACAAAGATGTTGAACAAGACTGGTCCCAGGACTGATCTCTGAGGGACTCCACTTGTCACTGGCCTCCACTGGGACATGGACCCATTGACAGCCACTCTTTGGGTGCGGCCATCAAGCCAGTTCTTTATCCATCTAGTGGTCCACCCATCAAACCCATGTGTCACCAGCTTGGAGACCAGGATGTGCTGCGGGACAGTGTCGAAAGCTCTGCTCAAGTCCAGGTAAATGACATCAGTTGCTCGCCCCTCATCTACTAATGTTGTCACCTGTTCATAGAAGGCCACCAGGTTTGTCAGGCAGAAGTTGCCCTTGGCAAAGCCATGCTGACTTTTTCCAATCACCTCTTCATTATTCTTCTGAGTCATTAGTGCCTCCAGGAGGATCTGCTCCATGATCTTTCTGGGCACAGAGGTGAGACTGACTGGCCTGTAGTTCCCTGTTTCCTCCTTCTTACCCTTTTTGAAAATGGGAGCAATGTTTCCCCTTTTCCAGTCTGTGGGGACTTCCCCAGTCTGCCAGGACTTTTGGAATAGAACAGAGAGGGGTTTGGCAACTTCATCTGCCAGTTCTCTCCGCACCTGTGGGTGTATCCCATTGGGTCCCATGGACTTGAACACTTTCAGGTTCTTCAGGTGATCACGAACCTGATCTTCACTTATGATGGGCAGTTCTTCCTCCCCATCCCTGGCATCGTCTTCCATGACACCAGGGGTGTGGCTGGAGGCCCTTGCAGTGAAGACTGAGGTAAAGAAGTTATTGAGTACCTCAGCCTTTTCCACATCACTTGTGACCATTTCACCAGTTTCCTTTCTGAGAGAATGTGGTGGTTCAGGCTGGGTGCCCTCTGCTGCATGGTGTACTTCCTGTGTCCAGAAGTCCAGCCCAGTGGGTGGACACAGGAAACTGTGTATCTCCTACCATAATCCCCTGCACCGCTATAAAATCTAGCGCAGGGTGTGGCACTGCCTCTTTCTTCCCTCTCCGGCACCCTGTAACTGGGGGAGACATCTCCCGGCCTTGGGTCTGGCCAAGGGGATGGGCGGTCTCAGGCCTGGCCAGCCGAGACTAGCCTAGCAGTGGGGGAGGGGGGAAGAACGAGCCCTGGGGGTCTTGGGGCCACCCTCAGGTGGGGATGGGATGTATCTGGGTCTGTTTTGTGGTTTGTTCTGTCACTGTTTCTGCTTCTTTGTGCACATTCACTCTTTTCTATTTAAACTTTTCAATCACTTTTGCAATCCGTTTGTCAGAGTCGTTATTTTGCCTGTGGTGGGGAGGGGGCTGCCTCAACCCACTACAGGCCGCCCACACCTTCCCTAGTCTTCTTTTTGCCATTAATATACCTGTAGAAATTCTTAGTGCTCCCTTTAACCTCCCTGGCTAGGTTCAATTCAAACTCTGCTTTGGCTTTCCTAACCAGGCCTCTTGCTGCTCGGGCAGCTTCCTTATATCCCCTCTGTTCTAGCTGTCCTTCCCTCCACTTCCTGTAGAGTTTCTTTTTAAGTGATAGTGTGTCCAGCAGCTCCTTGCTCATCCAGGCAGGCCTCCTAGCATTCTTTCCTGCTTTTCTCTTTGTTGGTATACACAGCTCCTGGACACAGAGGAGGTGGTCCTTGAATGCTGACCAGCTGTCCTGGGTGCCTCTTACCTCCAGGGCTTCGTTCCATGACACTTTGGCTAGCAGATTCCTGAAGCGATCGAAGTCTGCATGCCTAAAGTCTAGGGTCGTGTGACCATTTTAGGCTGTGCCCTTAAGAAAGGGACAGTTGCTGGAACACTCTGGCTGAATGTTTTGGGAATAATAATGAAAACAAGATATTCTAAATTAATTTCATTGGTAGATTGGTAGAATGCAACTTTAAGTTATAGTTCTGTTTGCATTTCAGTTCAGTTCTGTCTGTTCCAGTCTGCCTGTCTGTTTCTGTCTCACTCGGAGCAACAGCTGCTGGACGGAGTCGACCTTGAATTAACTGAGCTAAACAGATAAGAAAACTAATTCTTGCATACGCTTTGAGCTATCAGAATTTCCTCCTTAATAATTACCTTTTCTCTCTCTCTAACCCTTTTTGGGAAAAAAGGGAGATAGGGGGAGAGAGGGAGGTAGAGGGGGGGGAACCCTCCTGGCGGGAGGAGGGAAAGGTCTTCTGTATTACATTCATTGCTACATATTTCTGTATCTATTGTAAATACTGTATATTGTGTACATACCCATCTGCATTTCATTCTGCTTGTAAATATAGCACATTCATCTGCTTCTCAAACTGAGTTAGCTGTGGTTTCTTTGTGTGTGTGGGAGAACTTTCTCTCACCACCACAGGTTGTAAGCTTAGAATAGGTCATCCTGATTGCCCTGAGGAGATTAAATTCAACTGCTTCATGGTCACTGCAGCCAAGGCTGTCTCTGAGCCTCACATTGGTTGCCAGCCCTTCCCTGTTGGTGACAACAAGGTGCAGCATAGCACCTTTTCTTGTTGTTTCCTCTACCATTTGGAGGAGGAAGTTGTCTTCTATGCAGTCCAGGAACATCCTGGATGGCTGGTGCCTTGCTGTGTTGGCCCTCCAGCAGATGTCAGGGTGGTTGAAATCCCCCATGAGGACCAGGGCTTGTGACCTGGAAGCCGCTTCTGTTTGCCTGTGGAGGGCCTCATCTGCTTGGTTCTGCTGGTCAGGTGGCCTGTAGGAGACCCTGACAGTAATATCTCCTTCCCCTGTCTTGCCTTGAATTTTAACCCATACACTCTCAACCATCTCATCATCACTCCTCAGGGGGAATTCTGCTGATTCCAGCTGGTTATTGACATAGAGGGCAACACCTCCTCCTCTCCTTCCCTCCCTGTCCTTGCTGGTTATTGACATAGAGGGCAACACCTCCTCCTCTCCTTCCCTCCCTATCCTTCCTAAAGAGCTTATACCTGTCTATCCCTACATTCCAGTCATGGGAATCAAGTTTCAGTAATAGCCACTGTGTCATGGCATCCCAGCAGCACAGTGGCCCTTAATTCATCCTGTTTGTTGCCCAAGCTGCGTGCATTTGCTTAGAAACACTTCAGCTGGGCTGGCCCTGTCGTCCTCTTGTGCCAGCTCCCCTTGGTGTCCACAGAGCATCCTGGTGCATCATTTGTGTCTTGCCTCAGGGCAGCAAGTTGAGAGCCCTTACCAGCTCTCCATCCCTCTGCCTCTGGTGATCTGCCCCCTCTGTTTGTCACAGGCTAGCAGGAGACTATTAACCCCTCTCCCCTTCAAATCTAGTTTAAAGCCCTATCAATGAGCCCTGCCAATTCCTGCCCCAGGATCCACAAGTGTGTCCCATAAGTTGTTTTCAGCTCTGGTGCCTTGTAAACCAAGCCATGATTGTAGAACCCAAATCCCTGTCAATGGCACCAGCCCCGGAGCCATGAATTGACCTGTTGGCTCTTCCTCCTCAATGTTCCCTCATCCATCGTTGACATTAGAGGGATAGCAGAGAACACAACTTGAGCTCCTGATCCCTTTAGCAGTTGCCCTAAGGTTCTGAAATCTCTTTTAATTGATTGTGAGCCTCTCATTGTTGCATCGCCACTACCCACCTGAAAGGCCAGCAGTGGGTAGTAGTCTGAAGGACTCACGAGTTTGGGAATTTTGCCTACTATGTCCTTTTCTTGGGCACCAGGGAGGCAGCAGATCTCCCTATGAAATGGGTCTGGTCTGCATATTGGGTCCTCTGCTCCCTTCAGTAGGGAGTCTCTTATAACGATGACCCTAGAGGTTTCTTTTCTGGACTAGTTTTGATGGCTGGCCTGAGGCAACCTGCCATTGGTGCAGCTTCTGACCTCCTTGAGTCCTCATCTTTACCAATGACCTGTTCTTCCTGCAGAGCCTCATACCTATTCTGTAATTGTACTGTAGGCAGCATGCTGCTCCAAGTAGCACACTTGTTCCATTTGCATTTCTTCCGTCAGGTAGAGACCTGCTCCCATTGGCCCTGCTCATGTGGGTTACTACAGGGAGGCTGAGAGGCTTGCTGATGGGAGGGTATCAAATTCCCTGCTCCACTAAGAGTTACCCCCTGTTCTGGTTTTGTACAGGTTAGATTATGGAAATTTTCAATTTTCCTTTTGCTGTCTCTTATAGCTCTCAGCCTTTCCACCTCTTCTTTTAGTTCAGCCACCATGCTCATCAGATTCCTGATCTGCTCACACCTAACACAGGAGTTGTTCCTTCCATCCTCCATATCAAGTGCCAGGTCCCAGCACTCACTGCAGCCACCTACCTGAACACCTGCATGCTTGTGTGTGGTCTCTTGGTGCCCACTGTTCTTCTACTAGCCTTTCTTCTAGTAGTAACCACCCTTCAGTAACCACCCTCTCCACACGGCTTTTTTTTCCCCTCCTGTCAGTGAGAAGGCTGAGCTGAGCTCCTCGCTGCTGCCTCCTCTCTCAGCCACGCGCTGGGGTCTGTTTGGTTGGCGCGCCATTTCCGCAGCAACCCCTCCCTCTGCTACGTCACTGCACTCAGGCATCCGAGCCTGCTGCCCCTCCTCCCCTCTTCAGGAGGTCCCAAGCCACCAGCCCCTTACTGCCTGAAAGCAAGGAAAACAAAGGCAAAAGCAAGCTCCCAGAGCTGAGCTCCTCGCAGCTGCCTCCTCTCTCCTCAGCCACGTGCTGGGTTTTTTTCTGATTCTTTGTTATCTGCAGAGTGAAATAATTACAGATTCATGTACTTACAGAAATTTTTGTATGAGTACAGAGTAAGAAAACGTAGATGCCTTGCAGGTATGATGATAGGCACACGGGGTAGTAGCTGTCCTTTGAATTTCTATATATTTCAACCAACATCTCTATAGCTGTGTTTATCCTTGTAGGAATTTCATAGTTCAGATGCAAATATTGTAACAATCCAGTGTAAGTATTGCTGGGTTTTGTCATGATTTTCTAGGTAAAGTTCAGATTGCATGTTAAGAAAAGTAACAAAAAAAAGTTATTATGAAGAAACTTCCTGTTTGAGCTGAAGTAACTTCTTCAGAAAACCAGTTATGAAAGATCTTGGTGACAGATTCTACTGCAACCTTTGGTTAGTTTTGCAATCACCACCTGCTGAAACGAAGTAGGCTCCTTTTTGTCTGTTTCAAATGTAATGTGTTCCCATATGAGGGGATGTGGGGAAAAAGCTGAAATCACAGAAACAAAATAAACCCCAAATGTTTGGAAACTGATACAACTATTCCCATTGTAGGGAGGAGTCCATCAGGTTTCTGCATTTTGCACAATGCTGACATATAGGGTTCCTATTATCATTGAATGAAATATGTCAACCAAGTCTTCCACAGCTGCCAGGTTTACCTTGCTGTTCATCATCCAAAGACTGATCATTCCCAGGGTATTTAATGATAGTTGAACCAAAGAAAATGAGACTCCGAAACAACTATGACAAGTGATTCTATGACTCTCAGTGCAAGAGAATATATAGATAACACTGATTCCAACTGGGACCAAACACATGAAATATTTCCCTCTACAGTCACAGATCTCTGTTGTCTGGACAGTTGTCACTCAGATGAGCACATGTCAACTTTAATGAACCTTGAAACAGGCTGAACTTCAGCCCTGATTAATTGCCATATTTTGTTTGCTTTTTCCTTCATATCTTCATATAGTTCACACAGTATTTTTGTCTTCAGTCCTTGCCATTATTGGCTCAAGTTCTGCCTCTGTGGTGTGTGTTTGGGTGGTGGTGGTGTTTATTTGTCTGTTTGTTTGTTTTTTAACATTTTCTGTCTTGCTTGGCTTTAGCTTGATTATACTCAACAACTTTTCTCAATAAAACTAAATCAGCAACATCCAGCCCAGTGATCTGGGTCATAGTAGCTGAACCTCAGACTAGAGGTTACAGTGGCATGACAATAATGTTACTAGTTGCTTGAACTTTCTGTAGAGGGTCCTCAGATCATTGCTATAGAAAACTAAGAAAGGTTGTAAAAAGACACTTCTATTAAGTCGTGAGGTTCTCATTGGACACCTTTGCTTTCTAAACTCCTTTTGGAACATAGGTGGGGCTGGATCCAGTCTTATTCTTGGACTTGGTTGACAGGACATGCCGTGGTATGCTCAGTTTATGTATAATAGAATTACACACACAATATTTATAACAATACTGAGTAATTACATGGGTGAGTAATGTCTCATAGTACTGATCAACTTCATCTCTGTCACTGATTGTCTTCTGTGGGTAAGGGATTTCTCTGCCTTGGATAAGGAAGAATTCCTTAGTCTCAGGTAAGGAATCTTTAAATTGAGTGATGTTCCTGCTCAAGTCGCCTATATACTTATAGAGTGAAGTAGTTGGCTGCTTGTCAGTGATATAGACAATAGAGATGTTTTCATTTTAGTTCCATTATCTTGTTTCGCACTTGGGTTATCTTGTGCTTTCAAGCTTTGAAACTGCTTTTAAAATTTTCAGCACACTTTCACTCTCTTGTATGTGAGCCAGGGACCTTCTAACTTGCAAGAGAGGTGGTGGTTTGGCCCTGGCTGGGGGCAAAATGCCCACCAAAGCCATTCTATCACTCCCCTTCTTAGATGGACAGGGGAGAGGGGAAAATCAAACAAAAGCCAGTTGTAAGAGAGAAGCAATTTTAAAATAATGATAATAACAAGCAATACACCATGTGGAAGTGAAAGCAGAGAGATATTATTCTCTACTTCACATCAGCAGACAGTGGTCTGGTCTCAGGAAACAGGGCTCTCATTGCATAGTGGTTCCTCTGGAGGACAAATGACATGGACGAATGTCCTCCCCACTTCCTTCTTTCACTTTTTTTCTTGTATCTGAGCTGACATCATCACAGTATCATACAGTATCACAGTATCACACAGTATCACACAGTATCACAGTATTACCAAGGTTGGAAGAGACCTCGAAGATCATCGAGTCCAACCTGTAACCACAGACCTTACGACTAGACCATGGCACCAAGTGCCACATCCAGTCCCCTGTTGAACACCTCCAGGGACGGTGAGTCCACCACCTCCCCGGGCAGACCATTCCAATGGGGAATGACTCTCTCGGTGAAGAACTTTCTCTTCACCTCAAGCCTAAACTTCCCCTGGTGCAGCTTGAGACTGTGTCCCCTTGTCCTGGTGCTGGTTGCCTGGGAGAAGAGGCCAACCGCTTCCTGGCTACAACCACCCTTCAGGTAGTTGTAGAGAGCAATGAGGTCTCCCCTGAGCCTCCTCTTCTCCAGGCTAAACAACCCCAGCTCCCTCAGCCTCTCCTCATAGGGCTTGTGCTCAAGGCCTCTCACCAGCCTTGTTGCTCTTCTCTGGACACATTCAAGTGTCTCAATGTCCTTCTTAAACTGAGGGGCCCAGAACTGGACACAGGACTCAAGGTGCAGCCTAATCATTGCAGAGTACAGGGGCAGAATGACCTCCCTGCTCCTGCTGGCCACACCATTCCTAATGCAGGACAGGATGCCATTGGCCTTCTTGGCCACCTGGGCACACTGCTGGCTCATGTTCAGGCGGCTGTCGATCAGCACCCCCAGGTCCCTTTCTGTTTGGCCACTCTCCAGCCACTCTGACCCCAGCCTGTAGCTCTGCATGGGGTTGTTGTGGCCAAAGTGCAGCACCTGGAACTTGGACTTGTTGAATTCCATCCCATTGGAGTCCGCCCATCTGTCCAGTCCATTGAGGTCCCTCTGCAGAGCCCTTCCAGCCTCTGACCAACATCTGCTCCCAACTTGGTGTCATCTGCAAATTTGCTGATGACTGACTCAATCCCCTCATCCAGATCGTCAATGAAGACATTGAAGAGGATGGGGCCCAGCACTGATCCCTGGGGGATGCCACTGGTGACTGGCCTCCAGCTGGAGGTGGCACCATTCACCACCACTCTCTGGGCCCAGCCCTCCAGCCAGCTCCCAACCCAGCGCAGAGTGTTGCTGCCCAATCCATGAGCTGACAGCTTAGCCAGCAGTTGGCTGTGGGGGACAGTGTCAAAGGCCTTGCTGAAGTCCAGGTAGACCACATCCACAGGCCTCCCCATATCCAGCAGGCGGTTCACCTGATCATAGAAGGAGATCAGGTTGGAGAGGCAGGACCTGCCCTTCCTAAATCCATGTTGGCTGGACCTGAGCCCTTGGCCATCCTGCAGGTGCACAGTTATTGCTGCCAGGATAATCTGCTCCATCATTTTCCCTGGCACTGAGGTCAGGCTGACTGGCCTATAGTTTCTGGGTTCCTCCATCCGTCCCTTCTTGTGGATGGGGACCACGCTGGCCAGTTTCCAGTCATCTGGGACCTCACCAGTCAGGCAAGACTGGAGGAAAATGATGGAGAGCGGCTTGACCAGGTCACCTGCCATCTCTCTCAGGACCCTAGGATGGATCTCATCCGGCCCCATGGACTTGTGAGTGTCCAAGTGGCTCAGCAGGTCCTGAACTAATTCCTCATGGATATCCAGGGCATTACACTGCTCCCTGACCCCATCACCCAGCTCAGGAGGCCACCCGTCCTGAACTCCTCCTGCCTTGCTGTTAAAAATTGAGGCAAAGAAGGTATTCAGGACCTCAGCCTTTTCCTTGTCTTTAGTCACTGTGTTCCCCTCCAGGTCCAATAGGGAGTGCAGGTTCTTCCTGCCCTTCTTTTTGGCATTAACATATTTGTTAATATTTCTTCACAGAGAGAGTTGTTATCTGTTGAAATGGGCTGCCAAGGGAGGTGGTGTAGTCACCATCCCTGGAGTTGTTCAAAAAGGGATTGGACGTGGCACTTGGTGCCATGGTTTAGTACTCATGGTGTCTTGGGTGACACGTTGAACTTGATGATCTTTGAGGTATTTTCCAACCTTATTGATTCTATGATTCTATGATTCTATGATTCTATGTTGTTTAAATATCATATAGTTGTTGATATTATGCCACTGAAAACTGTGCTTGAATAAAGTGGGACCTTGTGTGATGAAGCCTTGAATATGCAATCAAATATTTGCCTTCCTATGTCTCTTCATCTTGTTCACAAAATAAATTGTTGTATTCATGCACTAAGTATCCATTACAACTATGCATATATATGTGAGCAAGATGGGAAATGAGAATCTTTAGTAGAAGCTGATTTTAATAGAAAACCACAGGAGAAGAGCGAAACCAGTTCTGAAACCTGATGGGAGATGGCTTTATTGAAAGTGCCTGTGGTTTCTTCAGAGTGTGATAACACAAGTCCTACACATATTTAATCTTCTAGGATTTATCAGACATGAAAGAAGACTGATAATTATTTAAAATAGGAATTTTGACTTTTATCTTCACTGAAATATTCTTGAAATAAGGCAAGTATTGGTCTGATGAAATTATAGGAAATTTCATTACAGGAAATGATGGGTTTGAGATGTATTGCTTGTTAATTGTATCTTGTGGTATTAATGCATGACCTTTGCATAGATTTGGCTTTAAAGAAGGCTTTGCTAGTTCCAGAGACTGGTTATCATAGATAACTTCAATATAAAGAAAGACTTTTCAAACTGACTCTGTAAGAAACAGACTTTTCCTACATATTGTTCAAATCTGCCTGATTTTCCATGAAGTTCTAGATTATTACAGTATAATCTAAGTATGGATGTGTTTAATGCCTAGAATTTCAGAGAAGTTTAAGCTTTATATAATTGTCAAGGTTTGCTATCTTTGAACTGATTTTTCTTCAAAATTAGCATTTTTTCTTCTATTACATTAATGTTTTCCTTACTACATTATGACTTGGGAAGATGTTCTTACTTAGAACTCTCATTTCATTGAATACATGTTAGATTTTGAATATTTTTTCATATCACTGGAGAGTTTTTGAAAAAAGGTAGTCCCTGTGGCATTTATCAGTCTAAACTGTAATAAACTTTATAAGCATATAGTTTATAGCTTATATCTCTATACTTGCATTTTTGCTGACAAAGAAAGTTGTTCCACAGTCTTCCATATGCATTTGCATTTAATGTAGTGAAACTGCAATTAAGTTGTACTGGTGTAGAAGAAAATTAGACTCAAGGCCATATAATATCTGTTGTTCTCAATAACGAGGGGAACTCTGCAGGAATCTTTTATTTAGAAAGTTACTTTTAATAAACTATAATTTTTGATCCTTCTTTTTAGAGAGCTTTTGGCCTTATGTGTTCTTGGTATAGAGCACAGACTTTATCTTCCCTCTACTCCAAATTCTGCTTGAGTTGAGCTGGTAAGAAACTCTCTGGTAGAGTTTAAAAGCCTTGTTTTAAATCTGTCATGAGATTATGTGAAATACAGAGTGAATATGGCTACAGCAGGTAGCTGTGCAATCATAACTACAAACAGCCACAAAAAAAGCCCTATGCCAGCTAGGCAGGATTTTAGCTGCTGTTTGCAGCTGTCACTGCCCCCAAGGTTTATAATAAGAACAGGTTTCACTCCAAAGGAAATGTGCATATTTATTCATAAAGACTTTCTGCTCCCTACATGTATTAGTGTGACTGTAGCACTCTCCTTTCTAAGCCCTATTGCTATGGAGGTGTGCAGTGACATAGGAGCTGTCATATAACCATGTAAATGCTCTATGGTCCAGAAGAAAAAACATTTTGTACAACATAGCCCTCTGTCTGCTAACCATGAGAGCTTTGCTTTTCAGATTTAAGGATGCTAAGTGTTTCTGTCTCCTAGGATTTTGCATTATACTTACATTCAAAATATATATTTGCCTTAACTTGTTCACGAGTACTATATGTGTATGAGAACTAACATTAAGCATAAAGCAGAAAGGAAGGGGCTGTCATATAAAAGCAATTAGCTGCCCACAGCGCAGCATAATGTTGTAAATTCAGATCCAGCTAAGTTTCAGTTTCACCAACACTGAAGAATCTATAGAAAATATATTGTAATTCATGTACTATGCATTGAAAAGGTTTCAGTCATGTTTTTGTGAGAAGTACTGCTGGTGCAGAGACACAAAATTTAATAACATTTTGGAAGTGCACAGTCTTTAATGCTTCAGGTAAGTAACACGTGTTTTCTTGGAGATTATAGTTTCCTAATTAAAAGTGCAATTCTAAGAATTAGTGAAAATTTAGATTTTTTTTTACATGAGTGACTCAAATAAATGAAAAGCATCAGGCTTGAGAGTAGAATCTAAAGAAGGCACTTATTTTTTTAAACTGATAATCACTAAAAATGAAGAGTTGGCTTGATAATGAGGAATATAATGTGGAGCTTTGAATTTGAACTTTAAAATGGCAACTTTTAAAATGTATCAATGTATACAGGATTGCACAGAGTTAAAATTGTATAGGTTTCATCAACAACAGTGTATTCCTCTGTGTTTAGATTCAGCTTCATTTCTTTGTCTGTGGGGTAAACATTTAAAAAGGCTATTGAGAATGTGCCAAACATCCTGAAGGTCATAGGATGTAATTGTTTTCATAGTTAATTATTGTGGTTCTTGAAGTAATAAATTGTCAGATGACTTAAAATAACTATATAATTTAATTTGAAACAATGAGTAAGAAATAAGTAAATGAAATGATGGTGAATTTAAGCATTGTTGAGTTCCTTATGTTCTGTGTCTGTTTAGCAATGGCGGCTCTGATCTGCAGCCCCATACACATTAACAATGCTGTATGCATCCATTGCCCAGGGCTATTTACAGAATGAATGAATGAATGAATGAATGAATGAATGAATGAATGAATGAATGAAAGAAATTTTATGTTAATTATGAGCTTGCTGTTACAGTAGAAGTCAACTAAATAGAATGCAAGTAGATCTTTGAAGTGCTACTTTACTAAAATGCTGCTACAAAAAGGTAGTGTGTATGAGAAACAGAGGTTTTTTTTTTCTTCCCCAAAATACACACAGAAAGCTTTAAGATAATTCCTGTTGCTCACTACTGTTCTTTTTCAGATACTATTTCAGAAAGAATTGGAAAAATGCTGGTATTCTCCACACATGGAAAGAGTTATGTCACATGTAACAACTCTCATTTTCACAAGTTTGTTCAGATGTTGCTGGTGCTATACAGTAATGTGTCTGACTAGTCAGTTACCTTTGAACCTTTATGATGACTGTCCAGGGTGCTGAAGAACATTGTACTACCTGCCACTCTGATTTTAAGAGGAATAGGGAAAATTATTAGCTTCATAACTAACAATTTCCCTTGCATGCAGTTGCTCCTTTTTCATCTGATTTACTGGCTCTGAGATTATGAACTCCACTGCACACAGCAGCTGCTGACATGGGCTGCAGACATCAAGTTGCTCTGAAAGGCTCTATGAGGATACATCAAGAAAAATGAGAGGAAATTGAAATAGTGACAATCTGGAGATGGTTGATGAGGCTGGCTGATAACTCCCAGTCTGGAAGGTAGCATAGGATGTGTTTTTGCAGTAGAGTGAAATAGGCAAGAAACTTGGACATAGATATTGGTAATGGCAAATATATTGTTTGCTGCTTATTAATATCTGCTGTGTTGGTGACTGTTAGGCCATTTAGCAATGTTTCAAGGAAACACACCCCAAAAAACCCCAAACAAACAAACAAAACCAACCAACCAAAAAAACCCCAAACCAACCCACACCAAATCCAATCACTTCTCTTGTAACCTAGGGAACATATGACTAGGGATCTCTGAAGTTTAAGGGTAGTCACTTATGGAGAACAGTCCAATTCTCATTTTGACTACCTGTCCTCTGTGCATTCCAGCAAGATTGCTTATGAGAGATGGGCTCGATAGGTAAGTCTGCTGTGCAAACCACTTAGGCCACAGCTTCTCCAGCTGAGCTTTGTGGGATGTGTATCGGAGGTTTCATGACGAATCAGTTCACTGCTGGAAAGGAGCTGTGACTTTAAGGGAGAAGAAGGAGACCTTCCGTTATTAGCCTTGTGGTCTTGACTTCCCTAAGTGGCAAGTCAAGGCTGGTCACATTGAGCACCCACCACAGAGAGCTCAACTGCCAGCCCTTTTAGGTCCTGTTTCGGTGTCTACTTTCTCAGAAACTAGGATAAAGGTGTACTCCCACCCCAAAGTATTTGAATTGAAGACTCAGCTGTTTCTCGGCAATCCATACTCAAAGGTCATGTGACAGGCCTTTTGAAATACTTGTTCTGAGGGAGAAAGAGTGCAAGGTAGCTCTGTGGTGGGTGTGAGGCTTTGTTGAAGAGACTTCTGCTGGAGCAAGTGCTACAAGGTAGCAGGAACAGGAGTGCATGGTGTGCTCACACATTTTATGTAAATCAAAGCAAGGTTTCTCCTTACAGCACTTCTGTCCTATTGTGGTGGAGTAGGAAGGTTCCCCCCCACACACAGAAGAATTCCACAGCTAACTCAGCCGGAGAAGCAGATGAAAGCTGTATTTTACAAGCAGATATGGAATGCAATGAATATGTACAAAAATATACAATATTTACAATATATATATATAGAAATATACAGCAATGTATGTAATACAGGAAACCTTTCCCCAACCCCCCTGTGGCCAGGGGGGTTAGGCCTTTTTCCCCCCTTCTCCCTCCCTACCTCCCCTTTTTCCCAAAAGGGTTATAGAGAGAGAAAGGAAGGTAATTAAAAGGGGAAAACTTTGTTAAAGCTCAAAGCGAATGCAAAAAGTTAGTTTTCTTATCTGGTTAGAAGGAATCGTAGAGAGAAACGAGCCAGCTCACAGCACAGGGGGAAGAAGAAGAAAACGACTGCCTGACTACCCTCCCCGACTGAAAGACTAAACAAAAAAACTACAACCGGGTCCCACCAATGAAATTGAATTAGCATATCATTGTTTTCATTCTAATATCAAAACATTCGCCCAGAGTGTTCAGAAAGTGTCCCTTTCTTAAAGGCACAGCCTAAACCGGTCACAATCCACCCCTGCTAAACAATTTCATTGGCTGTTCATACTGTCCATCCAATCCAAAACAACATCCACAGTTTGTAAGTAAAGTTCATAGTCCATTCCGGCTATCCTCAGGTGTAGATGATTCAGAAGTCCAAGAAAGAAGAAAAATGGAAAACAGTTTGTCTCTTCTCAGACGAAGCGAAGAAAAGGGAAAACAGGGAAACAGGGAAACAGGGACTCTCAGTTGACTCAGGGCTCTCAGGGTTCTCAGGGTTCGTGCACCGTGGATTCCTCATGGATTCTTCCTTTGGGCGCGATGTAGCTGTACAACACTCTGAAATTAACCTCTTTCAGCTAAAGTCAAATTTCTTTGTGGGATACACTGAATTTCACCATTCTCTTGCATTACCCAATAAGTGTGACCCGGACCTTCAGCTGAAACCACCCCTCGGACAGGTTTAGCCTCTCCTGAGGGAGAAAATACCCAAACAGTTTTACCTAACAGATTCTTTTCTTTAACAACAGGAACTCTATCACCTTCTACTTTCTGTAGCAGATCTGAGTGTGCCGGTCCAGCTCGGTTCACTGAACCTCTACTATTTACCAGCCAGGTTGCTTGTGCTAAATGCTTTTCCCAGTTTTTCAAAGATCCACCCCCCATGGCTTTAAGAGTGGTCTTCAACAAACCGTTGTAGCGTTCAATCTTCCCTGCAGCTGGTGCATAGTAGGGGATGTGGAATATCCACTCGATGCTGTGCTCTTTGGCCCAGCTCTTTACAAGGTTGTTTTTGAAATGAGTTCCATTGTCTGACTCAATCCTCTCTGGAGTTCCGTGTCTCCACAGGATCTGTCTCTCCAGACCGAGAATGGTGTTGCGTGCAGTTGCATGTGGAACTGGATAAGTTTCCAACCATCCAGTGTTTGCCTCTACCATAGTAAGCACATACTGCTTACCAGAACGAGAACGTGGTAGAGTGATGTAGTCAACTTGCCAAGCTTCACCATACTTGTACTTGGACCATCTGTCACCATACCATAAGGGCTTAAGTCGTTTTGCCTGCTTAATAGCAGCACAAATGTCACAGTCATGGATGACTTGTGTGATAGCATCCATGGAAATGTCTATGGATCTGTCACGAGCCCACTGGTAGGTTGCATCTCTGCCTTGATGTCCTGACGAATCGTGAGCCCACCGAGCTAAGAACATCTCACCTCGGTGTTTCCAGTCGAGATCAAGATCAGAGTCCATGTCTACTGGAGAAACTCTTGCAGCTAGATCTGCTTGATGGTTGTGTTGCTGTTCCTCAGTAGCTCTGCTCTTAGGAATGTGAGCATCGATGTGTCTCACCTTCACTGGAATTCTCTCGATTCGATCAGCAATGTCCTGCCACAGGTCAGCTGCCCAAATGGCCTTTCCTTTCCTCTGCCAACCATTCTTTTTCCAGTTCTTTAGCCAACCCCACAGAGCATTGGCTACCATCCATGAGTCGGTGTAGAGATAAAGCTTTGGCCATCTCTCACGTTCAGCTACATCGAGAGCTAGCTGGACAGCTTTTACCTCTGCGAACTGACTGGATTCTCCTTCTCCATCCTTCGCTTCTGCAACTCGGCGTGTTGGACTCCACACTGCAGACTTCCACCTTCGCTTGTTCCCGACAAGACGACAGGAACCGTCTGTGAACAAAGCATATTTCTTTTCATCATCAGATAGGTCATTGTAAGGAGGAGCTTCCTCAGCACGAGTCACTCTCTCCTCTGGAGGTTTGGTACAGTTGGTACCTTCAGGCCAACTTGAGATCACCTCCACCAGACCAGGTCTTTCAAGATTTCCCATTCGAGCTCTCTGTGTTATCAGAGCCATCCACTTAGACCAGGTGGAATCTGTTGCATGATGTGGTGTGGAACCTTTGCCTTTGAACATCCAATTCAAAACTGGTAATCTGGGAGCTAAGAGAAGTTGTGATTCAGTTCCAATTACTTCAGAAGCTGCTTTTACTCCTTCATAGGCAGCTAGAATCTCTTTCTCTGTTGGAGTATAATTAGCCTCAGAACCTCTGTAACCTCGACTCCAGAAACCAAGAGGTCGTCCACGTGTCTCACCTGGAGCTCTTTGCCACAAGCACCAGGTTGGACCATTGTCACTTGCAGCCGTGTACAAAATGTTCTTAATGTCTGGACCATCTCAGACAGGTCCCAGACCCATTGCTTGAACTACCTCTTGCTTTATCTGGTCAAAGGCTGCTTGTTGTTCAGGTCCCCAGTGGAAATGGTTTCTCTTTCGAGTCACATCATACAGAGGTTTCACAATCTGACTGTATCCAGGGATGTGCAGTCTCCAAAATCCCACTATCCCCAAGAAACGTAGAGTTTCTTGCTTGTTCATGGGATTAGCCATGGTAGAGACTCTATTTACCACATCCACTGGAATATGTCGGCGTCCATCCTGCCACCGCACTCCCAGAAACTGGATCTCTCTGGTAGGTCCTTTCACCTTGTCTCGCTTGATGGCAAAACCTGCATTCAGAAGAATGTCAATGATTTTGTTACCTTTCTCGAAGACTTCCTCAGCAGTTTTACCCCAGACGATGATGTCATCGATGAACTGGATGTGTTCTGGAGCACCACCTTCCTCCAGAGCATCGTGGATCACTGCATGACAGATGCTTGAGCTGTGGATCCAGCCCATTGGCAACCTGTTGAAAGTGTACTGGATTCCTCTCCAGGTGAAAGCAAACTGAGGCCTGCATTCCTCTGCTATGGGAATAGAGAAGAAAGCATTAGCAATGTCTATGGTAGCATACCATTTGGCCTCTTTGGATTCCAGCTCATACTGTAGTTCCATCATGTCTGGTACTGCTGCACTCATAGGTGGAGTTACTTCATTCAGGGCTCGGTAGTCGACTGTCAGACGCCAGTCTCCATTCGGCTTTCGCACAGGCCACACTGGACTGTTGAAAGGTGAATGAGTTTTGCTGATGACTTTCTGACTCTCCAACTGACGAATCAGATTCTGAATGGGCAACAAAGAGTCACGGTTGGTTCTGTATTGTCTGTGATGCACAGTCTGAGAAGCAACCGGCAATTTAATGTCCTGAATCTTGTGTTGTCCCACAACTGCAGGTTCATCAGAAAGCTCAGGTCTAACAGACAGCTTCAGCTTTTGTCCATCAGTTTCTACAGATGCTACTCCAAAAGCCCATTTGTAACCTCTAGGGTCTTTGAAACGCCCTTCTCTCAGAAAATCAATTCCCAGAATACAAGGTGCATCAGCTCCGGTCACAACTGTATGCTTTCTCCACTGTTTACCAGTTAAACTTATATCAACCTCCACCTTAGTTAACTCTTGAGATCCACCAGTGACTCCCAGAATAGTTATAGCTTCTGATCCCTGATAATTTGATGGCATTATGGTGCACTGAGCCCCTGTGTCAACCAAGGCCCTGTACTTCTGAAATTGTGAAGTGCCAGGCCACTGGATGTACACATCCCAATAGATCCACCTGGTCTAAGTGGATGGCTCTGATAACACAGAGAGCTCGAATGCGAAATCTTGAAAGGCCTGGTCTAGTGGAGGTGATCCCAAGTTGGCCTGAAGGCACCAACTGTACTAAACCTCCAGAGGAGAGTAACTCGTGCTGAGGAAGCTCCTCCTTACAATGACCTATCTGATGATGAAAAGAAATATGCTTTGTTCACAGACGGTTCCTGTCGTCTTGTCGGGAACAAGCGAAGGTGGAAGTCTGCAGTGTGGAGTCCAACACGCCGAGTTGCAGAAGCAAAGGATGGAGAAGGAGAATCCAGTCAGTTTGCAGAGGTAAAAGCTGTCCAGCTAGCTCTCGACATAGCCGAACGTGAGAGATGGCCAAAGCTTTATCTCTACACCGACTCATGGATGGTAGCCAATGCTCTGTGGGGTTGGCTAAAGAACTGGAAAAAGAATGGTTGGCAGAGGAAGGGAAGGCCCATTTGGGCAGCTGACCTGTGGCAGGACATTGCTGATCGAATCGAGAGAATTCCAGTGAAGGTGAGACACATTGATGCTCACATTCCTAAGAGCAAAGCTACTGAGGAACAGCAACACAACCATCAAGCAGATCTAGCTGCAAGAATTTCTCCAGTAGACATGGACTCTGATCTTGATCTCGACTGGAAACACCGAGGTGAGATGTTCTTAGCTCGGTGGGCTCACGATTCGTCAGGACATCAAGGCAGAGATGCAACCTACCAGTGGGCTCGTGACAGATCCATAGACATTTCCATGGATGCTATCACACAAGTCATCCATGACTGTGACACTTGTGCTGCTATTAAGCAGGCAAAACGACTTAAGCCCTTATGGTATGGTGACAGATGGTCCAAGTACAAGTATGGTGAAGCTTGGCAAGTTGACTACATCACTCTACCACGTTCTTGTTCTGGTAAGCAGTATGTGCTTACTATGGTAGAGGCAAACACTGGATGGTTGGAAACTTATCCAGTTCCACATGCAACTGCATGCAACACCATTCTTGGTCTGGAGAGACAAATCCTGTGGAGACATGGAACTCCAGAGAGGATTGAGTCGGACAACGGAACTCACTTCAAAAACAACCTTGTAAAGAGCTGGGCCAAAGAGCATGGCATTGAGTGGATATTCCACATCCCCTACTATGCACCAGCTGCAGGGAAGATTGAACGCTACAACGGTTTGTTGAAGACCACTCTTAAAGCCATGGGGGGTGGATCTTTAAAAACAGGGAAAAGCATTTAGCACAAGCAACCTGGCTGGTAAATAGTAGAGGTTCAGTGAACCGAGCTGGACCGGCACACTCAGATCTGCTACAGAAAGTAGAAGGTGATAGAGTTCCTGTTGTTAAAGAAAATAATCTGTTAGGTAAGACTGTGTGGGTATTTTCTCCCTCCGGAGAGGCTAAACCTGTCCGAGGGGTGGTTTCAGCTGAAGGTCCGGGTCACACTTATTGGGTAATGCAAGAGAATGGTGAAATTCAGTGTATTCCACAAAGAAATTTGACTTTAGCTGAAAGAGTTTAATTTCAGAGTGTTGTACAGCTACATCGCACCCAAAGGAAGAATCCCTGAGAAATCCACGGTGCACGAACCCTGAGAACCCTGAGAGCCCTGAGTCAACTGAGAGTCCCTGTTTCCCTGTTTCCCTGTTTTCCCTTTTCTTCGCTTCGTCTGCGAAGAGACAAACTGTTTTCCATTTTTCTTCTTTCTTGGACTTCTGAATCATCTACACCTGAGGATAGCCGGAATGGACTATGAACTTTACTTACAAACTGTAGATGTTGTTTTGGATTGGATGGACAGTATGAACAGCCAATGAAATTGTTTAGCAGGGGTGGATTGTGACCGGTTTAGGCTGTGCCTTTAAGAAAGAGACACTTTCTGAACACTCTGGGCGAATATTTTGATATTAGAATGAAAACAAGAGATATGCTAATTCAATTTCATTGGTGGAACCCGGCCATAGATTTTTATTTAGTCTTTCAGTCGGGGGAGTCAGTCAGCAGTCGTCTTCTTCTTCCCCCTGTGCTGTGAGCTGGCTCGTTTCTCTCTATGATTCTTGCTAACCAGATAAGAGAAAACTAACTTTTGCATCCGCTTTGAGCTTTAACAAGTTTTCACCCTTTTAATTACCTTCCTTTCTCTCTCTCTTTCTAACCCTTTTGGGAAAAAGGGGAGGTAGGGAGGGAGAAGGGGGGAAAAGGCCGAACCCCCTGGCCGCAGGGGGGTTGGGGAAAGGTTTCCTGTTGCTGTATATTTCTGTATATATTGTAAATATTGTATGTTTTTGTACATATTCACTGCATTCCTTATCTGCTTGTAAAATACAGTTTTCATCTGCTTCTCCGGCTGAGTTAGCTGTGGAATTCTTTTGTGTGTGGGGGGGAACCTTCCTACCCCACCACACCATGGCACCAAGTGCCCCTTCCAGTCTCCTCTTAAACACCGCCAATCACTCTTTCTGTGAAGAACTTCTTCCTAACATCCAGCCTAAGCCTCCCCTGGCACAGCTTGAGACTGTGTCCTCTTGTTCTGGTGCTGGTTGCCTAACAGAAGAGACAACCCCCTCCTGGCTACAACCTCCCTTCCGGTAGTTATAGACAGCAATAAGGTCTCCTCTGAACCTACTCTTCTCCAGGCTAAGCAAGCCCAGCTCCCTCAGCCTCTCCTCATAGGGCTTGTACTCCAAACCCCTCACCACCTTCGTTGCCCTTCTCTGGACACGTTCCAGCAAGTCAACATCTTTCCTAAACTGAGGGGCCCAGAACTGGACACAGGACTCAAAGTGTGGCCTAACCAGTGCAGTGTGCAGGGGCAGAATGACCTCCCTGCTCCTGCTGGCCACACTGTTCCTGATACAGGCCAGGATGCCATTGGCCTTCATGGCCACTTGCGCACACTGCTGGCTCATGTTCAACCTACTATCAATCAGTACTGCCAGGTCCCTCACTGCCTGGCAGCTCTCCAGCCACTCCGACCCCAGCCTGTAGCACTGCATGGGGTTGCTGTGGCCAATGTGCAGAACCCGGCACTTGGATGTGTTAAATCTCATGCCATTGGACTCTGTCCATCGGTCCAAACTTTTGGTTTCTTTGATCACAGGGCAACTTTTACTGCACCCGACCTGGTGGGACCTGATGGGGTGCAGTTATCTAGAAAAGGTAAGAGAGTCCTAGCGCTTGAGTTGGCAGGGCTCATTAAGAGGGCTTTAAACTAGGTCTGAAGGGGGTGGGTGAGGAAGTCAGTCCCTCTGCAGATGAAGGAGTGGGGCACAGATTAGGGTCAATAGAGAAGTCGAGAGCCCAGCTGAAGTGCATGTACACCAATGCATGCAGCATGGGCAATAAGCAAGAGGAGCTGGAAGTCCTGGTCTACCAGGGTGACTATGATATAGTCGCCATCTCAGAAACATGGTGGGATGACACGCACGATTGGAGTGCTGCACTGGGGGGTTACAGGCTCTTCAGGAGAGACAGGCAAGGGAGAAGAGGAGGAGGGGTGGCTCTGTATATCAGGGAGTCATTCTCTGCCACACAACTTCAGGTGGAAAACGAAGGGATTGAGAGCCTGTGGGTTAAAATCAGGGGGCAGACCAACAAATTTGATATCCTGGTTGGGAGTCTGTTATAGACCACACAACCAGGATGAGGAGGCAGATGAAACATTCTATAAGCAACTGGAGGCTGTCTCAAGGTCATCAGATCTTGTCCTTGTGGGTGACTTTAACCTGCCAGATACCTGCTGGGAACTTAACTCAGCAGAGAGGAGGCAGTCCAGAAGATTCCTGGAGCGCATGGAGGACAACTTCCTGATGCAGCTGTTAAGTGAGCCTACCAGGGGTCAAGCTCTGCTTGACCTGCTGTTCACCAATAGAGAAGGGCTGGTAGGAGAAGTGACCGTGGGAGGCTTCCTGGGGTGCAGTGACCATGAGATGGTGAATTTTTCAATTTACAGGGAGATAGGGAGGAGCACCAACAGAACCTTCACCTTGGACTTCCAGAGGGCGAACTTCAGCCTGTTTAAGAAACTTATTTGCAAAGTTCCCTGGGTTATCAGCCCTCAAGAACTGAGGGGTCCAGGATGGTTGGACCTATTTTAAACAAGAGCTCTTGAAGGCACAGGAACTGGCAGTTCCCATCAGATGAAAGATGAGCCGTCGGGGAAGGCGACCGGCCTGGATGAGCAAGCAGCTGCTGGAGGAACTAAGGGAAAAAAAAGAGGCTGTATGACCTTTGGAAGGAGGGGAAGGCTTCTCCTGATATGTTTAAGGATGTTGTTAGATTATGCATTGAGAAAAATTCGAGTGGCAAAGGCCCAGTTGGAACTGAGGCTGGCCACCTCTAAGAAGGACAATAAAAAGCACTTTTACAAATATGTTAACGCTAAAAAGAAGGGCAGGAAGAACCTGCACTTCCTACTGGACCTGGAGGGGAACACAGTGACTGAAGATGAGGAAAAGGCTGAGGTCCTGAACACCTTCTTTGCCTCAATTTTTAACAGTGAGGCAGGAGGAGTTCAGGACGAGTGGCCTCCTGAGCTGGGTGATGGGGTCAGGGAGCAGTGTAATGCCCTGGATATCCATGAGGAATTAGTTTGGGACCTGCTGAGCCACTTGGACACTCACAAGTCCTTGGGGCCGGATGGGATCCATCCTAGGGTCCTGAGAGAGCTGGCAGATGAGCTGGCCAAGCTGCTCTCCATCATTTTCCACTAGTCCTGGCTCACTGGAGAGGTCCCAGATGACTGGAAACTGGCCAATGTGATGCCCATCCACAAGAAGGGTCGGATGGAGGAACTCAGAAACTATAGGCCAGTCAGCCTGACCTCAGTGCCAGGGAAAATGATGGAGCAGATTATCCTGGCGGCAATAACTGCACACCTGCAGGATGGCCAAGGGCTCAGGCCCAGCCAACATGGATTCAGGAAAGGCAGGTCCTGCCTCTCCAACCTGATCTCCTTCTATGATCAGGTGACCCACCTGGTGGATGTGGGGAGGCCTGTGGATGTGGTCTACCTGGACTTCAGCAAGGCCTTTGACGCTGTCCCCCACAGCAAACTGCTGGCTAAGCTGTCAGCTCGTGGCTTGGGCAGCAACACTCTGCACTGGGTTGGGAGCTGGCTGGAAGGTTGGGCCCAGAGAGTGGTCATGAATGGTGCCACATCCAGCTGGAGGCCAGTCACCAGTGGCATCCCCCAGGGATCAGTGCTGGGCCACATCCTCTTCAATGTCTTCATTGACGATCTGGATGAGGGGATTGAGACAGTCATCAGCAGATTTGCAGATGACACCAAGTTAGGAGCAGATGTTGGTCAGTTAGAGGCTGGAAGGGCCCTGCAGAGGGACCTTGACCAACTGAACAGATGGCCGGAGTCCAATGGGATGGCATTCAACAAGTCCAAGTGCCAGGTGCTGCACTTTGGCCACAACAACCCCATGCAGAGCTACAGGCTGGGGTCGGAGTGGCTGGAGAGCTGCCAAACAGAGAGTGACCCAGCGGTGCTGATTGACAGCCGCCTAAACATGAGCCAGCAGTGTGCCCAGGTGGCCAAGAAGGCCAATGGCTTCCTGGCCTGCATTAGGAATGGTGTGGCCAGCAGGAGCAGGGAGGTCATTGTGCCTCTGTACTCTGCAATGGTTAGGCCACACCTTGAGTCCTGTGTCCAGTTCTGGGCCCCTCAGTTTAAGAAGGACATCGAGACACTTGAATGTGTCCAGAGAAGGGCAACAAGGCTGGTGAGAGGCCTTGAGCACAAGCCCTATGAGGAGAGGCTGAGGGATCTGGGGTTGTTTAGCCTGGAGACGAGGAGGCTCAGGGGCGACCTCATTGCTCTCTACAACTACCTGAAGGGTGGTTGTAGCCAGGAAGGGGTTGGCCTCTTCTCTCTAACAACCAGCACCAGAACAAGGGGACACAGTCTCAAGTTGTGCCAGGAGAAGTTTAGGCTCGAGGTGAGGAGAAAGTTCTTCACAGAAAGAGTCATTCGCCATTGGAATGGGCTGCCCAGGGAGGTGGTGGAGTCACCATCCCTGGAGGTGTTCAAGAGGGGCCTGGATGTGGCAGTTGGTGCCATGGTCTAGTCATGGTGTCTGTGGTTACAGGTTGGACTTCATGATCTTCGAGGTCTCTTCCAGCCTTGGTCATACTGTGATACTGTGGCACAGCCTGTTCCTGAGCCTTCAAGATTTCCTTCTTGAAGTAGGTCCAGCCCTCCTGGACCCCTTTGTTTTTAAGGGCTGTTTCCCAAGGTACCGTCTCAGTTAGTTCTGTAAGTAACCTGAAGTCCACCCTCCAGAATTCCAGAGTGGAGGTTTTGTTGCTGCCCCTCTTAGCTTGACTGCATATTGAAAACTCAATTATTTAATGGTCACTGGAACCCAGACAGCCTCCAACCACCACATCTCCCACCAGCCCTTCTCTGTTTGTAAAAAGGTGGTCAAGCAAAGCCTTACCCCGGTAGGCTCACTCAACAGCTGGGATAAGAAGCTCCAAGAACCTTCTAGACTGCCTCCTCTCTGCTGCATTAAGTTCCCAGCAGATATCAGGATGGTTAAAGTCACCCATAAGAACAAGGTCTGGCAATCTTGAGACAGGCTCTAGCTGCCTATAGAATTATTCATCAGTCTCTTCCTCCATGTGGTAGGGTGAGAAAAGTTCCCCACACACACACAAAGAATCCGCAGCGGTTTCTTTGTGTGTGTGTGGGGGGGAACTTTTCTCACCCTACCACACTCCTGGTGGGGTGGTCTGTAACAGACTCCACCCAGGATGTCTGCCTTGCTGGCCTTCCCTCTAATTCTTACCCACACGCACTCAACTTGATCCTCCTTGATCTCTAGTTCCATGTTGTCTAGAGCCTCCCTGATGTAAAGGGCCACCCCTCCACCCCTTCTCCCTCTCCTGAAGAGCCTGTAGCCATCAATTACAGTGCTCCAGTCATGTGAGTCATCCCACCATGTTTCTGTGATGCCAACTACATCATAACTTTCCTGCTGTAACAAGGCTTCCAGCTTCTTGTTTGTTACCCATGATGCATGCATTAGTGTACATGCACTTCAGCTGGGCTGCTGGTTTCACCCCTGACTCCAGTTTACCACCGTCAGACTCCTGTCTGGGGGGACTGGTTTCAGCCCCTTCCCCCTTCAAACCTAGTTTAAAGCCCTGTCCATGAGACCTGCCAAGTCCTTTCATATAACCCTTTTTCCTCTCTGGGATAGGCCATTTCATGTGCTAGGATCTTTCTCCCCCTCTGGGATGGATGTATTCCATCTCTTGCTAGTGGACCTGGTGCCATAGAAAGTTCCCCAAGATCAAAAACCCTGAAATTCTGTTGGTGGCACCAGCCTCTGAGCCACTTGTTAATTACACCTGCTGTCCTGTTCCTTTCAGTATTCCTTCCTGCAACTAAGGGTATGGATGAAAAAATCACCTGTGCCCCTGACAGTTTCCCCAGAGCCTTGAAGTTTTTTTGATCGCTGTGGAAAAAGACCCAGGAGTCCTAGTTGACAACGAGATAACCATGAGCTAGCAGTGTGCTCCTGTGGCCAAGGTCAATGGTATCCTGAGAACAGGCTGTGCAGACAGATACTTAAGTCTTTATAGTCATTAAAAGCCCACCTGGATGCCATCCTGTGCAACCTGCTCTAGGTTAACCTGCTCTGGTTGGGCGAATTTGATTAGATGATCTCCAGAGGTGCCTTTCAATGTCTATCATTCTGTGACCCAGTACTGACACCAGGGGAACAGCACCAGACACAAGCCTTTAACTAGACCCAGCACTGCAGATCACAACCCCCTCTGCTCTTTCACTCAGCCAGTTCTCAATGCACCTCACTGTCCGCTCATTTAACCCACACTTCCTAAGCTTATCTATGAATGTCAAAAAGACTTGCCAAAATTGAGGCAGACAACATCCACTGCTCTCTCCTCATCTACCCATCTGATCATACTATCATGAAAGCTATCAGATTGGTCAAGTATCATTTCCCCTTTGTGGATCCACACTGACTATTCCTGACCATACTATTTTCCTCCATGTGCTTAGAAACGACCTTCAGAAATGGATGTTCTAACACCTTTCCAGGGATGCAGGTGAGGCTGACTGATCCCTAGTTTTCTGGGTCCACTTTCCTGCCCTTTTTGAAGACTGGAGTGACACTGGCTTTCCTCCAGTCCTTGGGCACTTTCTCTGATCTCTGTGACCCTTCAAAAATGATGGAACAGCTAAGCAATAACCTTAGCCAGCTCTTTCAGCACTCGTGGCTGCATCCCATTGGGGCCCATAATTCAAACAGAAATTATCTTTTTCTTTGAAAGAGCATTTCTGCTCACAGTGTGACTGCTTTTGTGCCTCCTTCTCCTTGTATGGTTGAATGCATAGTCAAGAAATGGTAACATGAAGGAGAGAAAATTACATGTATACAGTATCAAGACAAGCAGCTTCTGATACTAAATTATACTGCTGGATTAATAGACACTTCTCATGAATACACATTTCTAAGTTCCTTCAGACCAGTTTATGACATAGCTTTTTGTTTGACTGGGATTAAATTAACAAGGCAGAAATTATAAAAATATTGTTATCTTTATTTTCCCCAAACCCCTGCCCCAGAATTATGTACAAGCTGGTTACATTTTTATTTACAGGTTCTATTCGGTCACAAATTCCACACGGATGCTTAAGGGCAACTTCAGTACAATTTAGAGAATACAGAAAATTAAAAAGGCTAAGCCGCAAAATTGCTTCACCCCACTTATAAAATCAGAGGTAAGCCAGGACCCTAGGGGAAGCTGATGAGTGGGATTTTACTCATGAGGACAGAGTAGGAACTTGGAGGTGGTCCCTGGCTCTCTCCTTGGTGGCAGCTTCCAGAACTGCAAGCTTTGTCATCCAATTTGTGAATGACGCTGCACAGATCCAAAGGAAAAAGGACCTGCCAAAGTTGAAGCATCCTTAGACATGGCTCCCACAAGACAAATCTCGTGGAGCAGCGCTGTCTGAGCAGCGCAAGAGAAGCCGCGCTGTCCGCATGTTTCCAGCCAACAGCCGCAGTTTACTGCAGGCAGGGTCACCCCAGCACGGGGCAGGGAGCAGGACCCCAGGGTAGGCAGATCCAGGGACAAGCCAGATCTGGGTGCTGCAGGCTAATGTTCCCGTGAATCTAATGAGTCCCAGCACAAATCCCAGGAAACCGAATCCAGAGCGAGTCTGAGACTGCTTTCTGGTCACTCTACTTAAGATTTCACTCGACACCGTGTCCAGTGCCAATACATACTGGCGCGAGGCACCCAGCCAATCACAACTCCAGATCTCAGCACAGGTGAATACACTGAGAATACACAAAGGACTTCAGCTCCTGGCTGGAAGAAAGGTGCCTTTTTACCTTTCTCTGCTCAAGCCCCAGGAGGAGAGGAAAGGAATTTCACGCCTTTGTCTTCCCGCTGGAGGTGCAGGAAGTGGGGTTTGGAGCACCCTGCAACACTCTGCGAATCAAAAAGCCAGTAACAGTTCCAAAAACTGGTAACGTCTAAGCATATACCATATTAGGAATTATGGAAGTGCTATTTTGGTTATAAACCCTTAGTACATTATTAAAAAATAAAGCATTAACAAAGTTAGTTTAATAGTAACAAGAGAAATTTATTGTTGGTTTTTGAACACATAGGTTTCAGCAGCCTCTTCCACACAACATGGAAGGACAAATTTCTTTCATAATCTTTTTAAAGGGAAATTGGAGATTTGAAAACAAAACACCTTGTTTCTGCTTATTTAGAAACCTTGCAAAAATTCTTGTAATTGTGCAACTATTTCTGTATCCACAGTTTCCATAAGTGCCTGAAAACCTTGTTCTCCCAGTAATTCTTGTTGAGCCTTTAGCTTTTCATAGACGAACTGCTGCAATGACACAGTGTGTACAGGGTCCTTCAGTGCAAGCTGTGGAAAAGAGCAAAAATATGTAATAATGCACTAAAAATAACCTATGACTTATTGATCTCCTTATATTATAAATGTAGCTCAAAAAAACCCTCCGAAAACCAAACAACCCAAAACATTCTGCTTTTCTTTGTACTTGTTTTCAATTTCTTTACAGGAAACATTCCTGTAAAATTCCTGTAAAGATCAAATTTATTATTAGCAAAAGCAAATACCAGTTTAAAAACTTCTGAGAGAGTTTCAAATCATGGACCAAATCTGCTGTAAGACTTCATCTTTTTGTAAGATAAAACAATTTCAAAGCTGCTTTGTTAGCTACTGTTGAAGGAGCTTCCCAGTAACTCCTACAATACACATCAGATTATTACCATGATAAACACTTTAGAGATGACATGAACTATGCTCAGTTATGTTTCATTACTAAGGAAATAGAACACTGGAAAAATTGAACTTGTTTGGATTATTTGACAAATGACAGCTAAAACAAACTGTCCACATGCATAAAACCCAGACACACCTCCTCAGAAGCAGTACCTAACACAACCTCATCAGCCCATCTGGATTATGCAAGTTTCTTTCAGGCTGGGAAGGACAGAGAATTTGCCACTATTTTCCACATGCTAACTGCTTCTTAGTGAAAGCAAAAAGGTAAATGAAGGGGCTACATTAACAGAGGACCTGTTCTTAATTTCTATACCAGAAAATGAGTGTAGGCAGGCTTAGGACATGGCTAGTCATGCAGCATTAGTGCCTCAGTCCACCAGGCTGGATGAAAAAGGTTAGGAGGTGGAGACTCCTAGAGCTAACCACATCATGAAGAAGTAACATGTTGAAATAAATGAGTAATTACTGCAGATCAGTGACCTGTTCATCTTAGTATCAAAACACTACCATGCTGCAAGGTCAGAAACAAAATATAATGCTAGATATCAAAGCCCACTGAAACAGAAACCTTCTGAGCTCAAAATACCCTGATATACTGCTGTTCCCACAGAAATAATGCATATTAATTAAACTTGCACAATTTAATTTCCATAGAGTGGAAGACATTAAACCTTATGATTACTCGTTAAACAATATTATACCTGAAACAGGGGGGAATACTGGCTGAAACAACCACATAAATGTAAGATATAGAGTAAAGCATCCCAAACCATTGGAATTACCACAAAACAGAAGTTAACCTTATTTCTTATGAAAAACTGCAGCGAAGGAGCTGACTGCTTTTTAGCCTCTTCCATCAGTGGTCACTTCACCTTTCCTATTGTAAATCTCTTGATCACTCTTTCAGTGTTTCTAATACTGGCTTTTTAGCCTTTGATCCTTCACCATTTTCTACTATCCAGCTATTCTATATTTCAAATATAAGATACAGTCTTTTTATTATTTATTCAAAACATTACAGTCTTCTATAAAGAAGAGTAATTGCAATAATAGTGTAGTATTGTAGTATAGTAGTGTAGTAGTGTAGTGTAGTAGTGTAGTATTGTAGTATAGTAATCATCTCAGAAAACATAATTGGGTGTCTAGATTATAAACTGATTTTTCTACAAAATATCTAAGTGACAGATACTCTAATCAAGATTTGCCATGGCTAGTGATATCCTTTGGTAGCAGGGTCAGCATAAACTACAGGGTATAAAAATTACTGTCTTGCCAAGCAAAGTATTTACTAGTTTCTGAACAATTTGCATTTGTTAACCAACAATTGTAATTTGGGACACAACACATTTCCAATCAGTTTCAGTAAGTTAAATAGCTCTGAACAGTCATGCATAAAATTACTGTAGGGAATTCTGCACAGAAAAACAGGTATTAAAAACATCACAGGCAACTGTTCTTATCATTGTGACCTTGACACAGCAGCAAGCAGACCAATGGCATGCATTATAAAGTTACCTTGGGGAGCACAGCCAAGAAACCAGTTTGCTAGCATCCTTTTAACCCACAAATTAATTACTCTAAATTAGTCTACATACTTAGTTAACTGTATGACTTATATGACCCTGCCCTAAAGCCCTGTTTAAGCTACAGTGCTCAGAATTAGATGGGAACTCAGAATAATTTCCCTTGAAATATCAACTTCAGGTAACTTTTATGTCTGCTCTACCAAGACATATTTATCTAATTAGCAATTACATATTTAAAAGTTTATTGTTAAATAAAATGGTAATTTAGGAGATAAAGACAAGCTTAAGTCAACAGTAAACAACCTTTGTGTTTCTCATGTCATCATTCACTAGTAAGCTTTGAGTTCAAATTTCTCCCCTGATTTTAAGAAGCTACTAGAATATAAGACTGTGTGTTACGATGTTCTAGCAGCCCCATGATGGTTTTCAAACTTCAGACAAAAGCACTGTATTGTTCTGAAAATAATGGGTTTGAACTGTTGCTTATTTCCTTGGGACTTCAAGACTGAGCTATCTCTAGCATCTAACATATAACAATAAGATGCTAGAGATTCTAACATCTTACAATAATTATGAGATGCTCTCTGGCATCTCTTATAGGTGCTAACCCTCTAGCACCTACCGCATGGCAGGTGACAGTGGGTGTGTTAGTGATGGGAAAACTCTGTAAATGTAACTGATGGAGAGAGGCTCCATTGTAACTATCTTTCATCTGTGGATGCAAAAGCTGGACAAGGCTTTATTCTTGTGATTATATGCAATGTAGTAACTGAAGGTGAAAGTGAAGTGAGTAGAAGAAGCAAGTAGCAAAATGTTTCTCCACCTGCGTTGTGAAGCTGGGCTATGTGCCACTAGACCTTGGAGGGTGGGGAGAAAGTCATTGTGCAAGTGATGAATTGATTGTGTAAGTGATGAAGAGGGGGAAGGATGAAGTTATGACCCTCAGGGGTCTGAGACAACCACTTTTTCTGTTACAATACAAGTGCAGTCATGCTTTTGCATGACATCATTACGGGCATGCTCTGTCTGCCTCCTGGCACTTACTGGCCCTACATGGCAGCATGCATCTCGGTATATAGCCAACCCAGAGCTATGGAACTGTGCTGCAAACCTTCAACCACTGCCATTGTCACAGGGGTGTGGCCTGCTAATAGTTGATGCATAGTTGATGTATAGTTGAATAGTTGATGTATAAGTAGTATGCTTTGGCTCTGCTAAGTGATAGGTAGCAGAGTTACCAGCATAGACTACCAGATGCACTGCAACTTTGATACTTAACTACATTTTTAACAAGCATTGTAATTCTGTATTTTCTTCTTAAAAGAACTCCAGTGAAGCTAGTCAACTTTGTATGCAGCTAGGAAAGTAACCAAAATGCTTCTGCTGCATATTTAATTATGTATGTTCTAGCAGGACCAGGGAGAAATTGCATAAAGCAGCAGGGTTGGCTTTGGCTGGATGTCAGGGGCACACCAAAAGCATTCCACCACTCACAGAATCGTAGAATCAATAAGGTTGGAAAAGACCTCAGAGGTCATCTAGTCCATCTAGTCCAACTTATTACCTAACACCTCATGATTAACTAAACCATGGCTTCAAGTGCCATGTCCAATCCTTTTTGAACACCTCCAGTGATGGTGACTCCACCACCTCCATGGGCAGCACATTCCACTGTTCAATTACTCTTTCTGTGAAGAACTTTCTCTTCACCTCGAGCCTAAACTTCCCCTGGTGCAGCCTGAGACTGGGTCCTCTTGTTCTGGTGCTGATTGCCTGGGAGAAGAGACCAACCCAACCCCCACCTGTCCACAACCTCCTTTCAGGTAGTTGTAGAGAGCAATAAGGTCTCCTCTGAGGCTCCTCTTCCCCAGGCTAAACAAACCCAGCTTCCTCAGCCTCTCCTCATAGGGCTTACGCTCCAGACCTCTCACCAGCTTTGTGGCTCTTCTCTGGAAACATTCAAGAGTTTCAAAATCCTTCTTAAATTGAAGGGCCCAGAACTGGACACAGTACTCAAGGTGTGACCTAATAAGTGCTGAGTACAGGGGCACAATGACTTCCCTGCTTCTCCTGGCCACACTATTCCTGATACAGGCCAGGATGCCATTGGCCTTCTTGGCCCCCTGGTCTCACCACTGGGCTGATGTTCAGCCTACTATCAACCAGTACCCCCAGGTCCCTTTCTGCCTGGCTGCTCTCCAGCCACTCTGACCCCAGCATGTAGCACTGCTTGGGGCTGTGGTGGCCAATATGCCCTTGGACTCTGCCCATCTGTCCAGCCTGTCAAGGTCCCTATGCAGAGCTCTCCTACCCTCCAACAGACCAACACCTGCTCCCAACTTGGTGTCGTCTGCAAAGTTACTACTGGTCAACACAATGCCCTCAACGATAAAGATATTGAACAGGATTGGGCCCAGCACTGATCCCTGGGGGACACCACTAGTGACTGGGTAACAGCTGGATGTGGCGCCATTCACCACCACTCTCTGGGCTCGGCCCTCCAGCCACATTTATAAAAATGCTTTTTATTGTGTTTCACAGCAGTGGCCAGCTTGAGTTCTAGATGATTTTTCTCCTTCATGGTCTAACAACATCCTAAAACATATAATGAGTTGCCTCCCCCTTTCCAACGGTGAACCTCAGGTATTTAGAACCTCAGCCTTTTCCTCATCTTCAGTCACTGTGTTCCCCTCCAGGTCCAATATAGAGTGGAGGTTCTTCTAGTCCCTTCTTTTAGCGTTAACATATTTGTAAAAGTGCTTTTTATTGTCCTTCTTAGAGGTGGCCAGCCTCAGTTCCAACTGGGCCTTTGCCGCTCGAATTTTTCTCAATGCATAATCTAACAACATCCTTAAACATACCTCGAGATGCTTTCCCCTCCTTCCAAAGGTCATACAGCCTCTTTTTTTCCGTTAGTTCCTCCAGGAGCTGCTTGCTCATCCAGGCCGGTCGCCTTCCCTGCCGGCTCATCTTTCATCAGATGGGAACTGCCAGTTCCTGTGCCTTCAAGAGCTCCTGTTTGAAATAGGTCCAACCATCCTGGACCCCTCAGTTCTTGAGGGCTGATAACCCAGGGAACTTTGCAAATAAGTTTCTTAAACAGGCTGAAGTTTGCCCTCTGGAAGTCCAAGGTGAGGGTTCTGTTGGTGCTCCTCCCTATCTCCCTGCATGTTGAAATCTTCACTATCTCATGGTCGCTGCACCCAAGGCAGTCTCCCACGGTCACATCTCCTACCAGCCCTTCTCTATTGGTGAACAGCAGGTCAAGCAGAGCTTGACCCCTGGTAGGCTCACTTAACAGCTGCATCAGGAAGCTGTCCTTCATGTGCTCCAGGAATCTTCTGGACTGCCTCCTCTCTGCTGAGTTAAGTTCCCAGCAGGTATCTGGCAGGTTAAAGTCACCCACAAGGACAAGATCTGATGATCTTGAGACAGCCTCCAATTGCTTATAGAATATTTCATCAACCTCTTCATCCTGGTTGGGTGGTCTATGACAGACTCCAACCAGGATGTCAGATTTGTTAGGCCTCCCTCTGATTTTAACCCACAGGCTCTTCAATCCCTTCATCTTCCACCTCAAGTTCTGTGGCAGAGAGTGACTCCTTAATATACAGAGCCACCCCTCCTCCTCTTCTCCCTTGCCTGTCTCTCCTGAAGAGCCTGTAACCCTCCAGTGCAGCACTCCAATCGTGCGTGTCATCCCACCATGTTTCTGAGATGGCGACTCTATCATAGTCACCCTGGTGGACCAGGACTTCCAGCTCCTCTTGCTTATTGCCCATGCTGCGTGCATTGGTGTACATGCACTTAGAATAGAATAAACCAGGTTGGAAAAGACCTTCAAGATCATCACGTCCAACCTATCAACCAATCCAACCCACCTAAACAACTAAACCATGACACCAAGCACCCCATCAAGACTCCTCCTGAACACCTCCAATGATGGTGACTCCACCACCTCCCTGGGCAGCCGATTCCAATGGGCAATCACTCTCTCTGTATAGAACTTATTCCTAACATCCAGCCTAAACCTCCCCTGGTACAGCCTGAGACTGTGTCCTCTTGTTCTGGTGCTAGCTGCATGGGAGAAGAGACCATCGCCACCTGTCTACAACCTCCCTTCAGGTAGTTGTAGAGAGCAATAAGGTCACCCCTCAGTCTCCTCTTCTCCAGGCTAAGCAACCCCAGCTCCCTCAGCCTATCCTCATAGGGCTTGTGTTCCAAACCCCTCACCAGCCTTGTTGCCCTTCTCTCGAGACATTCCAGCAAGTCAACATCCTTCCTAAACTGAGGGGCCCAGAACTGGACACAGGACTCAAGCTGTGGCCTAACCAGCGATGAGTACGGGGGCAGAATGACCTCCTTGCTCCTGCTGGCCACACTGTTCCTGATGCAGACCAGGATGCCATTGGCCTTCTTGGCTGCCTGGGCACACTGCAGGCTCATGTTCAGCCTGCCATCGACCAGAACCCCCAAGTCCCTCTCTGCCTGGCCGCTCTCCAGCCACTCTGACCCCAGCCTGTAGCACTGCATGGGGTTGTTGTGGCCCATGTGCAGAACCTGGCACTTGGATGTGTAAAATCTCATGCCGTTGGATTCTGACCATCTGTCCAGGTCCCTCTGCAAAGCCTCTCTACCCTCCAGCAGATCAACTCCTGACCCCAGCCTGGTGTCGTCCACAAATTTACTAATGATGGACTCAATGCCCTCATCCAGATCATCACCAAAGATGTTAAAGAGCATGGGGCCCAGCACTGATACTTGGGGCACATGACTACTGACTCGCCGCCAGTTGGATGTGGCATCACATGCAATAAACAGGCAGTAGGCCTTTGAGTCTCTTTGGAGATACTGAATTCCTCACCCACCCCCTTCAGACCTAGTTTAAAGCCCTCCTAATGAGCCCTGCCAACTCCAGTGCTAATATTCTCTTGCCCTTTCTAGATAATTGCACCCCATCAGGATCCAGCAGGCTGGGTGCAGTAAAAGTTTCCCCATGCTCAAAGAATCCATATTTTCATTGCTGGCACCATCCCCTGAGCCAGTTGTTGATGGCATGGATTCACCTGTTCCTCTCAGTATACACCCCTGCCACTGAGGGAACTGAGCAGAACACCACTTGAGCTCTTGTCCCATCAATCAATTGTCCAAGGGCCTTGAATTCTTTGTTCATCACCCTGGTGCCCTTCTTGTCAATTTCATCACTTCCTGCTTGTATTACCAGCAATTGGTGATAGTCAGAGGGCTTGATTAGCTTTGGGCGTCTCCTTGTGATGTCCCTTATCCGGGCCCTGGGTAGGGAGCAGACCTCCCTGTGGGATGGGTTGGGATGACTTATGGGTCCCTCAGTCCCCCTCAGGTAGAGTCCCCAACAGCTATAACCCTTCTTCTTGGAGGTGTGTAGCTTCTCTGCTTCCTGGACTGCCCTGGAAATTGAGTGGAGTACTTTTACCACATTCCAAACACCATTTTCTTTTCCTTGTAGGAAGTGAAGGAAAATAATAAAGGTCTGTCTGGGCTTTTTGATCTCTCCTGGTATATTGCACAGTAAGATGTATGTTCAGAGAATCCCCATTCTGCCCTTACAGCATCTTGTGGGTGTAGTGGACCTAGCCTTTGATAAGCCCTAAGCTCATCCTTCAAGACTCTCATTAAGACTCTGGATATCATGGAGTCCAATTCCATGCTCTGTGTTTCCTGAGCAAATCATACAAGAGACAAGCAATGACTGAAAAATCCAGAAATATGCTTTTTCCAACATCCCAGTGTTGCTGTAATTCTTACCGGTTGGTATTTGCCCCTTTTCAATAGCTGACAGCATATCATCAAGACATCATACTGCAACTGCACCAGCCATCCACCAGGTTTCAAGAAATTTAATGTCTTGTCTTGGACCTTGACATTTGGAAGGTGTCAAATTGATTATGTTGGCCCTTTGAAGCCCTCTCCTGGGAAAAGGTATATTCTGGGAGCAGTACAAGTGATTTCAAGATTAATCATGGCCACAGCTACCAGTACTGCCACAGGAGCTCAAACAATTGAAGCTCTGACGGCATGGTTCAGCATCCTACCTTTGCCTGAGTGTATCCAAAGTGACAATGGATCACATTTCACAGTGACCACAGTACAAGACTGGGCACAAGAAGGAATTAAATGGGTGTCCCACACCCTGCATTATCCTCAGGCTACTGGTACAGCTGAACAGACCTATGGTCTGATTAAAAGATGTGCTGAGGTATTAAGACAGAGCTGGGACACAAAGTTGGCACAAGCAGCTTTTACTGTCAGCAATCAATGGGCAATATATGGAAGGCCCAAAATTCAAGCATTTTGTCCCATGTGTTATGAATATACTGGTGATTCTGTGATTTGTGTTAAAGGGTGATTGGGGAGCTTGCAGGAGCCTCTTTTGAGGACAAAGGGAGAGCTGCATATTTTACAGACTTAAACAGAGACAGTGTGTTTGGCTAACTGGAGACACCAAGGCTGAGGAGAAGCTGCATTAAGATAAACACTCAGTTCTACTCAGAACTGGGGATTTGTTTTCTTTAGATAAGAAGCCTGGACGACTGAGCATGCGTGAAAGTGGACAACTTTGAGGATGACTCATTTACTTCATCTTTGAACCCTCGGGAGGACCCTTACCATGCAGAGTGTGCATGAGCAGGGATCTGCCCACCTATTCTGAGACTCATTATCATATGCCTGCCTTCTATTTAGCATAAGTTTGTTTATGTAGATGATGTAACTATATAAGATGAAGAAAGCTATTGTGAAGTGCTGTGGAGGTGAAGTTTGTTACCCTCACATGCCCAACCGGTTGCTTTGCTTGCTTTTATTGCCTTTTTATGGACTTTTATTGCCAATAAATCTGTGACCAGAAACTTTTACCTGGTGTCATCTATTAGCACCATGGAACCAGTAATGGGTACTGGTCACATACCAGATGGACTAAGAGGTAAATCACTACCACAGATACAGATGGGCCAACCTGTACTACTGAAGTTATCATCCATCGGCACTGTGCCCACAATGTTGGCAAAACCCATAGGCTTACATACCTGGGAAGCTATGGATGGGAATGGGAAAACCCACTGTATTATTGTTTGGTGGATAGTCCTTGATTTCTACCTGTGGAGCCAGGTTTTCTCCATCATGGCCAGCTCTTTACAGGACAGAGGAGACCACCTGGAAGCTTCAATGGCAGCAACACAGCCAGAACCTAGGACAATGAAGACTCACTCTGAAGAGCGATGTACGTGCATCACAGGATGGAGATTGAGGGATTGAGGAGAATGCCATTCGTCGTCCCAAGCCCTCAAGCAATCTCCCCTGGTTTATGAGAAGTCCCAAAAAATGGTTTACAATTATTCTGTTCGGTGTTTGGAGGAAAATACACGGCCTTGAAAATTTGAGTCTCCAGCTTGCTATACACTGAGCATCCAACACCAGCTTCCAGAGGGGAACACAATATCAACTGTTTGCTCGGTCTGTAAACACTGGGTCAGGGACCATACTTTTGAATGTAAGTATGTATGCTTACAGGGAGATTTTTTCAATTGAACTGCTCCTAATTCTGGTAAAACACACTTATTTTCCACTAAATTATAAAACCAAACAAACAAAATACCACCTAGAGAATTCCAACAGCTTCTTTCTCAAAACAGCCATCGAGAGGAAACAAGTTTGGTGAAGAAGTACACATTACTGAAAGGTGCTTCACACTGCTCAAGAAAATTCTGATTTGACTAGTTTTTGAATTTAGTCACTGTGTAAACTGATTTTTAAACTGGAGATGAGCCCCTACCTTGGGGCTGAAACAAAGAAAAGTAATCTTCCCTCTCAACTGGCTGTAAATAGCAGTTTGAATGAGAAAAGCAGTACAGAAGTTTTACACATTCCCCACCACTCCAAACTCTGCTTCCCGTCATCAATTGCATTCTGTGGAATTATCAGTTGTTTGAAACAGTATTTGTTAGGTGGATCTCTTTCTATAACATCTTTAGACAACACTACATTAAAAATATATAAATCACAGTTTCCAATAAACAATTATATATTATTTTGTATTAAAACAATGATCTAATCTCTACAAGCCAATGGAATGGCATTAGAATGCAAGAAGAGCTAATACAACTGACAAGTGTGCAGCTGTGAATATATGTTTTAAAGTTTAAGTATGGATACGTTGATACTAAAGAGGAAACAAAAATGCTGGATATTTACCATGATGGTTAGTATCTCATTACTGTGATGCTCTGGGAAAGACTGGAAAAAATTGTTTGAGGGAATGTATTCTTTACTTTTAATACTTTAAATATCTTTACTCTTAGTATGACATAAAACCTGATCTGAAATATATCTGGAATAATTCACTAAAGACGACAATGAGAAGAGTGAAAGAGACAGCTATTCTTACAAAAGAGGATTAAAAGGAGAAAAACAGACTATTTTCATAATGCTTCGAATCTAGAAAACAAAGCAATTATGGAAATAATTATGCCTAGTTTATGAGGTCTGAAATGCAAATGAAGCTTCAATGGGTTACACACAGCAATTTATTCCGTCTAAAACTTACAAGGAGACAAAAGCCAAGGAGGCGTTTAAACTGAACGGTAAAGAAGAATCAAGAAACAAACCACAAGCAATTTGTTAGATGAACAAAAAAGGGAAGTGACATGCCAGGGAAGATAGATTTCCCACGTAAATCAAAACCTGCACTCTCACGTCTTCATCAGTTTTGGCTTCTCCTTATCAAAGCACAGGGATTTCTTTTTATTCAAAGGGCCACTGACTGTTTATCGCACGTGATGCCAGAAGAATTCCCTCATTGTGACTGTGTTCATCAACACTAGACTGGTGCATTGTATTTAGGAGGGAAGAATGATACAGGTCATACACCAATGAAAACTGAAAAGATTGGAAGGGACCTCAAAAGGATCATCCAGTTCAAACCCCCTGGCATGAGCAGGGACTCCTCACACTAAATCAGGTTGCTCAGAGCCATATCCAGCCTAGCCTTACAAACCTCCATGGATGGGGCTTCCACCATCTCCCAGGGCAACCTGTTCCAGTGTCTTACCACCCTCATGATGAAGAACTTCTTCCTAACATCCAATCTGAATATACTCATTTAGATTTTTGTTCCATTCCCCCAATGCACCCTACTTTTCATTTTGCCTGATGTGTCCACATTGAATAGCCTTAAATAGCAAGTTTAACAAGTCTAAGTTTCTAAATATGTATCCAAACTTTTAATGTCAACCTGTAAATAAATATTAAAATAATTTCTCTAAGAAAGTTAATATAATTTTAGCTAACTGAAGAGAAATAAAACTTGAGTATAGTCAAAGACAACTAAGAACATGAAAAGACTGTATATTCAAACTTACGTTGTTTATTAAATCTGATTAACAAACCAAACATCTCTCTCTATTAATACACAGATACATACCTATCTTTATTGATAGGGATTGGTATATTTTTATCAATATATATATCTATATATATATATATGTGAAAAGATTATTTAAACCTGCTAGAAGTACGCATTATCATTCTGCAATAGACACCTAGAATTTAATTTAAACCAGCACAAACACATGGTGCCTAATCCAGGTATTTTTATCTACATCAGCATGCCTTAATAAGAGTTCTTACAGTAGAAAAAGGTTCTGGGCAAGCACATGGATCAATAATCATTCAGGCAACACAATCACAATAATCCAATATAATAAGGATCATTTAAAATTCTTTAACCTTTAGTTCCCTGCATTTTTCAATAAACCCTTTTACACAGCACCAGTATTATAAAGTCCAGATTTTGAAAACAGATGATGTTTATTTTGCCAACATTTTTCAAGACTCATAAGGAAAGCAGAAGTGTTGAGGCTGCAAATTTTTGCAAAGCATTTTCGTTTTTGATTCAAGAGATGAATTTTCCAAGAACATCAGAGGAACCAAATCCAAAGCAAGAAATTTAATCTGAGACAAGTTAAACTCATAATCAGTTTTGTAATTGATCTAAAACTTACCATTTTCTTCCTTTTGTCTTGTTCTGTGGGAGGTTCCTCATCTTCTGTAGCTTTGGACTCTTCAAAATGAATACTCATCAACATACAGCTAAGAATGGGAGCAAAAGTAGTTTTAACATACATTATCATTAAAAATCATTTTAAAGCACTTTTAAAAACACGGGAATGACACAAAGGGAATTTGATGAAAATTAGGAAATCTGTTAGTCAGCAATTTCTTTTCTGAGGACAATCAATCTAAAGAAGCCTGAATGCATGTCCTGTGTTACCTACATCCATGTAACAATCTGTTATCCTCCAAATTTTAGCTCAGGTTGTGGCTTAAAAATGCATTTCTGCATATAGAAAACAGACTATATGGATTTAAAGACAGAAAACTCTACTGTGCCTAACCAGAATCTCTCAGTCTTTTCAAGGAAATGCCATACAGGTGCTCTGTAGCCTATGAACATGAAAATCAAAATGGCACGTATACAAAACTAGCAAAGATTTCTCATTGAATTTGTATTTTCTTGTAAGATCTTTAAAAAGAGAAAACTAATATGCTCACGTTATTGGTTCTAGATGATAAAGACTGCAAGACTCTGAACAATAATGTTTTAAGTTGACAGAAATGGCTTCTGTAGCCATTTATTTTAAAAGTATTTTCCAGGAAAGTAAAGCAAAGATTTTAAACTTATTTTTTCAGCCTGCTCCATCCTTCACTGGTAGGTACAAGTACGTAAATCTAGCATTCGTACTTTATCTACTACATTGTAAGTGTAAAATCAGAAAATATGAAGAAATAAAAAATTTTTTAAATTAAGAATTTAAATGCTGGGAGTAAGTTCTGTCTCTTCAAACAGTTCAAATGGACTTTACAGGGACCTTGGTGAAAGCTCTCCTATAGCAAACACACTTTCCACTCACTGTACTTTCTCTGCTTTAAAAGAACAGAATAGAATAAACCAGGTTGGAAGAGACCTTCAAGATCATCGCGTCCAACCTATCATCCAACACCACCTAATCAACTAAACCATGCAACCAAGCACCCTATCAAGTCTCCTCCTAAACACCTCCAATGATGGCAACTCCACCACCTCCCTGGGCAGCACATTCCAATGGGCAATCATTCTCTTTGTGTAGAATTTCTTCCTAACATCCAGTCTGAAGCTGCCCTGGCGCAGCTTGAGACTGTGTCCTCTTGTTCTGGTGCTGGCTGCCTTGGAGAAGAGACCAGTCCCCACCTGGCTACAACCTCCCTTCAGGTAGCTGTAGAGAGCAATGAAGTCTCCCCTGAGCCTCCTCTTCTCCAGGCTAATCAACCCCAGCTCCCTCATTCTCTCCTCATAGGACTTGTGTTCCAAACCCCTCAACCAACTTTGCTGTCCTCTTGTTCTACAAGCCTTCAAGCTTAAAATAAGAAATAAACAAGGACAACATTTTATTTATTTCTCTTGAAGGCTGGTAAAGCAACAGGTTTAGAAATAGAAGAGACTCTGAAACATTGTCCCTAATTGTAAATAGAACACAGTGCCAAAGAACACACACAGACTTTGGAGTTACATCTTCCTTACTGAGAAGGAGGACAAAACCCAAAAACTATTTCTGCAAGCGACTCTTGGGCAAACTTCAGGCTTAGTATGTGTGGACCATGCTCAGTCCACACTTGTGTGCATACCATGTGTATTAAGTGGAGGAAAACTTAATAGATTGCATGAAGACTGTTCTGTGCCAGCTGGCTTCAGTGCCAGGAAATATCCCCTAAAACAATTAATTGATTAGTTCAGATACAGCCTGTTCCAACGCCAGGTATTTACCGCAAAATTAGAAAATGTTTGATTCTTAGCATCTGTGAATACTGTTATTAGAATATAATGTCTAATGGGACATCTTACAGAGAATGTGTCTTACAACTCTCCATCACTCTAAAACTATGCAAATGTTACAGAAGGGGGGAAAAAAATGGGGGAGGGGGTGCAAACTGTCCTAAAAATTCCTTATTATTCAGCACTATTTTCACTCTTCCAGCTTTGATAAAATACCACCAGCAATTGGGGAGTCAGCAGCAGATGAGTGAGAGTGGTTCTGGGGGGCAGGGCACTTTGAGCAAACCTGGACACCATCTTTCTGACAACAGTGAACTCTTGCTCCTGGCCCTAGAAAATGCCTTCTGAGGTATGCTCTGTAGCAGCAGCTGTGCTAACTGGAACAACCAAAGGGGAGGAACTAATCTGGTGGGGTATGTTTTCAAGTTCTGTAGGCCATGAATTATTGTGTACTGTGGTGGTTTGGGCTGGGTGCCCTCTGCTACGTGGTGTACTTCCTGTGTCCAGAAGTCCAGCCCAGAGGGTGGACACAGGAAACCAGGTATCTCCCACCATAATCCCCTGCACCGCTATAAAATCCAGCGCAGGGTCTAGCACTTCCTCTTTCTTCCCCTCGCCGGCACTTGGTAACTGCGGGAGACATCTCCTGGCCTTGGGCCTAGCCAGGCCCAAGGCCAGGGGGTGGGTGGTCTCAGGCCTGGCCAGTCAAGACTAGCCTAGTGGGGTGGAGGGGGGGGGGTGGGGGGGAAGAATGAGCGCCGGGGGTCTTGAGCCCACCTTCAAGTGGGGATGAGATATTTCTGGGTCTGTTTTGGGGTTTCTTTTGTCACTGCTTCTGGTTCTCTGTACACATTCACTCTTTTCTATTTAAACTTTTCATCGCTTTTGCAATCCGTTTGTCAGAGTCATTATTTCTGCCCATGGTGGGGAGGGGGTCTGCTTCAACCCACTACATTTTTGGCATGCCAATGTGGGGCTAGTTGCTGTGGCGAACTGCAGATTGGATTGCAAAAGATGGACAGTTTAAATTTAGTTCTGGGCGTCAGTCTGGGTTTGGGAAGGTGGGGTTCAAGTTTTGTTGCCGGGATGATTGTGTGAGTTCTTGTGGATTGCAGGGGGACACCTGGTATGTGGCCAATGGCACGGAGCCCCTCCTGCCATTCTAAACAGGGGTGGTTCTTGACCATCGGCACTGGGGTACCGCTTAAGAACACGGGACCTGCCCTTCCTCCACCTTTTGCTCTCTGCGGGCAGCACAAGCGGCAGGGAGTGAAGTGGGGGAGGGGCAGCGGCAAGCAGATCAAAGTCAGGTCCATTCTCGCTGCGAGTATAGAGCCAGCTGTGGTGAGTGGGCAAGCCAGCTCCCGAAACTCAAGAGGGCGAATGGGGACCCCAGTTGGAAAGCTGTTTTCAAAGGCTCTGAGAACACGTTTATGGCTTTCGCTGGAGAAGCTGTTTGAATGCCCGAGGGGTGGAGGTGATTTTGATCCTGTACTGCAGCGGTAGAGGTGGCTGGAGCCCTGCTGTATACTGAGTGGCGGCGGCAGTGGACCCCGGCCATGCACTCAGGCTGCGGTGGGGCCGTCTCTAATCTCCTCTCCGATTTTTTTCAGACGAGCTCCAAAAATGGTGCCAAGCACCTGGCTCCGCCTCCCTTCTTCTCAGTGGGTTGTGGTGCAGCCCCTCCCTCTTCCAGGGGAGGGTTGTGTAGCTGGATGCTGTCGTGCCATGATATGCGAACGCCCAGTGAGGGGGGCGAAGTACCCTGACATGCATCTGTGTAGCCTCGGACCGCGGTTGGAGGCGGTCGGTTGTGGCTCCCGGGTTGGATGGAAAAAAGCAGTCGTGGAGCCGGATTGTTCCGACTGGCTTGCCCCAGGGGTGGAGAATATGCCGCTGAACTTAATATAGGTGAGAATAAAATCTTGGATGAGAAGTTGTGAGGCTTTTCCAGGTGACCAGGATGTCCAACGAATCCATGAAGAACCTGCACCGCAGAGAAGTGAACTCTGCATCGCTGGGAGGTTCCACTGGATGAAAGAAGAACTAGACTGAACTGACACTTGAGCCTGAATAAGAGACTGTTTGGGTGGACACCCAGATGAAGATACGGACCTTACCAGACATGTCATCAGAAGATTTCTAATTTGACGATATGTTTGGGTGCAGGGATTATGATATAAGGGGTGGCATGTGGTGGTTTGGGCTGGTGCCCTCTGCTATGTGGTGTACTTCCTGTGTCCAGAAGTCCAGCCCAGAGGGTGGATGCAGGAAACCAGGTATCTCCTACCATAATCCCCTGCACCGCTATAAAATCCAGTGCAGGGTCTAGCACTTCCTCTTTCTTCCCCTCACCGGCACCCGGTAACTGGGGGAGACATCTCACAGCCTTGGGTCTGGCTAGGCCCAAGGGCAGGGGGATGGGCGGTCTCAGGCCTGGCCAGCTGAGACTAGCCTAGCAGTGTGTGTGGGGGGAAGAACTAGCCCTGGGGGTCTTGGGTGCACCCTCAAGTGGGGATGGGATGTTTCTGGGTCTGTTCTGGGGTTTCTTTCGTCACTGCTTCTGGTTCTCTGTACACATTCACTCTTTTCTATTTAAACTTTTCATCACTTTTGCAATCTGTTTGTCAGAGTCATTATTTCTGCCCGTGGTGGGGGAGGGGGCTGCCTCAACCCACTACATGCACTCAATAAGGCTGATGCATTTAGGAAAAGATCTTGGTTAAACTAGTAGCCTGGAGAGGAGGAGACTGAGGGGTGACCTTATTGCTCTCTACAACTACCTGAAGGAGGTTGTAGCCAGGCAGAGGTTGGTCTCTTCTCCCAGGCAGCCAGTACCAGAACAAGAGGATACAGTCTCAGGCTGCGCCAGGGCAGGTTTAGGCTGGATGTTAGGAAGAAGTTCTATACAGAGAGAGTGATTGCCCATTGGAATCAGCTACCCGTGGAGGTGGTGGAGTCACCTTCATTGGAGGTGTTCAGGAGAAGACTTGATGGGTGTTTGGTTGCATGGTTTAGTTGTTTAAGTGGGTTGGATTAGTTGATGGGTTGGACGTGATGATCTTGATGGTCTCTTTCAGCCTGGTGTATTGTATTGTATTGTATTGTATAGAGGTCACACTCTAATTTTAGATAAAATAGTCAAGTGAGTGAAAAGCAAATCTATGTACCTTTTAAGACATTTAGTAGATAACTGAATGAACAATATCAAATTATACTGAGTATCACCGTAAGCCCTTCCAAATTTTACTTTTTTTTTTTCTTAGGATCAAAAATTTCCTACCTATTCACTCTTGTGAAAACAGGGCTCTTTCAAGCACGTCTTACCTACCTGCCTGCAATTTTTTCTAATCAAAATACTATATGTAAAGCAGCAGTACTACTGTTAAACCCACAAAAATGTCCACAAAAAATTTTCCACTTACTCCTTGTAGGTTCCAGTTTCAGGATCTTCTGTCATAACATCATGCAGCCCTTCCACAGAAATGTTGATAATACCACAAAATTTATCTTGGATAACACTGGAAAAGAACAGGAAAGTGACTTAGCTAAAGGAACTAAACAGGAAATTTGCTCAGTAACAGCCGAGTACATTTACCAACCAGTACTTGCATTTCTTACTGCTTAGATGAGCATGCTATAAAGCAGCTAATTCATTACATTATACATTACATCAATACATTATAGAAGCTTCAAAAATAAGCAAGAAATAGTATTCTTAAATAGAAGAAAATTTTGTGTGCTGCTTTGAAAACCTAGAAATAATTGTAAATGGAATAACAGAAGTACATTGGGCACAGGACTCAAGAACTAAGCGGGAAGGGCATACTCCTGCTAGGAGGGAGGTCAGAGTACTGGCTTCTATTCCACACACACATGCTATTCGATGCAAAACAATGCAAACAAACCCTTGAGCAGAGGACAGCTTATAAAGACGGTACACTCCCATATTGTTTTTTCTCTCCAGCCTTATTTCCCTACCCTCATAGCCAGAGGGTAAAAAATAACTGCACCCAGTTCTCCCGGAACACCATCTGCCTGAGATAAAAGTGGGATAGAATTTCTCTGCTTAAACACAGGCCCTCTCAAATACTAGGATACTTAAGACAACTGCAGGGCTAGTAGTTACCACTTAGGACTTAAGAGATAGGCACCTTTCCTCAGCATCAACTGAAGACTGGATGACCCCACAACACCCAAAATAACACCAATTACATTTAGACATTTGTTCCTGTCATGAGAATTAATCTGCCTGCAGGATAAGTGTTTAGAAACATGACCTTCCCATGATGAAAAAATAGGTGCCACCAGCTCTTAGCTAATGGAAAGTAGCTGTGACTGCTGCTTCTGCTGAATTTCCTGCTGCTGTGGGTCTAACACTAGAGATGTCCTGTTGTGGGACTTCAGTGCATAGAATCCTACTTTTGAACTATCAAAGGCTGAAGAAACAATGCAAGGGAATAGATGTTAATCTCAGGAAGACTGCAAAAGTTCCAGCTGCAAGCAGAAGAGAAGCAGAAATGGACTAACTGGTGATTGTAAACTACAATTCTTTTCCTGGGAAAGACAATGACTGAAGCATTTTTCTACTCCCTGTTTGCAATGTAAGACTTAATTTTTGCCAAAAGATGCTCCTGCTGTCTAGTGGGCATAAGTTTAAAGGTATTTCAGTTCATGTGTTGCAGACTGATCCTTTGTGTTTTCACATAGACAAAATTTCATTGTATTCTTTCATTTACTCATTTGGCATAAAAGCTGGAAAAAACAGGGTAAATTTAACTCCTTCTACATGAGTTACTGCGTTTGAAAAAGCTGTTGTGAGACACAGAGCAACATTTTACATATATGACAAACGGATTTTATATAGTGTATCACGTTAGAATACTAAGCTTATAAAACATTTCTTTTAGATCTGTTTTGGTAAGATTACAATTCAGATAATGATCATTTGCTTTCTAAATGATTCTTTTTGTTTCTTTTTCTTCTTCACCTACTTTTGAATGCCAGGACCTAATATAATGGAACTTGGAAGTCTTAAATTCCACAAATTAACATTTACACCACTTTTGTTCAGTTTGGCATATTTGCTTTATTATTGACAAGGATGTACTTTTGAAAGTATTTTCTGCCTTGCCAAAGACTCTCCATCTGACTGGGAACAGCAAAACATTACATGTTGTGAAAATGAATATCTAGGGCTTTTGCAGACAGCAAAAAAACAGCCTGCTGACCCACACAGACCACTAAGAAAGTGAGCACTACCTGCTTAGCAGCCTGCAGCAGATAAAGGCCTTTGGAGCCAATGTCCCGTGAAAGCCTTTTTGCCTCTTTTTATTTTTTTTAATAGATCTCTAGGAAATGGCCATTATTGTGGTTAATATTTTCCAACAGGAGAAAGGAAACACCTGTCCTCAGATTCCTGACAATAAAGGACAAAGAGCATTCAACCAAGAACATATGTGAATACTTTGCACCCTACAGAAGTAAATTATGCCCTGTATGTATGCACCATTTAATTAATAACACAGGAGCCACATTTTATATTGGGAGGGAAGAGGAAGCTGTTTGATCCAATGAAGGCACAGGTCTTTCATTAGTTGCAGGGCTATTTATGGGAGGTTACTTTAATTAACCTCACCTTGAGCACAACTTGAGACTGTGTCCCCTTGTTCTGGTGCTGGTTGTTAGAGAGAAGAGGCCAACCCCTTCCTGGCTACAACCACCCTTCAGGTAGTTGTAGAGAGCAATGAGGTCACCCCTGAGCCTCCTCTTCTCCAGGCTAAACAACCCAGATCCCTTAGCCTCTCCTCATAGGGCTTGTGCTCAAGGCCTCTCACCAGCCTTGTTGCCTTTCTCTGGACACGTTCAAGTGTCTCGATGTCCTTCCTAAACTGAGGGGCCCAGAACTGGACACAGGACTCAAGGTGTGGCCTAACCAATGCAGAGTACAGGGGCAGAATGACCTCCCTGCTCCTGCTGGCCACACCATTCCTAATGCAGGCCAGGATGCCATTGGCCTTCTTGGCCACCTGGGCACACTGCAGGCTTATGTTTAGGCAGCTGTCAATCAGCACCGCTGGGTCCCTCTCTGTTTGGGGACTCTCCAGCCACTCCAACCCCAGCCTGTAGCTCTGCTTGGGGTTGTTGTGGCCAAAGTGCAGCACCCCGGCACTTGGACTTGTTGAATGTCATCCCATTGGACTCCGCCCATCTGTCCAGTCATTTGAGGTCCCACTGCAGGGCCCTTCCACCCTCTAACTGACCAACATCTGCTCCCAACTTGGTGTTGTCTGCAAATCTGCTGATGACTGACTCAATCCCCTCATCCAGATCATCAATGAAGATATTAAAGAAGGTGGGGCCCAGCATGGATCCCTGGGGCACACCACTGGTGACTGGCTGCCAGCTGGAGGTGGCACCATTCACCACCAGTCTCTGGGCCCAGCCCTCCAGCCAGTTCCTAACCCAGCACAGAGTGCTGCTGTCCCAGTCACGAGCTGACAGCTTGGCCAGCAGTTTGCTGTGGGGAATGGTGTCAAAGGCCTTGCTGAACTCCAGGAAGACTACATCCACAGGCCTCCCCACATCCACCAGGTCACCTGATCATAGAAGGAGATCAGGTTGGAGAGGCAGGACCTGCCCTTCCTAAATCCATGTTGGCTGGACCTGAGCCCTTGGCAATCCTGCAGGTGCACAGTTATTGCCGCCAGGATAATCTGCTCCATCATTTTCCCTGGCACTGAGGTCAGGCTGACAGGCCTGGAGTTTCCGGGTTCCTCCATCCAACCCTTCTTGTGGATGGGCATCACATTGGCCAGTTTCCAGTCATCTGGGACCTCACCGGTGAGCCAGGACTGGAGGAAAATGATGGAGAGCAGCTTGGCCAGCTCATCTGCCAGCTCTCTCAGCATCCTACTAGTTTCATCCTACTAAAGACTCACTAAAATATTTACCAAGTACAGAATCATTAAACAATGCCACTATTTTTAGAATACCAGACACATAATAGTGAAAAAGACAGTATAGGCTCATTGTGCTCTGAAAAAAGAAATGTCAATTAAAGTTTAATGGCAATATAAAATGCATCATGTCTTATTTTCATAGAAGAGAAGGAGAGCCATACAAATCAATGGAATATCTGCTTGGAGACTAAAATTAGCCTGCCTGTTCCAAGAAATATATTAGAAAGGCACATGAGCAGATTCAGAAATGACAGGGACACTCTATTTAGATGTTCCTACCAAAATCTTACCTTAGGAAGAAGGCACCATTAAAGCAGTTGCCCCCTTCAATTGCATATAATCCATATCTGCAATGCCATCAAACTGTAAATGGTTTTATAACTACTCAGTTTCCTTTTGAGTTACTGGACAAAAATTACCACATGACAGGCCCAGAATTGGTGGATTGTATCTTCTGTGAACTTGCTAGGATCAAAACTATTCCAGAACTCGTCTCAAATATGAATTTAAAGAATATTAGCACCCTTTTTGTTTTTACAGAAATGATCTTTTATGGTATCTGTAAATACAGTTCACCATTGCTTATACCAAAACCAAACCGCAGCAAACATTGAAGGCATTTAAGTACATGAGTACTCTCAAAACTTTTATTGGAATCTGATTTGTTTGGGGGTGGGGGGGAGAAGGCTTTTTCATGGAAACCAGAACAGATCCATTCTGAAAAAAAGTAACAGTAGCTTTTCTCATTCTGTCTATCATTTGTAATATACTTAGATATCTCAAACATTCGTATTATCCCTAGTTTTTATGCAAAAAAGCAAATTTGGATTTCAATTACACAGATAGCCATTGTAAACATAGCTTTGCCATCCCATTAAGAAAACTTCCATCATGATAAATTTTACAGGTACTTATATAAAATGGCCTCCATGTCTGATATATATTTTCCTCTGCTAACCAGAATGGGGGAAAAATTCTCATGGGAAAACATACTTTTTGACAACCACCAGAAGAAGCACTAAACACCAAAAAAGGAAAAAGCTTAATTTCACATCTTTACTAGTGTGTGGTAGATTTGTGAAAGATTCATTAATTCTTTACTCTGATTTCAGTAGCCAGGGAGAGAGGCAGAGCAGGACAAATGGGTGTTACTACGCACATACTGTGAGTAATGATCTATATACACTCCCTGACTGTAGGAGCTGCAAAGAGCAGAGGGGCTCCTAAACCTGTGTTCAAGGGAGTCCTATCGCTGACCATAAACTTGAAGGCAATAAAACACCAATTTGCTCCAAAAGGGCAAACTCAACTAAGTTTTCATGTATTGTCTAATGATTTTAACAGACACATGAACCATACCTGTACATGAGAAAAGACTTATTCCTAGTGCTACAAACTGCACAAGAAAGGTATATCCCTCACAACTCCATCGTACCTCTCACTTCCTTGTTAGTCTAATCCAAATTGTTGGCAAACTGGATATATAGAAGATTACACCACTCCAAAGGATGGCTTCCAATTGCTCCAACTCTTTGACGCACAAACAGCTCTAACAGCATCAGTTTCCTTTCATGCTCCTTCACTACAAGACGGTAAAACTGGCAAAAAACTCCTACAGCAGCTTGTCGGTGGAAAGCACCTTCAGAAAGACCCTCTCATGCTCTTCTGTAGAGAGCAGCTGTAGAATCAGAGCCTAAAACAACAGAGCTGTTCCCTGTCATAGTTCTTTGAGAACTATGTTTGTTCAGTCTCAACCTTTGCCCACTCACAAATCTTCTCTCTAACAAAGCCACAGTAGCATTTCTAGCAATGAAAATTAAAATTTCAGTGGAGGCTAGCTAACTAAGTCCATTGTTTCTGAAAACATCCATGTAACACTGAAAAGTATAAACACAACATATAAAACTGCAAAACCTACTACTGTGCTATCACTGATTGAGCAGCTCTTATTAAATCAAAACAAATCTAACATTTATTTTGAGGAATTATGTAGAGGAGACAAAGTAATAAAAATGAGTTAAAGAGGCAGAGACCATGTTGGATTAGCCACATAATAAAAATAGAAGAATTAGACAATTCCCTCCTTAAACACTTACCATCATATTTAATATCTGATCTACACATAAAAAATTACCAAAAAATAGTTTCTACTTAAACAATCCAAAACAGTTCAGGCTTTCATCCAAGTAGCTGAATTGAGTGTTCCATAGAAGTATTTGATCTATTATACACAACATTACAGTAAAATGTAGTACTGCAATATAGAAAGTTGATATTTTATTGTATTCAATAAATACACGCAACAATCAACAACAGAGACACTGGCACATTCACACCCACACAGTTTAGTCAGTTTCTGTATCTGCACTGGTAGCAGAAAATGTGTCATTCCAAGAAGCAAACTGGTGATGGACTAAAAGGATGACAGGGAACAGAACACAGCCATTCACATGAGTTACACCAATAGAAAGCTGAAGGTCTAGACAAGAAAATCAAGGGCAGTTCTGGTTTATCTGGAGAATGCCCTAGTCTCCAGGCTAGGTCCCAGAACAGCAAGATACTTATACACAACTTAAACTGACACCCTAGAGGACAGACTATTAAAGTATTCTCCATTTTAACTTGAGCAAAATTATCTAAACGTAAATTGTGTTACTTATAAATCAAACAGATGAAGTCTCTAGGGCACAGGCCTGTAAAAGACAAACTATCTACAAAAGTTAAGTTCCATTCAGCTAGCTGAAAATTTTACAGGGCTGGACTATTTGGAACCTATTTTTATGAGTATTTTTCTTTTCTGAATAAGGTTTAAATTACTGGAGTAACAACAAGGAAAATAATAATCACAGAAATTAAGGTTGAAAATAAAGCTACAACACACTAGACATAACCTGACAATAAACAGAATATCAAAATAGAAACAATGAATAACTATACAGTAAAATGAAATCCATCTCTAGAAGATGAAGCCTAAAATTATGTCTTCACTAAGAAAATGTACTTTAACCTGACACTTCCAAATATACAGCACAAATATAAATATCTTCAGCAATTAATCTAAAATTCCATATTTAAAGTGTAGTACATTTCTTCAGTTTATAACTCATATCTAGCCCAAAATTCCCTTAAACTATTACTATATAGATGATAAAATATCCTTTATGGACAATAATTAATTAAGTTTATTAGCTTAGATATAATAAACACGGTAAAATTTTCAATCTAATTGTTTTCCTGTTTCTAGTTTCAGGTATTATCATAGAGTAATACAGATACACCATTAAAAACTTCACTTCAATATATCCATTAGACAGATTGAATACACAATTTTGTATATTAAAGTATCATAGATATGAATAAAACTGGTATTGTTTAAAATTATTCTTTTCCTTGAGAGCTGTAACATGCTAGATGTAAATATGTTCACTTTTTTATCCACTGTGATGATTAATAGGGATAGTAGAAACTGTATTACACATGACACTGCTAAAAACTGTTGTTTTGCTTGCCTCAATCTTCAACTTAGCTATAGAATTTCTGAAGAAATTCATACTATTAAGTACTATTATGTACAAGAGGGGCAGAAGATAATATATCTATCCATGTCAGGTTTAAATGAGATCTAATTAAAAAAATAAGATAAATCAATAAATGTGAAAGCACTCAGGAAGCAAATAACGATGCAGAACTGAATTATACAACTTTCCACAACTCTAACCACTAGCTGTTTTCCATCACTGAAGGTACTTTTAGAAAACTGAGGTTTTGACTTGAAACTTCAGATCACAATAAAATTACCAAATCAAGTTAGACGAATTACAATGACGAATGCTCAAACAATATGACCTGTGCCTGATTTTCAGATGCTGTTCGCTTGAGCAGCCTGATCTGGTCAAGCTCTGCATGTCCCACTGAACTCCGAGTCAGAGATTGCACAGGGTCAGTCATATTGTACCTGCCAGGCTGGTAAACCCCATAATACTCAATCCTCTTTTCCCCTGAGTTTTCCATCACTTTTAGTTTCTGCTTAAAATGAATAATTTTACAGGTCAAGAACAGGATCACAGCACAAGCCAGAATGAAAAAGGCTAGTAAAATATCGAAAGCCTGATTCAGCTTTTCAACCTGTTCCACACAAAACAGGGATGTTTTTAACAATACAGGAGCAGCACCTGTTGCAAATAAATTCTTTTCTTCTGTGGTTCTGTTAACAGGTATAACCTGTGCTGGTATTTGCACCGGTAATGTTGGCAATACTGTAGTGGCCTGTGATGGAATTTCAGTAGTGCTTTCTTCATGGAGCAACAGGTTAGCAGATGTGGCTGTAGATCCTTCCCAGAAAGCAACATATTTTATTTCTGTATTGACAAACCGTTCAAATGTGTTGTGCCTGTTTCCCTTATGCCATGCCATCAGCAAAGTAGTAGTGCTGTGACGGACACCTACAGATCCTAGGCTCCAGGCTGCTTCAGGGCTGGTAGAAGGGCTGGCAGCAGGGCTACTGCAGTTTGCAAACTGAGTCCACTTAATATAATGCAAAGGTCTACCATGCATACTTGGGGGATTCTGACAGTGAACTTTCACAGAAATAGAAGATGATGCCAGCCAGTTAAGTAACCCAAGCATTCTGCAGCTGCAATTCCAAGGATTATAATTTATCTGCAGGTAAGTTAAAGACACTAAGGGCTTGAGCACTTCAGGCTGTAACTCTGTGATATTATTAAATGCTAAACTTAGCATTTTAAGTGACTGACCCATTTTTGCAAAGGTGCCATCACCAATATTGGTTATTTTATTTCTCTCCAGCTGCAGATACAATAAATTGTTCAATAAAGCAAAAGTGCTGGAATTTATATTTTCTAAATCATTATAACTTAAGATTAACTGGCTAAGGTTGTTTAATCCAAAAAATCCGTTTAGAGCAATATATTTTAGGTTTGCATTTTTTAAAGACAGATACCTAAGCTTGTTAAGTCCTTCAAATGCAAAAGGATGTATTGATCCAATGGGATTGTGAGACAAAGAAAGTCTTTCAAGATTTTTGAGCCTTCCAAGAGCTTTCGATGGTACAAGTGTTAAGTTGTTACCTTCAAGGAACAAATATTCAAGGTTTTCAAGATGATGAAATGCTGAATTTGATATCCGTGAAATCTTATTATTGGCTAGATTAAGTGTTTGGAGACTTATCATTCCAAAGAAAGTCCCACTTCCAAGGACACTGAGACGATTTCTTTGAAGTGTTAAATATTTAACAGAAAGGAGATCACTAAATAGTCCTCTGGGAACAAAAGCTATTTGATTATTCTGAAGGTATAAACAATGAAGATTGGAAAGACCTTCAAAGACTCCTGGATCCAGGCGTTTAATATTATTGTTATTTAGATGCAAGTAGCACAGTCTGGGAAGATCCACAAAAGCTTTCGGGTGTACATATGAAATACTAGAATTATCCATGTAGAGTGCAGCAAGCTTCCGAAGGCCATTTAGTTCATTTGGAGAGACATGCGATATGTTATTCCCACTGAGGTACACAAGAATTGTGGTTTTGGGGAAGGTCCGTGGGATGCTTGAAAGCCCTGAATTACGACAGCTAACTTGTCTCTCTGTGCAGAGCTGGCAAGCAGCTGGACAGCCAAGAGCCTCCTTCTGGAGCAGCAACAAAAGAAAACAATTAAGGATATACAGGAATGCTCCCAGGCAGGGTGGAGAACTTTGTAGACCACACATATCCCTGCCTTTGGCCTTCTCACTCATCTCTGACTTTGCTAGTAGAGATAAAAAGAAGTTCATAAATAGTATTAATTAAAAAGTAAAAGGATTCTACACACACAGTCGTTAACATATAAGCATTGCTTTCAAGGTTGGTTCAATGCCAAGTGAGTAGTTTAAAAAAAAACACACACTTATTTGAGCTACAATTTGAACTACACTGTAAAACTTTTCTAAGTAAATGAACAATGAAACAACTGTACTGCCAACCTAGCCAGAAAATATTTCGTTGGTTCCAGCACAAAGGCAACCAAGCTGCCAAAATAACAGCTTCTAGTTAAAATCAAAATAAAAATTCTAGTAAATTCAGTAACTACATTTTATAGTTAAGAATGACTAGGAAATATTCCAATAGCATTCAAGTAGAAATATCAACTGCAAACAAGCTTTCCTTCACTGGCAATTTGTAGTTTGAATTTTACTTTATAAAGCTGAGTTACATTCAAGATAAATAAAACAAATACCTTACCCCAAATCTGAAGTTCATTATTTCTGTTATTTTGCTGTTTTGCAGTTTGTTCGACTACATTACAAGCTGATCAACTATACTCATCTGTGAAACCTCTGTAAAGGCAGTGTTGCTGCATACTAGAGTCGTCATATTTTGCCCCAGGATTTGCAACTGTTTGCTCAGGAAACTAAAAAAGAAGCCGTTAAAGTCAGGTTGCCATGGATACAGGAAACCCTGGGACAGGAAGCAATTTTATCTGTGCTTCAGAAGTATTGTTGGAAAGGAAATCTCAATGATTTGTTTCAAGAAAACCACTAACTATCTCAGTTTGTAACGTTGCTGTTTTGTCTCTTCTAAACTATTGGTTTTAGATAGGGCACTCAAAAGAGTTTTGCCTAAGGTAGGTATAACTTTTAGAAATAAAGAATATCTGTTTGCAACAGTACTACTGCATTATCTGTAAATCCTTTATCTTTCATCTGGAAATCAAAATCTTTTATTAAATTAACAGCAACACTTAAACTGTTCTCTCTCTCACTCTGCAGAGCCAAACTGCTACCACCACCCACACATGGAACAAAGCAGTCCAGCAGAGAGAAGATGACAAAGGTCTGGAGGGCAGAGCCCAAGTGTTTGCAGCACTCCAACAAGGCACACCCTGCCAGCAATTCCAGAGAAACCCAGGAAATCTTGGAGATGAGAACTGAATGATGTGGCAATGAACTGCTGTATATGTGCAGCTTTGTGTTCACAAGCCAGGGTCCATGTGGGGGATTGCAACCACCCTGACATCTGCTGGAGGAACAACACAGCTAGGCACCAGCATTCCAGAATGTTCCTGGAATGCACAGATGACAACTTCCTCCTCCAAATAGTAGAGGATCCAACAAGAGGTGCTATGCTGGACCTTGTTCTCACCAATAGGGAAGGGCTGGTCACCAATGTGAGACCAGGGATAACCTTGGCTGAAGTGACCATGAAGCAATAGAATTTAAGGTCCTCAGAGCAACTAGGATGCTGTATCCCAAGCTTACAACCCTGGACTTCAGATATGCAGACTTCGATCATTTCAGGGATCTGCTGGCCAAAGTGTCATGGGACAAAGCCTTGAGGGAAGAGAGACCCAGGACAGCTGGTCAATGTTCAAGGATCACCTTCTCCGTGCCCAGCAGCAAAGTATATCCACAAAGAGGAAGGCAGGAAAGAATGCTAAGAGACCTCCCTGGATGGATAAGGAGCTCCAGGACACACTGTCACACAAAAGAAACTGTACAAGGAGTGGATGAAAGGACAGCTGAAATAGGGGCATATAAGGAAGCTGCCCAAGCAGCAAGAGACCTAGTTAGAGAAGCTAAAGCTCAGTTAGAATTAAATCTAACCAGGGAGATCAAGGCAAAGAGTTAAAATGTCTGTAGGTATATTAATGGTAAAAAAGACTAGGGAAGGTGTGGGGCCCTCAGAAAGGAAACAAGTGAACTGGTGACAAGTGACATGGAGAAGGCTGAGGTTCTCAATGACTTCTTTACCTCAGTCTTCACTGTCAAGGGCTCCATCCACACTTGCAGTCATGGAAGATGATGGCAGGGGCTGGAAAAAGGAACTGTCCATTGTGAGTGAAGATCAGATTCGTGACCACGTGAAGAACCTGAAAGTGCCATTTTGGCTGCAGAGCCAATCGGGACCGGCACCTGGGACCGCTGCACTTGAACCGAGAGCTTTATCCTTTGTTTTTACTTTCTTTTCAGGGCTTTGCGGGTCGGGAGGACTCCTGGTAGGCGGCGAGGTCCGGAAGGGTTGTCCTCTCGTGTGCCTGCTCGGGATTGTGACGTCAGCTGTTTAAAACCTGCCGGGGCTGTGCATGAGATGCTATTTTGGCTGCAGAGCCCTCTGCCTCACTGCAGGTGCCAGGGCAGCTGCCTGTGGCAGCTCAGATAAATTATAGAATTTAGGTGGAATATATATATATACATTTTATTCTTTTAATAACTATCAATAAAATGCTGAACCATGCTGAAGGATGAAGTATGTAGGCTCAGGTCAATAAGGGAATGCAAAAGGGAGTTAAACATGTGGGAGGAGGCTCTGCAGACCTCCCCTGCTGAGGGAAGCGTCCCTGGAAACAGGGAGGGATGGATACAGGTCCCTGTCAGTGGAAGCAATGGAAATCCATCCCGGTCCTCTCCTTCTCTACCATTGCCCTTGCATAATAAGTATGAGTGTCGGCAACAGAGAATGGAGTCAATAGAGACGACCAATATGATCTAGTATTGTTCTAGTATTGTTCCTTTATTGTACAAGTATAGTGCGTGTATAGTGCGTATTAAGGGAACCTTTACAGCTTATACAGACTCGGAGAGCACCGTTGGCATAGCTTCATTGGTTCCCCACAAGTGACCACACATCGTACTATTACAGATTATTGGTCAAACCACTAATGACACGTGAGGTTGTTGATGCAGGTGTGCGCCCTGTTATTCCCAGATAACTTTCTGTGTTTATAGCTACCAGTGCCCTGCTTTAGTTACATGCTGCAGGCACAGCACTGTTTTGCTAAGCTGCTAGTTACTTCTGCACTTATGCTGAGCATGGCGTACCAGCATGTCAGGCTCTAAGCTTATATAGCCAGGTTGCTCACACCACTTATTGCTATCATTGCCACAGTATGAGGCCCTGCAGGCCGAGGGCAATGTGGATGACAGGGCTGAAGAGCAGCCATCTGGGGAGATGCCTAAAGCCAAGCAGTCCCCACCAACTATAACAACTAGCTCCACAAAATAAAAGAGAAGGGTTATAGTTGTTGGGGACTCTATCTGAGGGGGACTGAGGGACCCATATATTATCCCAACTCAACCCACAGGAAGGTCTGCTCCCTACCCAGGGCCCAGATAAGGGACATCACAAGGAGACGCCCAAAGCTAATTAAGCCCTCTGACTATCACCCATTGCTGGTAATATAAGCAGGAAGTGATGAAATTGACAAGAAGGATGAGCTTAGGGCTTATCAAAGGCTGGGTCCACTACACCCACAAGATGCTGTAAGGGCAGAATGGGGATTCTCTGAACATACATCTTACTGTGCAATATACCAGGAGAGATCAAAAAGCCCAGACAGACCTTTATTATTTTCCTTCACTTCCTACAAGGAAAAGAAAATGGTGTTTGGAATGTGGTAAAAGTACTCCACTCAATTTCCAGGGCAGTCCAGGAAGCAGAGAAGCTACACACCTCCAAGAAGAAGGGTTATAGCTGTTGGGGACTCTACCTGAGGGACCCATAAGTCGTCCCAACCCATCCCACAGGGAGGTCTGCTCCCTACCCAGGGCCCGGATAAGGGACATCACAAGGAGACGCCCAAAGCTAATCAAGCCCTCTGACTATCACCAATTGCTGGTAATACAAGCAGGAAGTGATGAAATTGACAAGAAGGGCACCAGGGTGATGAACAAAGAATTCAAGGCCCTTGGACGATTGATTGATGGGACAGGAGCTCAAGTGGTGTTCTGCTCAGTTCCCTCAGTGGCAGGGGTGTACACTGAGAGGGACAGAAGAACCCCCACCATCAACAATTGGCTCAGGGGATGGTGCCAGCAATGGAATTTTGGGTTCTTTGAGCATGAGGCAACTTTTACTGCACCCGACCTGCTGGATCTTGATGGGGTGAATTTATCTACAAAGGGCAAGAGTGTACTAGCACTGGAGTTGGCAGGGCTCATTAGGAGGGCTTTAAACTAGGTCAGAAAGGGGTGGGTGAGGAAACCAGCCTCTCTGGAGAGGAGAGAGTGGCACACAAATTAGGATTAACTGAGAAATCGAGAGCCCAGATGAAGTGCATGTACACAGTATGAGTAACAAGAAAGAAGAACTGGAAGTCCTGGTCCACCAGGAAGACTATGACATAGTCACCATTTCAGAAACATGCTGGGACAATACACATGATTGGAGTACTACACTAGGGGGTTACAGGCTCTTTAGGAGAGACAGGCAAGGGAGAAGAAGAGGAGGGGTGGCTCTGTATATTAGGGAGTCGCTCAATACCACAGAGCTTGAAGTGGAAGACGAAAGGATTGAAGAGCCTGTGGGTTAAAATCAGAGGGAGGCCTATCAAATCTGACATCCTGGTTGGAGTCTGTCATAGACCACCCAACCAGGATGAGGAGGAAGATGAAATATTCTATAAGCAACTGCAGGCTGTCTCAAGTTCATCAGATCTTGTCCTTGTAGGTGACTTCAACCTGCCAGATATCTGCTGGGAACTGAATTCAGTAGAGAGGAAGCAGTCCAGAAGATTCCTGGAGCACATGGAGGACAACCGCCTGATGCAGCTGTTAAGTGAGCTTACCAGGCGTCAGGCTCTGCTTGACCTGCTGTTCTCCAATAGAGAAGGGCTGGTAGGAGATGTGACCGTGGGAGACTGCCTAGGGTGCAGCGACCACAAGATAGTGAAGTTTTCAATATGCAGGGAGATAGGGAGGAGCACCAACAGAACCCTCACCTTGGACTTCCAGAGGGCAAACTGCAGCCTGTTTAAGAAACTTATTTGCAAAGTTCCCTGGGTTATCAGCCCTCAAGAACCGAGGGGTCCAGGATCGTTGGACCTATTTCTAACAGGAGCTCCTGAAGGCACAGGAACTGGCAGTTCCCATCTGATGAAAGATGAGCCGTTGGGGAAGGCGACCGGCCTGGATGAGCAAGCAGCTCCTGGAGGAGCTAAGGGAAAAAAAAGGCTGTATCACCTTTGGAAGGAGGGGAAGGCTTCTCGAGGTATGTTTAAGGAAATTGTTAGATTATGCATTGAGAAAAATTAGAGAGGCAAAGGCCCAGTTAAAACTTAAGCTGGCCACCTCTGTGAAAGACAATATATTTGTAAAAATACTTTTTATTAACACTAAAAAGAGGGGCAAGAAGAACCTCCACTACTTATTGGACCTGGAGGGACCTGTAACTGAAGATGAGGAAAAGGCTGAGGTCCTGAATACCTTCTTTGCCTCAATTTTCAATAGTAAGGCAGGAGGAGTTCAGGACGAGTGGCCTCCTGAGCTGGGTGCTGAGGTCAGGGAGCAGTGTAATGCCCCGGAAATCCATGAGGATTTCGTTCGGGACCTGCTGAGCCACTTGGATACTCACAAGTCCATGGGACCAGATGGGATCCATCCTAGGGTGCTGAGAGAGCTGGCAGATGAGCTGGCCAAGCTGCTCTCCATCATTTTCCTCCAGTCCTGGCTCACCGGTGAGGTCCCAGATGACTGGAAACTGGCCAATGTGATGCCCATCCACAAGAAGGGTCGGATGGAGGAACTCAGAAACTATCGGCCGGTCAGCCTGACCTCAGTGCCAGGGAAAATGATGGAGCAGATTATCTTGGCGGCAATAACTGCGCACCTGCAGGATGGCCAAGGGCTCAGGCCCAGCCAACATGGATTTAGGAAGGGCAGATCCTGCCTCTCCAACCTGATCTCCTTCTATGATCAGGTGACCCGCCTGGTGGATGTGGGGAAGGCTGTGGATGTAGTTTACCTGGAGTTCAGCAAGGCCTTTGACACCGTTCCCCACAGCAAACTGTTGGCTAAGCTGTCAGCTCGTGGCTTGGACAGCAACACTCTGCGCTGGGTTAGGAACTGGCTGGAGGGCTGAGCCCAGAGACTGGTGGTGAATGGTGCCACATCCAGCCGGTAGCCAGTCACTAGTGGTGTCCCCCGGGGCTCCATGCTGGGCTCCACCTTCTTTAATATCTTCATTGATGATCTGGAGAGTGGATTGAGTCAGTCATCAGCAAATTTGTAGATGACAGCGAGCTGGGAGAAGCGGTTGATCTGTTAGAGGGCAGAAGGGCTCTGCAGCGGGACCTCAAATGACTGGACAGATGGGCAGAGTTCCAACATGATGGCACTCAACAAATCCAAGTGCTGCACTTTGGCCACAACAACCCCATGCAGAGCTACAGGCTGGGGTCAGAGTGGCTGGAGAGCGGCCGGATAGAGAGGGACCTGGGGGTGCTGATTGATGGGAAGCTGAACATGAGCCTGCAGTGTGCCCAGGTGGCCAAGAAGGCCAATGGCATCCTGGCCTGCATCAAGAATAGTGTGGCCAGCAGGAGCAGGGAAGTCATTGTGCCCCTGTACTCTGCATTGGTTAGGCCACACCTTGAGTCCCGTGTCCAGTTCTGGGCCCCTCAGTTTAGGAAGGACATCGAGGAGGCTTGAGGTGAGGAGAAAGTTCTTTACTGAGATAGTCATTAGCCATTGGAATGGGCTGCCAAGGGAAGTGGTGGAATCACCGTCCCTGGAGGTGTTCAAGATTGGACATGGCACTTGGTGCCATGGTTTAGTCATGAGGTCTGTGGTGACAGGTTGGACGATGATCTTTGAGGTCTCTTCCAACCTTGGTGGTTCTGTATTCTAACAGCCACACCATCGGTAAACAGCATATAGTCATATTGGTATTTGTAAGGTTAATCTTATTTTCCATCTCATTTTGTTGTTTGCCCGTTGCCCCTCTGATGATGTGACTGGACAATGAAGGTATTTATTCCCTGTGCAGAATAAACCAAGGTTATAAACTCCGGTAGCTAACCTGGGATGTTATTTATAGCACACGTTTGCACTAAGTGTTTAGCTGCATGTGAAATGCGCAGATCCATGTGCTGACAGGCATTCTATTGGGAATTAGACAGGCCCTGCTCCAGGCAAGTAGAGGAGAGAAACAGCTGAGTTTACTGGACTTTGTGGCTTTGATGGCCCGACAAACTATAACCACAGGAACACAAGGCTTTGGCAGACACCAGTATACAATACACCCTAATGCCATCAAACTACAGAGAGACAGAATCCATCTGCATTTCTGTGGTGACGAGGAATCCCATGAAATTACTGCAGTGGAATAAGTCTGATTGAACATGAATGGCAGAAGCATGGCATTGTGACCAACCCAGATGCCCAATGCATTCTTGTTGTGTATTATTTCAAGAGAGGGTATTTCAAGGACATGAGAGGTTTTTGTGGGCATTTGGTGTAGCAGCACTGGAGGCAGACAAAATTAACGGTTGTCTGCCTTACCTGGCTTACCTGGTTTATCAGAGGACTCCTCTATTGTAGGGCTGCTGAGGGTCATGGTACATTGCTACTACAAAGGTGCACTGACAGCAATACCACGCTGATCAAGATTCCCTGATCCTCGTTCCAAAGCTGATTTGCCAACTGGAGAGTCAGGCAGCAATCAGCAAGACACACTCACCCCTGAACAGTCCTATCTGGCCAGTACAGAAATCTAATGGAGAGTGGAAAGTGACAGCAGATTACCATGGCCTGGAGGAAGCCAGATATGGCCTAAATGCAAACAAGTGTGTACACGAGAACGGCCTGTCCCCCAAAGGTAAATAGATTCTGGGAAGGGAATTAGCAGGTCTCATTGACAGGGCTTTAAACTAGCTTCGAAGGGGGAAGGGGCTGAAACCAGTCCCCCCAGACAGGAGTCTGAGGGTGGTAAGCTGGAGGCAGGGGCAAAATCAGCAGCCCAGCTGAAGTGCATGTACACTAATGCACGAAGTATGGGCAACAAACATGAGGAGCTGGAAGCCTTGTTGCAGCAGGAAAGTTATGATGTAGTTGCCATCACAGAGATGTGGTGGGATGACTCGCATGACTGGAGCGCTGCAATTGATGGCTACAGGCTCTTCAGGAGAGACAGGCAGGGAAGAAGGGGTGGAAGGGTGGCCCTGTACATCAGGGAGGCTCTTGATGCCATTGAGCTAGAGATCAGGGATGATCGAGTTGAGTGCGTGTGGGTAAGAATTAGAGGGAAGACCAGCAGGGCAGACATCCTGGTTGGAGTCTGTTATAGACCACCCAACCAGGAGGATGATCTTGATGAAGCATTCTATAGGCAGCTTAAGGCTGTCTCAAGATCGCCTGACCTTGTTCTCATGGGTGACTTCAACCTGCCTGATATCTGCTGGGATCTTAACACAGCAGAGGGGAGGCAGTCTAGGAGGTTCTTGGAGTGCATGGAGGACAGCTTCTTATCCCAGGTGCTGCACGAGCCTACCGGGGTAAGGCTATGCTTGACCTCCTCTTCACCAGCAGGGAAGGGCTGGTGGGTGATGTGGTGGTCGGAGGCTGTTTAGGCACCAGTGACCACGAGATAATTGAGTTTTCAGTATTCAGCCAAGCCAAGAGGGGGAGCAAGAAGACCTCCACTCTGGACTTCAGGAGGGCAGACGTCAGGCTACTCAAGGAACTAACTCAGAAGGTTCCTTGGGAAACAGCCCTTAAAAATAAAGGGGTCCAGGAGAGCTGGACCTACTTCAAGAAAGAACTCTTGAAGGCGCAGGAACAGGCTGTGCCAGTGTGCCGGAAGATGAGCCGCCGGGGCAGACGGCCAGCCTGGATGGGTAATGAACTTCTAAAGGAACTAAGGGAAAAAAAGAGGGTGTAACATCTTTGGAAAAAAGGGGAGGCAACCCATGGAATGTTTAGGGATGTTGCTAGGTCTTGTAGGAAGAAAATTAGGGAGGCAAAAGCACATTTGGAGCTCAGACTGGCCTCTGCTGTGAAGGACAGCAAAAAGTCCTTCTATAAATATATTAATAGCAAGAGGAAGGGCAAGGACAAGCTCCACTCCTTGGTGGGCATGGAGGGGAATATTGTAACAAAGGATGAGGAAAAGGCAGAGGTGCTTAATACCTTCTTTACCTCAATTTTTACTAGCAGGACAGAACGGCTTCCAGACAGCTGGCCTGCAGAGCTGGCAGAAGGAGCCAGGGAGCTGCATAGTTTTCCTCTGTTCCAGGATGGGGCAGTTAGAGATCTTCTGAGCCGCTTGGACCCCCACAAGGCCATGGGACCGGATGGGATCCATCCTAGGGTGCTGAGGGAGCTGGCAGATGAGCTGTCCAAGCCGCTCTCTATCATTTTTCAGCAGTCCTGGCTCACTGGAGAGGTCCCAGAAGACTGGAAGCTGGCCAGCGTGGTGCCCATCCACAAGAAGGGCCAGTTGGAAGAGCCGGGGAATTACAGGCCTGTCAGCCTGACCTCAGTGCCAGGCAAGATTATGGAACGGGTCATCTCGAGTGCGATCACACAGCACTTACAGGATGGCCAGGGGCTCAGGTCTAGCCAGCATGGATTTAGGAGGGGCAGGTCCTGCCTGACCAACCTGATCTCCTTCTATGATCAGGTGACCCACCTGGTGGATGTGGGGAGGCCTGTGGATGTGGTCTACCTGGACCTCAGCAAGGCCTTTGACACAGTCCCCCACAGCAAACTCCTGGCCAAGCTGGCAGCTCATAGAATCATAGAATCAGTCAGGGTTGGAAGGGACCACAAGGATCATCTAGTTCCAACCCCCTGCCATGGGCAGGGGCACCCTACACTAGATCACGCTGGCCAGAGCCGCGTCCAGCCTGGTCTTAAACACCTCCAGGGACGGGGCCTCAACCACCTCCCTGGATAACCCATTCCATGGCTTCACCACTCTCATGGTGAACAACTTCTTCCTCACATCTAGCCTGAATCTCCCCATTTCCAGCTTCATTCCGTTCCCCCTAGTCCTATCACTACCTGAGATCCTGAGAAGTCCCTCCCCAGCGTTCCTGTAGGCCCCCTTCAGATACTGGAAGGCCACAATGAGGTCACCTCGGAGCCTTCTCTTCTCCAGACTGAACAGCCCTAACTCCTTCAGTCTGTCCTCATAGGAGAGGTGCTCCAGCCCTCTGATCATCCTCGTGGCCCTTCTCTGGACACGCTCCAGCACGTTCACATCCCTCCTGTAATAGGGGCTCCAGAACTGGATGCAGTACTCCAGGTGGGGTCTCACCAGAGCTGAGTAGAGGGGGAGAAGCACCTCCCTTGACCTGCTGGCCACACTTCTCCTGATGCAGCCCAGGATCTGATTGGCTTTCCGGGCTGCAAGCGCACATTGAGAGCTCATGTTGAGCTTCTCGTCCACCAGCAATGCTCATGGCTTGGACAGGAGCACACTGCGTTGGGTTAGGAACTGGCTGGAGGGCCGAGCCCAGAGAGTGGTGGTGAATGGTGCTACATCCAGCTGGCGGCCTGTCACTAGTGGTATGCCCCAAGGATCAGTGCTGGGCCCCATGCTCTTCAACATTTTTATTGATGATCTGGATGAGGGCATTGAGTCCATCATCAGGAAATTTGCGGATGACACCAAGCTGGGGGCAGGAGTTGTTCTGCTGGAGGGCAGAGAGGCTTTGCAGAGGGACCTCGACAGGCTGGACAGAGTCCAATGGCATGAGATTTAACACATCCAAGTGCCGGGTTCTGCACATTGGCCACAACAACCCCATGCAGCGCTACAGGCTGGGGTCAGAGTGGCTGGAGAGCGGCCAGGCAGAGAGGGACGTGGGGGTGCTGGTTGATGGGAAGCTGAACATGAGCCTGCAGTGTGCCCAGGCAGCCAAGAAGGCCAACCGCATCCTGGCCTGCATTAGGAATAGTATGGCCAGCAGGAGCAGGGAGGTCATTGTGCCCCTGTACTCTGCTTTGGTTAGGCTGCACCTTGAGTACTGTGTCCAGTTCTGGGCCCCTCAATTTAGGAAGGACATTGAGACACTTGAACGTGTCCAGAGAAGGGCAACAAGGCTGGTGAGAGGCCTTGAGCACAAGCCCTATGAGGAGAGGCTGAGGGAGCTGGGGCTGTTTAGCCTGGAGAAGAGGAGGCTCAGGGGCGACCTCATTGCTCTCTACAGCTACCTGAAGGGTGGTTGTAGCCAGGAAGGGGTTGGCCTCTTCTCCCTAGCAACCAGCACCAGAACAAGAGGACACAGTCTCAAGCTGCACCAGGGGAAGTTTAGGCTCGAGGTGAGGAGAAAGTTCTTCACCGAGAGAGTGATTCGTCATTGGAATGGGCTGCCCAGGGAGGTGGTTGAGTCGCCGTCCCTGGAGGCGTTCAAGAGGGGACTGGATGTGGCACTTGGTGCCATGGTCTAGTTGTGAGGTTGTGGTTACAGGTTGGACTCGATGATCTTCAAGGTCTCTTCCAACCTTGGTAATTCTATTCTATTCTATTCTATTCTATTCTATTCTATTCTATTCTATTCTATTCTATTCTATAAAATATTTTTGCTTAAACTTTAAAAATAGATTTGTACCAAAAAATGCTTTTGAAAAATTGTATTTTTAATACAAGTTTCAGATGCAGCAAGCATATGTGAAATAACCCCTATGAACAGCAAAACCACAGTGAGTCATGCTGTTTGGCAGTAGAATCAATTTGACAGCATCAATTTCATATATTCTATCTGAAAGTATGCCAGGCCCTGACAGTTTATCAGTTGTAAAATAAAATTTTTATAGCTCTGACATATAAATGTGTCCACTAAAGTGAAGCTTTTTATTTGACAAGCTGCTGTCTTAAATGATTTGAGTATCTGAAAAATAAAGCAGTTGTTTGTAGAAGCTTTTATTATGTTAAGGACTGCCAGAATAATTTGCTCTTACAGAAGGAAATTCAGAGTAGCTGAAGGTAGTTCAAAATAACACCGTTATCTAAGGCAATTTCTTTTTTCCTTCCTCTCTTTAAAAAGACTTTGAGTGACCACAAATTTTTGGTAACAGCTCTTTAAGAACATTTCATGTTCACATAGATAATGTGACATTCTTACATTACATTAACTGAAAAAGAGGAAAGCTTTCTCAAAGAAGCTGCTTGGTTCACCCTTCTGATGATCTGAGAGAAAAAGCAAAACTGTGCACATTGAAATCAATGAAGCATTTGTAAGTTTTACATGTAAGAGTTCCGCAATTTTTTACAGCACTACATGCACTAGCATAGTTTTAGTATTTGTGAGTCACATCTGAATTCCCATTGGTCAATATTTAAAAGTTTTTCAGGAAATCCTGCAGACTAAATGTGACCTCACACAGTCTTGTCTTCCTGACTTTCAACCAGACAAGAATACTCTGAAGTACAGACTGAACTCTCACCTAAACATGTGTTATACATGAATTAAGTAGTAACAATTCAGAATTCCACATAACACTGCTGGAAGCAAGAAATAGTGGAAAAAATGTGTTTGGAAAGAATGTTATTTTCATCAGTTATTGAAGCAGGTACACGGGCTGGGTGGAGGCCTGGCAGCACATGTTGCCATGTCACTGGAAACAAATGAGGAATGAGTGGAGACCTACTCTTCCACTGAGTGATCCTGCAAGCTCAGACTGATCACCCACAAGCTTAAGTGCTTCTGCAGCATAACAACAGTGGTTTGATCATTCTACACAGCAGTAGGTACCAGGTATAAATATCGTCCAGTTTCCTATCTAAAGTTGGCATTGCAATTTTCATCCTTATTGGCAGGCATAGATGTAGGATGTTGCATTCCTCACCCCTTCCCTCAGAAGGGATGCCTTTTGGGTAAGGGTCATGACCCTGGCTACACCTGAGTTATTCCCTGGGACTTTTTATGCTTGTAATTAGAGTTTTATTTTAAAGCTACAGAGCTACTGGTGTATTTATTGATGGCAATCTTAAAGAATCTGTGTATGCAGATGTTGTGGTTTTAAGCCCAGACACAGTCGAGCACACCATGGCTGCTTATACCACTCCCCACTCATTCCCTCTTGGTAGGACAGGGAAGAGAAATAGCAAGCAAAATGCAAAACCCTGCAGTTTGATGTAAGGAGAGTTCAACAGAACAACACAAGGAATGAATGAACAACTGGAATAATAAACAACAGCAAAGAAAGTCACAACAAGTAGTATAGAATGTGACACCCTCACCAAATGAGCACCAAAAGCCCTTACCAGAGAACCACTTTGACCACTTACTGCCAGCCCCACCTTCTCAAAAAGCAGGCATGTTTATGGTATCAAATACATCCCTGGCCAGTTCAGCTGTCTATCCTGGGTATGGCTATTGTGAAGCTATTGTGAAGAAAGTTAACCCCATCCTAGTTGAACCCAGGACAGTTGCTTGTAAATAAACTGTCCTATTTGTGCACTTGACTGTTTCTTTTGAATGCAGCTGCAGCTACAGAAGACAGCTGTCAGAAAAGCAGCAGGCAGTAAAGTCCAACTGCCTCTCTAGCCCCTCTAATCTCTGAAGACCAGACAGAACACAAGGAGATTTCTCTCTTACTAAATTTATACTTCACAAAATGCAAACACTATTCAACATATTCATTACAAACCTTTGTTTTGTACATACACTCAGCAATGATGACAAAGGATAACAGTAAAAGCTTCTTGGCTCTAGAAATTTACAGTGCAAAAAAGCTGTCTCACAGCCTTTGATGCCAACTCTTCCATTTAATGTCATAAAGGAGAAAACCAGGACCAAAGTTCATAACTACCAACAACAGCAAAGAAAACTGAACAAATGTTCACTGGAAGGGACAACAAAATACTAACAAGCCAACAATAGCAACTACTTAATCACAGACGAAAACAGCCAGTTCAGTACTAACATGGAAGATAAAATATGCAGTGCTGTTTCTTCACTTTCAGTAAATTAGTTTTCATAAAACAGAAAAAAGGTTACTGTATTTCTATGAAACCACAGAAAAAAATAATATAATGCTGCATTAAAATTTTACCCATTAAATGTTTTCTTGGTGAAAAAAGGCACTAAAACTACTTACATTGGAATATTTATCTGCAGAATTGAAAATCACCTTAAAACCATCTTAAGTGCCTTTGAAGCATTTTTACATTTGCTTACCTATTCAATGATGGCAGAAGTGAAAGCAATGCCAAAGCAGAAAGCTTTCTTCTTTCTGGCTGAGTGATGTTATCCATCCGATCAACCCACATTTCAATCATGTTACCAAGAATTTGGTCCAACTGCAATGGGAAACAACAAGTCTTTTTCATTTAAGCCCTTCAGCATATTTATAAAAGAATTTATTTTATTTTTTTCACATGCTGAATATATTATTCAGCCTGGAAAAGACGTCATACAGAAGTAGCAAGCAATAGCTTTGTTTTTTAATGACAGTGCTTCCAGGCCTGTAATCTGAAAATTATAAATATATTTAATTCATGGCCAGAGCACTGAGGCAGAACACTGGATTACTTAAATGGTGTTCCTGTAACAATCTTGTACATCAAAAGAATGTGAGAATGTTCTACCTTCACTTGTGACCAAAAAAAAAAAAAACCTGCCTTTACAAGTTTGAAAATTGTATTATGTCTGAGGCCAAAAAAATTACTAGAATTTACTTAAAAGACAATTAATAGAATGCTTGCAGCAAGAGAACCTCAGTATCCTCATCAGTGAAACCAGAGCACACTGAAGCTGATTCCCCAGAAGCTCAACGAGGAATTAGGCTGTCATCTCTGGCACAATACCAATCAAGACAGCACAAGGAAATACTCTCACACTGCAGTACCATGCAAGCTATAGGTGTCTTTATGTGGGCTGCAGCAGGAATTTAGAGATTGTATAAAACTTCTAATGAGATGCTGTAAGGTAATCACGGGACATGTAAAACTTGCTACAGGATGTTCAGAAGCAGAATCAGAAAAGGGGAAAGGGCTCTTTTCCAATGTAGACTGGGGAGCCACAAGCACAGAAAAAGAAGGAACACGTCTTTCAGGTCAAAAGAATGCAGGGCTTCCAAATGTAATCCAGCCAAAATAACAAGACAAAATCCTTACCTCTTGACCCAATTCACATGCCATTTGGCTCAAAAGTAATGAAAAAAACCTCGCATTTTGTAGTAGAACTCTACCCATGATCCCCAGATAAGTAGACATCACCACAGGGTATCTCTGAAACAAAAGTAAGCCACAACAAAGGGGGCTTAGTTTGAATACTTAACACATGTCGCACAAATACAAGAAAAATACTTGCATGGATCCTTTATGTATTATACTTGAAATTGTAATTCAGAAGCATCTAAGTACGGAAGGCTGAGTGAGCAATTTTAACAGTTTCTTGATTCTTACAGTAGAAAAAGCAAGGCAATCTCAAAGTCAATTTGAGCAGCTTCCCTGCCCTCTGGGAGAACCAGAGGGGTGCCAGGGGGTTTCCATGTTATTTGCTAATTGTAAATACCTGTATAATATTGTAAATACTGTATATTTTGTACATATTTATTGCATTCCATTCTAGAGTGTAGTTTTTTCTTGTAAATACAGCTTCATTTGCTTCCAACTGAGTTAGTCATGCCATGTTAATGTGATGGGAAACTTCAACCCACCACAAGGACTCCCAGGTCCTTCTCCACAGGGCTGCTCTCCAGCAGATCACCTCCTAACCTGTACTGGTGCAGTTTACTATTCCTTCCCAGGTGTAGGACTCTGCACTTATCCTTGCTGAGCCTCATTAGGTTCCTTCTTGCCCAGCTCTCCATTCTATCCAAGTCTCACTGAATGGCCACACAGCTTTCAGGTGTATCATATATTGCTTTTAACTCTTGTGTTACTATGTTGTGCTTTTAAAATAGCTGTTAGCTATCCATCAGATGCTCTTAACACAAAATAATGTGCAACATCAATATGAAAAAAATGGGCCAGACAACAGAAGGTGTTTTCCTGTTCAAAAGGGAAAGCAGAGAACAGCTGAAGAGTAACTCTTACCTCCCCATCAATTATCCCCTTGAATATTGAAGGCATAAGTGGTTGAAACATTTGAGGACCCAAACCAGGGTTTACTTTTAGGACATTTTCCACAACCTTGAGAACAAAAGCAAACTAGACAATTAGTACAGTGTATTTTCAAATCTTAAATGAAGCTTTAAAAACACATACAATGGCCTACATATAAAGTCTTAACAGGATGCTTACCACTAAATACCAGCAAACCCCAGGATTGTTTAAAGTACCCTCTAGTGAAATACTCTGTAAACCTGATCTGCATACAGACCTGATGAAAACTGACATGCCAAGTGAAACCCACCTGGCCAAGCACCTCCTCATCACCTTTCCCCTGGCCCTGGCAAAGATGATGAGGTGGTCTGGAAAGAAGGACCTTCAAAATTGGTGATTCCCTCCTGAGGGGAACAGAAGGTCCCATATGTAGGCCGGACCCATCTCATAGGGAAGTTATTAGCCTAGCAGGAGTCCAAGTTGGAGATGTTACCAGAAGGCTGTCCAGTCTGGTACAGCCCTCAGATTATTATCCCTTATTGGTCATGCAGTTAGGGAATGATGATGTTGGTACCAGGCCTCCCAGGGCTATCAAAAATGACCTCAGGGCCCTGGGAGATCTGGTTGAGGGGTCAGGTGCACAAATAATTTTTACATCGATACCGTTAGTTGCAGGAGGGAACACAGTAAGGAACAGGTCAGCCGCTGTAGTCAACAAGTGGCTTAGGGGCTGGTGCAGATGAATGAATTTTGGGTTTTTCGATCTTGGGGAACTTTCTACTGCACCAGGTCAGCTGGTAACAGATGGAGTACATCTGTCCCAGAGGAGGGGAAAGGTCATAATACATGAGAATGGCCTGTCCCCCAAAGGTAAAAAGATTCTGGGAAGGGAATTAGCAAGTCTCATTGACAGGGCTTTAAACTAGCTTCGAAGGGGGGAGGGTCGGAAACCAGTGCCCTTAGGCAGGAGTCTGGAGGTGATAAGCTAGAGCTAGAGGTGAAACCAGCAGCCCAGCTGCAGTGCATGTACACTAATGCACGAAGCATGGGTAACAAACAAGAGGAGCTGGAAGCCTTGTTGCAGCAAGAAAGTTATGATGTAGTTGCCATCACAGAGACGTGGTGGGACGACTCGCATGACTGGAGCGCTGCAATTGATGGCTACAGGCTCTTCAGGAGAGACAGGCAAGGAAGAAGGGGTGGAGGGGTGGCCCTGTACGTCAGGGAGGCACTGGATGCTGTTGAGATGGAGATCAGGGATGATAGGGTTGAGTGCTTGTGGGTGAGAATTAGAGGGAAGACCAACAGGGCAGACATCCTGGTTGGCGTCTGTTATAGACCACCCAACCAGGAGGAGGATGTCGATGAGGCATTCTATAGGCAGCTTAAGGCTGTCTCAAGATCACCTGACCTCGTTCTCATGGGTGACTTCAACCTGCCTGATATCTGTTGGGATCTCAACACAGCAGAGAGGAGGCAGTCTAGGAGGTTCTTGGAGTGCATGGAGGACAGCTTCTTATCCCAGGTGCTGCGTGAGCCTACCAGGGGTAAGGCTATGCTTGACCTCCTCTTCACCAACAGGGAAGGGCTGGTGGGTGATGTGGTGGTCGGAGGGTGTTTAGGCACCAGTGACCACGACATAATAGAGTTTTCAGTATGCAGCCAAGCCAAGAGGGGCAGCAAGAAGACCTCCACTCTGGACTTCCGGAGGGCAGACTTCAGGCTGCTCAAGGAACTAATTCAGAAGGTTCCTTGGGAATCAGCCCTTAAAAACAAAGGGGTCCAGGAGAGCTGGACCTACTTCAAGGAAGAACTATTGAAGGTGCAAGAACAGGCTGTGCCGGTGTGCCGGAAGATGAGCCGCCGGGGCAGACGGCCAGCCTGGATGGGCAATGAACTTTTAATAGAACTTAGGGAAAAAAAGAGGGTGTATCATCTTTGGAAGAAAGGGGAGGCAACCTACAGAATGTTTAGGGATGTTGCTAGGTTGTGCAGGAAGAAAATTAGGGAGGCAAAAGCCCATTTAGAACTTAGACTGGCCTCTGCTGTGAAGGATAACAAAAAGTCCTTCTATAAATACATCAATAGCAAGAAGAAGGGCAAGGACAACCTCCACTCCTTGGTTGACACGGAGGGGAACGTTGTAACAAAGAATGAGGAAAAGGCAGAGGTACTTAACACCTTCTTTGCCTCAGTCTTCACTAGCAGGGCAGAACGTCTTCCAGACAGCTGGCCTGCAGAGCTGGCAGAAGGAGCCAGAGAGCTGCATAGTTTACCACTGCTCCAAGAGGAAGTTAGAGATCTACTGAGCCGCTTGGACCCCCACAAGGCCATGGGACCGGATGGGATCCATCCTAGGGTGCTGAGATTGCTGACAGATGAGCTGTCCAAGCCACTTTCCATCATTTTTCAGCAGTCCTGGCTCACTGGAGAGGTCCCAGAAGACTGGAAGCTGGCTAACGTGGTGCCCATCCACAAGAAGGGCCAGTTGGAAGAGCCGGGGAATTATAGGCCTGTCAGCCTGACCTCAGTGCCAGGCAAGATTATGGAACGGGTCATCTCGAGTGCGATCACACAGCACTTACAGGATGACCAGGGGCTCAGGCCTAGCCAGCATGGATTTAGGAGGGGCAGGTCCTGCCTGACCAACCTGATCTCCTTCTATGATCAGGTGACCCGCCTGGTGGATGTGGGGAGGCCTGTGGATGTGGTCTACCTGGACCTCAGCAAGGCCTTTGACACCGTTCCCCACAGCAAACTCCTGGCCAAGCTGGCAGCCCGTGGCTTGGACAGGAGCACACTGTGTTGGGTTAGGAACTGGCTGGAGGGCCGAGCCCAGAGAGTAATGGTGAATGGCACCACATCCAGCTGGCGGCCTGTCACTAGTGGTGTGCCCCAGGGATCAGTACTGGGCCCCATGCTCTTCAACATCTTTATTGATGATCTGGATGAGGGCATTGAGTCCATCATCAGTAAATTTGCAGATGACACCAAGCTGGGGGCAGCAGTTGATTTGCTGGAGGGCAGAGAGGCTTTGCAGAGGGACCTCGACAGGCTGGACAGATGGGCAGAGTCCAATGGCATGAGATTTAACACATCCAAGTGCCGGATTCTGCACATTGGCCACAACAACCCCAGGCAGTGCTACAGGCTGGGGTCAGAGTGGCTGGAGAGTGGCCAGGCAGAGAGGGACCTGGGGGTACTGGTTGATTGTAGGCTGAACATGAGCCTGCAGTGTGCCCAGGCAGCCAAGAAGGCTAATGGCATCCTGGCTTGCATCAGGAACAGTGTGGCCAGCAGGAGCAGGGAGGTCATTGTGCCCCTGTACACTGCACTGGTTAGGCCGCACCTTGAGTCCTGTGTCCAGTTCTGGGCCCCTCAGTTTAGGAAGGATGTTGACTTGCTGGAACGTGTCCAGAGAAGGGCAACAAAGCTGGTGAGGGGTTTGGAACACAAGCCCTATGAGGAAAGGCTGAGGGAGCTGGGGTTGCTTAGCCTGGAGAAGAGGAGACTGAGGGGTGACCTTATTGCTCTCTACAACTACCTGAAGGGAGGTTGGAGCCAGGCAGAGGTTGGCCTCTTCTCCCAGGCATCCAGCACCAGAACAAGAGGACACAGTCTCAGGCTGCGCCAGGGCAGGTTTAGGCTGGATGTTAGGAAGAAGTTCTACACGGAGAGAGTGATTGCCCATTGGAATCGGCTACCCGTGGAGGTGGTGGAGTCACCTTCACAGGAGGTGTTCAGGAGAAGACTTGATGGGGTGCTTGGCTGTATGGTCTAGTTGTTGGGTGGGTTGGATTGTTTGATGGGTTGGACGCGATGATCTTGAAGGTCTCTTCCAACCTGGTGTATTGTATTGTATTGTATTGTAAAAGGGTCCAGGAAAAGCAGCTTGATAAGGTATGTTGGCAGGGAGGAGGTATCAGCAGTTTATGGCTTATTTCCGTATCTTTGACAGGTCACTTTTTTGACAAATCACTGATTATGACCAACCATCTCTTTGCAGGTACCATAAAGATACCTCTCCTAAATATTCTTTTCAGTCTCCACCTACGTCCACCACACAGGACTCCACAAGGAACTGCTCTGCTGTGCTCCTGTACAGTTTCCCTTAAATATTTTTTTCTTTTTCAACCTTGTTCATTTAATTGATTAAGTTTCATTTAATGGCGGCCTGTCACTAGTGGTGTGCCCCAAGGATCAGTGCTGGGCCCCATGCTCTTCAGCATCTTTATTGGTGATCTGGATGAGGGCATTGAGTCCATCATCAGTACATTTGCGGATGACACCAAGCTGGGGGCAGGAGTTGAATTGCTGGAGGGTAGAGAGGCTTTGCAGAGGGACCTGGACAGGCTGGACAGATGGGCAGAGTCCAACAACATGAGATTGAACACATCCAAGTGCCGGGTTCTGCACATTGGCCACAACAACCCCAGGCAGTGTACAGGCTTGGTTCAGAGTGGCTGGAGAGTGGCCAGGCTGAGAGGGACCTGGGGGTGCTGGTCGATGGGAGGCTGAACATGAGCCTGTAGTGTGCCCAGGCAGCCAAGAGGGCCAATAGCATCCTGGCCTGCATCAGGAACAGTGTGGCCAGCAGGAGCAGGGAGGTCATTCTGCCCCTGCACACTGCACTGGTTAGGCTGCACCTTGAGTCCTGTGTCCAGTTCTGGGCCACTCAGTTTAGGAAGGATGTTGTCTTGCTGGAACGCGTCCAGAGAAGGGCAATGAAATTGGTGAGGGGTTTGGAACACAAGCCCTATGAGGAAAGGCTGAGGGAGCTGGGGTTGCTTAGCCTGGAGAAGAGGAGACTGAGGGGTGACCATATTGCTCTCTACAACTACCTGAAGGGAGGTTGTAGCCAGGCAGAGGTTGGCCTCTTCTCCCAGGCAGCCAGTACCAGAACAAGAGGACACCGTCTCAGGCTGCGCCAGGGCAGGTTTAGGCTGGATGTTAGGAAGAAGTTCTATACAGAGAGAGTGACTGCCCATTGGAATCGGCTACCCGTGGAGGTGGTGGAGTCACCTTCATTGGAGGTGTTCAGGAGGAGACTTGATGGGGTGCTTGGCTGCATGGTTTAGTTGTTGGGTGGGTTGGATTGGTTGATGGGTTGGACGCGATGATCTTGAAGGTCTCTTTCAACCTGGTGTATTGTATGTTAAGTAGTTGATCCTGTTCAATGCCTCCCAGTTTTGTGCACTTCTAATATACTGTTATATGAAGATGAAAATAACTGTTGCCCCCACTAATGTTTTCCAGGTCCTGAAAGTTTCACTAACTCAATTTGATCCTTACCTTTTATCTGTCTGCAAATTAGAAAATCAAGTCACACCATTCTTCAGCAATCTTGCTATAAATCATAAATCCACATTAGCACCTTTCTACTTTGTTCATTCATTTACTATTCTAACATCTATTTTCAAACCACAAGGACAACACAGTAGTCAAGGTGTGGGCTGAGTACAGGGGCATGATTACTTCCTTACTCCTGTTTGCCACACTAATCCTGATACAGGTCAGGATGCTGTTAGCCTTGGCCCCTCAGATGTGCTTCTGGCTCATGTTCAGCTTGCTGTCAACCAACATCCCTCAGGCCCTTTTCTGCAAGGCAGTTTCCCAGGCCCTTTCCCAAGCCTGTAGCATTGCATAGCACTATTGTGACCCAGCTGCAGGACCTGGCACTTGGCCTGTCCAGGTCACTCAGCAGAGCCTTCTTGCCCTCTAGCTGATCAACAGTCCCATCAAATCTGGTGTCATCTGCAAACTCACTAAGGATGCACTGAATCCCCCTCATCCAGATCACTGATAAATATATTAAACAAGATTGGCCCAGAAAACCAGCCCTGGGGAACGTTACTTGTGACCAGCTGCCAAATGGATTTAACTCCATTCACCACCACACTTTGGGCTCAGCCATCCACCCAGTTTTTTATGCAGTGACACATCCACCCATCCAAGCCTTGAGCAGCCAGTTTTTTCCAGGAAAACACTGTGGGAGACAGTGTTGAATACTTTACTAAAGTCCAGACAATCAACATCCACAGCCTTTCCCTCATCCACTAAGTGAAGCTACCTTGTAGAAGGAGATCAGGTTGCTCTAGCAGAACCCGCCCTTCATGAACCCGTGCTAACTGGGCCTGATCACCCTTTTGCTTTGCACATGTGGCATGAATTTAGCCAATTGAATCTGCTGCATAATGGTGCTCAAGATGATCTGCTCCTTTACCTTCCCTGGTACCAAGGTCTGACTGACAGCTCTGTAGTTCCCTGGGCCCCCCATTTTGGACCTTCTTGTAAATGGGTGTCACATTTGCTAATCTCGAGTCTGCTGGGACCTTGTAGGTTAGCCAGGACTACTGATAAATGATGGAAAGCAGCCTGGTAAGCTTTCTGCCGCTTCCATGAGTCCACTGATAGACAAAGATTAATGAATCTACTTTTACCCAAAATGTGCTAGTATTATACACAGCATTATATTTACAAGTCAGTGATTGGTCATCTGTCTAAATGTGCTGTTGCTTGGCTGTAGAACAAACTATTTTCAAGAAGATCCAAGCCCTCATCAATCACCTTTCTCTAGTAATCTAGAAAATAGTCAAATGGAAAAGGCATCATGGACTCTAAATCTATCAATACAAAGAGGACTCAGATTATCTTAGAATTAAATTATCCAAGCTTTAATACTTTGTGCAGGTCCAAAGTAATAAAAACACTGCAAGGAAGGCTATACTAACCTTCTCTCAGGAAAATTAGTATATAAAAAACATGTCTCTATATATGCACTCTATGCACACATACTCTAAATGAGTGATTTAACATACCACTGACTCCAGTGTTAATGTATGAAAAATAAGATTTTTCCCCCCTACTACTACATACTTGAAAATACATCTATAACCTGATGAAATACTTGCAAAAATAACAGAGCTGAGTATGTGGGCATTATTTGTATACTACTCTACCTTTAAAACCTGAACTTGACCTTCAGTAGTTATGTCCTTCAAAAGTTCACAAAATGACCGGCATAAGTCAGCAGCATACATCTGAAATGGAATCACAAACAAAGTTATATCTATGTATGTATTTCAAAACACAAGATTGGAATTACATATATCCAAGGACACAGCTTGCCGTCAATGATCATATTTGCTAAAATGCTCATCTTTCTTGAACTAATTAAAATCTAAATCTAAGCATTTTGTGTTTTGTTGGGGTGTTTTATTAACACTGCTGATGTTTAATCAATCAACCTCCATTCAGTTTCTCATGAAGAAGGTGTGAGAACAAAGTATAGCATTCCTTGAACAATTCTTGCTAGAATTTATATTTTTAATGTGGTAGGTTAGAGTAACTATTACCACACTACATAAAACTTTTCTAGGTACCAAAGTACGAAATCAACCTACAACACAAAACATTACTTCTAAATAATAACCTCTCTGAATCTGAGTGCCCACCATGTGCTTTGAAGAGCTAACATTAGAACAATATGCTTGTATATACATGAATGAATAAAAACACAAATGTGTGTGTAGCATGTTTTACAACATGAGAAAAAGTAGTCTGCCAGCGAAGAACTAAGGTGCCAATATGAATCTTTACATAATGGTAACATACCTGTAAAAATTCAGATGATGATAAGAAGATATAAGCATTGATAATTTTAAAGCAATTTTTGAGGTTTTCCGAACTCAGCTCTGGAAAAAAGGAAATCACAATTCAGAACCTCATCACTAAACTGAAGTACACTAAAAGAATTCACTTCCTAAATGCCTTTTTCCTCACACAGCTTTTAAGTGTCAGATGCCTATAAACAGAAAAAAAAGTTATATTAGATTCAGTACTATTCAGGTTCTGTCATCCTGCCAGAGATAGTAACAAAAGAGGGATGATAACAGCTCTCATGTTCTCAACAGAAGCACACAAAGTCCCATGACCTCAAATACAATGCTACGATTTTCTAAAGTGAAGCTTTGGATGTGATAGAAGGCTACAAAGATAAAGATGGAATAAATGAAACACTGAAGAGACCTGCAGTTACTGACAAAAGATCTTTCTCACATTTGAGTGAATGCTGAGTAGAAAGTGAAATACTGTGGTTCTGTTCTTCTGAATTCAGTGCTACAACAAATGGCACTGAGCTTTTGAACTGAAACACACTGAGCATTTGGCCATACCTTGAGTATTTCAGTAAGGAAAGCATATCCATTTAAGAGATGGATACAGAAAGGAGTTCGTACACAGCAGCAGTTTCAGGAGAGAAAAAACACTTGTCCTCAGGCAGTACCTGTAAGACCATTTTTAAAAAGAAATCACCCTGGAACATCTCACCACACAATTCAGAGTAAATCAAAAGGTTGCAAAGTTTCACGTGGAGGTTGACACTACTGCGGAAAGACAATAGCCCTTGTTGTTTGAAAACAGAACAGAACACCATAAAATCTCACAGGACTTGCTAAATCTTCTTAAAAAAGGTTTGGGAAACAAGATTGTTTTTGATTAAAGTAAGTGGAATTCTGCTCCACTACCTTTAACTAATATACCAATAAAACCATCATGGAGAGTCAACAGAAAAATACATTAACCTAAGCTTTAATTACAATTTCTTACCAGATTAAACTAAAACCAGCAGCTGGCTAAGATCTGATATGTCTTACACAGCTTACATGAATGCAGCCTGTATGAAAGTGTGGCTTGCATCTATATAGAAAAACCTCTAAAAAAATACCACAACAGAAACCATGGCTGGTTTTCCATTTAACATCTGAAAAATTCCAGACAGTTTTAGTAGTTTCTCTTCTTCTTCCTCCTATTAGAATGAGTATTAATGCTTCCATTGTCTGACATGGCCATCAGAGAGCTTTGAATACAGGACCACTGTCATCTCAGTGCTTGTACAGATCATGTCTTGATATTATATATATTAAAAATTTAAATATCTAGAAAAGGGATTATTTTTCAGCTATCCATCCAATACCCTCATCAAAAGATTCCAATGTATCTGTAGTTAGCTTTAATAGCATACTAGCAATGTTACACTTTTTTTGAAGTTACTTCATTCTCCATAGGAAGTCTGCAGGTTTTTTCCTTACTGGATACACCATATTTTATTAAGTTTCAGACACTCATGCAGTAGACAAACTGTAACAACATGGTCATATAAGCATCAAGTGCTATCAAATGCTTCACAGCTTCCCATTCTGTTATTCCTAATATGAAAGTATAGAGTGTCAGTAGCAAAACTAGAAAAATCAGATTGTTTCAGTACGGAAGGTTAAAAAAAAAAAGGAGATAAAACAGATGTCATGCAAAATCCCAGAACTGCAGTCATTCATCTGTGCCAAAAGCTTAGTGTTTAGTAGAAGCATTTTTCTAGAAAGACATCACTGTCAACTGATCATATTTAAAAACCAATTATGCATCAATTCTCTTGCCAGGTTCTCCTGAATATGCATTTTTCTGAATTAACAAATGCACTCCTCTGGATTTTGTTGGGATCAGAGGAATTAAACCTGTTCCAGGATCCTGGATTTTGCCACTACCTTTACAAATACAGCACAGGCACATTAAACCTCATGCTTCTTGAAACAATTATGTCTTGACTACAGCCTCATTTCTAATCTGAAATTGTATCAGATGCAGTCACCATTTTAAGCAGCCTCAGTGCAGAAATCTGTCTATTCTCGGATAATTTTTTTATTCCTCCGTTCATATTATTCAATCTGCTGCACCAAGATATTTAAAATAGCTCTGCAATCCTCCTAGAAGGCAACTATGTCTCAACAGAATTTAAGCAATGAGCAGTGCTTATACAAAAACAGAATATGACAATCAAAGACTGATAAAATACACTTGAGTTGCAAGGAATCTCCCAAGGTCATCTAGTCCAACCCCACTGCAGTAAGCCAGGACATCCCCAACTAGATGAGGTTGCTCAGAGCCCCATGGAGCCTGACATTGAAGGTCTCCAGGCATGGGGCCTCAACCACATCCCCTGGGCAACCTCTTCTAGTTTTCTAACACACTCATAGTAGAGAACTTCTACCTAGTTTTAAAACAAGCTTAGCAGGCAGCCAGCACCAGAACAAGTGTGACCGGTTTAGGCTGTGCCTTTAAGAAATGGACACTTTCTGAACACTCTGGCTGAATGTTTGTGATATTTGAATGAAAACAAAGATATGCTAAACCAATTTCATTGGTAGAATGCAGCTGTAAGTTTTAGCTTAGTCTTTCAGTCTGTTCTTCTTCTCTCTGTCCTGTGAGCTGGCCTGTTTCTCTCTCTGAAGCAACAGCTTGCCGGGCAGGAATGACCTTGGATTAACAGAGCTAACCAGATAAGAATACTAACTCTTGCATTCACTTTGAGCTTAACAGAATTTTACCCTTTTAATTACCTTCCTTTCTCTCTCTCTAACCCTTTTGGGAAAAAGGGGAGGTAGGGAGGGAGAAGGGGGGAACAGGCCGAACCCCCTGGCTGCAGGGGGGGAAAGGTCTCCTGTATTACATACATTGCTGTACATTTCTGTATATACTGTATATTTTTGTACATATTCATTGCATTCCATTTCTGCTTGTAAATATAGCTTTCATCTGCTTCTCCAGCTGAGATAGCTGTGGATTCTTTTGTGTGTGTGGGGGGAACTTTACCACCCCACCACAACAAGAGGACACAGTCTCAGGCTGTGCCAGGGCAGGTTTAGGCTGGATGTTATGAAGAAGTTCTACACGGAGAGAGTGATTGCCCATTGGAATTGGCTACCCGTGGAGGTGGTGGAGTCACCTTCATTGGAGGTGTTCAGGAGGAGACTTGATGGGGTGCTTGGCTGCATGGTTTAGTTGTTGGGTGGGTTGGATTGGTTGATGGGTTGGACGCGATGATCTTGAATGTCTCTTTCAACCTGGTGTATTGTATTGTATTGTAATCCAACTTTCAAGTTCTATTTCAACATTGCAGTGCCATGCAGGGTGAGTATGAGCCAGCAGTGTGGCCAGGTGGCCAAGGCGGCCAACAGCATCCTGGCCTGTATTAGAAATAGTGTGGCCAGCAGGACCAGAGAGGTGATTGTCCTTCTGTACTCAGCATTGGTGAGGCTGCGCCTCAAGTACTGTGCTCAGTTTTGGGCACTGCAGTACAGGAAAGACATTGAGGTATGGAGTAGGTAGAGAGAAAGGCTAATAAGCTGGTGAAGGGCCTGGAGAACAATTCCTGAGAAGAGCAGCTGAAGGACTGGAAGCATTTAGTCTAAAAAATAACAGGCTGAAGGGAGACCCCTATTGCTCTCTACAATTACCTGAAAGGAGGCACTGATCTCTTCTCACAAGTAGCGAAGGATAAAACAAGAGGGAATGGCCTCAAGCTGCAACACGGGAGGGTTAGGCTGGACATCAGGGGGAAAAAAATAATGTAAAGGGTTGTCAGGCACTGGAACAGGTGCCCAGGGAGGTGGTTGAATTGCCATCCCTGGACATGTTTAAAAGCCATGTAGATCTGGTGCTTGGGGACATGATGAAGTGACAGACTTGGAGTGGGCAAAGTGGTTGGACTTGATGATCTCATAGGTCCTTTCTGGCCTGGGTAATTCTATGATTCTATGTCGTGTGGACACTGTCCAACTAGATTCTCCTGACGTAAACAGAAGAAAAGTGCAGGCAAAGTACATACCAGAATAGTTTCCACTTTCTGGAAAAATGTGCACCATTTTGGCCCACAGCAATCTCAATTTTTGATTGACATGTGACATTCAGAAAGCAAGTTTCTCAGGAAAGTGTTCAAGATGTAAAGTAGTACCAGAAGGCCATATAAGGAAGTTGCTCTATGTTATACATCAGCTGCTGTACTTTTGCCACTGAGCACCATTCCTGATAGAAAACCCCAACTTGACATTATTGTGTTTGAAACCTCACCTTAGGGAAAACCTACCTAGCATAACTGTACTACTTGCTCAACCTAGCATTAAAAAAATTAGAGAGGCAAAAGCCCATTTAGAGCTTAGACTGGCCACTGCTGTGAAGGATCACAAAAAATCCTTCTATAAATATACTAAGAGCAAGAGTAGGGGCAAGGACAACCTCCACTCCTTGGTGGACCGGGAGGGGAACATAGTAACAAAAGATGAGGAAAAGGAAGAGGTACTTAACACTTTCTTTGCCTCAAATTTTAATAGCAGGATAGGCTGTCTACCCGACAACTGGCCTCCTGAGCTGGCAGATGGAGGCAGGGAGCAGTATAGTTCCCCTGTGATCTAGGAGGAAGTAGTTAGAAACCTCCTTAGCCTCTTGGATCCCCCTAAGTCCATGGGACCTGATGGGATCCATCCTAGGGTGCTGAGAGAGCTGGCAGATGAGCTGGCCAAGCCACTCTCCATTATTTTTCAGCAGTCCTGGCTTAATGGAGAGGTCCCAGATGACTGGAAGCTGGCCAGTGTGATGTCCATCCACAAGAAGGGCAGGATGGATGAGTCAGGGCATTCCAGACCTGTCAGCCTGACCTCAGTGCCAGGCAAGATTATGGAACAGGTCATCTTGAGTGCAATCGCACAGCACTTATGGGATGGCCAAGGGATCAGGCCCAGCCAGCATGGATTTAGGAAGGGCAGGTCCTGCCTGACCAAACTGGCCTCCTTCTATGATCAGGTGACCTGCCTGGTGGATCTGGGGCACGCTGTGGATGTAGTCTACCTGGACAAGCAAACTGTTACAAGCATAGAATACTCCTAAATGCCTCTACCTTTTTTCAGAAGAGTTTGCCAAGTATTATAATCATATTCATTGCTACCCTGGAAAGAATCACGCGAAGACTAGGGAGAACAGAGTAAGGATAAAACAGCAGTAACAAATACAGAGTATTTCTGAATTTAACTCAGGCAGATCAGCAGTTCAATAATTATGAAAATCACCACTGTTTGTACAGTCCAAATTTCCTACAGTACGTGTTACCTACTACAGTACGTGTTACCTACTACAACCACAGAACAAGCAAGGAAAGACAGGTGTGTAGATATGAATGTAGACAGATAACAAGGATTTGGCATCTACACAGCCTAAGAGATCTAATCTGGAGTTTAATACTAAAACCACTACAAAAATACTCCTTTCCTGAGCAGTTTTGTCATTAGAGATCTAAACACACAGGAAAACAAGAGAAAGTATCATCTTGCACCTAAGCCATGACAATACTTTCTACTGACCTTTAGGCAGAGTAAAATATTAGATGCTGTAAGCACCTTCTGTGGTTTTATAAGCACGAGTGTGGCACATCACCAGCCTGTGGTGCTGCAGTTTGCGCAGCAGCTGATCCAAGAAGGGCATGCAGGAAGGGCACTAAAGCTCTGCTATCTCAAGAGGTGAATTGGTGGCTATCACTTTCCCAGAAGGAGCTTGGATATGGTCTCCACCTGGCAGAAAACCATGTGTTTTATGCTCACCAGAATGAGCTAGACAGAGCTTCCACAAAAACATGTAACCATCCGGGTCACAGGATGCCAGAATTGCTGAAGCCTTTTACTGGTAACTGGTGGCAGTAGAGAACAGGTGGATGATCATCAGTTGACAAAAAAACCTCAACATAAGCCAGCAATGTGAACTTGCAGCCCAGAAAGCCAACCACATATTGAGTTGCAACAAAATAAGTGTGACCAGCAGGACAAGGGAAGTGATTCTGCCCCTCTACTCTGCTTCCACAAGATCCCAGCTGGAGTACTGAGTCCAATTCTGGTGACCTCAGCATAAGACAGACATTGAACTGTTGGAGTGGGTCCATAGGAGGACTACAAAGATGATCAGAGGGCTAACACCCCTCCTATGGGGACAGGCTACAAGAGTTGGGGCAGTTCAGTTTGGAGAAGGACACCTAATAGAAGCCTTCCAGTACCAGAAAGGGACCCACAAGAAAGCTGGGAAAGGACTTTCTGCAAGAGCTGGTAGTGACAGGATGACAGAGAACAGCTTTAAGCTTGAGGAGGGTAGGTTTAGACTGGATATTACAAAGAAATTTTTTACAGTCATGGTGGTGAGACATTGGAACAGATTGCCATGGGAGGTTGTAGATGCCCCCTCCCTGGAGGTGTTTCAAGACCAGGCTGGATGAGGCCTTGAGCAACTTGGTCTAGGGGGAGGTGTCCCTGCCCATGACAGGGGAATTGAAATTAGACGATTTTAAGGTCTTTTCCAACCCAAACCATTCTATGAATCATTTATGAATCTGCTCAGCCTGGTGGCAGAGCTGCAAGAAGACACAGAAAGGCTAAGCAGTATCAGGGAGGCTAAGCAAGAGATTGAGTGGTGGAGCCAAGCTCTGCCCTCCATAAAACAGAAATAGGAGCATCTGTCAGAAAATACCCAAGATCAAGGGAACCCTGTATCCTCTACCTGCAGGTGGAAGGCAGCAACCTAAATGGAACAAGTGCATGGGAGTCAAGTCCACACTTGGGGTGGCAGGTGAACCCCCCTTCTTTCCCAACCTCACCCTCACAGGTACCTCCATGAAATATGTATAAAGCTCTGGTTGAGGAAGGCCAGTCAATGGAGGATGTGGATGACAGTCCATCTATACTAGAGATGTCTTCCAGGTCAGAAAGGACTACTCCCTGTTTCACAGCCACATCCACAAGAAAGAAAAGAAAGGTTATATTCATAGGCAACTCCCTTCTGAAAACACAGGGTTGAATGTACCAGGCAGACCCTCCACACAAGCATGTCTGCTGCCTCACTGGAGTCTTGGGTTAAGAAAGTTCCTTGCTTGGTAAATCCCTCAGACAATTACCTATTAGTGAGTTTCCACGTACGCGGAGTGAGAACTGCAACCCATAGTCAAAGAGCTACCAAAAGAAACTTTATGACTGTGAGATGGTTACTGAGGGAATCTAGAGAGAGGATATTTTTCCTCCCTTTTTCCAGTTGTATGCAGCAACACTGAAAGGAACAGATTTAGTTGGTGTCACTAACATGACTTTGGGCTTTTGACAGTGGGATGGCATATGTGGCACGAGGCTTGCTGGCATCAAATGGAAATTGCCTTTCTCAAAAGGAAAGAGGGTCCTTGCTCAGGAGCTTGCACCACTCATTGATAGGGCTTTAAACTAGATGTGAAAGGGGAGTGCGATGGTACCAGGCTTGCCTGTAACAAGCCGTGGGATGATACAGCAGGGTTATAGCAATGGGGTGCCACTAAGGGCCTTCAACCTGTTGCCCTGAGGTTTGCCTGGGGACACTGTGCACAGTCAAAGCTTTGTGGAGATGAACCAGGGGCTCCTGGGGCAGTAGAAGCCAACAGGAAAATATCCATGGAATATCTCAAGGGAATTAAGGGACCTTCCTCTAAGAAACTGACATGGCCAACTGCCCATCTGAAGTACCTCTGCATGAATGCACACAGCATAAACAAACAGAAGGAATTATAAGCTACTGTATTGTTGGAAAGCTATCAATACTGAAACTTGGTGAGATGAATCCCATGACTGGAGTGTGGCTATCAATGGCTACAGGCTGTTCAGAAGGGACATGAAAGGAAGGAGGGACAGAGGCATTGACCTCTATATATCAGAAACAGACAAGAGCGTGAGGAGCTGTCCCTGAAGAATAGCCATGAGTACACCAAAACCTTCTTTGTGGGGGAGAGAGAAAGAGCCCTGGGGGTTTTGGGTGTACCCTCAGTTGGGGATGGGATGCTTTTGGGTATGCTTTGGGATCTCTCTTTTGTCATTGTGCTTGCCGTTCTCTGCAAAATTTTTCACTGCTTTTCCATTTAAACTTTCCAACACTTTTGCAATCCATTTGCCTGAGTCTCATTTTTGCCCGTGGTGGGAGAATCAGCCTTTCAACCTACCACAGTGTGGTGGTTTAGGCTGGGTGCTGGCCCAGATACCACTGCACAGACCACACCTGGGATGCCCCAAGGGGCCCAGCCCAAGGGGTGGTCACAGGACACCAGGTATTCCATTCCCATAATGCCCTGCTCCCCTATAAAATATCCACGCGGGGTCTTCACTTCCTCTTTCGTCCCCGCCGGTGCCTAGGTAAGATGGCGTGAGCTGCCTCCCTTGGGCCTGCCCAGGCCCAAGGCTGGGTTGGGGGTGAAAGAGCCCTGGGGGGTTTTTGGGTGTACCTCCCAGTGGGGATGGGACAGTCTTGGGTATGTTCTGGGATCTCTCTCTTTTGTTGTGGTGCTTGTGGTTCTCTGTAAAACTTTCATTGTTGTTTTTTTGTTTTTCCATTTAAACTTTCCACCATTTTTTGCAATCCATTTGCCTGAGTCGTTATTTTTGCCCATGGTGGGAGAACTGCTCTCCCAAACCAGGACACACAGGAAGGGACCTCCAAAGGTCATCTAGCCCAACCTCCCTGCAGTGAACTGGGACATCCTCCACTCGATTTGGTTGCTCAGAGCCTTGTTGAGCCTAACCTTGACTAGCTTCTAGGATGGGGCCTCAACTCTCTCCCAGGGCAACCTGCTCCAGTGCTCCAGCATCCTCATGGTAAAGAACTTTTTCCTGACATCCAATCTAAATCTACTCTTCTCTAATTTCACACCATTGTCCCTTGTCCTATCACTACAGGCCTTTGCAAACAGTCCCTCTGAAGCCTTCTTGTAGGCCCCCTGCAGGTACTGGAAAGCTGCTATTAGCTCTCCCTAGAGTCTTCTCTTCTCCAGGCTGAACAACCCCAGCTCCCTCATCCTGTCCTTCTAGGGGAGATGCTCCAGCCCCCTGAGCATCTTCATGGCCCTCCTCTGGACCCACTACATCAGTCCATGTCCTTCCTGTTTTGAGGGCTCCAGAGCTCTACACAGTACTCCAGATGAGGTCTTACCAAAGCAAAGTGGCAGAATCACCTCTCACAGAATTTCATCCTACTGGGGGACTTCAACCACCCCAACATCTGCTGGAAAAGTAACACAGCAAGCCACAGGGAATCCAGGAAGTCCTGGAATATCCCGAGAATAACTTCTCAGGATATTCCTGAAGGGATGTGATACAGGACCTGATACAAGGGAGTTCATCAGTGATGTGAAGATTGGAGGCAGTCTGTACTGCAGTACTTATGTGCTGTTGGAGCTCAGAGTACTGAGAGATATGGATCAGGCTAAAAAGACTAAAGTCAGGACCCTCAGTTCTAGGAAAGCAAAATTCCAGTTCTTTGACGAGTTAGTCAGTGGAATTCCCTGGGAAACAACCCTCAGGGACAAGGGAGCAGATGTGACAGACTTTTAAGGACACTTTCCATAGAGTGCAAGAGTTCTTGATGCCCAGAGGTAGGAAATCAAGAAAGGAAGGGAAGAGACCAGCATGGCTATGTTGAGACCTGCTGGTCAAAATAAAGGCAAGAAGGAACTGCATAGGCAGTGGAACTAGGGACAGGTGTCCTGGGAAAAGTACAGGGACACTGTCCGGTGTGTAAAGAAGGGATGAGGAAGGCCAAGGTGTGCCTAGAGCTGAACTTAACAAGTGATGCAAGGAACATCAAGAAGGGCTTCTACATTTATGTCAATGAGAAAAAGTTAAGGAAAGTGTACCCCTTTGATAAGAAAGTCTGGAAAGCTAGTTACAACAGATGAGGAGAAGGCTGAGGCACTCCAAACTATTTTGCCTCACTCTTCAGTGGCAACCGCTCTCCTCACACCACTCAAGTTGAAGGAACACAAGATGGGAATCAGAGGGACAATGTCCCTCCCACTCTAAGTGAAGACAAGATTTGTGTCCACCTGATGAACCTAAACATACACAAGTCAATGGGACCTGATGGAATACACTGCAGAATCCTGAAGGAATTGGCTGAGGGAATTGCCAAGCCACTCTCCTGGCAGTCACGTGTGAAGTTCTTGGAGACTGGAAAAAGGGAAACATTGCACCCATTCTTAAAAAACACAGAAAGGAAGAGACGTGGATTCGATAGGTGAACTGTTTGGTAGGTAATAAATTCATTGGATGGTCACATCCAGAGGGTAGTGGTCAACAGCTTGATGCCTGGATGGAAACTGCTGACAAGGGTGCCCTTCTGGGATCTGTACAGTGGATTCAGGCATACCTTCAGTAAGTTTTCAGATGACACCAAGGTGAGTGGTGGAGTTGATACATTAGAGGGATCACGGGTTGGACTCGATGATCTTCAAGGTCTCTTCCAACCTTGGTCATACTGTGATAGGATGTCCTTCAGAGGGAGAAGCGGGGGAAATGGGCTTAGGTTAACCAATGAGGCTGAACAAAGCTAAGTGCAAGGTCCTACACCTGGGTGGGGGCAATCCTAAGTATCAAAACAGATTAGATGATGATGTGATTGAAAGCAGCCTTGTACAGGACTTGAGAGACTGGTGGATGTGAGTCAGCTCTGTGTCCTTGCAGCCCATAGGGCCAGCTGTATTCTGGGCTGCATCAAGAAGTGTGGCTAGCAGGTTGAGGCAGATGACTCTGCTGCTATGCTTCACTCTACTAAGACCTCATCTGGAGTATGGCATCCAGCTCTAGAGCCCTCAGCACAAGGAGGACATGAACATGTTGGAATGGATTCAGATGAACACCACAAAATTGAATTTAGGACTGGAACACCTCTGCTGTGATGACAGGCTGAGAGAATTGGACTGTTCAGCCTGGAGAAGAGAATGCTGCAGTGGGACCTGCAGGACTTTCAGTAGTATAAATTGAGTTTTGTATCAAAGATGGAGACATTCTTTTTAGCAAGGCCTGTTGCAACAGGACAAGGGGTAATGGTTTTAAACTAAAAGAGGGTAGATTCAGACTAGATGCAAGAGAAGATTTTTTTTTTTTTTTTACAGTGAGGGTGATGAAACACTGGAACAGGCTGCCAAGATTAGTAGAAGCCCCATCCCTAGAAATATTCAAGGCCAAGTTGGATAGGGCTCTGAGCAATCTGATCTATTTGAAGATGTCCCTGCTCACCCTGGAAGGGAGCTGGACTAGATGACCTTTAAAAAGTTACTTCCAACATAAAGCATTCCATGATTCCCATGAAAAAAACAATTTCCTTTGCTGCATTAGCTCCACAACCTACAAAAGCACAGCTAAAGATGTCATTAAACAAACATATTTATATAATAGAAATACACCACAAAATATTTATACTCCTTTTACTTACAAAGCAAAAGCTTGCAAATATCATTATTTCCTAAGCACTGAATCTTACTTCTCATCAGTAAGTTTACATGTTGTCAACAATTCAGGCAAAACTATTGCTTTTAGTCCTGCTTGAACAATACAATTACAGACATATTTAGGTAGACTGAAAACATCCTGTGTAGTTATTAACTGAGTATCAGAAAAGCTAATAGTGGAAGCTTCAACTCTTCAGACTACAAATCATCATTCTATTAATAAGCAGAACAGGCAAGTATTCCACCAAATTGAAAATCATTAAAATTCAGCACATTTGGTGTTAAATTTCAGGAACAACTTCTTAAAAAAAAAAAATCTCTCTAAAGCGATGAGCTGTCTTAACTTTTGTGTACAAAGCAGCTTCATAAAAAAAACAAACACCAAACAAAACCAAACCATGAACAAACCAGCAAACCACAAACTAGGGCAAATACGTAATAAATAAAGGCAGGAAAGTCAAATAAGTTTGTTCTTCAATTTTTAATAGTTCCAATTTTGAAAGTCCTCTTAGGTCTTATAGCCACAGCAAAATCTCTTCATGCAAGAAAAACAAAAGCAGAACAAGAAAACCTAGAAATTTTATTAAGAAAAGGCTTACCAAGAAGGGCAGACATGTTCTGAAATATTCTCAGGAGCTCCGGTGTAAGACATGGACTATTCTCCAATGTCACTAACCTAGCAAGAGATTAAGCAACATATTTCTATGAAAAGTACTGAGCAATCATTCTGACAGATGTAAAACAGTAATTTCCAGTAACCATCTAGAACATCCTTAAATAGCATGTGACAATTACTTGAAATGAATCTGAAGTGTTGCAGCAGTCCTTAAAACACACCCATTAGTATAAGCACAAGTCTTGCTAAGGTAGAAGAAAGCAAAACATGCTACTGTCTTTTTGAAGACAACATAGTCTCCAAAATGCAGCAGGGAGAATGTCCAAGGACTCAACTTGTGAACTCAGAGAAAGTGAATACAGGGGATTATTCATGGTGTAAGGACAGTACATGTAGTGCTTTGCATTTCAAAGGAGCATCTGTGATGACAACCAGCTCAAAAATTTACTTCTTATTTTCTTGAGGTCTGAAATGATGCATTGATTACCATACATAAAAGCACAACTATGCTCATCATTGTTTGCAACAATTAAAAATCCCTGAGGTTTAAAAACAGTAGCTATAAATTAAATTCATATTTTAAACCACAGAAACACATTACAGTTTGTTCCTGCAACTTCAGTGTGAAATTATTGCACATAAATAACATTTCTGATTAGGTAAAGTATCAGCTGTTCTGCTTTTGGTTCAATACACCATTACAGTCCCACTGTCTGTCAGCTTCATCCAGATTCCTCTGAAGGTCTAGGACACCTTAAGACATTATTCTTCTGCATAGGCAGAATAAGAAACTCAAGACCAATATTACTAAGATACAGAATTTCTGAACTGATTCATTAAAAAGTTCCCTGTCAAATTCTGTGAAGATATTGCACTTCAAGTTGTGGCCAACAGCATTATAAACCTTAGCTTGCTGCACACAGAACAGATTATTCATAGGTTAAATGTCCAGGTAACAGTTTCCTCCTCCTAAACTGTGAGCTGCACTAGGAAACCAAATTCACCTCACAGCAAATTCATCACAGTGCCACGTTTTTTCATATGTTCAGTTGCCAAATACCTTGAGATCTGGAAGGTAACTTCTACATTTTATCCTTGTAAACTCACCATCTCTTCTATCAACCACTTCTAAGAATCACTCAGTCATTGTGCTCGCAAAGTCAAGAACATCCAATTGTTAGCTGAGGATACAAATTATAGTGAGTCTAGACTTGGCCTTGCTGCTCATCATCACAGCAGACCAGTACCTCACCATCAGCTGCCTGAAAATAGATTACCTACTCAGTTACTTTTATTTGTATTTCTTTCATTAACTTCCCAACTTGATCACTTCTGAGAAAAGGTGTGATACAGATAATGTCAGTATAACAAGAATATATACATTATTAATAGAGATCAAATTTAATTTTTTTTATCCTGAGGGTACCAAAAAAAAAATTACATTTGAAGCAGTTAAAGAACATTCTTACCACAACTCTAAACCATCTTCCAGAAGATACACATGTGGAGGCTGAGAAACATCTGTACTTAGCTGAATAACTGGAAGTAGAAAAGGATAGAGATTTTTGCTGTCTGCTGCCAGTCCCTATAAAAGTGAACAACAACAACAAATATATATATAATACTTCACATATTTCAAGTCAAGCATTTCAAGAATAGCACTGAAAAGAGTACGTGATGCTGTTTTATATGTATACTATAAACACACACTCAAGAAATCAAAGGTTGAAGTTGCATTCATTTCATACAACCACAATGTAGTTTCATACTCCTGAGCTTCCTCTCAAAATGTCTTCCAAAAATGATGGAATATTTTTTTTAAAACAAGCAGAAATCAATGGTCTGTAAGAAAATACGATAAACAATACACATTCCTAGAAACATTCACTGGTCATTCTCTTTCTGTGAAAAGTCACACCTCAAACAAATACTAAATAATTGAATGCTGAATAAAATGTTTTGAAGATCAAGAAAATAATTACTCTTTGGATCTTAGTGCATACTATATCTTTTGATATATTTTAAGTACCAGAAGAAAGGTTTTCATTGCTACATAAAGACACACAGACTGGTGACAGTGATTTATTTTGTAAATGCTCGATGAGCCACACAAAAATATATATTTGCCCTGTTTGAACTAACTCCTCTTTTAAAAGAACCCCAACTTTTCCTTTGGTTGTTATGTATAGTATTTCCCTTTCCACTTTCTTTCCACTGTTAACTTCTACAGTACTATCCTCTTAAGCATGCATTCCCGCAAATTCAAGACTGCCTGCATATTCCTTCTGTTCCTGTATGGACACAGCCCAACATCCTAGGAGAGACTCTCTTGATCTTTTGTAGTCCCAGTACATCTCCGGATATAGTTGGAAAAGGTGGGATGAGGCGGTTCATTCTGGAGAAGAGAAGGCTCTGAGGTGACCTAGTTGTGGCCTTCCAGTATATGAAGGGGGCCTACAAGAAGGCTGGGGAGGGACTTCTCAGGATATCAGGTAGTGATAGGACTAGGGGGAATGGAATGAAGCTGGAGGTGGGGAGATTCAGGCTGGACGTGGGGAAGAGGTTCTTCACCATGAGAGTGGTGAAGTCCTGGAATGGGTTGTCCAGGGAGGTGGCTGGGGCCCCATCCCTGGAGGTGTTTAAGACCAGGCTGGATGAGGCTCTGGCCAGCCTGATCTAATGTAGGGTGTCCCTGCCCATGGCAGTGGGTTGGAACTAGACGATCCTTGTGGTCCCTTCCAACCCTGACTGATACTACGATACAGCTCAAACCAAGTAAGTGCTTAATAGCACAGATTCTGCAGAGAATAAGACAGCATAGCTACACATTGGTTTATTTTTTCAGGAAGACAGTATGTTTTGTTTGTAATTTTTACTGCAAATACCATGGTTATTTCTGGATACTTCAAGGATTATTCAATTATACCAAGATGTCTTCCTTCACTGATAAGAAATTCTGGCAATTTTAATTATCTTTGAATAAAGTAAGCAGCTACTAATTTCTATAGGCTTTCAAAACTCCCCGAAGGTATGACAGGAAGCCTCTAAAATTGTTAGGAAATTTATGTGTGGAAAAAAACATGAAAGAGATGCCAGCAAGAATCAAAAGAACCCAAGCAGCTTGAGTGCCATCTCACAGCAGATACAGGACAAACAGGTCACCAGGCCAGACTTCATGTGTTCATGAAGGGCAGGTCCTGTTTAACTAACCTGATCGTATATTACAAGGTGACACATTTAGTGAATGGGGGAAAGACTGAATGTTGTTTACTTGGACTTTTAACAAAGCATATGACAGTCTCCCACAGCATTTTCCTAGAGAAACTAGCTGTTCATGGCTTGGATAGGTGTACTCTTAGGTGGATAAATAAAATGGCTGATTGTTTGGGCCCAAAGAGTGGTGTCTAAGCTGACAGCCAGTCACAAGTGGTGCTCCCCACCTGGGGGTGTCGACGGACAGCAAACCAGAAATGTGCCAGTAGTATGCCCAGAGATGCAGCTGAGAGAACTGGGATTGTTTTGTCTGGAGAAGAGAAGGCTGAGGCAAGACCTTATCCTCTCTACAACTACCTGAAAAGAGGTTGTATTGAGGTGGGTTCTGCTCTCCTCCCCCAAGTAAGAAGCAATAGGACAAGAGGAAATGGCCTCAAGTTGCACCAAGGGAGGTTTAGACTTGACATTAGGAAAAAATTATTTTTCAGAAAAGGTTGTCAAGTGTTGAAATAGGCTTCCCAGGGAAGTGATGGAGTCACCATCCCTGAAGGTATTCAAAAGACATGTAGATGCGGTGCTTCAGTCCACAGTTTAGTGGTAGACATGTCAGTATTAGGTTAAGGGTTGGACTCAGTAATCTTAGAAGTCTTTTCCAACCTAAATTATTCTAAAATGTCAAAATTCTGACTACAGATTACTAGCAACCTCCATTTAGACACAACATTGGTCAACATAGTTATCAACTTTACATATGAAAATCTGGGACAAGATCTATCTGTATTTCTTTAGTTTTCAGAACAGTGAGACACTAAGTGAACTAAACAAATTTAGCTAAATAAACAATGGGAAATCAAAACCTAATATTGCTAAATGCAAGCAATATATTCTGGAAAGGAGAAGTTCCTTACAACACAAAGGCATTTAAAAAACCTAAGATAAATTACGATCTGAGAATCACTATGTTCACCTCTGTTCTATTACTATCACTTACTACAGTTACAAGCTGCAGTCATGAACAAAGGTACAGTGATAGCAGGTCCTGGCTCATGAGATGTTTTAATAATTCTGATAATTCTAATACAACAGACAAAAATAGGAGCTGTTAACATTTGTCAACCTCTACTGTCTTTAAGACTGATAAGCATTTTGAAACCTACTAAACAAAAATATAACTTACTTTTGCCAATATATACACACATAGAATATGTAGGCATATCTGAAAAAGAACTGAAGGAGTCACTGACAGTATTTGTGATTCTGACCCTTTACCTGGACGAGATGGATTAGAGTGGTTAGAATGGCACACCGTAACATATTGTGCTCCTCACTCTGTTTCCAAAGGAGTGGTAAGTACTGCACCAAACATCCTACGTACGGTTGTATCTGAAGTTCAGAACACAAATTTATTTATTAATGTGTGAAATAAAGCCATTCATTTATTCCAAGAATAACAGCTGCCTTTGTGACAGTAAAAATACTGAGTTTGCTGTGATTCACTTGTCTTTCCTATTCCTAAAATACCATCTTTATAGACTGACTGAATTAACTTCCATCATTAGCTTGAAAAGATTATTTATGGTAACATTTCCACATGGCAATCAGACTGAAGCAGTAAACAGAACACATAAAAAAGATACTTAATTTGATAACCAGAAGTATTTTCCTATATTCCTCTCTTAAATAGGACTCCTAAATAATGGCATTAAGAGGACCAGTGTCAGTTAACAAAAAAAAAAAAACCAAAACAACCTGCACAAAACCAACTAAAACAAAATTAAAAAACACCACCACAATGAAAAAACCTTTGAAGTTATCTACCCTTCATAATCTGAACAAGGACTGGACTATGTAACCTCCAGACATTTGTCCCAACCTCAATTTGTTCTGTGATGCTTTACAATACTGAAATAATAATCATCTTGTCTTCTGAAATATCTAATTAGGAATTAACCTAACTAGACTCAAAAGTTCTTTCCCATTTAATTTTGTTTTTTTCTTTTTTTTTTTACTGTTTCTCTAGTGGACCCAAAATGCATGGAAATCTGCTGTCATGTTGACTTTTCCTACCAGTGACAAAAATTTTTATTTGGCTCTCAGACAGGATTATTTGTAGCAAGAGCAGATAACCTCAAAATCATGAATTATTTCTGTCCCTAATACTGTAATGTCACCAATCAAGAGAAAAGCAATCAAACATTCTGTTTTCAATTCTGCAAAAATTCTTCTATTTCTTTCTGAATTAGCTAAAAAACATACTCTAAGAAGAAAATCCTGAAAATTAAAAATGTGATTTTGAAGCCTCTCACACCGAGTGTGCTATACAGGCAGTTATGGTGCATATCAGTACCAATGAGATTACAAATTTAACTGCGCAGTTCCTAGGAGTATGAAGCATTTTGTCCTCAAAAATGTCTCTTTTAATATGCAAGATTTCATAAAATACTAGTTCAGCTTAAACAGAGTAACTTACAATTTAAAAAACAAAACTGCAAGAAACACAACACATGAAAGCCTGTCTGTACTCCAAAGTATGGATCAGTGCAGAAAATATAGTAAATACATATTATTAGTAAGCAGCACCAACTATGAAATCACAGTTTACACAAAACATTAAGTAAAAACTGAAAAGTGAAGAGAACCAAGTAACGCAAATAATGCAGGCAGTTACTGTAACAATAACCAGTATATTAACAAGTGACATTTTTCTGCTAGTTTTTGTTCAAGCCAACAATAGCAAGACCTCCTCCGTGTTTAGTACAAATCTAACATTCAAATCTATTAAAAAATACCTGCATATTGACTCTTTCAATAACACAAGATAGAACATGAAGAACATGCATTTTGGTGTCGCACTGTGTTACTTCCTGAAGTAGCTGGAACAGCAGCGTGAACATCGATTCCAGATACTAAAAGGAAAATAAAGAACTACGGGTTAGACATCAAAAGGCAATTGGTGACAAGAATTGGTAATTCTCCTGTAAGTTTCCAATTCTAGGAGACCTGTGAACTTCAAAAGATACTTATGAAAATACTTAATTTTGAAATGTTACTTTTTTGTTTGGAAAAATGCACACTAGCCAATCACTATCACTGCCCAAGTAAGACAAAAAAACCCAAATATGCTCTTGCATAATAGTCCAAACACAAACAATTTTCATGATCCGGTAAGTGTAAACATGACTTCACAGATAAAATGCTATAAAGCTGAAGGCTGTCTCTTCACTAACAGCTTTTTGTTAGTCAAAGCAAAGGTATGGTCTTCAAGCTTTTGGTTTGGTAGCTAAATTTTTTGTATTGAATTGAAAAAGGTAACTTCAGCAATTCCAGTATATGGAGTGCAGATGCATTCTGCATTTTGGTTTTGTCTGTTCTTGAGATTTGAAAGTAACATGGAAGTCACAATCAATAGAGAAGAAAAATCACCTGCTGAATTTGAGTGATCAAAATAAATCTTTGCTGTATTTATGGCTAACATTTCATTGTTTACATAATTACAGTAGTAATGACCTCTACAAAGAGAACACATATAGGAGACCAAGAAAGTCTTGTTTTTAACGCCCTGTTTTGTATATTTAATATTTGCATGCAACAGGCATATTGGAAAGTCACGCTGATGTAAAGGCATGTTTGTTAAAGACAGCATTCATGGTGTCTTAATATGAAGAAACTTAGCATCTGTTGCCACACAGTATTACAGAATGGTTTGGGTTGGAAGGGACCTTAAAGATCACCTAGTTGCAACACCTCTGCCATGGGCAGGGACACCTTCTACTAGACCAGGTTGCTCAAGGCCTTGTCATAGTTGGCCTTGAACATCTCCAGAGAGGGGGCATCCAAACTTTTCCATGCAGATGTGTCCTAACACTGCTCAGACCCTGTGCACACAGAAATCTTTGTGCAGGGGATAAGGCTCTGTACCCACACCACTGCCAGTCATGGCTGAGCATGTAGGCTGAGAAAATCAAGTCCCAGATGAGTGTCAAGACTGGTGTTGAGCAGTGAAGAGCAGGGATGACCCAGTGGTTGAGTCTATCAAAGTACCAAAGTCTGTAACTTAAACTTAGCTGTGCCAGCACCCCACAAACACACGTCTCAACTGTTTTAAGTCCAGATATTTGACTAGGCATCACTAAAGACAATGCTAGAAAGTTTTTCTTCTTGGCTTAACATAAAATTTGGAAAAACATTTTTCCTTCTTTCCTCTATAAATCTATCTGTTCATCAGAATACACACGTAAATTTTCTTACCGGTAAGAACTGGTCGGTTCTGAACTCAAAGTCATCTACGGGTAAACAATGATTAAGGGAAAATAATACAGACTGCAGATGACTACAAGACTCACACAAGCAAATATTGCATGGATACACGAAATTACAAGGTGAAAACCTGGTAGCAAGTTTAGAATTCTTAATTTTCCGGTAACTCTGAATTAAGAGCTAATAAATATATTTGCCAGTAAAAGGATATTTAGCTTCAGCGTTGTAGCTGTCTCAATACGGACCTGGAAGACAAAGTCATAAATTATCATTCATATGGCCATTAAACACTTTGATTATCAACATAATATATGACAGTATCAAAGCAGTTGCTACTGTGGTGACCAAATTATTCTGTGTGTTTGGTTCAACTCAAATATTTTCAATTGCTTTCATTTTAGTACACTTTAGTATACAACCCGGAAAAACCACTCTGATAAAAACCTTCATGAAGGTCAAGAAAGAATTAAACAAGAAGATACCTAGCCTGTGATAAACATCTCCCATAGGAGAGGAGTTTAATTTGGAATTACGTCATGGCTTGTTGTCACACAGAAAGCACAAAACCAAACAAACTTTTTAAGCCGGAATGGTCTTCCCTGGTAGATGCTGAGATAGCATTAAGTGAAAACTGTTACAACATTAACACAGAAATATATCCTGATTTGCTAAAGCTGTCTAGAAACACAGAAAGAGCTGTTATGACTGCCAGTTACTAATATGCAATTCACAAACTAATTTGGCTTACTTGTTGGCTGCTATGCCTGCTTGTTAGAAATAAAATCACAAAGGAAATTGTAAAACCAGCTTCTCAACTCAACCTCATTTGCTGGTACAACTGAAACAGTAGCTTTATACCAGAGAACTGTACTCAGCAGTGGATGCCATTTATCATTTTCACCTAGAAGATAACTATGCTGATGCTTAAATAATACTGTAGACTGCAGAGACCGGCCACAGAATAACTTTGTTTTACTTAAAGTATTCATTTCTTTATAAGTTATTTATCTCAGGACACTTCACAACCTTCTTTTTACCAAAAAAAAAAAAAAAAAAAAAGACTGATGTAATGACATTATTGAGGAAGTTTACACAAGCTATGGTATTTGTTTCTGTGTTTACAGAACAAATAACTAATCCAAAACATTACCTAGTTATACTTACCACTAAGTCCTGGTCTTGAAGCAAGTTACAAATTGCCTCATATAATACAGGTCTCAAGTCTGATTTGAATTTTACAGAAATCCACTGTCCGATCAGCCAAATCACTCGTCTGCGTATTGGTTTATATCTTTATAAAGTACGGGAAAGAGAATAATTGTCCTCATTAACTCATCATACTTGCTGTCTTAGAATGCTTTGATGAAAGAAGAAATCTGAGAATCACATTATTCCCTAAAATCAACTTTACTGCAGAAATCTTTTTCACCAAAATTCTTCACTGGAAGGCTCAGGAAATACCAACTAAGTTTGGAAAATGTAGCTTTCATCCTAAATTACTCAGTCTTGAAGGTCTCACTAGAGATCACTTATTCTGCCCATAGCATGCTAACAAAAGACCTTATATGTTTTTTACTGCCATCAAGGCATCTGCTGCTTTCACCATACCTTCCAGCAATTCTCCTGACATTCCTTTTACATTCAGAATTGTAGATAAAATACAGTTTAAAAATGCAAACTTAAGTACAGTGTTACAGCAACTGCCAGGATATTTCATGTTATCAGTCTAAAATCTAATTATTTAGTTTTGTTGGCCTAAGTGTATTTTTCATCTAATGCCTTGTAAGCCATCAAGTTAGAGATTTAAACAGAAATTGAGGCGTCTTTACACTTAATAAATGTGAGTTATTAAGCATTCTCATAATTTTAAGATACTTAAAGTACACCTTCTGTGAACATGAAAGTTGTGGAAGTAGCATGTGTACAGTAGCCCATTAGAATGAAACTCAAAGTTCTTGAAGGATAACATTTCAGTGTTGCCTCAGATTTGGTGGTAGTGAAGCTTGAACTCACGCAGAAGCATGAGTTATACAAGTCATTGCCTTACTAACATATTCTTCTATTGAGTCAAGGAGCTGTGAACTTTATCTAGTCTTTGGAATACTTGTGCCTTATACACAACCTAGTTAAAATCAGAATATTAAAAAACTACATCACTTTTCTTGAGATCAATGTTGGATATTTTTCAAATCACCAACACAAAGAAAAGCCTTAAATGGTATGACATAATTATGTAACTATCTGCTGACAGCAAGTATTTTCAGCTCTGGTCACAGCTGTTCTACACTTCTACCTGTATATTTATATTCTCTCTCTCTCCCTGGGAGAGAACAGATAGCATGCTTTTGAAGTTTCAAGGGGTGGAGTTCTTTGTGCTTTGTTCTGAGTTTTCTGTGTGGTCTCCAATTATGCTGGCAGTAGAAGCTCAAGAAAATACAGCTTCAAATTTCTGGATGACTTCTGCAAGCTTCTGTCCCCAGGGAATTTCATCTATGTATACCACAAATGTTAACCAAATAGTTAGATCAGGTGTCTTCTCGTGCATAAATATAGCTATATCTACCATAGAAGACAAAGAGGAACACTCAGAGCCTTTAAGTTGTAGAAATGGACAGCTCAGTCCATACTGAGATGCAAAACCCAATGTTTCAAAATACCTTATGATACCAAAACAACAACAACAACTTATTAAAACAAAATAAAACTGAAAAAAAAAGTACTCATGTGAAGACCATCCACGACTTTGGTCAGATGGAAAACCCTCAGCATATGGGCTTTATAATACTTTATGCAGAACCAGGTGCAGTCATACAGACTTTACAACATGAACCAAATCCTTGCTGCTTCACTTTATTGCTGGAAAAATTAACTACATAGTGCTACAGCAGGCTTGTATTTAAATTATTAGAGAAGAAAAGAAATCACCATTTTGGCTAAGCTACACTTTTACACAGTATATTTCCAAAGATTTTAGTTGAAATTTGCTGCTAAAGGGCTCTTGGGTTTCAAGAGGCTTAAGTATCTGTCTTCAAATGAGCAAAGGTAGCTCTCCAGAGAAAGTTTAGTTAATTCAAACATATATGCAAGAAGACAGACTTAAAAATATTTTTACAGAACCCAGCCAGTATCCACCACACAATAATTTAAACATGAAGAGAAACAGGAACACTGTTCTGTAACTATCAGTTTTCTGTATGCATTTCATACTTTCTAGCTCATTTAGGAGACATCTTTAAATATTGATTCTTTTTCAAGTCGGCAGTTATAGACATTTTGTCACACTAGACTTGTATCCACAGTTCATATGTGAATGATGAAGGCATAACAAATGAACATGTTTACCTGTTATGAGAAACCTGCAGTTCTGCTAATAGTTGATTTTTAAACCACTGATCAAAATCCACACTATCAAATAATTCATAAGCAGCCAGTCCAACCGCATTATACACTAGGGGAAAAAATAGTTATGCTTATTGTTTGCTAAAATGCTTCATTTTTTGATACTAAATAATCACACTAATTTTAAGCTTCAAAACACATTTTTAATTTTCATGTAATAATGAAAACAAAGATGAATGATATCTTTCTGAAGAAACATATCAGACCACAGTAAAGAAAGATCTTTAGGAAATGTTAGTAAAAGAAAGAAAGAAAGAAAATTCAGAAGAAAGGAGGAGGAAATAAATAGGGGAAAATTCAGACTCTTGAGGTAGTTAAAAATCATAAGAATTTGTCCTAACATCAAGGACGGCTGCTTCGGGGGTCTTAGACAATTTTTTCTTTTGTCATAAAATCTCTTTACTTGTAAAATGGACAGAGTATCTCCATGGAAGCACTGCTGGTCATTTATTTGTTGTAGAGAAGAAAGGACAGAGCATCAGACTTCTAAAGGTCTGGGTTTTTTGTTGGGTTGTAGGGGAGGTTGGGGGTTTCTGTTGTTTTTTTGTCTCCTCCCCTCCCCAACAAAAGATGGAAAAGGCATCTTTTTTTTTACATAAACATTTTGAAAAATGAAGTTTGACATCCATTGAGAGTAGAAACAAGATTTAAATTCTACATTCCAAATGTCTCAAAAGCCAATCTTACAAAATCTTCGTATTTTAAGCCAAGCACGTAAACAAAAGTGGCTCTTTTATTTCAAAGGTGAAGTAAAATTTCATTTACCAGCATCTTTTATTAGTACAGAACTGGTATCTTCTATGTTCGTGGTTCCTACAAGACAAAGTTAAAATTAAAAGCTGCCACTAAAACAAAGAACACAAGCAGCATTGCCTTTAACTATGCTGTGAATTAAGACTGCTTCATTATTTTTGTTTTAATCACAAGTTCAGTTACTTCAGTACTTTCTTTAGTAAACATACTAATATCAGATCTCTCATTTCATATCCCATTTTTGACTGACTTCACAGCTGAACATGTTAAAACACACAACATCCACATAAGTCAGAACCATGGATTTTTAATTAACAGACTCAAAACCTGCAAATTGGTAAAGACTGTCATCCATGTGGTACTATTTGCAACCAATTCCTAAACTCAGTTCCTTTATATATGTGTGCATGGAAAATAAAGTAATTGCCAACCCTGTTGTAAGAAACCTTTTACCATTCCCAGTAGCACAGCACAAGCAGCCATCCTGGAACTTACGTAGCCAAGCTATTTTATGAAGAGATTATGTGAAGTCAGAAACCACAGTCAGCAAATGAGTATTTATTCTATTTAATAGAATGTACTGACCCATTCTGGTAAGCTCAAATATAAAATATTATTAGTCAGGTAAGATACAACCTGGGGAAACAATCAAAGTTAAAATGACAGGGAAAAAGCAACAGCTACAATTATCTTTCAAGGACACTACTAAATCTAGTCTGGGGGAACAGAATCATAGAACAGTAAGAAAATATGAATCACTCCTCAGTCTATGAAGATCTCAATCTTCACATACCCAAAACACTTAAAGCAGATCTCTGACATGACAGCATAACTTGAACTTTTTCTATCATAGGTTTGGGGTTTTTTTCCCCCCAAGTTTTCGCAGAGACACGGCAGAATGACCATAAACTGTTTTGCAATATTTGAATAAGAAGTTCCCAGGAAAAAAAAAAAAAAAAAAAAAGATAATTTATTAAGCTTTTTAATCATTCTCAAGATAGCCTGAAACCTCATAAAAGTAGGCCCCAAATCCTTTTCAGTCATCTAAAACAATTATGATGAGAGGTACAGAATCTTCAGGATTTCCTCTTCCTAGATACACATTGCATTTTCCTTACGGTAGGCTTAGAAATAACTTTGAAATATTAATATTTCCTTTTAAAAAATATGGACTGAATACACTACATAAATTCTGATATCACAAGGTAATATTGCTTAACAGTTGACAAAGGCAATTTTACATTTTACTGTTCCTTTATTTTTTTAAGAACCTACCTTGCAGATTGTGAAGCATTTCTAAGAGCACAGGGGTAAGAGTCTGATTATATTCATGGAAAATATCAATAAAAAGAACTTCCGTGCAAGGCTGTAAAATTCAAAGGTCTGTTTTAGAATCTATCAAAATGAAGGCAATTAAAATACATTTTATTCTAAAATTAAGTGTTGAACACCTTGCACCAAAACTTATACTTCAAAATGCAGTATCAGAAAAATTAGTATCATGAAATAACACTTCTCCTACTATGCACTATGTTTAAGTCTACCTAGAGTGAATCGGTAGCATCTGTATCAGTCACCTCTGCAGAAGCAGCACAATGGAGTTGGGTGTAGAGAAGCCAGTGACCATGCTGTAGGTATGCCATGTTTGTTTTTGGATTACCTCTAGTTGAGTCTCCTGGATTGCATAACCATTTACACTTGGAACATGCCAGATGGACAGGGTTGGATCATTTGAGTTTTAAAATCCAAGTGAAAAAGGAAAAAGGAGGTCGCAAAGGAGAAAAATTGAGACCTCTGCAAAGCAAATCATTGCAGCAATAACTGGGAGATTTGCTACAAAAACATAGTTTTGATGCAAAAAAAAAAAAAAAACCAAAACCCAACACAAAATTAGTATAGATGCATCTGCAACTTACTTCATTCATTATGTCTACTAACAAAGTTGTGACTGATAATATCAGTTACCAGCCTAAACAAGGGACAACTCTTATTTGCTTTAAATTGCTCTCTGATTCTACACAGCACGGAAGCTGGAACAAACTCACTTTCCAACCCTCCTACAATATGAATTGTCTAGTTTCCAGTGTATTTCAACATGTTTGGAGACTGATAAAGGAAAAAATTTAATTTATACTAATTCTAATTAAATGTCTTTATTTCTTTGAATTTCTTATTATTTTTTGAAAAGCATATGCTTTTTAGCAAGTACATTTTGCTTCCAAGACTATCAAGAAATTAATTCAGAAACAGTGAATTATTTTCTTTCAAACAGAAACACTTACTCTGAGACTGTACTTCCAAGAATCTCCCCCAGTCTCTTCCACAGCTATTATTTCACAAAGAAAAGAAAAAGGCTTCAGTAAAACTATGGTTAACATGAAGTTTAGTATTTAGACAAGTAAGTATCATAGACAACTGAGAAAACTCTTGTTATGAAAACCAGAGAGAATATCTGTCCGTGTAACAAGATTGCAGACAACAAAATAGCCAATACTCCAGCAAGCAATTTGCAGAGGCAATGGAGATAGGAAACTGTATATGCTGCAGCCAGCTATACAATGTTTCTTACTGAAGCCTTCTGGATCCTCTTCCCACATAGTTAATTCCTCCTTTGTCAGCAGGAAATAGTGAGTGACTAATCTTCTACATATTTCCATTAGTGTTGGATATGTGAAAAATGCTGTCTTTATCTTATGTGCTTCAAGAGTTTCAGGACTGCTATCTGAAATAAAACACAGAAAATTCCAAATTACAATTATGTGACTCAACGCTCAAGAAGAATTCTAGTAAAATTAGAAAGAAATTAATGGATAAAAAATTCTTATCCTCAGAGGAAAAAAACCCAAAAAGTTAAAAAAAACCCAAAACACCCAACAACCCAACAACAACCCACAACATAAAAAAAAACTTAGGTAGTGGTACTACTTTTAAGCCAGTTAAACTCCTAGCTTCCTAGCTTGATTCACTTTTAAGAGAGTTCTCTAATACCACAAATGGACTATAGAGTCGTTAGAGCTTCAGAAAGAATTTATAATGCTTTTCAGCTATGTTAATAAATACAAAAAATGTTTTCCTGCCAATTGTTTTGTGGGTTTTTTTATTTACCATTACTGAGTCTAACAACGCAGAGAATTCAAATGAAGTTGCATTTGTAGCTGTTCAGAAAGTTTATCCAAATACAACCTCAATGATAACTTGTTTGTTTGTTGGGTTTTTTTGTTTGTTTGTTTTTTTCAGCAGCCAATTCTGGTTCAAGACAACAGCAATAAAATGAAATACTTCATGCTATAGAGTCCACAAACAGTATGTCAGAAATTAAGAAAACTGTATTTTGTTGTTACTTTTCTTTAATCACACAGATCTCAAAAAGTCAGGTTCTATAACTTTTATGAGAATGCCTATATTCTTTTTGTCTCAAGTAACCACAATTCTGTTTAAAAGAATTCAAATTCAACTATGAACTTCTTTCAAGTAGAAATTCGTTACTCATTAGTGGATTTAGTACATTCTATTGCAGTATAAATTTATGGAATAACATTTTGAAAAACTCCAGATGCCAGGTTTGTGTAATCTTTCCAACACACACCATTACGTTCACAATACTATTTAAATTTGGAAAGAGAATGCTAATTGTTATCTTATCAATGCCAACTGTTGAACTAACGTGGAAGGGTTTTGTTTGTTTGCTTGTTTTATTATAGTTCAATTCCGCTTTTCATTACCTAAACATACAGCTGTGTGAAGATCCAGAACTGCACAGTCCTAGAAAGCCGACCACAAACTGCTTTAATATTCACTGTACATCAAATTCCTTGTGTTTCTATATTTCAGAGTACTGGCACTAGTTAATTCCAGCAAGTATTCAATTTTATCAAACATTTCTCTAGGGAAAGATGCATTCTCTCATTTGATGAAAATAATCCAAATTCCATGCCTAAATACTTTTTAAAACTAGTTCAATGAAAACTAAAAATACTCACACTCTGTGTATCTAAAATTACTTTAGCAGATCAATGCTAAAATAATTCTTAACTTTAACCATCAAAATATTTATCAACAGAGACAGAAGTGTATCTAACTATTAAAGCATTAAGTGCTTCAAAAAATTGTCTTAAATGGTTTTCACTGTTGGAACAACTAGCAAAATGTTTCAAGATTCAAAAATGGTTTTAGTAAACAGAAGTAGTACCTTCAATATTTTTGGATGGCTTGTATGCATAATTTTTCACAATCATCTTGATGAGATTCATGCACTGTACGATAAACCGCTCAAATACAATTCCTTCACCAGCCTCTGTGAAAACATAGCTTACTGCAAACTCCAATGACCTCTGAATCAAAGGGGTGAATGAAAAAGGATGTTGATCCAGGAAGTCCAAAAGCTAAAAATTATGGAAGAAAAATCAAAAAAGAGAAATCAAATAATTTTTTTGGCCAGTTTTACCAAATGCTTTCATAAACTACAAATCAAAAGTAAGTGCCAGTTTACACAAATGATTGAAAACTGAACAAAGAGAATTAGGAAGAGAACATTTTGATGGTGAATGAAGCATTTTTTCCTGAAATTCTCAATTCATGTTCAGAATTACCCTTTTCCAAGTTTAAGAAGCAATACCAATTCTCAACTACACCAGTCTGCTGCAACACCGTATATAAAACTTGTCATCCACACTTTAAAACTCTGAACATTTTAGCAGATATCAGGAGTTGATCTGCAGGAGGGCAGAGAGGCTTTGCAGAGGGACCTTAACAGGCTGGACAGATGGGCAGAATCTAACGGCATGAGATTTTACACATCCAAGTGCCGGGTTCTGCACATTGGCCACAGCAATCCCCATGCAGTGCTACAGGCTGGGGACAGAGTGATTGGAGAGCATCCAGGCAGAGAGGGACCTGGGGGTACTGGTTGATGGTAGACTGAACATGAGCTTGCAGTGTGCCCAGGCAGCCGAGAGGGCCAATAGCATCCTGGCCTGCATCAGGAACAGTGTGGCCAGCAGGAGCAAGGAGGTCATTCTGCCCCTGTACACTGCACTGGTTAGGCCACACCTTGAGTCCTGTGTCCAGTTCTGGGCCCCTCAGTTTAGGAAGGATGCTGACTTGCTGGAACGTGTCCAGAGAAGGGCAACAAGGTTGGTGAGGGGTTTGGAACACAATCTCTATGAGGAAAGGCTGAGGGAGCTGGGGTTGCTTAGCCTGGAGGAGACTGAGGGGTGACCTTATTGCTCTCTACAACTACCTGAAGGGAGGTTTTAGACAGGTGGGGGTTGGTCTCTTCTCCCAGGCAGGCAGCACCAGAACAGGAGGACACAGTCTCAAGCTGCGCCAGGGGAGGTTTAGACTGGATGTTAGGAGGAAGTTCTATAGAGAGAGAGTGACTGCCCATTGGAATGGTCTGCCCAGGGAGGTGGTGGAGTCATCATCATTGGAGGTGTTCAGGAGGAGACTTGATGGGGTGCTTGGTGCCATGATCTAGTTGTTTGGGTGGGTTGGATTGGTTGATAGGTTGGACGCGATGATCTTGAAGGTCTCTTCCAACCTGGTTTATTGTATTGTATTGTATAGATAATTCATCTCCATTGGAATTATTTTAAGAAAAAGAAGCATGAGGAAAATAGCTTTTTAATCTATTTTTTCCCCCCTTCCCTTCACTAAGTACAAGCACTTGTGCCTTCAGCTTAGCTTTTCCAGCTCTAGAATGCAGTGGCCAGTCTCTTGGGGAGAAAAGGAGCACACGGCTCATGCGTTTTGCTTGTTAATTCAAAGAAAGAAGTACTACAATGATGACAGAAAGTGTTCTCAGTCAGAGCACCTTAATTTTGGTGAAGCTGACTGGTACCTCCCACTTCTGGTAATTAGGCAGGATATTTACATAAGGTATGTGCCCCCAACATAAAATCTAAACTATGAACCTTCTGCATCGTTATAGCTTTCAAAAACACAGTATGTGAAAATGATAAAATTACCTCCCAGTAATACGCAATTAATGGTTGTAGAGTATTAGCTGGCAACTTCACATGTAGTATGTAACACACAAGCCACAGAGGGTAAGAGCCAATAATTTTCTTCCAATAAAATAAGATGTGGCCAGTTATTCAATGAACACAACAGGGACTGAGAAACAGTAACCTCTTTCTTCCAAAAACATTCACAACAGTATTTTGTAACAAAGAACTTCTAAGTTGCAGTGTCTTGCATTTCTTTAATAGATTGGAAATTTCTTGTCTTTAAGGCACACCCATATATGAATGGGGTCTGCACCTCCAGAACCGTAAGCTATTTATTAACCAGAGTATTTACTTACCACTTTAGTGAACAGAATTATTGTCTTTTCCAGACGATCTCTGCATACATTTTCTGCTCTTACACGTCTACCTGGTAAATCAGATATTTAACAACTGTAATTTTTTCAGACTTTCCTTTTCTTCCTGCATAGCTAAGTTTCAGAAACCTAATACTGGAGGACAACTTGTTTTGTCTATACTTCGGGGATTACAGAAGCCAGATTTCCCAGTATCCCCTTTTTGCTTGCTTCAGTTAATCTCCATGCAAAAGCAGCTGCCAATTACACATCTACTTTTCTTAACTGTGTTAACCTGTGGTTGCCTCTTTCAGAGGCAACTCCTGCTCTCGCAATTTTAAAGTACTGACAGCTGTACATAGTCTTCATTTGCCATGTGATATATATACCAAAACACATGGCAAACTCCAGAAAAAAAGAAGACAAAAAACCACCAAAACCTCTCCCCAAAGAAGGCAACTCAGGATGACCTGGGTTTTAGTGGCATCTACATTTCAATACAGACATTCTGTCAATACAAGGCTTAAGATTTTTTTCATTAGCACTATAATCTTGGCAGGATTATACCTTGTTGATATAAAAGGCCATTTCTATTGGTCTTTTCTGACAGTTTCAGCAGCATTTAAAGCAATAGATTTACACTTACAAAAATACTTTGCACCTAAATAATTACTGAGTACTTGAGTACTGAATCCCTTCAGTACTGCATCCAGTTGTGGACCCCTCAGTTTAGGAAAGATGTTGACTTGGTGGAACGTGTCCAGAGAAGGGCAACAAAGTTGGTGAGGGGTTTGGAACACAAGCCCTATGAGGAGAGGCTGAAGGGAGCTGGGGTTGCTTAGACTGGAGAAGAGGAGGCTCAGGGGAGATCTTATTGTTCTCTACAACTACCTGAAGGGAGGTTATAGTCAGGCAGAGGTTGGTCTTTTCTCCAAGGCAACCAGCATCAGAACAAGAGGACACAGTCTCAGGCTGCGCCAGAGGAGGTTTAGACTGGCTATTAGGACGAAATTCTTCATAGACAGAGTGATTTGCCATTGGAATGTGCTGCCTGGGGAGGTGTTGGAGTCACCATCATTGGAGATGTTCAGGAAGAGACTTGATAGGGCGCTTGGTGCCATGGTTTAGTTGATTAGTTAGTGTTGGATGATAGGTTGGACAGGATGATCACAAAGGTCTCTTCCAACCTGGTTTATTCTAGTCTATTCTGATGATGTACTAAACTGTACTGTTCTCATCCACCTTGCAATATTTAACAACCAATAAAAGGAAAGATATTCAGGTACTTACTACACTCCAGAAATTGTTTTAGCCGTTCAAACACAGCATGTAGAAAACGCTGGAAAATATAAAAAGTATGTATCTTTTAAAGATTATGCTTATTTTGTACTGTATCATGAGAAGTCAAGTCAAACTGACATGTGTTACCAGCTCATCCTTGTTAAGTGATCTGATTACCCTAGACAGTTTCCTCATGAAATTAATAGTTAGCTAGCAGGCAGCATAGATGATCCAAACCAACCTCATTAGTATCACAAAGACCACAGCATCTCTAATAGAAGGAGATATGGGTAGCATGCACTTCGTATCTGTTTATCCAGTTCTTTGCTGTTCTCAACATTTCCAGTTCACCTTGTAAGTCATAGGTACTCAACTCCTCCAATAAAGCAGGCACTGTTTGGGTTTTCTTCCTTCCCCATCCTGCCCCCAGATGGGCTGGATACACAGGCTTTCATTGGTCAGACAAATTATGTTAACAGAATTTAATAATACAAATCTGGTGTTACATTTATAATTAAATGAAAATATCTCCTTCAAGTGATGGGGGAAAGTACGTAAGACACCTTTCAGTAAGCAATGGGGTTGTGACTATCATGTGATATGTAAATGAGAAGGGCTACTTTTTATGAACACGTCATTAGTATTACAGTGTGAGGATTTATCTGGGATCTGACAGCTTTTAACTGATGGGAGAACATAACAAACGTAGGCCTTTCAAAGAGTTTTAAGCACAGCTCTACCAACCCCCAAAACCATCAGAAAAGATTTCTGATTTAGAACTACAACTACAAACATGTCAAATACAAATATGTCACTTACCATCACCTCTGCATTCCAGTGGGGTTCTACAAACCCTTGGACTGTCAGTTTACGAAGCACTAGGGAAAAAAACCAAGCTATTTGTGTATCTACTACTCAGCCTTTGTTCCAACAGATTTCAGAACACAATTACAGTTGCTGGGCCTTCCTTTCAATTCTCACTACTAATAATTATGTTGAATTCTGGGCTGTCAGATGCCTCAACCACACCTAACATGAATTTAATCTTGCTGAAATTACGTAAAAATTCAGTACATTATAATGAATAAGAAGATGAATAATGAAAAGAACTGCAGGAATTGCTCAATCAGAAAGAACTCTGCAAAAGCTCTAAGTATTCAACTTCTGACAGGTTCTGCAGCAGGAAAAGTAGCAAGCCCCATGAGCCCCCTTCTCATGCATTTTCTCAGATTTATCACTGCCAGTAACCCAGTGAAGTCATACGCTGCATCTTCTCAAACAATTCAAAACAGGTATCATCCACACTGCCCGCACTGCACACAAACATCTCAATTCTTCAAAGCAGCAAAATACAGTAATGATATGTATTCATCCCACTGATGAGTACTTGAGTGTCAACCTAAACTGATTGCTAAGTCTACCTCTTCATTAAACTAAAGATGAATTTAATGCAGCAAAATTCATAACTCAGCTTCCTGAATCAAGTGCCTAAAGACAGAGAGATGCAAACCTACATTAGAACACATAACAAAGCATCCTGCTATGACCTCCACTTCCTCACTTCCTAAACTTTGACTTCTTATAACATGCATATGGAAATGGAACATACTGAGCAGTAAGAGTACCTTTTATCCCTTCCGTATGAACAGGTAAAATAAACCAAGATTACTGTTTTTCCCAATGGCTAACTATGGAGAACACTAACTATTGGAGAAGTCTCATTTGTTCACTGTGGAGAAACTTTTAAGGAATTGAATATTCTGTATTACCTTTCAATGACAACAAGGTTCTTTCTAGTGAATTTGTGGCTGCAGCTTCATCCCCTGTACAGATTTGTTGTAGGAATGTATCTGTATGATGATTCCACAAGGAACATGCAAAACTGTAAATATTTGATGCAAGCTGTGAAAAGAAGAAATACTAATAATACATTTGATTGCCTGAATTTGACTACAGCATAATAAATCTCCAAACTTTAAAGATCCGTTTAGACCGTTACATTATTTAATCCATCTTCTTGTCTATCATGGGCCACAGTGTTTCACTTGCATCTTTGCTGTACTGAGTAGTACTGATTCAAAGATGCTTTCCAGAAAATATACTGTATTAATTTGAAGATGTTATGATAAATTCACCTCCTTCCCTGACTGTTTGATCTATGACTACCACTTTAAACATAATTACTTAGGCCTCCTTACACACTCAATTTTCATTAAATACAGCTACAGGTCTGCAATATGAAATGAGGCTTCAAAAACCTACTAGGTGTCATCATCATCTCTCTCACAAGATTTGAACAGTCTTACAGCCTAATTAATATCTGAATCAGCCTTCTATGGGACCCTGTTAGTACTACATGCCTATCTCTAATAAACACAGTATTGAATCATTCCTACACTGAAACTAATTCTTTTGTTGGTAGCTGCAAACTTCTTGTCCCAAATTACTTCACAATATAGAATGACAAATATTTTCTAATCACCTAATAATGAACAAATCTCAAAAAAATATTTCACATATCAGGTAAGCACTGTTTGGAAACTGTTAAGAGTATCTCAAGTACAAACAGAAAATAAAGAATTTCTCATTCCGTTATATTAGTACTTGACAACTTCACAGTCAGCAAAAAAATTGCATTTATTCTGCTACATGTTACATCAGGGGAATCAGAAGTATACATGACCTACTTATCTGGTTCCCCTGAGTAAAGGTGGGAGCAGAAATTCTTGATAATTATTAAGTGACACATCAGCAAAGCTGCAAAAACAGCTGAGTAACTATCAATAATTTTGACCTACTCATGTTTTAGCAGTTGACTTTGAGTATTGGGAGGGAGTGTGTCTCTTAAGTTGTATACCATTATACTAAGCATAACAGTAAGCAGTAACAATTGAGAAGAAAAAAAAACCACACTCAATTCAAAGCACCAATAATACTCCTAACAGAAGAATATACTCCGGATAAATGCATTTGTTTGTCATCTGATTAGTGTCCCTTAGCACTAAAAAAAGTTTAAAACACTAACTGCTTTAGTATAAATTGGGCAAACAGAACCACAAATACACACAGTATCCATTAGCAGGACTCACCACATTTTTACACTGAAAGTCACCCAAGTGGCGATTATGATTTGTATTACTGCAAGATCTACAGATGGGGCTAGGTTGCCTTAAAATTGCTCTAGTCAGTAAAACAGGCAAAGTGTGGTTGAGCTGGTAAAAAATACACCCAAACTAAAGGACAAATAAAATCAGCAAGCCTCTCAGCCTCCCTGCAGTAACCCACATGAGCAGGGCCAATGGGAGCAGGTCTCTGCCCGACGCAAGAAGTGAAGACGGAGCAAGCGTGCTACTTAGAGCAGCACACTGCCTACAGTGCAGGTTCAGAATAGGTATGAGGCTCTGCAGGAGGAGCAGGTCATAGGTTGAGGATGAGGACTCAAGGAAGACAGAAGCTGCACCAATGACAGGTTGCCTCAGGCCAGCTATCAAAACTAGTCCAGAAAGGAAACCTCGTAGGGTCATCGTTATAGGAGACTCCCTACTGAAGGGAGCAGAGGGCCCAATATGCAGACCAGACCCATTTCCTAGGGAGATCTGCTGCCTGCCTGGTGCCCAAGTAAAGGATATTGTAGGTAAAATTCCCAAACTCATGAGTCCTTCAGACTACTACCCACTGCTGGTCTTTCAGGTGGGTAGTGACGATGCAACAATGCGAGGCTCATGATCAATTAAAAGAGATTTCAGAACCTTAGGGCACCTGCTAAAGGGATCAGGAGCTCAAGTTGTGTTCTCTGCTATCCCTCTAACATCAGTGATGGATGAGGGAACATTGAGGAAGAGCCAACAGGCCAATTCATGGCTCCGGGGCTGGTGCCATCGACAGGGATTTGGGTTCTACAATCATGGTTTGGTTTACAAGGCAGCAGAGCTGAAAACAACTTATGGGACACACTTGTCCCAGAGGGGGAAAAGGATCCTGGGGCAGGAATTGGCAGGGCTCATTGACAGGGCTTTAAACTAGATTTGAAGGGGGAGGGGTTAATAGTCTCCTGCTGGCCTGTGACAAACAGAGGGGCAGCTCACCTGAGGCAGAGGGATGGAGAGCTGGTAAGGGGTCTCAACTTGCTGCCCTGAGGCAAGCCACGAATGATGCACCAGGACACCCTGTGGAAACCAAGGGGAGTTGGCACAAGAGGACGACAGGGCCAGCCCAGCTGAGGTGCTTCTATACAAATGCACGCAGCTTGGGCAACAAACAGGATGAATTAAGGGCCACCGTGCTGCTGGGATGCCATGACATAGTGGGCATTACTGAAACTTGGTGGGATGATTCCCATGACTGGAATGTAGGGATAGATGGGTATAACCTCTTTAGGAAGGATAGGCAGGGAACGAGAGGAGGAGGTGCTGCCCTCTATGTCAATAACCATCTGGAATCAGCGGAATTCCACCTGGGGAGGGATGATGAACTGCTTGAGAGTGTATGGGTTAGAATTAAAGGCAAGACAGGGGAAGGAGATATTACTGTCAGGGTCTCCTACAGGCCACCTGACCAGCAGAACCAAGCAGATGAGGCCCTCCACAGGCAAATAGAAGCGGCTTCCCGGTCACAAGCCCTGGTCCTCATGGGGATTTCAACCACCCTGACATCTGTTGGAGGGACAACACAACAAGGCACCAGCAATCCAGGATGTTCCTGGACTGCATAGAAGACAACTTCCTCCTCCAAATGGTAGAGGAACCAACAAGAAAAGGTGCTCTGCTGGACCTTGTTCTCACCAACAGGGAAGGGCTGGTAACCAATGTGAGGCTCAGAGACAGCCTTGGCTGCAGTGACCATGAAGCAGTTGAATTTAATCTCCTCAGGGCAATCAGGAGGACCTATTCTAAGATTACGACCCTAGACTTTAGGCGTTCAGACTTTGATCGCTGCAGGGATCTGCTAGCCAAAGTGTCATGGGATGAAGCCCTGAAGGGAAGAGGGACCCAGGACAGCTGGGCAGTATTCAAGGACCACCTGCTCTGTGTCCAGGAGCTATGTATACCAACAAAGAGAAAAGCAGGAAGCAATGCTAGGAGGCCTACCTGGATGAACAAGGAGCTACTGGACACACTATCACTTAAAAAGAAACTCTACAGGAAGTGGAAGGAAGGACAGATAGAACATGGGGGATATAAGGAAGCTGCCCGAGCAGCAAGAGGCCTGGTTAGGAAAGCCAAAACAGAGTTTGAATTGAATCTAGCCTGGGAGGTTAAAGGGAACACTAAGAATTTCTACAGGTACATTAATGACAAGAAGACGACTAGGGAAGGTGTGGGCCCCCTCAGAAAGGAAACTGGTGAAATGGTCACAAGTGATGTGGAAAAGGCTGAGGTACTCAATCACTTCTTTACCTCATTCTTCACTGCAAGGGCCTCCAGCCACACTCCTGGTGTCATGGAAGACAATGCCAGGGACAGGGAGGAAGAACTGCCCATGGTAAGTGAAGATCAGGTTCGTGATCACCTGAAGAACCTGAAAGTGTTCAAGTCCATGGGACCCGAAGGGATACACCCACGGGTGCTGAGAGAACTGGCATATGAGGTTGCTAAACCTCTCTCTATTCTATTCCAAAAGTCATGGCAGCCTGGGGAAGTCCCCACAGACTGGAAAAGGGGGAACACTGCTCCCATTTTCAAAAAGGGTAAGAAGGAGGAACCGGGGAACTCCAGGCCAGTCAGTCTCACCTCTGTGCCCAGAAAGATCATGGAGCAGATCCTCCTGGAGGCACTAATGACTCAGAAGAACAGTGAAGAGGTGACTGGGAACAGTCAGCATGGCTTTGCCAAGGGCGAATCCTGCCTGACAAACCTGGTGGCCTTCTGTGAGCCAGTGACAGCATTAATAGATGAGGGGCGAGCAACTGATGTCATTTACCTGGACCTGAGCAAAGGCTTCGACACTGTCCCGCAGCACATCCTGGTCTCCAAGCTGGTGACACATGGGTTTGATGGGTGGACCACTAGATGGATAAGGAACTGGCTTGATCACCGCACCCAAAGAGTGGCTGTCAACGGGTCCATGTCCCAGCAGAGGCCAGTGACAAGTGGAGTCCCTCAGGGATCAGTCCTGGGACCAGTCTTGTTCAACATCTTTGTGGGTGACATGGACAGTGGCATCGAGTGCAACCTCAGCAAGTTTGCTGATGACACCAAGCTGTGTGGTGCAGCAGACATGCTGGAGGGAAGAGATGCCATCCAGAGGGACCTGGACAGGCTGGAGAGATGGGCACAAGCCAACCTCATCAGGTTCAACAAGACCAAGTGCAGGCTCCTGCATCTGGGTTGAGGCAATTCCAGGCACAAATACAGGGTGGGCAGGGACTGGCTGGAGAGCAGCCCTGAGGAGAGAGACTTGGGGGTGCTGGTGGATGAGAAGCTCAACAGGAGCTCTCAATGTGCACTTGCAGCCTGGAAAGCCAATCAGATCCTGGGCTGCATCAAGAGAAGTGTGGCCAGCAGGTCAAGGGAGGTGATTCTTCCCCTCTACTCAGCTCTGGTGAGACCCCACCTGGAGTACTGCATCCAGTTCTGGAGCCCCTATTACAGGAGGGAAATGGAGGTGCTGGAAGGTGTCCAGAGAAGGGCCACGAGGATGATCAGAGGGCTGGAGCACCTCTCCTATGAGGACAGACTGAAGGAGTTGGGGCTGTTCAGTCTGGAGAAGAGAAGGCTCCGAGGTGACCTCATTGTGGCCTTCCAGTATTTGAAGGGGCCTACAAGAAGGCTGGGGAGGGACTTCTCAGGATCTCAGGTAGTGATAGGACTAGGGGGAATGGAATGAAGCTGGAGGTGGGGAGATTCAGATTGGACGTGAGGAAGAAGTTCTTCACCATGAGAGTGGTGAAGCCCTGGAATGGGTTGTCCAGGGAGGTGGTTGAGGCCCTGTCCCTGGAGGTTTTAAGCCCAGGCTGGATGAGGCTCTGGCCAGCCTGATCTAGTGTGGGGTGTCCCTGCCCATGGCAGGGGGTTGAACTAGATGATCCTTGTGGTCCCTTCCAACCTTGACTGATACTATGATGCTATGATAAAATACCTTCAGAAATTAAAACCATTATTGATGGCAAGTAAAAGCCAAAATGGCACACTGGTTCAATGCTGGAATTCAAAGACTGCCAATGATCACAAAGATTTCTATTCAGGATTCCTCTTCATCATAGAATCAATAAGGTTGGAAAGGACCTGACATCATCAAGAGTACAACCTGTCACCCAACATGTCATGACTAACTAAACCATGGCTTCAAGCACCACATCCAGTCTCCTCTTGAACACCTCCAGGGACCGTGACTCCACCATGTCCCTGGGCAGGACATTCCAATAGCCAACAACTCTGTGAAGAACTTTCTCCTCACCTCAAGCCTAAACTTCCCCTGGTGCAGCTTTAGACTGTGTGCTCTTGTTCTGGTGCTGGTTGCCTGGGACAAGAGACCAACCCCCTCCTGGCTACAACCCTCCTTCAGGTAGTCGTAGAGAGCAGTAAGGTCTCCTTTGAGCCTCCTCTTCTCCAGGCTATGGCCACACTTAAAAGATTCAACAATTTCCAAAGCAGCAAAGAAATTAGGATCATAAAATTCCTCACTCAAGTTCAACAGAGGGAATAAATTAAATGGTGTAGCAAAATCCAATAGCAAAGAAGGTACCCACAACCTTCTTGTACTTTATGATGGAATGTAAAAGGAAGTCCTTTTAGTTTTAAGACAGAAGTTGTGCAGAATTTAGCCTCACAGAATTGTTTTGGTTGGAAAAGACCTCTAAGATCATCAAATCCAAACATCAATCTAACACCAGCATGTCCCAAAGCACCATATCTATGGTTTTTCAATACCTTCAGGGACAGTGACTCTCTGCACAGCCTGTCCCAAAGCCTGACCACTCTTTCAGTAAAGAATTTTTTCCCTAACATCCAGTCTTAACTTCCCTAGGAACAACTTAAGGCCATTTCCTCTTGTCCAATCACTTGATATGAGGAAGGTTAAAGGAAATCAAGAGTTAATTGGTATAACCACAAGAAAAGTCTTCCAGAGGCTATAGAGTCCCAGGGATGTGGGCAGTTCATCCCAGGATATTGTCATCTGTTATTCTATTCTGTTTTCTTGTATTTCTCTATTTAAGGGAGTGTACAGCCAGATCTTTCTCTCTTCTCCCCATCTTGGGAAGTGCATGCATTTTATGGTTTGTGGGGGTGATGGCTGTCTCCTGGCCTTGGCTGGCAGCATATTTCAAGCTATGCCACAGGACCTGTTGAAGCCTGTGGTAGGCCTGGGTTTAGTGGTGGGGGCAGTTTGGCTGCTCTTGGGCCTGCTGAGGCTGAGTGGGGTGGAGTTTCCTGGAAGGCTTGGCCTGGTATGCCCAGCTATACTCCTTTTACCTGAATGCCTTTTATATGTATTTGTAAATAGAATTTCCATTTAAATTCCCAATACAGTGTGGAGAATTTTTTTTTTTTTTTTTAAACTTTTTGATTTATTCCTTGGGAAAGGGTGAAGTATTCTTTTCTGTCCTTTTACCCTGGGCACCTCAAGGCTCAAAACTAGGACAAGAGCAGATGTCCAAAACCACTGCAAATTTGTTATTAATTAGTAAGATCTGCTGTACAGCATGGTAACATAAGGCTGATATGCAGATAGTGTCCTGTAGGCAAGGCTCAAGCTGAATGCAAAATTAATAAAGATATCGAAAACATTTCACCTAGAAACTAACTTTCAATTATTTCACACTGTACATACATTTAAGGTTAGAGCACTTCTGTTTCAAAGGCAAGTATTTCAGTCAACATACCTGTCAGTAATACCCTGCCAGTAATGTACCAAGGGAAGTAGCAAACATGTATGGTTTGCATGGTCTACAAAATTGCATCACATTACTTACATCATAAAAAAGCTTTCTGTCTGAAGCAAGCCGTTTGGATGCCAGGGTCTTTGTAACGTGGTAAAAGGTAAGCAGAGCTCTATGTTGTCGCAGATCATCCTGGACCTTCACAGATTCTAGAAGAGTGGGTATAAGTTCTGGCCATTGCCTTGGGCAGTCCACCCGGGCGACTTTAGCTATCAGTACAGAGATCTGAGTTGCTATCTGCAAAAAAACAAAATAATTAACAAAAAACCCCAACAAACCAAAACCAAAAAATCCTCAACAAGAACAGATCCACAAAGTCAAAGGTCATTCAGGAAATGCACAATGCAGACATTAGCAGTCAAATAACACCTGCACAGACTGATAGCTTTGTGGGGGCTTTTCTCTCAAAATATTTTTAAGTTTGTGGAACACAAATAGATGTGGGGAAAAAGGTCTTACATTTTCTATTTATAGTCAGTATTTCCATAAAATTAGTAACAGACTAGCGTGTTTAAATTTTAATAAAGGCCAATAAATTACTCGTTCTAGAAATTCCACACATGTAGAAATAGACATTTGGGAACCACTTTTTACTTAGTGAACTTTTCTCTTGTTGTCTACAAACAAGTGTAGACTGTGGACTATATAATACTCTTATTTCTGCTATACCTGAGTAACACATTTTAGACAGACATTCCCCCTTCAAGGCACACATGCCTGTCAGCTTCAGTACCATCCCAGCAGCTGAAACCAAGACTTGCTCCAGATCCTCACAGCACTGACCACAGGCACCTACATCCCCCACACCATCTGACTTCAGTGGCTGGCACCAAATCCCAATCAGGTTAGTCATGTCAGCATCTGGCACCTAGTCCTTGCAGCATGCACAAGCAATACAGATTACACAGAAAGACACTTAAGGTATTCAGCTGAAGACAGGACAGATACTGATGATCAGGTGCAAGGGTTTGATCAGATACCAGTACCGATCTGCCAAAGTTTACGAACAGCCCTTTTTCTACCCTCTGTCCATTTCCCACGTAAGCTGCCCCACAACTCCCTTTCCTTAAATACTCCTTCATAAATTCTGTACAATCTGCCATAACCAAATATGGAAAAACTTCATGTTCTTGTTTCCTCATTCGTACCCCACTCGCACTGAGCTTTCACCTTCAACACACCTTTACACTCAATATATCTTTACAACTACCACCACACTTCCAGCCCTGGGAAAAAGTCACCCTATGCTATCAAATGAAACCAATCCAGGCATAAGAGAGAACATCCATGCCCTCATTTACTGCTTCCTTAGCCATTTCATCTGAAGCATGACCACACTTCAAAACTTCCTACATCACTTATTCATATCCTCTTTCTTATACAAGAGAAGAATTGCTTCAGAAAACTGACATCAAAATTTGCAAGGAAGAGCTGGTACTCTCACTTACTTTTAGATTAACTGATGTCAACTGACACAAAGGAGGAAGTAAACTCTTCTCCATGTGCAATATAAGTAGCAGCCTCTCAAAGGATGCCAAACCAACTTTTTCCTTGAGGACTGGCTTTTTAAGTGGGAAAAAAAACAAACTGCTGTCATAAATTTTAAGCAGTATTTCATTCCTCTGTTCCCTCCATATGGTAAATATCTTCAGAGGTCATGGAAATTATGCTCCCAACATATGGTATGTTCCAGGTTTTTTTTTCCCTCCACCTCCCCTGGAAATCAACTTTTATAATCACATCTCAATACTATGTCCATTTCTATTTTGGGGAATTTTTTTTATAAATACAAGCATCAGAATTTTACTATCTTCAATGATTCCAGAACCACAATCAGATAGCAACTGTGTTAAGAGGTATCTGCAACTGGGAAAGCGCAATCATCAGGAACCTAAGATACCAAAACACATGTACACCAAGCAGACTGGGGACTAAAGATGTCTTGAGGTTTCTCATCAGAGGCAAGTAAAAGGCAGGCTGGGGAACTAGGGAGAAAGAAAAGATCAATTCTACAGGCAGGCTTCAGTATTACAGCAATTGTTGGGGAAATCAACTAGAAGGAGGACAATGGCATAAAACAAAATCCTCCACATCTTAAGACTGCATCCCAAAATACCGTAAGGACACACATGGACATACATAAAGCTACTAGTCTTTAAAACGTCAGTTAAAAACTTTGCAGTCTCAGCTTATAACTATAGTCTCAGAACTGCAGCAGTGGAATTTATCACTACACAATACCTAGAACTAAACCCTGTAACTATACCCTATTAGGGTCCCGGGAGGCAAACTGATTAAATATTAATGAAGGTATGGGAAAAGTATTGACAAGTTTAACTTGTTTTACATACAATGAAGTTAACATTAGGTTTTCAGAAATGTAAGTATCATGCAACCACTTAAAAAGTAAATACTTGATAAATTTTGTAGTACCTAGTAGTAGCATAAATGAAAATTTCAGTTGAAACAAAGAATCAAGGAGTATTTGGTTATATTTTTTACATTTGAGCTATAACTGCACTACTAATGTAAAGAAATTTTGTATGTCCACATACATTTTTAACAAGTGCATTTAAAATAAAAACTTTAAATTCTACTCAATATCGTCATTGCACAAAGGTTGTCTTTAAAGACAGCACTAACCCAATTTTGATACATTGTGCTAATCCTACAAACGTTAATCCAGTTAAGGAGTCCTGAAAAATTAAAACTCAACTGCCTGCAGAACATGTCTGTTCTGCCTTTTAGTTTTAAGCTTCACCTTACACAAATAATTTCTTTAATTTCTTGACAAAGTTTTTTAATACCTATCTAAAAAGTATTAGCAAATACTTCCCTGCAGATCTCAGATAAGTAAGAATAAGTTAGCAGAAGGAAGACCAATGTATCTAGTGTATGCATATTCTGAACCCCTAACATTAGCTCTATACTCAGTTGAACAATAAATAGTTATTATCCCTATTGAAATTTATTAATGATGTGATCAGATCTATGATAGCAGTACTGCTTTGGTGGGTTTATGGAGAAGCATTATCAACAGCTCATTCGTGCTACATCACCTCCACACTTCAATGTTTGGCTACACTGAGAGTCAGCGCTGAGGACAGATACAGCTACCTCCTGAGCTACCTCCACTCCCTGAATCATTTCTCCAAATGGTTGCATGAACAGCAATGAACAACATGAACTGACACTGCAACAAGAAAAACAAAGAGGCGAAACATGATGTTTCCAGCCTAAATGCTTCTATGAATTATGGTCTTTGGAAGACTTCAACTTAAAGATCTGTCCGAAAGGCAACTTGTCAATTTTATTAAACACTTTGCAGGAGAGAAACCAAACTGTATACCAATACAAGCATTTGCTGGGAGAGTAATCACTCATCACTAACCTGATTCACTGGTTCATTGAAGTTGGTGATAAGTCCCGCACGCAACGTAGTTTTTTCTTCTTCAGAAAGAGCACTGTCAGAATATTACAGTATTATTTCATTTTCAATAAAAAGAACAACTACTAATTCATATTTATAATTATTTTCTCACTGTTACTAGCCACAGAAGTTAAACGATCATTTCCATGTGTGCACCTGTGTTTGACCAGATAAAGATCACTTCTATACACCACTTTCCTGAAGCTAATGTATTTCCCTGTGATAAACTATCAGGAGAACACCCCTTTTCCAAAGTCTCAAAGACAACTAGAAAAAGAGAGAACAGTGAAGAGCTAAATATCTGTAAGGACTTCTAATCTCAGATTTAGATATGATCTTTGTAAATACAAATGGTAAAACAGAAAGTTCAGAGTAAAGTACCAACATATATTAAGAAAGTTAAGGGAAAACTATACAAACTCTAAACTGTTGGTTGTCAGATGGTTATTGTAGTGTGAGGACTGATTACTCAAGCCTGATCTTTCCCATGTGTTAATAGATAACAAAACATTGCCAAATATAAGGGCAGCAATATCAGATGACAACTCTTTCTGCAAAAGCCTTTATTCTTTTCTACTTCAAATTCTCTTCTACAATCAATTCATACAGCTACTTACAAATATGGACCCATTGACAATCATACCTTTGAGTGAAAAATGTATCAATGTAGTCTTCAAAAATGTAGGGAAAAACTAGTCAGAAACATAAATTCTAAGTTGTAAGGGTGAATTTTCATCCCAGTGCAGCTTTATGATATTGTTATACTTCCTTTTAAGTGATCACTATCAGTTTAAGGCTACAATTTACGGTATCATATCACTCCTGCATTTCTTCAGGCTTTATGTGATCCCTGTAATTTTCTTTTCAGTTCAAGGCAGGAAATATAATGGCTTTTTGAAATGCTTTGTCAGTATTTATAGATTATACAGGGGGAAAAAAAACCAACCACACAAAACGTGCTTTCCTTTACTGATAGGACCTAGAAAGCTGTTTCTTGTACACAAGATTGAAGTTATTAACCATGGTTGTTTAGATGAAAATTGTTTCATTTAACATTGCAACGATGCATATGCATATATGCAATCCTCACTGCTCCATGACATCTAGTGGCTGGAAAACAACACACAGAATCACAGATGGTTAGGGGTTTAAAGGGATTTCCAGATATCATCAAGTCAAATCCCCCTGCTGCAAAAGCAAAATCACCTAGGGCAGTCTGCAGAGAAACACACCCAGGCCGGTTTTGAAAGTCTCCAGAGAAGGAGACTCCACAACCTCTTTGGGTAGCCTGTTCCAGTAATCTGCCACCCTCAAAGTGAAGAAGTTCCTCCTTAAGTTCAAGTGAAACCTCCTGTGTTCTAGCTTGTACCCATTGTTCCTTGTGCTACCACTGGGCACCACTGAAAACAGACTGGTGCCTTCTTCTTAACACTCATCCCTCAGATACTTATAGACATTGATAATATCCCCTCTCAGCCTTATCAAGACTATGTGCCCCAGTTCTCTGTCTTTCTTCATAGGAGAGATGCTCAAATCCCACAGCCATCCTCGCAGCTCTTTGTCGGACTCCCTCCAGCAGATCCTTGTCTCTCCTGAATTGGAGAACCCAAAGCTGGACATGCTATTCCAGGTGCAGTCCCTCTTGGCCACAAGAGCACATTGCTGTTCCACAGATAACCTGCTAGCCGCTAGGACTCCAAGGTCTTTCTCCATGGAGCTGCCTTCCAGCAGGATGATTCTTAGTCTGTACTGGTATCTGGTGTTACTGAACTTCACCTTGACTCATCTTAGCCAGATTTGGTGGATGGCAGCACAGCCTTCCAGATAGTAAGCCACCTCCCCAGTTTCATACCATCATGACATCAAGAGAACCACTTTCTGTCATCTGACCTCAGACCCAATCATAAACCTACTTATTTTATATAGTGAGGTTTAAAATGCCTAAATCTTCCCAATACGCAGCTAACAGAAAAAAATACCAAATATTCATCTCAAAATAACAAACAGAAGAGGTGAGATTTATGAAGATCAAATATTTGCAACAATATTGCAGTTTTCACATTTTCCCCCTCTCCATATAACACAAGCAGTCACTATTTTATAAATCAAATATATAGTATAGCAAGGCAGCAACTTCACTGTCTCACTGATGACTCAAAACTGGACACTCTTACTTTCAAATGTTAATTTACATCACTCAGAAAGCACATTTGAATGAATTTCTATGAAGACTTAAGCTTTAAGATATTTGTACATAAAATTAAACTGTGCCTCAAAACATTTTGGGTAGTTTACAAGTATTTCTGCAATAATAAAAGTTTTTCTGCAGGGAGCTATTTCAATTAGTAATCCAAAGCCTTGATAGGGAAAGATCTGTGATCTTCATTTTTTTTCCCCAAAAACTACCAAAAATGCAGTATGTATTTTCCACACATGCAGGCATACTCTAAGTGATTTCCAGAACTTTAAAGCTATTTTAATACCGTTAAGAAAGTTTGTACAGTAATTTGCTTCTCGTGATAACAGAATGCATCTAAAATATGGTTTCATTTACCTTGTTTGTGAGCTCAGGAGACTCCTTAATTTTTCAGAATTACAATTATATCATCTTAGTTTTTCAGAGTTACAATTACATTGATCATATTATATGCTTATTCCAAGATCAGCAAGCATTCCATTTATTATAAATAAAAATGCTGTAATTAAGCTTTTCTCATAACAAATGAAAGAAAGGAAAATAAATACAGTCACGAGGATGAATGCCTTGAATACAGAAGCTTCTCATAATAAAAAAAACAACAATTCAAGAAATCAGTGCAGACTTAAATGCCACACTGTACATGACAGGGTCTCTAGGCAGTTCCCCAGAGTGCAGTGACATCTGCCGGGGACCAGGCCCCAAGACACATGCACTCCTGCCAGGGTCAGGCTAGAAGTTAAGATGAATGTGTAACATTCAACAGGTTATTTTCCTTCAGTACTTAAATACAGCGAATCAAAAATTAGAACAGGCTCTTCTACAGATGAACTTCTAAGTATTTGTGCTCTAGTTTTTGACAATTTGCTATTTCAAAGTTTCTGATAATTTTCTGTGCTCAAGGTAGAGAAAATGTGTATACAAATACCTAGTTATTTTTTAATCTTTTAAAGAAGTTTATTATGTCTTACATCTTCACATTTGGATTTCTGGCTTACTTATAGCTAGCACTCAAATTAATAAAAACACAGGTAACCATATCAAAGTCTACAAATTACAAGATTTAACAGTAATTATCTTAAAAATCAAAACCATAAATTCATGGAATGGTTTAGTTTGGAAGGGACTATCTAGTTCTACCCCCCACCACAGGCAGGGACACCTTCCACTAGACCAGGATGCTCAAAGCCTCATCCAGCCTGGCCGTGAACACCGCAAGGGAGGGAGCATCCATGACTTCCCTGGGCAACCTGTTCCATTGTCTGACCACCCTCACTGTAACATATTCAAGAAAGGGGACTTGAATATTAGACACTTGAATCCAAATAAACCATTTATGAGGAAAATAAACATTCAAAATCATAAGGCAAGACGACCTCTGGAGGACTTGTAGCATTACAATTCTCTCCCATTTACTGCCCACTTGGGTATAGGGTGTGACTGCCCTCCCTGGGTCACACAGTAATTCAGTGGAAAGTCAAATATGGATTGCTAAAGGCAGTATACCAGAATGCTAAGGCACCCCCTTATTACACACATGGATACTGGCTTCCCCTGTTCTTTGAGGAAAATAACAAATACCTCTGAGCAGTGCCGTATAGATCATGAACCAATCAGAAAATTGAGGTGCCCCCTTGATGCACCTGACTCTTATTCCCCTCCTTATTGCCTGGGAATAATAACAATCATCAATTGACCCTCTGATATGTTGGTACACCTGTACTTGGGTGGCAGTCCCAACTCTAAAATCACTCTCACTGGAAAATGTCATTGGTGGGGTCACTGTCATTGGAGGTGTTCAGGAGGAGACTTGATGGGGTGCTTGGTGACATGATCTAGTTGTTTGATGGGTTGGACGCGATGATCTTGAAGGTCTCTTCCAACCTGGTTTATTGTATTGTATTGTACGTTGCTTTAAGTCCAAGGCAGGTGTATAGTTTGGTAAGTAGCTTAGCACCGGCAAATATGTGCAAAGAACAAAATATTTCAGAAGGAACATTTCTTTAAAAACACATTGTTTGTTCTCACTGTTCTGTTGATACATGTTTTAGCACAATTAAATGCTCTGCTACTGTAGTAGTCTGACAATTCCCAATCTCAACATTTTCCTGCTTTGTAGTAGCACAAGATGAGAAAGCACGAATGCTCAGCAAAAGACAGTAAAGCCAGTCCTGCTTGATTCAGCTGAGCCTAACAGCAGCACACTTGTATAACAGAGGGACTTAACTTACTGGGGAAGTATGTGGAGACTTGCAGTGGTTTTAGGCTATACCTTTAAAATTTAGTTACAGATTTTGAGCAGGAAAGTAGACAAATATAAATAAATCACTATTAGGTGTAAAAATTAAAACAAAATATTATTCTAAACAAATTCATTGGTAAGAATTTGGAATAAGAGGAGCTGTAACATAGCAATTCTTCCCCTTTTTCTCTTCTCTTCTGATGTCAGCTGTTTTGCTTTGCTCGGGAGAGATAAGACACTTCAGCCTAAGTCTAACCCACTGCTTTCTCTACACTCCTTCTCTCTTGGGACAGGGGGTGGGAGGGCAGTGGAACGGCTTCCCTGGTCTCTTGACCAGGGGAGTTTTCCTGTTGTTTGCTAATTGTAAATATCTGTGTAATATTGTAAATACTGTATATTTTGTACATACTCATTGCATTCCGTTGTAGAGTGTAGTTTTTGCTTGTAAATACAGCTTCATTTGCTTCTAACTGAGCTGTTCTGGCAAAGTTAATGTTTGTGGGAAACTTCAACCCACCACAAGACTCAAAGCTCTCCACAAGTATACAGATATTCAAGTCTAAAAGTTCTGAAAGAAACTACATTTAGCTCTGATTTACTAAGCAAACAAGGCTATAACATATTATCTATTTGCAAGAACCCTCCTCCAGTTCTCATAATTCTTCAAACCTGTCAAATTTCAACTACATTTGGCAAAGAGCAGAAATGTCAATGGTATGATTTTCTCCTTAAACTTTGTGAAAATCAACAGATGATTAAAGCAAATAAACCTGAGTTAGCACCTTACTCAGAAAAACAGTTTAAAAAAAATAAGAAAAAAATCCAGCATTTCCTTCAAGAGGAAGCAGAAACAGGCTACTTCTAAATCTATCATCTGGTCTACCAACAGGCTGGGTAGACCAGAACAAGCTCTACTATGGGTATACACATGACAGCTACAGAAAAGAAATCTGCAAATACAACAAAAATGCAGCCCATAGAATGAAATATTAAAAAAACAAACAAACAACACCCAACAATCAAAAAAACACCACATCACCAAAATATGGTTGGTTCATAAAACAATCAGTTGAGAAATTACATCTTGAAGTGGTATTTCTGAAAGCAATCTGCTAAGACAAAAGTGCAAAATACTGGCAAGATATCACACATGAGACATTTAAAAAGAAATGAGAAATGGAGAAACAATTAACTGACACCTTAATACATACATCCATCACCCATGGAATGTTTAGGGATGTTGCTAGGTCTTGTAGGAAGAAAATTAGGGAGGCAAAAGCACATTTGGAGCTCAGACTGGCCTCTGCTGTGAAGGACAACAAAAAGTCCTTCTATAAATATATTAATAGCAAGAGGAAGGGCAAGGAGAAGCTCCACTCCTTGGTGGGCATGGAGGGGAATATTGTAACAAAGGATGAGGAAAAGGCAGAGGTGCTTAACACCTTCTTTACCTCAATTTTTACTAGCAGGACAGAACGGCTTCCAGACAGCTGGCCTGCAGAGCTGGCAGAAGGAGCCAGGGAGCAGCATAGTTTTCCCCTGTTCCAGGATGGGACAGTTAGAGATCTTCTCAGCCGCTTGGACCCCCACAAGTCCATGGGACCGGATGGGATCCATCCTAGGGTGCTGAGGGAGCTGGCGGATGAGCTGTCCAGGCCGCTCTCCATCATTTTTCAGCAGTCCTGGCTCACTGGAGAGGTCCCAGAAGACTGGAAGCTGGCCAACGTGGTGCCCATCCACAAGAAGGGCCAGTTGGAAGAGCCGGGGAATTATAGGCCTGTCAGCCTGACCTCAGTGCCAGGCAAGATTATGGAGCGGGTCATCTCGAGTGCGATCACACAGCACTTACAGGATGGCCAGGGGCTCAGGCCTAGCCAGCATGGATTTAGGAGGGGCAGGTCCTGCCTGACCAACCTGATCTCCTTCTATGATCAGGTGACCCGCCTGGTGGATGCGGGGAGGCCTGTGGATGTGGTCTACCTGGACCTCAGCAAGGCCTTTGACACTGTCCCCCACAGCAAACTCCTGGCCAAGCTGGCAGCCCATGGCTTGGACAGGAGCACACTGCGTTGGGTTAGGAACTGGCTGGAGGGCCGAGCCCAGAGAGTGGTGGTGAATGGTGCCACATCCAGCTGGCGGCCAGTCACTAGTGGTGTGCCCCAGGGATCGGTGCTGGGCCCCATGCTTTTCAACATCTTTACTGATGATCTGGATGAGGGCATTGAGTCCATCATCAGTAAATTTGCAGATGACACCAAGCTGGGGGCAGCAGTTGATCTGCTGGAGGGCAGAGAGGCTTTGCAGAGAGACCTCGACAGGCTGGACAGATGGGCAGAGTCCAATGGCATGAGATTGAACACATCCAAGTGCCGGGTTCTGCACATTGGCCACAACAACCCCAGGCAGTGCTACAGGCTGGGGTCAGAGTGGCTGGAGAGCGGCCAGGCTGAGAGGGACCTGGGGGTGCTGGTTGATGGGAAGCTGAACATGAGCCAGCAGTGTGCCCAGGCAGCCAAGAGGGCCAACCGCATCCTGGCCTGCATTAGGAATAGTATGGCCAGCAGGAGCAGGGAGGTCATTGTGCCCCTGTACTCTGCTTTGGTTAGGCCGCACCTTGAGTACTGTGTCCAGTTCTGGGCCCCTCAGTTTAGGAAGGACATTGAGACACTTGAACGTGTCCAGAGAAGGGCAACAAGGCTGGTGAGAGGCCTTGAGCACAAGACCTATGAGGAGAGGCTGAGGGAGCTGGGGCTGTTTAGCCTGGAGAAGAGGAGGCTCAGGGGCGACCTCATTGCTCTCTACAACTACCTGAAGGGTGGTTGTAGCCAGGAAGGGATTGGCCTCTTCTCCCTAGCAACCAGCACCAGAACAAGGGGACACAGTCTCAAGCTGCTCCAGGGGAAGTTTAGGCTCGAGGTGAGGAGAAAGTTCTTCACCGAGAGAGTGATTCGTCATTGGAATGGGCTGCCCGGGGAGGTGGTTGAGTCTCCATCCCTGGAGGCGTTCAGGAGGGGACTGGATGTGGCACTTGGTGCCATGGTCTAGTTGTGAGGTTGTGGTTACAGGTTGGACTCGATGATCTTCAGGGTCTCTTCCAACCTTGGTAATTCTATTCTATTCTATTCTATTCTATTCTATTCTATTCTATTCTATTCTATTCTATTTATCCCACAGAGTTTTTAACAGCAACTAATATTTCATTTATTCTATATTTTAATTGCATTAAAGTCACATCAATGAAGCCGTAATTGAAAGTCAGTATAGATTTATGCCATGGAATCTTTAATAATAACTATGACTTATTTTATTTTTAATCACATTAATTTTAATGGCAGAAAAAGTACATTGAAAGATTTGATGATTTAACCCACCCACATCAACAATAGCTTGGCTGAACTCAAGGAAGTGAAATGAAAGCTGCATTTTACAAGCAATAACGGAATGCAATGAATATGTACAAAATATACAGTATTTACAATATTACTCAAGTTTTTACAAAAAGCAAACAGCACAGAAATCCCCCTTGTCCAGAAGGATGCTGCCTCGCTTTGCCTCCCAACCTCTCCCCTCCCTTTTTCCTCTGGTTAATTAGAAGAAAAGAGAAAAGGAGAGAGGTTAGGGAAATTTCAGTTAGTTCAAAAGCATCATTAAAAAAAGTCAGTAATAGAATAGAATAAAACAGGATGGAAGAGACCTTCAAGATCATTGCCTCCAAGCCATCATGCAACACCATCTAATCAACTAAACCATGCAACCAAGTACCCCATCAAGTCTCCTCCTAAACACCTCCAGTGATGGCGACTCCACCACTTCCCCAGGCAGACCATTCCAATGGGCAATCACTCCCTCTATGAAGAATTTCTTCCTATGCTTATCTCAAGGTCGTTACATGGTAAGAGGTCTCTGCCCAGGAGCAGCATGCATGCCAGCAGAGAGACAGAGTGAGAAAAGAATGTAAGATTGTAAAACTACGTCCCACACATCTACCAATGAAATTCATTTAGAACAATCTTTTGTTTTCGTTTTCTTAAAGGCACAGCCTGAAACTATCACAAAAGACTATTATTCATTTTTTTTACCTCAAATGCTGAAATTGTAGTTCTGCCAGAAATGAATCATCACTTTTTTCCCTCCTGCCACTACGATCTAAATTATCATCAAATTGGAACACTGTAGTTTAATTGCCTCACATAATGCCCACTAAGTACCAGTAATGTAAGCAGCATTACACCATCACTTTAACCCGAAATGTCAATGATACATGCTATCTTCCCATCCCCTTTCAGAAAAGGGGATCAAAACAGTTTTACATGTTTTGCAATTGTACACCAATCCACATACACACAACCTCTTCACATAATTATGAAGGAGTACTACATTATTTAAAATGCCCTGCAGACACAGAATTTATCCACTTTTTCCTCTTCTGGTAGGTCTTTGAAAAAGCTTACATATACATGATTTCAAGAAAGAATACAATGAAAACTCTGCCATACTGATCTTAAATTCATAATCCACTGGAACAGGCCCTGAAATTCCAATTGATAACCTATGTGACCCAACAGTGACGTCTCACCTATTCGTCTTACTAGTATTTAAGAACAGACTGAACACTTCCAGGTCTTATTTCCTGAAAACACTGATGGAAAACTAAAGCACTTTGAAATTATACCTGCTTTTCAAAGGGGAAAAAAAAAAAAAAAAAAAAAAACACAAACAAAACCACAGACCAACTGCACACAGAACACTGAGAACTGCAATTGCTAGGTATTACAAATTATAATAGCACTGTTTGTAACTTAAGTAAATGGTATGGTGCTCAAGAACATTGTTTAGAATTTTAGCTTCTTCGGAGAACTTTGTCATGCATTGTCACAAGTCACATATAAGAAAAACAAAAAATAAAATAAAGATCAGAACTTATTTGCCTCCATAATATTAAATGTGTACCTGGGAATCAGATAAACAAAATGCCTCCCTAGTTATGTCTCAAATAGACTTACTAACTACCATGTCTGACACTACCAGGAAGCCTCAGTGTTATTTTTACAGTACTTAGGACACTACTTCAAAGTTTGACACATATGAAAGAGCCCTTTAATGCAGTTTTCAGAAGTAAGATGAACAGAGTTGTAAAAAGTAGAATGAAAAGACTCATTGGCAGCTCCTAATGTTGAAACATTTTACCGGTTTCACCCTGAATTCTGAAGTAACTTTTATCAACCAAAGAATTTGCTGGTTTTCAGTCTGGTGAGCGTAACAAAACCTACTATAGAAATTTAAGGAAGAAAAACAGAACTTACTGTGGTGCAACCCGCCTCCAGTAGCGATCAATTCCATTTTTGAAGTACAGCACAGCTAACCATCTTACATTCACATCCAGGGTATGATTTGTAAAGATATTCTGTTTAGAAAAAAGAGCAAGTTAAAACCACTCAACACTTCACAGGCAGGATAGAAATTTTATCAACACATGTACATACAAAAGTATATGTATTTATATATAAGCCAGTATGGGTGCATGTAAACAAAATGCATTAATCAGCATTGGACATACAAGTCCAATGATCCAAACAATGTGTTAAACATTCATTTTTAAAGATCAGAAAAAGTTTACCACTAGGCCTAATATATTTTTTTTTTAAAACTCCAGCATATAGGACAAATTTATTTATAATCTCATCCAGTTTAAGGGGGAATAAAAGCACAATAATTACTCGCACCAGTCAGTCACTACACTCTTCAGCAATTCAGAAGTCTATGGCACTGCACAATCCAGAGTAATTTCTTATTCTGGACAGAATCCAGCTTATAGAAGATATCCTCATTATCTTGATACGTGCCAAGAACCATCCTGACTATCAATTTTGATTGCAGAACAGTGATCTATCAGGACGCCAACTCCAAAACTTGCCTGATTTCTGGGAAATTCATTTCTACTACTAAAAAGCTATATAACTTTATACACATATATATATTTATCTGCATCTATATACAGTTTTATGCACCTATATGTATATACAGACAAACACAGATGAATTATTTTATAAACTAAAGCTGTGAAAATAAATTAAAAAAAAAAAAAAAAAAAAAAACAGGAAAAGCTAAAATAGTCTATTGAATCTTAATACAGGTAATACTCTGAACAACACCAGATGGATCCTTGCTCAGGGGGTGAAACATTATTCCCTCCTTGCTAAGAGGGTTGCACTTGATGATCTCCAGAGGTCCCTAACACCCTGTGACCCTGTGATCCTTTAGGGAGCAAACAGTTGTGTCATGGGTTGTGTTGAATGTCACGCCAGCTTCAAAACAAAATGCAGGCTGGAGCTAAGTATTATGGGGCTTGAACTTCAGATTGTAACATGGGAGGCTTCCTGTTCCAAGGGCTGCTTCTGGGTTCTGTGTTTGAGGGTATTGCGTCTTTTCCGCTGAGCAGGCTGTGGGTCAGGGGTGGGGTAGGCCCCTGGCTTCTGCTGCTGCTGCTTCTGCATTTTGCTGTACCTCTCTGCGAACAGGCCACAGTAATTGTGCATCTTATTGTCTCATTAAACTCTGTCTCAATCCAGACTTTTTTTTGTGTGCTGCTTTCCCTCCCATCTGTGTGTAGAGAAGGAGGCTTGTGAGAGAGGGCTGTATTAACCCAGGACAAAGTGTGAGCTCAGTGGTCTTATGCTACACTGCACCACATAAAGAAAAAAGTGTACACTTGTATCAATTGCTTTTAGAAGCCCTAAGAAGGGGCATGAAAAATGCAGGAATGAGGTGAAGAGCATGTGCTACTTTTGAGTGCTGTGTCAGAAGAACTATGATTAAACCCTTCAAGGAACTCAGCACTACTGAAACCTGAGCTCTGACTAAGAATTTTCACTATGAATTCAAAACTCTACCTTCTCTCAAATTGTTGCTATAACAGCTTTCTAGATATAAGAGACAACACACATGAAAAAAATACCTCACAAACTCCAATCCCCAAAAAGCATATCAACAGAAGCACTGACACTAAAACATTAGAAAGGCTGTAGCCCACTGATAAACACTACACATTAAAAGAGTCTGTGTGTAATACATCTGTGCTTCCTGAGGGCAATTTATGCTGATTTCTACCAAGATCATTTACCACCATAGCCAACAATTTGTCAAAAGGATTAAAAATGCAATCTGACAGCTGTAAAGTCAGATTTTCTTTTACCTCTTTCCCTATGTACTTGCCTCCAACTTCCCCAACAAATGGAACAGGTGGTCTATAGAGAACAGAACATGTCACTCCATGACTCAGAGTCATGAAGTCATTCATAATATGCACGGATTTGTACAAAAAGCAGTTTATCTTCAAGAGTATTATAAACAAACATAGGAATTGAAAAATAACAAACATGGTTAACTCCTGAGTGTGTCCTCTGAAACAGGTAGGCCCCCTTCTCTGATCATGTTTTCAACACTTTACACCATATTAATGCATCTATTTCATTAACGACTGTAAAACCTTTAGAAATATTCATCTTTCCTATTTCAGGAATCTTAATACCAGGCCAGTTAGCTAATATTCCTGGGAACCTCACTCCATTGATGAAAACGGAAAATCCCTAATGGAAATGGTCATAATGCATCACTTCAACAATAAAGAAAAGGGGTTACTTCCTTGGTAGTGTCACGAATGTCATGAGTGTCCCTGCCTTATGAAATAGTGGTCCTCTTTGCCTTTTACGATCTACAATTCACAAGCCAACAACAGGTTTAGCACTAGAGCACACTCTCCCATCCCACTAGAATTTTCATTTTCTTGTCCTTGTGAAAGCCTGGGGATAGAGCCTGCAGTGATGACAATACCCACCACAGCACAGGGGGACCACGGTGACTCAAGGTTTCTCTAAGCCAGAGGTTGAGCCATGGTTCAACTATATTCTGGAGAACCCCATTCAAAATCATTCAAAGTTTACTTAATAGCATTTTTCCATTGCATCTTACCAACAAGACTGAATAAAAGCCTGGCTGTGTTTCCCACTGCTTCAGTTGTTCCTCAGCTGGCTTCAGCACTGCAGTATCTTGACTAGTAGCTTGGGTCAAGACTTGCAAAACAACAGTACTAGCACTACTGAGATCCATGAAAATCTGAGAACATTCAAAAAGAAGGAAAAACAAATAAAGTCAGGAAATATAGTGAGGTATTTTCCACTTTTATCATCCAAACACCCCACGCTAATTTTTCATTAGATCAGACAGTGTAAGAACACTATACCCACTGGCAGGCAGTGTCACAGTATTGTGATTAAAACTATTTTGCTTTCAGAAATCTTGCAGCAGAAAAAGTAAGCACTGAGTCTATCATTACAAGCACATTTACTACATTGTAGAAATTACAGGAAATATTTTTATTTTAATCCAGTCACCTTTTGTGTGAAGCACAGCAAACCAACAGCAAAATCACAACTAGCAATGACTTCACCTGTAGGTAGAGCAAACCATAGGGCTGCCTGAAAGAAGCAAATATGCAGAGTATTAATATTTTTTTCTTCGTTGAATTGTTTTTCCCCAAAAGATAAAACGACCCAGAGAGCCAAATTCTACAATTCAAGATGGCCTAGACATTTCGTATCAATTAAGAGGATTAATTATATTTTCACAACTACAAGTCCCGAGCAAAACTGCTTTCTTTCAATATGTTAGTATTCCTTCATTATATGTGTAGCACACAAAATGCTAACCATCTGGACTAAGAATTTCAATTGCCAATTCCCAATATAAACACATTCTATAGACCAAACAAAATACTGCTCTCCAGACAACACAGGTTATTTACAGTGACCACAGAAACAGCATTACAATAAATTGAAGAGAAATGTTCATAAAAGCAATTATGAAGAGTGACAAAACTGATTTTCTGTCTATAAAAGCATCTACTTATAACTTAGGTAATATTTTCATAATGCAAGTATATAAATATTTGACATCTATCCAAGTTTTCTAAACAAACAACTAAGCACAGTGTCTAACAGACTTGAGGATTTTGTTTAATGTAAAATAATCATTTTTCCAACCTTCAAGAAGAAAAGGTCTATAACTTGTCACAGTGATTGTAAGAAAACTCAATAAATGAAATCTTACTCTGACAGATTTAAGATTGTGTTTTGAGAAAACAGCCACCTTGCCAAAAAAATAGCAAAAAGATACAAAAACCTTTTATACCAGCAATAGCCCTGCATAAGAAAAATATTAAAATCTATATAAGGGCTCTTAACCTGTAAGTCTCCAAAAATTCTCAACAAACTGAAAAATACAGTATCAGAGTACATTAGAGGTTGGAAAGCACCTCAAGATATCATCAGGTCCAACCCCCTGCCAAAGCAGGATCACTTAGGGAATGCATGGGAATGTATCCAGGTGGGTTTTGAAAGTCTCCAGAGAAGGAGACTCCACAACCTCCCTGAGCAGCCTGTTCCAGTGCTCTGTCACCCACACTGTAAAGAAGCTTCTCCTTGTGTTGAGGTGAAATTTTCTATGTACAAGCTTGAACCTGTTGTTCCTTATTATTGTGCACCACCAAAAAGAGCTTGGCCCCCTCCACTTGTCACCCACTCCTCAGATATTGATAGACACATTGTTGAAATCCCCTCAGTTTTCTCTTCTCAAGACTAAATAGCCCCAGTGATCTCAGTCTCTCTTCACAGGGGAGATGCTCAAGTCCAATAATCATCCTCGTGACTCTCTTTGGATCTTCTCCAGCAGTTCTCTGTTTTTCTTGAATTGGGGAGCCCAAAACTAGATGCAGTATTCCAGATGTGGTCTCACCAGGGCAGAGTAGAGAGGTAGAAGAACTTCCCTAGACCTGCTGGACACACTTTTCTTGACACAACCCAGGATACCATTTGCTCTCTTGGCCACAAGGGCACATTTTTGTTCCATGGAGAACTTGCTGTCCACCAGCACTCCAAGGTCTTTCTCCACAGAGTTGCTTTCCAGCAGGGCAGCCCCTAACCTGTACTGGTGCCTGGTGTTATTCCTTCCCATATGCAGAACCCTGCACTTCTCTTTATTGAACTTCATGAGGTTTGTCTGCACCCAGCGCTCCAGCCTGGCCAGATGTGATTAGATGGCTGTACAGCCTGATGGTATGTCAGCCACCACCCTCAGTTTTGTATCATCAGCAAACTTACTGAGGGTACTCTCAATCCCCTCATCCAGGTCATTGATAAGGATATTGAACAAAACTGGACCCAGTACCAATCCATGGGGAAGTAGCACCAGCCACAGGCCTCCAAGTTGACTCTCTGTCACTGATGACTACCCTCTGAACTCTGTTGTCAAGCCAATCCACCTCACTGACCAGCTACCAAAGCCACATTTCCTGAGCTCTTCTATTGAATGTTCTAAGGTTAAAGAAAGTGTATTTTCAAAACTACAAAAAATTTATACACATCTGCTAAGAGTTCTCAGCAGAAGGCTAACTTACTGAAGTTAGTACAACACAAATACAAAAAGCATGCTGCCTTTTTTTCATTTTCTTTTGTCAAAATAATTAGCTGACAAGACACAATAAAGAATACAAGATGAAAGAAATACTAGAACAAGAAATGCTTGCAAAGCCTTTTTAATCAAAGCTTCTCATTTTTGAAAAGGTATGCATTTTCATTTAAAATTTGGAGCAGCTATTGCTGTCCCAACAAGCCAAGAAATCTCAACCTAACCTTAGCAGGTCAGAACAAAAATTAATTTAACCCACCATTCTGTCTCAGCAGATGCCCAGGTCATGACAGTCTTCTAGTGGTATTTCTAAATAGTTTTCTTCCATCCTCCAGAGAACTGTGACTCAGAGATTTTCCAATAAGAGGCAAGAGTTTTAAACTCAATAGCCTTCAAGAGATCTAGCATTCCATGAATTTGCACAGTTGCTTTTTGACCTCATGTAAACAGCCCTCACAACACTACATAAGGTTATGAAATAACAAAATTTAAGATAAAAATAATAACCTTCCTGAAGACAGTACAACTTACCGATAAAGTTTATAAATAATGTAAAATATTTAAGGAATCAGTACTTTCTGCATGACTTGGATGGCAAAAAACCCCCAAAACATCAACTGCAAAAGTATTTGATACATGTATAGCAAATACAAATGGCAAGATACACAAATTATAATAATGCATCAAAGCAGAGATTTTGCAAACTTGTTATTCAGAACTCATGCAGAACAAGAAGCTGTCCACTGCTTTTACATTTACAGAATTCCTCTGAACAGTCTCTGCTTTTTTTCCTAGTAAGTCATTATTATTTTCATTTTTCTTTTAATACAAAAGAAGAAAAACCCCACAACTATTCAACATCTTTATTGATGATCTGGATGAGGGCATTGAGTCCATCATCAGTAAATTTGCAGATGACACCAAGCTGGGGGCAGCAGTTGATCTGCTGGAGGGCAGAGAGGCTTTGCAGAGGGACCTTGACAGGCTGGACAGATGGGCAGAGTCCAATGGCATGAGGTTTAACACATCCAAGTGCCGGGTTCTGCACATTGGCCACAGCAACCCCAGGCAGTGCTACAAGCTGGGGTCAGAGTGGCTGAAGAGTGGCCAGGCTGAGAGGGACCTGGGGGTACTGGTTGATTGTAGGCTGAACATGAGCCAGCAGTGTGCCCAGGCAGCCAAGAAGGCCAATGGCATCCTGGCCTGCATTAGGAACAGTGTGGCCAGCAGGAGCAGGGAGGTCATTCTGCCCCTGTACACTGCACTGCTTAGGCCACACCTTGAGTACTGTGTCCAGTTCTGCGCCCCTCAGTTTAGGAAGGATGTTGTCTTGCTGGAGCGTGTCCAGAGGAGGGCAACAAAGCTGGTGAGGGGTTTGGAACACAAGCCCTATGAGGAAAGGCTGAGGGAGCTGGGGTTGCTTAGCCTGGAGAAGAGGAGACTGAGGGGTGACCATATTGCTCTCTACAACTACCTGAAGGGAGGTTGTAGACAGGTGGAGGTTGGCCTCTTCTCCCAGGCAGCCAGTACCAGAACAAGAGGACACAGTCTCAGGCTGTGCCAGGGCAGGTTTAGGCTGGATGTTAGGAAGAAGTTCTACACGGAGAGGGTGACTGCCTGTTGGAATTGGCTACCCGTGGAGGTGGTGGAGTCACCTTCATTGGAGGTGTTCAGGAGGAGACTTGATGGGGTGCTTGGCTGCATGGTTTAGTTGTTGGGTGGGTTGGATTGGTTGATGGGTTGGACGCGATGATCTTGAAGGTCTCTTCCAACCTGGTGTATTGTATTGTATTATTGTATTGTATTCCAAATCAATCTTTACTGCACCAAACTCAGTTTAATACAAATACACAGTTTAAGTTAGCTTATACAAAGATGTTCATCACCAAAATACTTAATATGACCCTATGCTTGTCCCTGCACCCCTTAAATGGCGGATGAACACGGAAAATGCAGATCAGGCTCCTCTATTTCCATACCACCCTGCTAGACAGGTAAATGTGTTAGGCATAAAAAAGCAGGCAGAACAGACGTGAGCAGATTCTTCACTGTGCAACAGGACTGTTTTCTTCAGCAGCACAGCTGGCTTACCCCTGCTTAAGGTGCTCATCAAAGTGCAACTTCACTAAACACTAAAATTAGTGGTAGGTCCATTACGTTAGGGTGCTTACCAGCACAGTAAGAACAAATGAGTACCCAGGTTTACGGATGTCTCTTCCCTACAACATTGTGGTATTAGCAAACCCCTTTTGTTCACAGAACTCAATCTTAGTATTACAGGGATGTCAGAGACTGTGTTCCTGTTTTTGGCCCGAGGTGCTGCACCCACACTACCACTCTGGACAGCAAACCAACCCACGAGAGGGAAGGCTTCCTTTTTCTGGAGGTGATGCTAACTTTGACTCAACCTCAGGATGGGGACTTTGTGTTTTCTGACTGTGGAGCGAGTTCCAAGAAATCAGGCCTGACAAGGGAGGCTTGACCCCTGAAGCAATCACCAGAGATGCCCCCAGTGATGGCATTGAGCATGCCCCCCACCACCATGTGGTGGGTGTGCTTAAGCAAAACCACTCTCAGGGGAATGATGAATACACAATGAGGCAGCCAGCTAAAAGGAGAGAGACCACCCACCCTCGATGGAAGACCTCCCCACCAACCCAGAGGACAACATGGACTCGAGGGGACACCCCAGACAGGGTGGTGGTAGCTATCTCTACTTTCCCCATTGCTTCCTCGCTTATCCTTCTTTCCTATACTACTAACTCTTTCCTGCACAAGCATATGACTAAACTGGTTTTATCAGCCAAATACTCAGCTCTGTCTCAGTTGCATGTGGAAATCTCTGAAACCTCTCTCCTGCCATAGCAGGTTGAGACAAGGCAGGGGAAAAAGCTACTGTTCTCTTAAATCTGAAAAAATTGAGAACATTCAATTACCAGATTCAGAAAAAAGTAGCATACCTTCAAGATGGCTTCAGCACTCCTGTCAGGTAGAAAATGTTCAAATAAAACTAATTTTTAACAACAAAACCACAGATTTCTGGGATCTAATAACTTATATCAATCTTTCCTTGTTTCTCTGTATTATGTGAACTTATAGCAAACCTGCATATTTTGACAGAGCAAATTTAGTAATTGCCCCCAAATAACTAAAGGGGAGGGGTGGCCAGGTGACATGTAAAATGGGAGAACACACAACAGAAAATCAAGCCCTCTGTTCCACACACACCATAAGCAGCTAGGGGAGAAATGAGGAATACATAACTTCACAGTAGTGTCAAGCCATTACAGGCTGACATCCTAATGGGCAATTTCATCCCTGACAAAGACTTTCTTTACATTTCCTTCTTACCAACAGGATTTGTACCAAGAATTTTTTCTCCACATGTAATCTGTAAAGATGATTGACGCAATGAGGGTATCAGCTCATGCTTTGCGCTAATAGGATCCTCCCAAAACAGTTCTACTTACTGCTGTGTACACATGCCTTTCTACAGCTGTACTTCAGTAATTTAAATCCAGATCGCTCAAATCTCAATTTGTTCTGGTGCCACCCCTCCCCCTCCTTTTTTTCCTTCAACTGATGCATCAGCACCTCTTCAGATCACAATTTATGCAGAGGGCACAGATGCTTTGAGACCTCATAGAACATCAAAGGATCATGAATACTGGCTGTAGTATTGTGAGCTAGACATCATTTTCACCTCTTACAAGCCAGGCACACCAAAAGGCAGAGACATGGGTTACACTGTAGATGAATTCCATCATAAGGACAAGGATTCTCTCCACAGTCTCTATTGGGTGCTTTAAAGATTAACACACTATTGAACAATTTCTATAAAGACTGCCTTAGAGATGAAAGAGAGGAGGTGAGTATTAAATAGCTGTCATCTTTTGAGTATCTTCACAGCCAGAAGCCATGTGTATAAACATTGGTAGAGTCTGTTAACCTTCTAAGAAACGTTCTCCTAGAAAGAAGGCAGGGTCTGCACGTCAAGTCACAACAGCCAGAGTTTCCAAGTTTGATTGCTGGGTAAGGTTAGTGTTTCCCATCCTTACTTGCTAATCTAAGACTGTGTCTTCATAACAAACAGAGGGATTTCAGGAGTGCTGCTGCTTTATTGATGTCTTCTTTTGTGCTTCCTACCCGTTGCCACAATAACTAAATTCCACATGCCAGGTCAAGGACAGAAAAGAAATTCTTTCAATTAGAAAGTGTTCAGTATTGCCAAGCTGCAAATCCAATGACAGCTCTATTGCCATGCCAGAATTTAATCCAGAAAGAAAAAGCTGCTCTGCAGGATCTCAATAAATATGCACAGAACTGAGACAATAGCATAGTCTCAAGTCTCAATTGACAGGAGAGAGAGAAAAAAAAAAAAAAAAAAAAAAAAAAAAAAAAAAAAAAAAAAAAAAAAAAGAAAGAAAGAAACACACCACCACAACCACACCTCAGTTACGCCCAGAGGATAACACATAGAATGTCACCCCTTAGCACAATGAGATGGCATCTTCGGAAACACCACCACCAGTTCTTCATTGTTACCAACCTGTACTTCCATTCCCATTCCTAAAATCATTCACCTCCTGACTCCAGCAAAAATCCAAGACCCATTTCTGTTCTACTCTTCATTCTTCAATTCCCTGAAAATTCCTTGAGAAATTATATATATACTTCACTGAAGTTCTGTTTACTTCAGAGAACATTCCAAGTCTCTTAAATATCCCACCATGCTAGTCTACTATTTTCCTTAATTATTCAATCATTTTGATACAGCCAAAAATAGTATCTGACTACTTTTCCTGTAATACACCCAAATTTTAAAATCACATGTCAGTTATGAAAACAAATCAAGGACTGCCATACATCAGCAAGAGAACAAAACAAAGCAAAATATTTCATCACTAAATGTCTCTGCACTTCTGGATTTCAAGGGATGTAGTACAACTCTTCACACACAGAATAGCCGGTAATTCTGTACATCTTTCTTTACCTTTTGTTACAGTTCAATAAATTATTTTCCACTGTAAGAAGGTGTAAGAGTGGATTCTGTTCTTTCCTATGAAATCAGGAGGCAAAGTGAGCTACATTAAAGGGATGCAGTAAGCAGCTCTAGGGATGTCATTATCCCTCTTCACTTAGCAGTATCCAAGACTACACTACTGTATTCAGTTTCAGAATCATAGTTGTCCATTTCTCTAGCTCAAGAAAGAACTGCAGAAACTGGAAAGAGGCCAGTGCTACTAAGATGGTCTGGGATCTAAAGTAAATTACCTAGGTGGAGAGCTTGAGGACTTGTTTAGCAAAGTGGAAGCTAAAGGAAGACTTCAGAGACACAACTGTCTTCCTGATGAAATGAGCTCACAACGAGGGCAGAGTCAAACACAAACTGTACAACTTATAAATATACTATAAAGCTAGAAACTGTAGCCTGGAATGCTCAAGTAGAAACTGAAGACTGTCTTTCCCAACATGCTTGTTTTAAAGAAAAGCTCCAAGAACCACTTAGAGGTCACCTGAAGAGAGTAATAGAAATGCTAGCATAGTTATATCAATGACATATTAGTAATGCTTTCTTAAGGATACTGTCATTCTCAGGAACAGTCTTCTATCAACTTTCCCATGAGTCTCTTTTCTTTTATCATAGTACCTCTATCAATCATGCTGTATGTCAGTACTTCTACTTAGAAGAAAAACCCAAAAAACCAGCACTGTCCTGGATATTCAAGGCACTATGTTAAAAAAAAAAAAAAAAAAAAAACACAACAAAACCAAACCATAAAATCATCAAATACACTAATGACCACCACTGCTACAGTCACAGTTAGGCACTACCAAGATTTAAAAAAAAATAAAATTATATACATGAACATGGCTGTCTATATACTCTGTCCAATTTAAGCCACAGTAAAGTCAAAACCATAGGAAATGTAGGAAGACAAATAAGATGAGCAAGAGTTACAGGGTGCTTTTTTCCCCATAGTGCTACTGACAGAGTACCAGAGCTTCTACAAATTTTTACAAAATTGCAACACTGAGATTAAAACCTAGATAAGAAAAAAAAAAAAAACCAAACAAAAACCCCAAACACACACAAAAACCCACCATACACGAAAAAAAAAGCCCTGCATATAGAAGACACACATCATAAAAGACTAAAGACCAAGAAGGAAGACAGGAAAAAGGCAGAGCGGCGAGCAAGGCAGACAATATTAACAGAACTAAGTCAAGCTATATTAAAAATCCCAAGAAGAATAACCTTTAAGGTTAAAAGAAAAGTGTCAACTCAACAAATCTGCTAACAGAAAAAAACAACACAGCAAACAAAATAGTGGGACTGTTCCAAGAGTTTTCTTGTATATAACCCATCAGAGATTGTCATAAGGTTCAGTACTGATGACATAAAAAAAGCTGAATAAATAAAAAGACAACAGAATACTTTTACTATTTAATATTGTACTTATAGGATGACCAAACTCATAAAACCAATCTAAACCCTTTAACATCTTTCTAGTTCACTTTAATAAATTTTCAAAACTATGTGGCAGAACACTTTACTACATACTAGAGTGCAATAGCTGAGAGATGCAAGTTTTAGTCTGCCCTTCAATTCTTCAATGATTTAAACTATTTAAGTTCAAACACAGATTTAAATCCCATTTCTGATTATATGGTTTTAATATTTTAAATATCGAGCTTGTTGAACAAAGCTTTTATTACATCACTTATACTTATGGTACTAAATGTCCTTCTGCAAAATGGTACCATGAAAGAATGAGAGAAGAAAAGCAGAAAGCCATGAAAAACGATGTTGAAATGAACATTCAGGAAACCAAAACCCATAGGGAACATGCTTCACATAAAGACCATTCTCACACACTGTGAATGCTAATTTGAAAGCCACAGCAAATATATTACAGACGTAATTCAGACAGAGGAAGCAAAGTCCACAGAAACATAAGTTGGAAGCAGTATCGGCACTGTATTTAGGGGCATGATATTGTATTTTGCAGGTACTGTTGTCTTCTAAGGTAACAAACTGAATGAGTAACTTACCACTGCTGTACTGATCCCGCCTTTGATTTAGGAAAGCATCTGCTTTCCAATAAAACTTCACGTATGTTCTTCGACCTGTAGGAAGAAAATAACCACCTTTAATGACGGCAAATACTTGCCCTTTCCCATGAAAAACAGGTTCCATCAACAAATCATGCAGTTTAATTCCTCATATCCTTCTGATGCCTTCCCGTCTGTTCCACCCAGACTGATTCCTGTTTCAGGAACAAAACAGGTCAGAATCAAGTAACAGTTCTTTTCTTCTCACTGAGAAAACACTTTGCCATTACTCAACAATACAAAAATCTAAGGCTCTCGGCAGCCTGCAGAAGTCAGCGAAAATCACACACAAGGCAAACCCCAAGCTGCACTGGCAAGGCACAGCACCGGGCAGCGAAGGCAGAGCCGCTTGTGCGGATGACGCAAGAGCATCACCGCCCGCTGCGCTGCAACCCTGAGGCTCCTGCCCCCGAGCGCTGTCTCGCCCTACTCTGAAGCCGCTTTTCCCCTCTTCTCGGCCTACCCTCCCGCCTGCCGGCACAACGCGGCGCCACGCCGGCCCTGGTAGCGTGCCCGAGACCAGGACCATCCGGCTGCGCGCCGCGCCACCACCCCCGCGCCCGCCCCCCCCCCCCCAGGACGCCGAAAGAGGCGGGAGGCCGCGCGCCACGCCGGAGCGGCAGCTCGCAGCCGCCTCCTCGGCCTAGCGGCGCGGCCCGCGGCCACTGAGCACCCCGGGTGGCGGCGGCGGCGGCAGGCCCTAGGCGGCGGCGGCTCACCTTTCCCAGCCAGTGGCGTGAGGCGGACCCGGTGCACGAGACCTCCGCCTGTTCTGAAGCTCGCGCCACGAGCCGAGACCAGGTGCAGCGACCACAGTACCCCGCCTCCCTCGGCGCGCCGCCGTGACGTCAATGTTCGGCGACACGCCGTGGGGGCGGAGGCTCGAGAGGCGTATTCAGGACCGTAGGGCGCAAGCCGTTGCAGGGTATGTCGCGGAGTTTCCATCACCAATGGGTGGGGCTGCCCCGTCCGCAAACCGTCAGCGTGCGGCCTCGCTTGGGTCAGCCGCCCCATCAGCCCTTCCTGGGGAGCCGGGCTGTGATCCCAGAGAGAAAAGATTGACCCTCACCTTTCTACAGTCTCCTTCTACGTGGTTGCAGAGAGCAATGAGGTGTCCCCTCAGCCTCCTCCAGACTAAACAACCCCAGATCCCTCAGCCACTCCTTGTAAGACTTATTCTCTAGAAACCTCGATTATCGATCTCTGGACTTGCTTCTCTGTTAAAAATAATTGTCTCTTGCCTCTTTCCCCATGCTGGCCATTGTTTTAGATTCTCGTGTACCCACCGTTGCCTGGAGAAGGTGTCACTCCTCGTTATTTACCTCTCTTTCCATATCACCTCTCACCACTGGAATAGCCCTCGCAACCCACTTTGCATTTACTGTTAGCTAAGTGAGGCACATTTAGATAAGAAAGTGTTACCTCGTTCCATATGGCATCGGAAGTATGCATATGCCATGAGAAAAGGGGGGGCACAGATCCATTTGGTTTTAGGTGCCCAGATGATGCAGGGGCTGAGTGGAATTCCTGTTTGGAACTTGCTCCTTAACACTGTTACGGAGGAGCAGCGAGGGTTGATGAAGAGGGACATGCTTTTGGTGGGGAGAGCACTGGTTGGTCTGTCTTTGTGCCTTCTCACACCTAAGAACTCAGGTGCTGGAATGTGTCCAAAGAGGAGCAACAAAGCTGGTGACAGGTCTGGAGAACAAGTCTGCTGAGTAGCAGCTGAGGGAAATGGGATTGTTCAGCTTGGAGTAAAGAAGGCTCAGGGGAGACTCTTACACTCACTGCAACTATCTAAAAGGAGGTTGAAACAACATGGAGGTTAGTGTCCCAAGGAATAAATGATAAGAGAAAACAGCCTCAAATTGTGCTAAGTGAGGTTTAGGTTGGACATCAGGAATAATCTTTTCTCCAAAGGGGTTGTCAAACTTTGGAACAGGCTGCCCAGGGAAGTGGTGACATCACCATTCCTGGAGGGACTGGAAAGCTGTGTAGATGTGGTGCCAAGTGTGAGAAATTGGTTTGAATATTTGGCTTTTGCAAGGGGAATTACTGGGGACCTGGGCCTCGATTGTTGGGCCGATTGGTTGGTTATGGTCTGTATTGTGAGAGAAAGGTGAGGCACCAACATGTCTAAAGACTGGCCAGGTCAAAAGTGCAGGTTTTGTCTCAGTCCTGATGGAGAGGGGTGGGAGCGTGCTGGGGAATATATGAATATGTACGTTTTAATCTATGAATATGTATGTTTGCCATCTATATAAGTTCAACTCGTGTTGTTACGGTGCGCCTCTAGCACATTCGCTATGCGCCCAGCACTGTGTTGCCTTTATTTTATAATAAACTGGTTATAAATTTCAGCAGTGAGCTCGTTTCTCACAATTTGGTGACCCGTACGTGATTACCCTGTCTATGGCTTTCGGGACCCTTCAGAAGGGGGCGCCCCCGCCGATTTCGGCGGCCCGGAAGGAGGCCCCTGGAAGCCTCTGGGAACACGGGTAAACGATCCAGCCAACATTATAAGATAAAGGCAAGGGAAGGAGCTCCCGGTTGCTGCAGCTGCCTGTAATTCTTGTGCACAAAGTCCCGGGCAAGAAAAGGGCTGTAAGTATTGTCCGGTTGGGCGGGAATTGAGGTCAGTGCGAGAGTGTGCGTGAAAGGGACGAAGCGATTGGTGATAGAAAGCGTGGACCTTCGGAAATGGGGCAAGGGTCAGGTGTAGACCAGCCCCGGGAAACATGGGAGCAACAAGGGTACCCAGGGATATACCCCCGGACAGTCCTCTGGGGTTACAGTTAGCGTATTGGAGGCACAATTGATAGACTGAAAATGCTTCTTTTAACAAAATAACAGCGTTGATAAGCTTTCTCTCGTTAGCTGAAATGCTGGAATGCAGGAAGGGGGAGAGGAGTTGGCAGACAGCCTCTGCATAGATAAGGAATAACAGGATTTTTCACTGATTTACTTTTGTTAGTCTAGGGCAAGATGATCTTTTGTATAAGATAAAGGACATCTGGACAATATGTATGTTTTTTTGCTATTTTTAGATAGATAACCTCTGTATAGATAAGAAACACCTGGACTCTTTCTGTGAACTTTTTTTTTGTATAAAAGTTTGCCCGAAACTCTCTGCAGACACACAGGTCTTTGGAAGTGATTCTACCTGTGTCAGGCGCCTAAATAGAAGCATAATACAAGAAACTTAATGAGTGTCTTGTGTCTTTCTCTAAGTCAATTTGGCGACCGCGGCAGGACGACTCTGTTTGGCTGCAGGACCTGCTGAGGAGCAGGACCTCTCAGGGCCCTCCGAGACATTCTCGGGGAGAGCTCCGCTACTCATCAGATCGCTGCAGGAACAGACAAGACTGCCAGCACAGAGAAGGTATGCTTCTATAAAAGGGGTAACTCCGTAAGGCGTGAGGGGACGCCCTGCGCGGGAGAGAGGCATTTATTGCACCCCTAGGTAAAAGAGCTCTTGGGCTGGGACCAGGGGGTCCCAAAGGTCACTATAAGCATTGTTTGTGTATTATGAGCATTGTTTGTAGTGTGGGACCAGGGGGTCCCAGAGGTCACTATAAGCATTGTTTATGTATCGTGAGCATTGTTTGTAGTGTGGGACCAGGGGGGTCCTAGAGGTAACTCTAAGCATTGTTTATGTATTGTGAGCATTGTTTGTAGTGTGGGACCAGGGGGTCCCAGAGGTCACTATAAGCATTGTTTAGGTATCGTGAGCATTGTTTGTAGTGTGGGACCAGGGGGTCCCAAAGGGGATTATAAGTATTGTTTAAGTCTGTGAGGGGCCAAGAGGGTCCCTGAAAAAAACGTAAAGTATTGGAAATATTGTTTATGTTTTGAGTGTGTGGCTGAGTGTGTGTGGCCAATAACTGTGTGTTAAGGACCGGTCATTATTGTAGTTGCTGTATTTGTATTTGTTTTGTGTTCTGTGTGCTGTAACAAGACAGTACTGTGTTGTGTTGTGTAAAATGGGAGGGAGACAAAGTAGTGAGATCCCAAGACATAGCCCACTTGGTTGTATAATTGCCCACTGGAAGGAAATTGGAGGCCCCCCAGGAGGGTCAACAAATCAAAAGACTTTAATTAAATTTTGTACCCGGTGGTGGCCATTGTATAAATTAGATGGTGGAGAGAAATGGCCTGTAAATGGGAGTCTGGAGTATGATACCTTATTGCAATTGATGTTGTTTTTAAGAAGAGAAAGGAAATGGGATGAGACAATATATGCTGATATGTTTTTCTATCTCCGAGAGCATCCTGAGTTTCAAAGGGACTGTGGTATCAGAGCTCCCTCTGATCCAATGGTTTTGGCTCTTGAAAAAGAGAACAAGGCCAAGAATAAGAGGCAGACACAATTGAAAAGGTGTTGCTCTGCGTGTAGCATAGGGCAGAGGTGTCTCAAACATGAGGAATTAAAAGACCTGCCTGAATTTTATCAATCTCCAGGAAAATTGCAAGAGGTAGCGACAGAGGGTTCGGAAAATAATGTTGGAAGTTCTGGGAGTGGCAGCAATTCAGACAGTGATACTGGAGTCAGTTCCCAGACTTATGCCCAGGGAAGCCCAGTGGCAAGAAGGACCCGAGGACAGCAAACAAATGCCCCGGCTTCCCAGATACTCATTCAGGCCCCCCTGCGACAAGCAGTAGGGCCTGAAGGGGACCCAGTCTGGATTAAGGTGCCTTTTACAAGTCATGATTTGGATAGTTGGAGAGAAAAGGCTAAAAATTATCGTAATGATCCCACAGGAACGGCTGCACATTTTCGATTTATGATTAGGCAGCACAACCCAGACTGGGACGATATCCAGTTATTATTAGAACAAATGACTGAAACAGAGAAACAATTAATTGAAAAACATGGATTGGAACTAGCAACAGAGAGAATTCAAACCCGGGGAGGGGGGGCAAACATTGGAGATGTATTTCCACTTCAAAATCCAGAATGGAATACAAACAATGCCCTGCAAAGGGCCAGACTGGAGGAATACCGGGAGTTTGTAGCCAGGGGAATAGAAAAAGCCATTCCCAAAACAATTAACTGGTCTGTGTTGTACTCAGTCAGACAAGGACCTGGTGAATCACCCTCAGAATTCTTAGATAAGCTGAGGGAAGTCATGCGGAAAAACACCCCTCTTGACCCCGCATCAGAAGTAGGTATACAACAGCTGGTATCCCTATTTATTGGGCAATCTGCTAGTGATATCAGAAAGAAGTTGCAAAAGTTGTCACCCCCGCAGGGAAGGAATTTAGAGGCACTTTTGGATGTAGCGTGGAGAGTATTCTCTAACAGGGAAGAAGAAAATAGGAGAAAAGAGAAGAGAATGTTGGTAGCAGCATTGCAGGAAAATAAGGAGACTAAAAGGACTAATAGAGTACGGTTGGAAAAAGATCAGTGCGCGATCTGCAAAAAGAAGGGACACTGGAAAAGGGAATGTCCAGAGAGGAAGAACAAAAATCGGGTACAGGCACAACTAGAAGAGGATGATTAGGGAGGACCGGAGGAGACTATAAATACCCTAGCAGATCCTCTGGTTATAATGAAGCTAGGGGAACAGGAAAATAAACTGGAATTTCTAGTGGACACGGGAGCAACCTTTTCAGTCCTAAATCAAGCACTGTTGCCTTTGGATGAGAGCTATGTTTCTGTGGTAGGGGCTACAGGTCAAACTGAGAAGGCATATTTTTTTAAACCTCTTAAATATAAATATGGTAAAACTTGGGGCTTACATAAGTTTTTATATATGCCAAATGCCCCAAAGTCATTGTTGGGAAGGGATTTGTTAGAAGCATTGGGAGCTGAAATTAAATTTAATAAGGGGAAGGTAGAATTTAGAGTAAGGGAGGAACAGCTGATTGAGGTTTTAAGTCTTGCATTGATGGGCCCTCAACGAGAGAAAAACAGAATAATAGAAAGCATAAAAGATCAAGTATATCCTGGGGTCTGGGACACTGAGCAGCCTGGGAGGGCTAAAAATGCCCTACCTGTGATAATAGATCTTAAACCTGGAGCTCAACCAGTTAGATTAAAACAATATCCTTTAAGGAAAGAAGATAGGGAAGGAGTTTTGCCTATTGTAAAAAATTTTTAAAATATGGGCTGCTAACAGAGTGTGAATCAGCCTACAATACTCCAGTTTTACCTGTAAGGAAATCAGCTGGAGGGTATCGGTTAGTGCAGGACCTGAGAGCTATAAATAAAATAACAAAGGATATCCATCCGGTGGTGGCAAATCCATATACCCTCTTGACTCAATTAAGAACAGAATTAGAATGGTTTACCGTCTTGGATCTAAAAGATGCCTTTTTCTGTTTACCCCTGGCCCCTGAGAGCCAGCCACTGTTTGCCTTTGAATGGGAGAACCCTGAAACTAACCGAAAGTGTCAATTAACTTGGACTGTCTTGCCCCAAGGATTTAAGAACAGCCCTACTATCTTTGGGAATCAGCTTGCAAAAGAATTAGAAAAGTGGGACAAGCCAGAAGGCAATGGAGTTCTGCTACAGTATGTAGATGATATCCTGCTGGCCACGAAGACCAGGACAGAATGTGAAAGATGGACTGTGAGTATGCTGAATTTCCTGGGACTTAATGGGTATCGAGTTTCCCCACAGAAGGCCCAAATAGTACAACAGCAAGTAATCTATTTGGGATATGAATTAACAGCAGGACAACGAGTGCTGGGCCCTGAAAGAAAGGAGGCCATCTGTTCTATTCCACTTCCAAAGACAGTAAAGGCACTCCGAACCTTTTTGGGAATGACAGGCTGGTGCCGGTTGTGGATTTATAATTATGGTCTGCTTGTGAAACCCCTCTATGAATTATTGAAAGGGACTGATAAGGACTTGCAATGGAATGGAGAAGCTGAACAAGCTTTTCGTACCTTAAAGAAAGAATTGATGAGGGCACCAGCACTAGGCCTACCTGATGTCACGAAACCTTTTTTATTGTATTCCCATGAAAGCCAAGGGATTGCACTCGGAATCCTAGCACAAACTTTAGGACCCTACCGAAGGGCAGTGGCATACCTCTCTAAACAACTGGATGAGGTAAGCAGGGGATGGCCAGGATGCCTGAGGGCTGTGGCAGCAGTCGCAATTAACATTCAAGAGTCTCGTAAATTCACAATGGGCCAGAAGATCACAGTCCTGGTATCACACACCATCTCTGCTGTTTTAGAAGCCAAAGGAGGACACTGGCTGTCTCCACAACGATTTCTTAGATACCAAGCCATCCTAGTGGAACAGGATGATGTGGAAATTAAAGTTGTTAATTTTGTCAATCCAGCCTCTTTCCTCCAGGGTGGTGATGGAGAACCAGTTATCCACGACTGTTTGGAAACAATTGAGGCCACTTATTCCAGCAGACCTGACCTGAAGGAAGAACCCCTGGAAAGGGCAGACCATAACTGGTACACCGATGGAAGCAGTTTTGTGATCCAGGGAGAAAGAAAAGCTGGGTATGCTGTAACTACAGGAGAAGAGGTAATCGAGGCAGAAGCCCTACCAATTAACACCTCCGCTCAAAAGGCAGAGATAATCGCACTCACCAGAGCCCTTGAGCTTTCCCAAGGGAAAAGTGCAAACATATGGACTGACTCCAAGTATGCCTTTGGGGTGGTACATGCCCATGGAGCCATTTGGAAAGAAAGAGGACTGTTGACATCTCAAGGAAAAGGTATTAAACATGCAGAAGAAATACTGAGGCTGCTAGAAGCAGTGCAAAAGCCAAGCAAAGTAGCCATAATGCACTGCAAAGCACACCAAAAAGGGAATACTGGTCAAGAAAGAGGTAACAGACTGGCAGATGAAACAGCTAAAAGGGTGGCCAGGGAAGGGAGGAAGGTGGCAGAGTTTGTTTTGATCCCAGATGGTAAACTGACAATTGAGCAAAGAGAGCCAGAACCTGTGTATAGCACAGAAGATCAGAAATTAATTAAAGACCTTTCAGGGAATAGGATAGGAAAGGGCTGGGCCAGGATACCGGATGGGAAGTTAATCATTCCTACTAACCTTCTCTGGGCTTTTGTTCAGGTGGAACATGCAAAGACTCACTGGGGAACAGAAGCTCTGTATCGAAAATTGGTTCAGGAATGTATAGCACGAAAGTTATACACCACAGTAGAACAGGTAACCCGCCAATGTGAGGTGTGTCTTAAGGCTAACCCCAAGGTAAGAAGAGGAGTTAAACTGGGACAAATTAGCAAAGGAAATTATCCAGGACAACAATGGCAAATTGATTTCACTGAGCTCCCAAGAAAGGGGGGATACAGGTACCTGTTGGTACTCACTGACACCTTCTCTGGTTGGCCAGAAGCATTTCCCTGCCGCACAAACAAAGCACGGGAGGTTACTAAGACAGTGTTACAAGAGATAATACCTCGCTTTGGGGTACCCGCTGCTATTTCCTCAGACAGGGGACCTCATTTTGTGGCTAAGGTGGTACAACAAGTGAGCAAAATTTTAGGAATTGATTGGCAACTCCACACCCCCTACAATCCACATTCAAGTGGGCAAGTGGAGAAAATGAACCATTTAATCAAAAATCAGATAGTAAAAATTGGGCAGGAAGCAAACCTTCCTTGGCCACAAGCATTACCAATTGCCCTGTTACGAATTCGAACTAAGCAAAGAATAAAGGAAGGGTTGAGCCCATTTGAAATCCTATTTGGAAGACCTTATGTAGTAGGAACAATGGACCCTTCTGAACCAGGACAATTCAGGGAGGAAATGTTGAACAGGTATGTTCAGCAGCTTTATAAGAACCTGAGCATTGTTAACAAACAGGTGATTGGGAGCAATGTGAGGGGGTTAGACAGACCAGTCCATGATGTGGAACCTGGAGATTATGTCTATGTCAGATCTCTTTCAGAGAACCCTCTAGAGCCCAAGTGGACCGGACCATATCAAGTGTTACTGACATCCTTCACAGCCATCAAAATCAAAGAACAAGCTGCTTGGATCCACCACACCAGAGTCAAGAAGACCTCAGCGAGAGAATGGAAACTCGAATCCCAGGGACCCCTGAAGCTCAAGTTGTATCGATAATTGTGATTTGTTTGTTGGTTGAGGGATGGGAAGGAAATATGTATTTGAATGTTAGTCAAGAATTGGCTTTGCAAACTAATCTCTCTAACTGTTGGATATGCACTGAACTTCCTCGAGGCCAAATGAGGACCCCTTTATTTGGGGTAGCCTCAGTGAATTGGACTTGGGGGCCAGCAGACTGGGTGACTACATCTGATAGTAATTTCCACAATTGTCAGCATGGGAAAGATAGCTCAGAAACCCTGGGTCCAAAGTTTGACTTATTGATTGTTGATCCTTCACGAACCCTTTTTGTAGAAAGTAATGAAAGCAGTGAATATAAGGTAGGGTGGAGAAATTTAACAGGGTTGGGCTGCAGTTGGAATTACTCATCCCCTGGAGAAGTCTCCGGTGCCAGTCCATGGGTTCAGGGAAATGACTGTACCTCTTTTAAAAAGAACAGGTTGGATGTTGTGGGGGCTGGTGTAGCCTTGTTAAGTCAGGCAAGTTGTTTACTCCCTTATGGATATTGGTGGTTATGTGGGGACGGGTATGCCAGAAAAAGCTTACCCCTCAAATGGACAGGAGTTTGCACTGCAGGCTACTTAACCCCACAAATCACTGTCCATCATGAGATCCTGCCTAGAGGATATTGGAGAACTCTTTGGAGAAGACATAGAAGGACAGCAAACCCCCTTGTCAGATACAATACTGGATACCACAGTTTTGTTCGCGCATTGATCCCTGCATTAGGTGTTGCACAACTTGAAAAAGCAGTAGTAAATATATCAGCTACAATGGAAATCATCGCTAATTCAGCAGCTGATGCGGTGCAGAACCTGCAGGTGGAAGTTAAGTCTGTGAGCAGTGTCTCGCTGCAAAACAGGCTGGCTTTGGATATTATTACAGCTGAAATGGGAGGGGTGTGTACCTTGATAAACACCACTTGTTGTACCTATGTAGATAAGTCTGGACAAATTAAGACTGATGTATTAGATATATGGGAGCAGGGGAAAGTATTACATGAGGTGAGCAAGGATGATACATCATATGGACTATCAGACCTCTGGGAAGGGTTAACCTCATGGCTGCCCAATATATTCTGGCTTAAACAGTTGTTGCTGGGAATTGTACTAATCATTTTATTAATACTATTATTGTTAGTTTTGATTAAGATTATTATGTGTACTGGAAAGAGTGGTAAGGAATCCTACCAGAAGTATAAAATTGATAAACTCAGGCATGAGCTGGAAACAGGACATTATTTTAATAAAATGTAGTATAGGAATATACTATTGGCTGTAAGAAAGGGGGGAATTGATAGACTGAAAATGCTTCTTTTAACAAAATAACAGCGTTGATAAGCTTTCTCTCGTTAGCTGAAATGCTGGAATGCAGGAAGGGGGAGAGGAGTTGGCAGACAGCCTCTGCATAGATAAGGAATAACAGGATTTTTCACTGATTTACTTTTGTTAGTCTAGGGCAAGATGATCTTTTGTATAAGATAAAGGACATCTGGACAATATGTATGTTTTTTTGCTATTTTTAGATAGATAACCTCTGTATAGATAAGAAACACCTGGACTCTTTCTGTGAACTTTTTTGTATAAAAGTTTGCCCGAAACTCTCTGCAGACACACAGGTCTTTGGAAGTGATTCTACCTGTGTCAGGCGCCTAAATAGAAGCATAATACAAGAAACTTAATGAGTGTCTTGTGTCTTTCTCTAAGTCACAATACTCTGGATAAGGATAAGGCAAAAAGGATAATGGAGGAAGAGCATAGGGAGAAAAGTAGATTGTGGGAGAGATCTTAAGGTTTTTTTATAATGGAGGAAGGGCCTAGAGATAAAAGTAGATTGCGGGAGAGATCTTAAGGGTTGTTTTTTTTTTTTTTTTTGAAGCTTAAGGAAAGAGAGTGAAACCACTTTATAAAAGTGGGACCCCAAGAAGAAATGTTTAAATGTTCAGTAGGTCCAGGAGCTGAACGTAGGGTCAGCTGCGGGACGCCCTGGCCACCAGCTGGCAGCAGGGCTGGCCCGGGACAAGGCAGAGCTGAGCCACAGGCTGGCACGGCTGGAGGAGGAACCGGGAGTGCGGCCGCAGCCGTGGCCGCACCCGGCAGTTGCTACGGGAGTTGGATCGGCTCCGGGCGGGCCTGGAGCGGGGCCGCGGCTGCGACGCTGCGGAGGGCAGGCAGGGGCTGCGTGTAGAGCAGCCGGGGCTGCGAGGCCACTATCAGTGTTTGCACCGGCACCTGCAGTAGTGCGGCGGGCGAGGCGCTGGCACAGACGCGGGCGAAGCAGGAGCTGTTGCGGGGAGAGCTACAGTGGCTGAGCCGTGCCCACCAGGGACTGGCGAAAGATCAGGCCCAGGAGGTGGCCAGGCTCAGGTCGGAGAAGGAGTGTTACTCGTGTTACCAAGGTTCGTAGAGGGAGTGTGGAGAGCGAGTTTTAGGAGCAAAGGGGGAAAAGGTTTAAAGTCCCGGTAGCTAAGGATGTTAAATTGGAGCTGAGGCTAGAATTGGAGTAGGGTAGAGATAGTTCAGTTGGACATAAAGGTAGTTCTGGGAAAACATTAAGGATGAGGCAGAGATTAACCCAGAAGACTGGGCTAGTGAAGAAAATAGAGGGGGTTAGGTGTAGATAACCTGTTGGTCTCGGGAGAAAGGGCAATTGGGGTTGGAAGGAGGGGGGATTGTGTCTCTTCAAGCCCCAAGGCAAGGATTGTTGGGATATTGTGCATTGTGGGTAGTCTTTTTTTTTTTTCTGAAGAATTGGTGGGGGTGATGTATGGAGTCATCATTCCTGTCAGTCAGGTGATGCATAGGATCCAGGCCGTTCGGCGAGTTTTGACTGGGTAGGGGTCCTGGCTAGGGGGTCCCGGAATTTCTCTGTGCGTGGGGGTTCCAGGATTCTGGGTGGTAGCCAGGTGGTCTTCACAGCCCTGGAGAATTCGGGCTGTGAAGGGGCAGCGTTGTTTCTGCGGTCTGGGGGCTGCGGAGACTGGTCGTCCGTAGGGATCGGGCGACCCGCGCTGTGTCCCGGTGTCCCGTGTCCCGGTGGTGAGGGACCCGGTCGGGAGTTTTTGGTATCCCGCGGTCCGGTTTCTAGAGGGGCCTGGGCCGTGGGGGCCCGCGTCGCGGTGGCATTCGCGGGTTTGACGTCCCGGTTTCGGGTGCTCCGGCGGTGGGGACCCGGTTCGGGAGTTTTTCGTATCCTGCGGTCGGTGCCTTGTGGGGCTTGAACTGCGGGGGCCCGTGGCGCGGTTACGCTCGCGGGTTTGACGTCCCGGTTTCTAGGGGGGACCTCGATTTGAGGGACCTGGTTCGGGAAGGTTTTTTCCGTGGTTTCAGGCTTCCGCAGGAGGGCAGGGACCTGGGCTGCGGCGTGTGAGGTTTTTTTTGAGGTTTGACTTTGAAAGGGATCGGCACAGTGAAGGGGGGGGTCGGTCATTCGCAGGGAGCGGCACCGGCGCTGCGGAAGAACGTAGCATTTGTATTGTGGTAGCCAGGAGATCCTGGTGGTTTGGTGTCTAGTGGCTCGGAGCCGGCGCTTCCAACTGCCGCCGCTCGGTTTTGATCCCCGGTGAGTGATTAGTGATCAGGAGAATGGGACAAAAGAAAAGCAAGTCTTCAGAACTCCCTCCCATTCCCATCCCAGAGAGCGCGTTAGGGATCATATTACAGTATTGGGATGATGAGTTGAGAAAAGGAAAATCAAAGGAAAAAAAAAATATTGGATTTGCCAATATTTGAACCATCATGTGAATTGTAAAAAGTGTTTTAGTAAGGAAGAAGATGAATATGCTGCTGTCTGGATTAGGGCTTCACGCCCTACCCCTGTTCCCATATTTACATTAACAACTGAGGATAAAAGGAGAAATGTGAACTTCTGGATAACTCACCACCACCTTACCAGAACCTGAACGGTGGTCCTCTGTAACCGACAGCCCCCCTCCCTGCTCAATCACCACCTCAAGGAAGCAGTGTTAGGAATGACCAAGAGAAAGGTAATATAGGTTTTCATCCACTTAGGGAAGTGCCTATGAGGGGGGCATCGGGGAGGAATAGGATTTGTCACTGTCCCTCTTAATGCATCAGATGTCTGCAGTTTTAAGAAAGAGATGGGCACCCTGTTAGATGATCCCCTAGGTGCAGCTGAAAGGCTGGACCAACTTTTGGGTCCCAATATAGATACCTGGAAAGAGATGCAGTCTATTTTGAGTATTCTATTCATTGCAGAGGAAAGAAACATGATCAGACAGGCTGGCATGAGAATATGGGAGAGGCAGAATAAGGGGGGGACCACCAGGAGACCAGAAATGGCCTAATCAAGATCCCCAGTGGGACCATCAGCAGCCCCTAGGGAGACAGAATATGGGTGACCTGAGGACTATAATAATACAAGGAATTAAAGAAGCTGTGCCCAGAAATTTTGATAAAGCCTCTAGCGAGCATTGGAGGAAGCCTCCTATGGATGGTAAGATTAAAGAGAAGTTTACAGGTATATTCTGGAATAGATCCCAATTCTGCAGTTGGGGTGATACTTCTCAGGACACAGTTTGTGGCAAAATCATGAGCAGATATTAGAAAGAAATTGGAAAAGATCAAGGATTGGCAAGACAGAGGTTTAGAGGAATTACTATGTGAAGCTCAGAAGGTGTTTGTAAGGAGGGATGAAGAGAAGCAGAAGGAAAAAGCTAGAATGTTGGTAATTGCTGTGAGGGAAAGTCAGAAATAAGGCAATTGCTCAGATTTCTGGGGTACTGTTGATTATTGATAGAGGGGTAAGAAAAGGTACACGAGGAATTAGCCTTCAATAATAATAATATAAAATGGAGTCCAGATGAGTGATTGGATAAAATCAAAAGAATGTTGATTGATGCCCTGTTTTAAATTTGCCTGACATGGACAAACCATTTGTTGACCCAGGACTGGACTGGAAGTAAAAATCCTGTTGGGTATTGTTCCAAGTTATTAAATCCTGCAACTAGGTGATTTGCTCATAAGCTCTAGTAGCAGCGGCCTTATTAGTAGAGGAGGCCAGAAAGCAACTTCTTATTTTGTTCTTGTCTCAGATCCCACCTTGGGGATTCCCGATCTATGAAATTAAAGCTGGGGGTAAAGTGTTAAAAACTTGGAAAGGAGAGTCACTAATTCCCCTCTGGGAAGGATCTTTTCTTGTTTTTGCTAACAACAGATACAGCTGTCCATACTGCAGAACAAGGGTGGACACATGTGTCGTGAGTAAAAGGAGCACTTCAGGAGTGTGCCTGTGAGCCTGACTGACTGCACAGAAAAAACAAAACTCGCCTCAGTGTGAATTATGTAACACCTGGAACACCTCAGTCTGAAGGCTCTGGAGCTCATGTGACATCGAATTTCATTGCAAGAAAGCATCAAGGAAAGCCCCCATTGCATTCTGTGTATAAAACATCCTGGGACTTGATGTCATTGGGGATGGGTAAAGTGTAAATATTGTAAATGGTATTTGTTATAATCGAGGAGTATTTTATCCTGACTGAACTGGAAGACCATGTCCCCAGGTGTGGATAAATTCTTCTCCAACACTACTAATGGTAAACAGGTTGAATTGGTAATTAAGCCTACTAAAACTTAGAAAAGTGATGGTAAATTTTTCTGCTGCACTGTGATTTTTCTGCTATGCATTTTTGCTAGATTATAAAGAGTGTAAGCATAGGTGCGACAAAAGCTTGACAACTATTCACTCAACATGAGTTAGCTATAGATTTCTGATGTGCTGAGAGTGTGTGTGGTTATAAATGTATGCTATTGTAGTTATGGAATTAGGTTTCCTGTGGGTTCAAAAACTAACTTCTTGATTATCTATGCCAATTCCTGTAACTGTTGTTTGGTATTAATAAGTTGCAACTAGATGGTTATAATTTGAAGTGATTAGGACAGAGGAAAGCACCAAAAACTGTGTTCAGCTAGTGGGACCACAGAGACTGCAATACAGACGGCTGAAAGGACCGGTGAATCCACCCACTGACTGGACTGTGGTACCCCAAATGCAGGATATAAAGATGGTCATGAGATTAGTTCCAGTATCAGAATAGGAATGGTAATGGTCCTTGCCTGAAAACATCACAAACTGGAAACAGGTCGGGGTTCGAAATTGGTACAGCCTCCCTGGACAAGGGAAGGAGACATGGTCCGAGCAGAGCATTGGTGGGGATTGAAGGAGTGTGGTGGTTTGGGCTGGGTGCCCTCTGCTGCATGGCACATTTCCTGTGTCCAGGAGTCCAGCCCAGTGGGTGGACACAGGAAAACCGTGTATCTCCTACCACAGTCCCCTGCACCGCTGTGAGACCTTGCGTGGGGTCCGCCGCTTTCTCTTTCTTCCCTCGCCGCCGCCCGGTAACTGGGGGAGACGTCTCCCGGCCTTGGGCCTGGCTAGGCCCAAGGCCAGGGGGATGGGCGGTCTCAGGCCTGGCCAGCTGAGACTAGCCTAGCAGTGGGGGGAAGAACGAGCCCTGGGGGTCTTGGGCCCACCCTCAGGTGGGGATGGGGTTCATCCGGGTGTGCGTTGGGGTTATTTCTGTCACTGTTTCTGGTTTCTTTTGTGCACCTTCACTTCTTCTATTTAAACTTTTCCATCACTTTTGCAATCCGTTTGTTGGAGTCGTCATTTTGCCCGTGGTGGGGAGGGTGGCTATCTCAACCCACTACAAGGAGGCAAGACCGGGTAGACCTCTGTAATTGCCACGAAGAAGATCTAGAACCATGGCTGTGGGCAGCAACCCCATAGGCCGTGTGAGTGGAGTTGCAAGTCAAACCAGACTCCTAATTCCCAGGATTAACCACTCAGAAGGAGAGAGTTGTCACCCAGACATTGGTATATATGCCATACCCACTCCCTGTGTATGGTACCTAGCACAGTAAAAGAGGAAATGTTTTCAGGCAAGGAACATTAGTTGTTATCCCATTCCTTTTACCAGGAAGTTGGAATTGGAATCCTTTTGCTTGTTATAGAATTGTTGCCAAGTTAGGTTATTCTGGCTCAAGCCAAATGTAGTAAAAAGAAGGGGAGGGATTGTGAGAAATTGGTTTGAATATTTGGCTTTCGCAAGGGGAATTACTGGGGACCTGGGCCTCGATTGTTGGGCCGATTGGTTGGTTATGGTCTGTATTGTGAGAGAAAGGTGAGGCACCAACATGTCTAAAGACTGGCCAGGTCAAAAGTGCAGGTTTTGTCTCAGTCCTGATGGAGAGGGGTGGGAGCGTGCTGGGGAATATATGAATATGTACATTTTAATCTATGAATATGTATGTTTGCCATCTATATAAGTTCAATTCGTGTTGTTACGGTGCGCCTCTAGCACATTCGCTATGCGCCCAGCGCTGTGTTGCCTTTATTTTATAATAAACTGGTTATAAATAAAAAAGGAATGAGTCAAGGGCAAAGACAAAATAAAATTCATGCAGTTATTTAAACTGAGATGTTTACTTAAATGACCAAAGAAAATTAAAAAACACAATCTAACATCACTGGTTTTACCATCACTACTGATTGGTTAAATTTCAGCAGTGAGCTCGTTTCTCACACAAGGGATATGGTTTAGTGGTGACCTGACACTGCTAGGTTAACAGACTTGACCTTAAAGGTCTTAAATGACCGTGACTGTGTGTTTCTAATCTTCCCACATTTTGATGTTCTGCGTGGAACCAGAGGCACCTGGACAGGCTGGAGGGGTGGGCTGAGGACAATCTCATGAGGTTCAATATGGCAAAGGGCACGGTCCTACACCTTGGTTGGGGCAATCCTCACTATCAATACAGGCTTTGGGGATAATGAAATTGAGAGCAGCCCTTCAGAAAAGGACTTGGGGGTACATGTGGATGAAAATCACAGTCATAGAATGGCTTAGGTTGGAAGGAACCTTGGAGCTCGTCTGCTCCAACCTCCCCACTATGGACAGGGACACCTCCTAACTAACTGCACAAGGCCTCATCCAGCCTATCCTTGAACACCCCCAGGGAGGAAGCATCCACAACCTCCCTGGACAACCTATACCAGAGTCTCACCACCTATTGGGGAGCGGCGAGGGAAGACGGCAGCAATCAATGTGATAAGCACGCTTCAACTTTATTGCCCGGATACACAGCTTACATAGCATCTCAGTTAAATATGCACAAGCATCACTATTCTATTGGTCTCTGACTGAAGGCAACATTATAATATCCAGCCCACTTGCAATTAGGTCTGTGTACAACATCAAAGGCTCTGTGTACATTCTCAGAAAACTCCCTTCTCACTAGCTCTTCCTTTCCCATCCAGTTATCTTGCAAATACACAGCTGCAAGAACAGCTACGAGGCCATAGTGACCTCGCTGCTTCAGCAAGTCAGCTAACTATGAGCAGTAAACAACAAGATGGAGTAAGGCCTACACACTTTGCTCAAGTAGCTGTTCCACAGAGTCATGTCCCTTAGATTTTAACCATTCTCCAACAACCACCCTCATTGAAGAATTTCTTCCTAAGATCCAGTCTAAACCTATTCTCCCTCATCTTAAAACCATTCCCCCTTGTCCAGTTGTTAAGAGACCCTTTATGAAAAGTCCCTCCCCAGCCTTTCTGTAGGATCCCTTCAGGTATTGGAAGGAAGCCCTAAGGTGCCTGTGTATGTGTCCCAAGTGTTCCCTTCTCTAGGCTGAACAGCCCCTGCTCCTTCAGCCTGTTCTCATGACAGATGTGTTTCAGCCCTTGGATCCTCTTTGTGGCCCTCCTCTGGACTCGATCTAACAGCTCTGTGTGCTTCTTATGATAGGGACACTAGAACTGGACACAGTATTTGAGGTGGGGTCTTACAAGAGCAGTGTAAAGGGGAAACTGGACATGAGCTAACAATGCACGCTTGCAAGGCCAGTCACATTCTGGGCTACGTCAAAAGAAGTGTGGGCAGCAGGTCAGCAGAGGTGATTCTGCCACTCTGCTCTGGGGAGACCTGACCTGGAGTACTGTGTCCAGCTATGGGGCACACAACAGAAGAGGTATATGGACCTGTGGGTCCAGAGGAGGTGACAAAGATGACCAGAGGGATGGAGCACCTCTTCTATAAAGACAGCCTAAGAGAGTTGGGGCTGTTCAGCCTGGAGAAGAGAAGGCTCTGGGGAGACCTTGTAATTATATTTCAATATCTGAAGGGGACTGACAGGAAGGCTGGGTAAGGACTACTGATAGGTTGAGGGGCAGGGGTTTGAAACTGGAGCAGGGTAGATGTAGCCTGGACGTAAGAAAGTTGTTCTCTACAATGAATGTTAGAATACTGAAACACAGGTTGCGCAGGGATCTGGTTGAGGCCTCATCCCTAGAGACATTTAAGATCAGACTTGATGTGGCACTGGGCAGCCTCAGCTAATTGGGGGTGTCCTTGCTTACTTCAGGGGCGTTGGACAAGATGACATTTGAGCGTCACTTCCAACCTGATGCTATCTGTGAATCTGTGAAACCCTCCCGACCACACCGCACCACAGCATGCAGTGAAGGGCATCCGATGCCATGTACTGTGCCGGCAGCCCTGCGGCTGAGTGGCTTTAATGGAGCCGGGTGACGCTCTGCGGGAGTTCTTTCCGGGCAGGGAAGGTTTTACTTTTCGAGGAGAGAACGCACTTCGTGACTCAGAGCAGCGGTTCTGCCGGAAGCAGCCCGCCGGCCCGCGAGGGGGCACTGTCCGACGCTTCGCGCTGCCCTGGCTCCGGCGCTGCTCGGGAGCTGCAGTTCCACGCTACACGTGGTGTGGGATAGGGCCCCTTAGTGCCGTCAGTCGCCGCCATGCCCAAGGTGCGGGCCGGGAAACGGCCGCGGAAGGAAAGCCGGGAGGTCCGCGCTACCGGTGAGTGGGGCCGCGGGACGCCTCCGGGCAGGGGAGGCGTGGCAGCCCCGGCCCGGCCTGCTCTTGGCAGTGTTCTGGGGGTGCCTCCATCCCGGGGGCCGCCTCGCTGGAGGCCCGGGGGAAGGCAGTTTCTGGTGGTATGCGCGGCCTGAGTTGGGAGAAGTGAGAGGGGTTTACGATTCCAGCTGCCTGGAAGTTTCAACACACATAAGCAGCATCTCTACAGGCCTAGTAGGAGGTGCCCTTGCCCATTGTAGGGGGGTTGGAACTAGTTAATCTTTAAGGTACCCTCCAACCCAGACCGTTCTGTGATTCCATGATTCTGGGAATGCCAGCGTCAGAAGAAAAAAGGAAGAGTTTTCACGTTTTCGCGGGGCGTGCTTGAATCGACAGTAACGCTGCTCTCTGCCTTAGGCATCCTCTTCAACAAAGGGGCCGGCCAACACATCCTGAAGAATCCCCTCGTCATCAACAGCATCATCGAGAAGGTGGCTGGAAATGAAACGGGGATCGCCGATGGGCAGGCGGCGGGAGGCGTTGGCAGACCGGGCGCTGCTCTGGAGCCGTGTGCAGGGCGCTCTGGCCTTACACGGCAGGGTGCGCCGGGCAGAGCTGGCTGACAGTTCCTTGGGAAGGCGTGTCCAAAAGCACCGTCCTCTTCCCCGACTCTGGCCGTTTTGTGGTTGTGGAGGGATCTTACTTCTTTACTGCAGTTAATGCATTATTTGGTTTAAAGTGTGGTAGCTTGTGTATTTTCCTATACTTCGCTTAAGATCTTTCATAAATTAAGACATTCTTACTTGCACTGCTCCCTTCTGATGACTTTCTACATCCTTCTCTACTAGCTGTTTGTAGCTTGTTACTGAGCTGCATGTAGCTTTTGTTTTGAAATTAAATGGCTTCTTGAAATGAGTTGTAAAAAAAAAACTGAAATGCCGTATGTTCTTAGGCTGCCCTGCGACGTACAGATGTCATTCTGGAAGTAGGCCCAGGAACTGGTAACCTGACAGTAAAGATGTTAGAGAAAGTAAAAAAAGTAAGTGAGAATTTCCCCCATACACACACATTTTGTACACCCCTGCTCCCACATTGTGGCTTAGACTACAGCAAGCAGAGGGATCTTCATCTGCTTGGTTCAAATAAGTAGAATTACCTAACACTTGCCTAATTTCACTGTTTTTTAAGCTGTTCATGTAAATCTTGGGTATGATTTTATCAAACTATACTGTTTTTACCTGTTTATGTGGTATAGCTTGCTTGTTTTTGAAGAGGCAGGAAGGCTCATAGCCTCGTAAGGAATTTAAAAGGATTAGTTAAACCTGCAACACTAGATTTTGGTTTTTTCTACACTTGAAATTTTAATCCCAGTTGGGCAGAATTGCATAAAGTAGAAAATACATGCTTTGTTTTCAGGTTATTGCTTGTGAAATTGACCCAAGACTTGTTGGTGAACTTCAGAAGAGAGTCCAGGGCACGTAAGTATCAACTGTGGAAATAATCAGCACTGAAAGAGGTAGAAGGGCTTTGGCAACAGTTCTCTGAGGGTAACAACAGTGTATTTCCCCCAGGTGTCTGGCAAACAAGCTTGAAATCAAGGTTGGCGATATCTTGAAAACAGACTTGCCATTCTTTGATGCGTGTGTGGCTAACTTGCCTTACCAGGTATAGACTAAACAGCATGATGAAACCTTTTAAAATCTGATTTCCCAGAAATTATACTAATGCTATTACTCTTTTTCTCAGATTTCTTCACCTTTTGTTTTCAAGTTGTTGCTTCATAGACCTTTTTTCAGGTATGTGGAAGCACAGAACTCTCTATTAACTCATAGGAAAAAATATTTTCTAAAATACTCCCAAATTTTCTATTATTTTTTTTTATTTCTTATCATTGGTACATCAGAGATGCACTTTTTGTGTCTGTGTGTCTGTAATATGAAACCTCCTAGTGTCTGGAAATTAATTTATGTTTATTATTATTTTTACTAATTTATGTTTCACCCTGCCACACATTGTATTAAGCGTGAAGGAACAATTTGGTTGTGGTATCAATGGGCGTCCAGCTGATAAAAACAAGAAATGCACCTCTTTATACTAGTATTACACTGTTACACTGGGGATAAGGAAAGCATCGTAGCATTTCAAGTGCCTTCCTACTTAAGAAAGGAAGAATGGAAAGGGTAGGATTAGACAATTAATGTCTGGTGTAAAAATGTGACTGCCCAGTTACTATGCTGTGTGTCAACACTTCTTGATTTCTCTCCCTGAAGCAGTAATGCTAATGACATTACTGGTCATTCGTTGAGCTGGAGAGTGGGTGTTTGAAGGGCTTATCATAGTTACTTGAAACGATGTGTTACAGCCAGGCACAAAACTGTGAGACCTGCCTCTGTCTGTCTGATGCTGAGCTGTATATCTTTAACATAAAAAGAATCAAATTCTGTTGTGGCTTCAGGGACATTTTGATACTTCTACCAAGTTTTGTTGTTTTACTTTTTGTAACAGACTGAACTAATTAAGGCAGAGTTGGTTTATGACAAACTTCTGTTGTTTCTGAGTGCTGAGATCTTGTGTTTTCCAGGTGTCTTAGATGGCTTTTGATGTAAAGGTTGATCACTGTGAATTCATTGTCTCACTTCTGTTGTTCTCAGGTGTGCAATACTTATGTTTCAAAGGGAATTTGCACTTCGTTTGGTTGCAAAACCAGGAACTAAACTCTACTGCAGACTTTCTATTAATACCCAGTTACTAGCTCGAGTGGACCATCTGATGAAGGTACATAGAATCATAGAATCAGTAAGGTTGGAAAAGACCTCAAAGATCATCAAGTCCAACCTGTCACCCAACACCTCATGACTACTAAACCATGGCACTAAGTGCCACGTCCAATCCCCTCTTGAACACCTCCAGGGATGGTGACTCCACCACCTACCTGGGCTGCCCATTCCAAAGGCTAACAACTCTCTCTGTGAAGAACTTTCTCCTCACCTCGAGCCTAAACTTCCCCTGGCGCAACTTGAGACTGTGTCCTCTTGTTCTGGTGCTGATTGCCTGGGAGAAGAGACCAACTCCCTCCTGGCTACAACCTCCCTTCAGGTAGTTGTAGACAGCAATGAGGTCTCCCCTGAGCCTCCTCCTCTCTAGGCTAAACAATCCCAGCTCCCTCAGCCTCTCCTCGTAGGGCTTGTGCTCAAGACCTCTCACCAGCCTTGTTGCCCTTCTCTGGACATATTCAAGTGTCTCGATGTCCTTAAACTGAGGGGCCCAGAACTGGACACAGTACTCAAGGTGTGACCTATCCAGTGCTGAGTACAGGGGCAGAATGACCTCCCTGCTCCTGCTGGCCACACTATTCCTGATGCAGGCCAGGACGCCAATGGCCTTCTTGGCCACCTGTGCACTGCTGGCTCATGTTCAGCCGGCTGTCAATCAGTACCCCCAGATCCCTTTCTGTCTGGCTGCTCTCCAGCCACTCCAACCCCAGCCTGTAGTGCTGCATGGGGTTGTTGTGGCCAAAGTGCAGCACCCAGCACTTGGCACATCATTCTGAGCTATCTGATACACTAATGTTTCTAGGAATGTGAGGATTTTCTTACTTGTGTAGCTGCCTGACTTCTCCTGAATAACAGGTTGGAAAGAACAACTTCAGGCCTCCTCCCAAGGTTGAATCCAGTGTTGTCAGAATAGAGCCAAAGAACCCACCACCACCTATCAACTTCCAAGTGAGCATCGTGTGCTGTGCATACTACTGAACACCAGCTATTCATTTTCATTCATGTAACTCCAAAATACCTGTACTGGTCAGGCTTGCATTAGGATGTTACCTGAATCTGTCACCAGAAATTCAGGTGCAGCTTTGTTTACAGCACTTCCGAGGTGACTGAGCTACCATCTCCATGTCAGGTGGAGAGCTGCTAGTAATAGTGACCTTTCATTGTGGTTTGTATCTCCCAGAGACCCTTCTGGCTGATGGCTTTGTTCATTATGATCAAAGGAGTATCTATGAGAAGTCTTATCCTCAAATGATTGTGTATAATCTCAGAAGACAGGATTGTATTCTTAATGGTAACTTTTTAAATGCTTTGATTTTCAAGACTAATTCAGCCTTGCCCAATGCTGGCTGGATTTTCTTCAAGCATCTTGACTTCTCAGCAAGATCAGGCCAGTAGTGCCTAGGCACTAGGCACAAAATAAAAAAAACAATACCAAGGGTATTGTGGGTAAAGTATTTCTCCTTCATTTGTATTGCTTTGTCCAAGACAGGACTGAATTTTTATTGCTTAGAAAAATATTTTCCTGAAAGATTTTTGTTCAGTATAGTTGTGAAATTGTAAATAGTGACTATCATTGCTTGTAGCACCTGTATGTTCCTTTCAGTAAATGCTGAAACTTTTCTTTTCAGGAGTGGGATGGCCTGGTAAGGATAGCCTTTGTTAGGAAAAACAAGACACTTTCTGCAGCATTTAAGTAAGTAACCACCTATTAGGGAAATCTTTTCAAAGTCTGACAGCCTGTCCAGTTAAACCATTTAGAATACAATACAATACAATACAATACAATACAATAAACCAGGTTGGAAGAGACCTTCAAGATCATCACGTCCAACCCATCAACCAATCCAACCCACCTAAACAACTAAACCATGGCACCAAGCACCCCATCAAGTCTCCTCCTGAACACCTTGTTTTGTGCAAATGTGTAGCAGTGCTATCTGTGTGCCAGCACTGATAAAACAATGATGGAGGATTTACACTGAGGTCACGGGCTTGAGAAGGAAGAAAACTAGGCAGCCATTTAAAAACAACACCTCTGCATAGCTGTTGCACTTGTTTATATCAAAGAGTAGCAACCAGTCACGAAAAGAAACCAAAACTTACAGCTCAGGTTTCCTTCTAAATGTTTTATTTCTTTCAGGTCAAGTGCTGTAGAACAGTTGCTGGATCATAATTACCGAATTCATTGTTCCTTACATAATACAGTAAGTTTTTAATACACTAAATTCTGTGTACTGTGGCCTATGTACTGATTTTTATGAGTAAGATACTAGCATTGAAAAGCTTAGCATGTGAGAAGTTTTTCCATAAGAATTTGAGAAAGGGAGAAACTCCATTCTAAAAAATCTGAAAGGGTCAGTAAATTGTAGTGAAAAAGCTGAAAGCTAAATATATTAGTAATGTATTGGATGTACATGACTCAGGGACTTCCACTGATTTAATAAAAATTGTTTTCTGCTTAGCAATACTGTTGTGATTAAGTTATAGTGAATGAGCTGAGGTATACACACTCAGATGAAAGAACAGAATACAGTAATCTATACAAACTTAATTCTGTCACTTGAGACAAGAACTCTTCTAAAAGCAGGGAAATAATAGTTATTTAAATGAAGTTTTTTTCCAATGCTAGGAATAAAAAATAAATTTGTATTCTATTTTCCATTGACAGGAAATACCAGAAAACTTCAAAATTGCAGAGAAGATACAGACAGTCCTAAAAAATACAGGTTACTCTGAAAAACGAGCCCGCTCAATGGATATTGATGATTTCATTAGGTATTTTCCCCCTCCTTATGCATTCGTTATTATGTACTGCAAATTCTGTCTGCATCTGTACCTATGTAGCACAGGTTGGTATTGGGTTGCATAGGAATAGTACCATTTCCCTCTCAGCACCAGACACTCTTTGCTCTTTGTTCAGGACTGTGCTCCCAGTCCTGAACATGAACAAACACTTCAAACTCTCTTACGTGTTTTAATTGCTGCTTACACTATTGAGGAGCAACTAGCTGAAGATCCCCATTCCTGGTGTTTGTGTACTGTACCTTTCTATGTCTCTAAAAATAGGTTTAATAATGGAAATGGTGTTTGTAATTTCCCTGGAGACCTACACAACCCTTCCCTGTCTTGCGGATTAGGCTGTGATCTTTAGCATAATTTGGCAATTTGAGTAATTAACTGCTCTACTCTGCTCGCTTTTCCGGTCAGTTACTTTAAGTGGCAACATGAATCCTTTCCTAATTTAAATTAAAAATTTCTAGCTATTTCTCAGCTGCCACTCTTAAAAGAAAGATGATAAATCTGGGAGGATGCAGTATCACTAACCTCATTGCAAATACAACTGCATGTCTAAAACAGCAAATCTTAAACTAGAAGTTATTATAAGATGTGTAACTGTTCATTATGGCAGTTGAACAGTGATGGCTATTTTCATGCTGGTTTTGTGTGTTCTTTGCCAGCTAGCAGGTCTTAGAAATGTGTGAAGCTGAAGTATAGATTTGTAGAAATTGTAACAAATGTTTCTTTCCTTCAGACTGCTGCACGGCTTCAATTCAGAAGGCATCCATTTCTCCTAGATTCTGCTAGAAGAATGCAAGATGTGTTATGTCACCCAAAGTGTTACCTAACTGACTCCAGTGGGATAAGCTCCTCACAAAGGCAATGAACTTGAAGGCAGCACTGAAACCTTACATACAGGGAAGAAGCTGCTGCTCTGTATTTCACAAGTGATAAATTCTGTCATGATAGAAGAGAATGCTGGACTTCCACATGACAGTAATTTTTAAGTATATCAAATAACATGGATTGATGCAGTCATAATGTGTATCCTCTGATTGCAGACGTCACCTCAGTATATTCTTGCACAACACTCAACATGGTCTGGGCAACAAAACCAGAGCTGTAGTAATTCCATGTATTGGGGATTTTTTTCATTTCTTTTATAGTGTCTTTAAACACCTTCTGTTAATCTGAAGTGCCTGCCTCTTCCATTTGTCCTCTGGTAGCTACTTGCATTCCTGATCCCTCGCTAATCCGCTTCTCTTGGAGAAATCACAGCAGCTGTTTTTAGAAGAACATTTATATTGTGGGTTTGCTATCATTACAGAAACATTACCAAGGTACCTGAAACTACCAGTATCATCTGTTGTTACTCCCTCCTTATTGCTATCAGACCAGTGTAGAAACCAGCAGACAGCTACCTAAGGGCCAGTGCTCAGAAGAATACACAGCAGGATTTTTTGTCGATTGTTAATGCAAGCAGCTGTTTCTGTAAGAAAATTACTTCACCCTTCAAGGCAAGGAGGAGTTTTAACATAGATCAAAGTGAGCCTTAGACATTGCATGCACATGTTTATCCTGACTTACTCAAGTGTCTTAATAATATTGTTTGGATTAGATATGTTTCTTACTAAGGACAAGGCAGAGTTTTCCCACAGAGGTTTGCATTAACTCTGCATAGCAGCTTTTGAAATTAAAATCCACTTTGATCTGTCTTGAGATTCAGGAAAACAGTAACTATTAAGTTTATAGCATCATGCAGTGGTGAAACCATCGCTTTTGTGTACTATCATGCTCTTTTTTTCATGTATAGCCTGTCTCTGTAAGATCACAGTAAGTGGAGAAGACACAAATTAGCAAAAATATAGGATACTACTTCATTTTATACACATCCAATATCAATTATTTAAAAGCCATTGATTTAGAAGCATGTACAGAAATATGGACTTAAATTGCATGCATCCTAAGAGGTTGTCTTTGTAGTGCTGCTCCACTACATACAGAACCAATACTTAAAGACTTTGTTAAGTAAGTAGCCACAGCAGTGTGCTCAGAGTAATTCAGAAAGAACAAGGGCTGGGGATGTGTGAGACTTCTTAAACGCTTTAATTTTACAGGACAGGAATCAAGCTTGTCTGAGTGTTGTTGAAGTAATTACAGTGCATCACAGCAACAGACTCAGGAATTCAAGTGCTGTAATCAGACTTACCAGTTTATCTTGATTCATGCTGCTTCAGTATCTAGATCTGGCTTTTACAGTGGACTCTGCCACAAAGGCTATTTCTTCACCATTTCTCTGCAGCAGTCTCCACTTGTACATGCTACCCGACATGTGTCATTTACAAGGCTTAGTGAAAAGCTGCAGAAATCTAGCTGCCTGTCTTTCCTGTCCTTTTTGGTGCCCACTGTAAACCACAGCTAGGTTGTGGCCTTTGGTGTGCATGAAGGAACAGTAGGGAAGCCACTGTGTCTCATGTAGGATGTCTTGATCTTCACAGCTTTTTTAGAAAGTAAGCCTTCAGAGCAGCCTCAAAGAAACCCTCTGGTACTGTACAGTAATGTGTAATAGTGCCTACCAGCAAAAGCTGCTGCCGTGTCATGTTGGGGTTTTTTTCATGTTAGGCAGCTGGGTTCGCCACGCTTCCTGAACACACAGCGGCACTCGGGCGGCCCTGTCTTCACGTGCTTGCGGCTCGTGAGGCCAGCGCCTTCGGCGGCGGAATTTAAACAACGGGCAGCGCTTCGCGGGGCTCCGCTCAGCAGCAGCCCCTTCTCTGGTACTCTCTGGTGCTCTCGCGCGCCACCGCACTTTTTCTAAATTTTTGTTCAGTGGGTGGTGTGTCCAGGGGCAGCCACGGCCGTGGCCAGGGGCAGCATGGTTATAACGCGCAGCAAAATCTCCTTTAAAAAATCAGTGTCGACCCAGACTGAGGTAGAACACAAGCAGGTAGCTGTCCAGGTATCTGGCTGTAGTGAGTGCTGGGGCCTGGCTCTTGAGATGCAGAGTAGTGGGGGCAACTCTTCCATTAGGTGTGAGCAGATTGGCTATCTGCTCGACCTTGTGACCAGACTAAAGGATGAGGTTGCTAGTCTTAGAGATGTATGGGATTGTAGAAAAGTGATGAGCCACAGGAGGAAAGAGATGAACTCGAGTAAGCAGGCTCCACAGGCTCCCCCAGCAGAGACTGGTTGTTCAAAAAGCAGAGGGGAATGGATACAGGTTCCTCTCAAAGGACACAAATTAAAACCTCCTTGCCTCCCCCCACCTCCCTCACTGCCCTTGGAAAACAGGTATGGGGCGCTGGAGATCGAGGGTGAGGTGATACTGATGCCGGAGGACACACCATCTGGGGTCTTCCCTGAGGCTAAACAGCCTAAGGTTAAACATCCCTAAGGTTGAACAGCCTAAGGTAAAGCAGCCTAAGGTAAAGCAGCCTAAGGCAACGCAGCCTAAGGTTAAACAGCCTTCCCCTGGCATCAGGACTTGCTCCCTAAAAAAGAAAAGGAGGGTAATTGTTATTGGTGATTCCCTCCTGAGGGGAACAGAAGGTCCCATATGTAGGCCGGACCCATCTCATAGGGAAGTTATTAGCCTAGCAGGAGTCCAAGTTGGAGATGTTACCAGAAGGCTGCCCAGTCTGGTACAGCCCTCTGATTATTATCCCTTATTGGTCATGCAGTTAGGGAATGATGATGTTGGTACCAGGCCTCCCAGGGCTATCAAAAATGACCTCAGGGCCCTGGGAGATCTGGTTGAGGGGTCAGGTGCACAAATAATTTTTACATCGATACCGTTAGTTGCAGGAGGGAACACAATAAGGAACAGGTCAGCCGCTGTAGTCAACAAGTGGCTTAGGGGCTGGTGCAGACAAATGAATTTTGGGTTTTTCGATCTTGGGGAACTTTCTACTGCACCAGGTCAGCTGGTAACAGATGGAGTACATCTGTCCCAGAGGAGGGGAAAGGTCATAATACATAAGAATGGCCTGTCCCCCAAAGGTAAAAAGATTCTGGGAAGGGAATTAGCAAGTCTCATTGACAGGGCTTTAAACTAGCTTCAAAGGGGGAAGGGTCGGAAACCAGTGCCCTCAGGCAGGAGTCTGGGGGTGATAAGCTAGACCTAGAGGTGAAACCAGCAGCCCAGCTGCAGTGCATGTACACTAATGCACGAAGCATGGGTAACAAACAAGAGGAGCTGGAAGCCTTGTTGCAGCAAGAAAGTTATGATGTAGTAGCCATCACAGAGACGTGGTGGGACGACTCGCATGACTGGAGCGCTGCAATTGATGGCTACAGGCTCTTCAGGAGAGACAGGCAAGGAAGAAGGGGTGGAGGGGTGGCCCGGTACGTCAGGGAGGCACTGGATGCTGTTGAGATGGAGATCAGGGATGATAGGGTTGAGTGCTTGTGGGTGAGAATTAGAGGGAAGACCAACAGGGCAGACATCCTGGTTGGCGTCTGTTATAGACCACCCAACCAGGAGGAGGATGTCGATGAGGCATTCTATAGGCAGCTTAAGGCTGTCTCAAGATCACCTGACCTCATTCTCATGGGTGACTTCAACCTGCCTGATATCTGTTGGGATCTCAACACAGCAGAGAGGAGGTAGTCTAGGAGGTTCTTAGAGTGCATGGAGGACAGCTTCTTATCCCAGGTGCTGCGTGAGCCTACCAGGGGTAAGGCTATGCTTGACCTCCTCTTCACCAACAGGGAAGGGCTGGTGGGTGATGTGGTGGTCGGAGGCTGTTTAGGCACCAGTGACCACGACATAATAGAGTTTTCAGTATGCAGCCAAGCCAAGAGGGGGAGCAAGAAGACTTCCACTCTGGACTTCAGGAGGGCAGACTTCAGGCTACTCAAGGAACTAATTCAGAAGGTTCCTTGGGAATCAGCCCTTAAAAACAAAGGGGTCCAGGAGAGCTGGACCTACTTCAAGGAAGAACTATTGAAGGTGCAAGAACAGGCTGTGCCGGTGTGCCGGAAGATGAGCCGCCGGGGCAGACGGCCAGCCTGGATGGGCAATGAACTTTTAATAGAACTTAGGGAAAAAAAGAGGGTGTATCATCTTTGGAAGAAAGGGCAGGCAACCTACAGAATGTTTAGGGATGTTGCTAGGTTGTGCAGGAAGAAAATTAGGGAGGCAAAAGCCCATTCAGAACTTAGACTGGCCTCTGCTGTGAAGGACAACAAAAAGTCCTTCTATAAATACATCAATAGCAAGAAGAAGGGCAAGGACAACCTCCACTCCTTGGTTGACACGGAGGGGAATGTTGTAACAAAGGATGAGGAAAAGGCAGAGGTACTTAACACCTTCTTTGCCTCAGTCTTCACTAGCAGGGCAGAACGTCTTCCAGACAGCTGGCCTGCAGAGCTGGCAGAAGGAGCCAGAGAGCTGCATAGTTTCCCACTGCTCCAAGAGGAAGTTAGAGATCTACTGAGCCGCTTGGACCCCCACAAGGCCATGGGACCGGATGGGATCCATCCTAGGGTGCTGAGATTGCTGACAGATGAGCTGTCCAAGCCACTTTCCATCATTTTTCAGCAGTCCTGGCTCACTGGAGAGGTCCCAGAAGACTGGAAGCTGGCTAACGTGGTGCCCATCCACAAGAAGGGCCGGTTGGATGAGCCAGGGAATTATAGGCCTGTCAGCCTGACCTCAGTGCCAGGCAAGATTATGGAACGGGTCATCTCGAGTGCGATCACACAGCACTTACAGGATGGCCAGGGGCTCAGGCCTAGCCAGCATGGATTTAGGAGGGGCAGGTCCTGCCTGACCAACCTGATCTCCTTCTATGATCAGGTGACCCGCCTGGTGGATGTGGGGAGGCCTGTGGATGTGGTCTACCTGGACCTGAGCAGGGCCTTTGACACCGTTCCCCACAGCAAACTCCTGGCCAAGCTGGCAGCCCGTGGCTTGGACAGGAGCACACTGTGTTGGGTTAGGAACTGGCTGGAGGGCCGAGCCCAGAGAGTAATGGTGAATGGCACCACATCCAGCTGGCGGCCTGTCACTAGTGGTGTGCCCCAGGGATCAGTACTGGGCCCCATGCTCTTCAACATCTTTATTGATGATCTGGATGAGGGCATTGAGTCCATCATCAGTAAATTTGCAGATGACACCAAGCTGGGGGCAGCAGTTGATTTGCTGGAGGGCAGAGAGGCTTTGCAGAGGGACCTCGACAGGCTGGACAGATGGGCAGAGTCCAATGGCATGAGATTGAACACATCCAAGTGCCGAATTCTGCACATTGGCCACAACAACCCCAGGCAGTGCTACAGGCTGGGGTCAGAGTGGCTGGAGAGTGGCCAGGCAGAGAGGGACCTGGGGGTACTTGTTGATTGTAGGCTGAACATGAGCCTGCAGTGTGCCCAGGCAGCCAAGAAGGCCAATGGCATCCTGGCTTGCATCAGGAACAGTGTGGCCAGCAGGAGCAGGGAGGTCATTCTCCCCCTGTACACTGCACTGGTTAGGCCACACCTTGAGTCCTGTGTCCAGTTCTGGGCCCCTCAGTTTAGGAAGGATGTTGACTTGCTGGAGCGTGTCCAGAGAAGGGCAACAAAGCTGGTGAGGGGTTTGGAACACAAGCCCTATGAGGAAAGGCTGAGGGAGCTGGGGTTGCTTAGCCTGGAGGAGACTGAGGGGTGACCTTATTGCTCTCTACAACTACCTGAAGGGAGGTTGGAGCCAGGCAGAGGTTGGCCTCTTCTCCCAGGCAGCCAGCACCAGAACAAGAGGACACAGTCTCAGGCTGCGCCAGGGCAGGTTTAGGCTGGATGTTAGGAAGAAGTTCTACACGGAGAGAGTGATTGCCCATTGGAATCGGCTACCCGTGGAGGTGGTGGAGTCACCTTCACTGGAGGTGTTCAGGAGAAGACTTGATGGGGTGCTTGGCTGTATGGTCTAGTTGTTGGGTGGGTTGGATTGTTTGATGGGTTGGACGCGATGATCTTGAAGGTCTCTTCCAACCTGGTATTGTATTGTATTGTATTGTATTGTATTGTATTGTATTGTATTGTATTGTTTTCCCTTTGAACTGTGATGGGACAGCGTCCTTAGATATGTGAGACCTGCTGCAAAACTCAGTTCAGGACAGTGCTCTGGAGAACTTCCTCTATACAACTTTGTATAGAAGAATGGGTATTTATTCTAGAGCTAACAATGAAATCAGAGGGGGTTTAAAAAGTGTAATGTGCTTACAAAGTGAAACCCTTCCCACAGGTTTGTAGAAACCCTTCCCAAAGCACAACACAACTTTAAGAGAAGTAAAGTCTCACCTGTAGTTTATTTAACAGCTTAATTTATTAAACACATTATGTAAAATCTACATTGTTTCAGACTTCATGTTTACACACAGAAGGATTTTTTTCATTTTTAACCATGATGCGACAAAGAGCTTCCCATAGCCTACCTTCCTATGGGAGATACAAACATTGAACACTACAAGAATTCCTGGCTCATTTAACTCTCTTTTCATTGCTTTCCCCTTTATTTCCCTTATACAGGTTTGTATCCCAAAAGTGGTTTTATTTTAAGAGTTCAAGGGAAAGCCTGCAGATAGGAACTCCTAGAAACAGGGAGAACTCCTAGAGAGGTCTACAGTTCTTCATTTGACGTAAAGTTCTTACATGAAAAGTCAGTCTTTTCTGGATACTGACCTGCAAAAGTAACTAGAGTGCCACCATCTAAAAAAAGTGTTGATACAGGTGGCACCATTGGTAAGACTTCACGTACTGATGGGATTTCTATTAGTGCTACGTAAGAGGTATTGTGCAAAATCCTCAAAATGATCCCCATTTATTCATTTGCTGGCACTGTACAAAGAGAAAATTAGGTAATAGCTATTATTTTTTAAAGCAAAAGAGCTACTCAAACTACCTGCAAACTACAGTTAATGTACATGTAAGTTTGTCATGCATCAAAAGCCAAATGTTAACAGTATGTGAAAGGCCAATATGTAAGCATTTAGCTGGATCCCTGAACTTTGACAGTTATCCTAACCATAGGCAGAGGTCGGATCGTACCTTTACTCTGACAGCATTATCACACCATACCACATACTGTATATCTGCATTATCCTAAGACACAACTCTCCTCAGTACTTAAACATTACCCTTTATTATACATCAACTAATTTTTTTTCTTTTTTTTTTTTTTTCAGTTGTTTTGGTTTTGTTTTGTTCTTTGTTTTTTTTTTTTTTTTTAATTAAGATAAAATGTTAGAATTGTATAAACCATTCTTTATGGTAGTCAAATCTAGGTTCCAGATTTTCACAAGGAGGATAGAATGTCCAGCTGTTTGTCCATTCTAACAGCTCTTGCATTTCCTGTTCAAATGATATGGCACATACTGTGAAATGGAACTAGCCACACAAAAAGAGCCTCGAAACACGTTAAAAATGTACACACATTAAAAGTAATTCATATTGACAAATAAGGAATGTTGATTATTAAGGCTGTGCTTCAGAAAAAGGATGCTTAGGGTTAAGTAGCCTTCATCAAGGCACCAAATGGGAAAAGGTAAGCACAGCTGTCTGTAGAAGAGAAGCTATGTACAACCACTAGTGAGGTGCATGCAGGCAAACACAAAACTGCACAGCTGGTCTTTGTAATAAAATTGAACACAGTCAAAAGGAAATACTGTGACTTTTTAATGGCCACAGTTTTGCTTTGTTATTATAAATATGGCAAATATTTCCCAACATAAAGTTCACAATTTGAATAAATGAAATATTCTAAACAAAGTGCTTCATAGATCTGAACCCTGCATGGTTGTGCTGTCTGGTCTAGAAGCATTTTGTAGACATAAGGAACATTTCACATAAAACTGAAAATGTCATCATTCAGGTGAATAAGAAACAGGACATTTCCACAGACGTTTCTAACGTTTTTACACTTTCAAGTACTTGAGTTCTTACGGCCACTTGATTTTGTAACAAATGTGTGCTACAACAGTACAGGATTGTGGACTCCTTGAGCAGCAAAGGCCCGTTTCAAAGGGCACGTGGTCTTTTTGGGTTGATCTGTTTACTGGCCTGTTCCTCCTCTTGTAGAGCTGTCCGGAAAGATTTCACTTTATCTTTAATGAGAAAGAGAAAATCAGTCTTGATGTGCCTGTGCTCAACACAGATCTTGAAACTAAGCCCTAATGCTCTACATCCCGGCCCTAATGCACAACAAAGAACATTCCTTCACAAAAACAGATGATGCTACAAACTGCGGAGGACTGACGTAAACTTAATCCAATACTCACTATACAAGCAAGTTGCTTAGCAACTTTAGTCCCTTCTTACAGGGACCAGCTTCCACAACTGCATTCCCAGCACATAACCTGTTCAGACTTAAATTCTGCCTCTACCTTAGCATAGGAAGATACACACCACACACGTCCTTTTCCTTCCCAGCACCTTCCAAATTATCATTAGAGGTATACAAAATTGTTTATAGTCAGTCACCTCTGTACATTCTAAAACCCAGCAGAGCATATTTCTATTTTCCCCTTTTTCTATCAATGTGGAAAAGCATTTGTAATTACATTGTGTTAAGTCATCCAATATAAACAGACATAACAAGAATGGAAGAAACCTGAGAAAGGAAGTGTAACATCCTGCCATATTTCTTTTCCTGTCCCACTCCACTGCCCAACACCATGCCCATAACAAGGATGGGGGAAGGGAACAAAAACAACGGCATAAAGATGTCACTTCCAGAGCAACAGGAATAAAAGTTAAAACATCCAATGACCATACTGTGCCATGATCAGAACACAGAAGATTCATGGAGGAATGACTTTGGCTTAACATTTCTTCCCTCCTTAAAGGTTTACATGTATCACACTACCTGTAAAGAGGCAAGGATATCTTAGATAACCTTTACCTCCTGCACATTCTTTCCAAAGCAGTATATAGTAAGTTTTCCAAGGTCAGGAAGTCACCTAAACTGTGGTTTTTTTCACTAATGGTGTCTCAAAATGTTGTCTTCTGAAGAGGGAGTTATCATTCATAAAAAAACAAACGCATGTACCTCCAAATTTTTGCTGAAGTACACTGGTGCCAATGCATGCTTAAGACAGGCCACATCTGATTTGTTTTATGTATTCTAACCTACAGCACATACTCAGATTGAGCAAAAAGTAAGATTTTATCTTATAGGGAGTTTCCTAATACAAAAAAAATCCCACCCACATTGTTGAGTCCCCAAACCCACTCTTGAATTTTAACAAGTACAGCATCTCTCTTGGAGTCCAAATAGTCACAGAAGGCAAAAAAAAAAAAATTAATCTGATTTTGGAAGATGAGCGGAAGAGTCAGTTTTGGGCACTAAGAATAATCTGTAGTTTCAACAAGAGAGGCTGATAAAATTCAGACAGAAAGCCTCCTGAAAGAAAAAAAGTAAGCTTACAACAAAGTTACTCAGAACTGGATGCTGCTCTTAAGCAGTCTTAAAACAGGCTCGCTGCTACACTACAGAATGTGATACAGAAAGAACTGGGAATTCCTACTACTTTTTCCTCATGGCATTATCTTCTCTTTTAGCTTTTTTTGCACAGTTTGTTTGGATATTCTTTTTCCTTCCTTTCTGGTTTTGGAACACAGGAAAATTGCAGGATTGAGTTTATGTTTCCTGGAAGTAAAGATTTTACCATTGAACTATGATGACCTGAGAACAGATATTAACTAATTCCTAGGCAGCACAATAGCTCTTCCTTACACAGGATATTGCAAAGCAGCATAAAGCACAAAAACACCTAAAACATAACCACTCTTTGTTTTCCTCCTCACTATTACTGCAAGTCACAATAGCATAGGAAAACACTCAAAAGTGATTAAAAGCAATCTACCTCTAAGTTCAGTCAGAATATCAATTTTTTGATCTAGAATTGCTTCAAGTTGGGTAGCATAGGAGTCCACATCATAGTCCACTTCTTCTGTCATCTCAAGAAGAGATTTTTCATCTTCCAGCCATCTAATAGATTCCTAGACAGAAAGTAAAAAACCCTATAAATAAATACATTACCAAAGTTTCACAACACGTTTCAAGACAGAGCTGAATCAGACCTCTTCTTAAGATGACCACACTCGTACTGTCTAGGCATCTCAATATAAGAGATTTTGATCCTAAAATGAAACCTTTTTTCTAATTCAGCAAACCTGTATATTTTCTGTGTGGTTTCTTAATTCCAGTGGTCATACCAGCAGCAGGTAAACCCCAGCTACTTCAGTTCTCTTCAAGCTCAGAACATTAGCAAAGAAAAGAAACTCACAGAACTTTGTCATGGTTCTCTTAGATAGGTATCAAACTTTGAAGTCAGGCTTCAAATGTAAGTATGGGTTAGCAGCCACTGACTATAACCATACCATCACTACCAGTCATGGAGCTAAGATAATTCTGTCTAGGGCATGACTTGTTCCACTGATGTACTTTCAACATTTAAACATCTTCTGGAAGAAAACTGACAGAAGACAACTTCTGCCTGGTATTTTGTATTGGTGCAGTCCACCTCCACCCAGAGCATAAGCTAACAAGCCACTAACTACCACGCTGCAAATGAAGGGAGCGGAGGCTCAGAGATATTTCCATCCAGTGATTGCTGAGAAGAGCAGTAATCTCCAGCAGAAGGCCAAACGGACACACAGGGGCAGTAACACCTTAAACTAATACAGCTTGTCTCTCCAGAAGTCACAGGTATTAGGACACAGATATGCCATATAACTTTCACACTCCTCCCTGTTTTACTTCAGGGCTGATGGTTCCCAATAACTATATCTTTACATCTGTTGGCAAAATGTGTTATTTAGCATCCTATTGTATTATGAACATACATCAGTGTCCCAATAAGCCAGATACCTAAACAGAGCAGACGTGTGTATTCCCTACAGGTTCAATACTCTGCTGTTCTCTTGCAGCAGACATGCCAAACAGACAGCTTGCCTGAAAGCTCTAAGGCTATGAACAGAAACAGTTCACATTTACTTCTGAAAAGCAGTAATTCATACTGATTACTGTAATTTCTTTTGTGACTGTAAAAGGCTTCATCGCTCTGACCAGCATTATGCTGCATGGGCAGTATTCCTTCCAAAGACCATACCTAATAGCAAGTGAAAACCTTTAGGTATCTGTAGAAAGGAAGCAAAGAGGCAGTTAGAAACAGATGTGTCTCTTCTGGATCTCAGTATCTCAGAGGAAGATGTCACAAAAGGATACTCGGGTGAGATATTTGGAGAGACAACTGCAGTACCTTCAAAGGAGGTGACCAAATAAAAATGGTGCTGATTCACATTATTATTAACTGCCAGCTCTAGCTTATGAGTATTATAGCATAGGTTAGGCAGTGAAATTGAAAATCTCAAGACCAGTCTGAACAAACTTCTTGCAATACAGTCACTTATGCTGGAAAAGGACTACAAAGAAAATACAGTGAACAGTAAAGAGAGTAAAAAGAAAAAAACAACTTAGATTAGAATAGAATAGAATTAGCCAGGTTGGAAAAGACCTTTGAGATCATCAAGTCCAACCTATCACGCAACACCATCTTATCGACTAAACCAGGGCACCAAGTGAACCAACTTTTCTTATGCTAGACAGTCTATTTAGGAATGTTTGTTGAAAGGAAAATTTTACTAAATTTGTGTGATGATACAGAAATATGCTTCCCTTTCGTCAGGAAGACAAAGATTAGTCTGCCATAATAGGCTTCGCATAATAAAGAAATTTAGCAATCTCTGACAGCAGCAGAATGACCAGATGATATATCCTACAGCTTCAAGAGCTTGTACTTTCACTGGGAAAATTTGAACCCCTGGATTAGGATAAAACAAAGTAGAACTTCATCTTTTACCTGGAAGACAGCTCTGTGGTCTTCTACTACTTGCTCTTCCATTTCTACCATTTGTGACACAGCTTCATGGAAAGTAAACAGCTGCGGAGAAACTTCCTCTTCCTAAAAATAACAGTTAAGCTTGTTAGTCTGGAAAGAGCCATGGCTACAGGAAATATATTCAACGAGATTCATCCCATCACAGAATACAAAAAGAAATATGGATAGGGCAGAACTTGTCAAAACCACAATTTAACCTCTCAGGGGAGCCTGTTCCAGTGTACTGGCATCCTCAAAGTAAAGAAGTTAATAGCTTGCTCTTAAAAGAACCCCAATTAGTAATATAGGAAATACAACAGAAACCACGAAAAAGTGTCTGGGAAAGCACCTTGTGAAAAATAAGTTCAGACAGCAAAGATTTTTCTTTCAGCATTTCTGCAAACTGAGTTTTAATCCCTGTTGAATATTTCAGGCACAGGGCTAGGAATATTTTAGGACTAGAGCTGATAATCAGCAATGAGGGGAAAATGCCCTTTAGAAGATACCTCTCAGCTCCCTACTCCAGCAGCCAAGCAGATACGCTGGCAACATGATGTGGCTTTCTCTCCAAGCAGTACACTGGGGTACCACCCTATGAAAATCAGAATGTTAAAAACAAGAATGATGGGTAGCCAGACTTCTAAATGCAGAGAAAGGCAAGTTCACTTGAAATGGGTGTTGCATTCAGGGAAAATAACCCAGAAACACAAGAGTGTTCAATAAAACAGATGAGTGTCCAAGAGACTTCTAACCATGTAAAAAAATATATGAAACTGTGCTGAAAAAAATGCACAGTAAGGAACACCAGAACTTAGAGCAGACCTTGCTTAAACATTAAAAATCCTGATCAGCAATGAAGACAAAATAATGCAAAACATTCTCCTCTTACCCCTCAAGAAACATTTTTGGTTTTGATTTTGTTTGAGAATAAGCATCACACCATAAAGCAATGCACAGGCATACTGTATTTACTTTATGGTCTTGCTAACAGGCTATAAATGCACATTACTCTGGATTCATTCTACCACTGCATTTATCATCTCTATCCATGTAATGCTGTAAATGACTCACATTTTGTTCACAAAGCAGTTTGAGATCATCTCTCTGAGGAGAGCTCCCCACACCCCACTGTGTCTCCAAGTCGTCAATCTGACTGGGAGCATGGTGTATAATAGGACGAATATCTCCTACAGCACTAGGATCAACTGTCAGCTCCTTCACCCTACAAGCAGAAGATGTTTCACTGTAAATTAGTAACTTCCTGCACAAACGAGTTACAACCAAAAATAAAGCTCTATGGGTTTAAATACAATTAATTAATTTAATGATTATGATGATGTCAGCTCACAAATTTAATGTACTTTCAAGTGACAAAAAAATGTTATCCAGCTTCTGAAAATCATGGACCACTGGACAATTACTTTCATGCACGTAACGGTCCAACTTCTATCAAGAGGCATTTTCTGATTGAAATCTTGCTACTCATTAACATCCGAGAGGGCAAAACTCCTTAACAAGGAGTAGTATTTGAGGGAAAACTTCACTGAGCACTTTAAACCTGACCATCTTTCTTTTTCTGTGCACACGATTGTGCTATAAAAAAAGTTAGTCCTTCAGTACAACACTACTCGTTATGACCAAATCCACCAACTATTCTGAAGAAAATAATTTGCAAACAAGTATCTCAGAGAATTAATAGATCCTTTAACTAAGATAATTTCAAATGTTAAAATATCTTATTAAGATGTCAGGCTCTTTGCAGCACAACAATAGTTCAAACCTTCATAATAATTCTGTCAATTGAAAGCCCATTTAAAAGCAAGTTTACAAAAACAGCCAAATTGAAGTTTGCAAGTATTGCAAGTTTTAGAACATCTTAACTCACTTAAATGGAAAAAAATCAGGTAGCACTTATTTACCACAACAGAAACTGTTTTTCAAAACTCATCTTCAGAGCGTTGAAAAGCTTTTAAAAGACGTATGTGTGAAAATATTTTTCTCTTTTAATTAAAATATATTCAAATTGCCTTAAACATAGTCTTTTCAGATTTGGTCCACTAAATGTACAAAGGTGACATCACCATGTAAAAAAAAAAATAAAATGCATGAAGGAAACTACCAAGCCTGGATACAGAGAGTGGATGTTTAAGGAGGGTGAACAAAATACTGGGAAGATGATTGCAGATCATGCAGAACCACTTCCTGCCAAACGTAATTAAAAAAAAGTATGTGACTCAAGGCAAGGGGACTAATGAAAGGCTGGTCTGTAAAATTACATAGTCAAAAATAAAACTTAAAAATAAAGATTTCATGTATAGAATGAAGTAGACCTGGTGATTGAAGGAGAAAAGTCGTCATACTCATAGGAAGGAGAGAGATCAGAGCGACTGCCACTACCCTGTGAGAAGGGAATGTCCGAAGGACTAATTCCAAATTCCTTTACTCTGCAGCAGCAAAATACAGCAGCAAATTAAAAGAAAATGTTCTCATGAAGACAGTTAAAATGACAAGTCTTTGTTTAGCATACTTCTTTAATACTTTAACTATTCAATTGTTTTTATATTATAACACAAATGTGCCAATATTTTCAACCTTCTGCAAACAGACTGACAGACCGCTAACAAAATCAGAGTTGCTAATTTGCAGGGAATGATAAACAATAGTGTTTTCAGATGAGTAATTCCAGATTTTAGCTTGTGCTTTAAAAAATTTGCTCTACAATCAATATTCCACTAAATGTCTTCTTTTAAAATAGCAAACCGCTATAGCTACAAACCTTGACATTCTACTCTGTCCCCTGGCTTATGCTGCATGAGCTCTGATGTCCAATAGTTAAAAATTAACTGTACTATGAAAATGATAAATTCCTAGAAAAAACTAAAATATTACACAAAACACACAAAGCCAGTTTAGAGCGACAGTCATTTACTCCATACAAACTTAACACCAAGGGGAAGAAACAGATTTCAGCAGAACTGTTTCAGGTACTAGAAAGACACAGAAACTTTCAGATGAGAGGAGTGGGCAGCAACCTTTCATGGCAGCCCTTTGTGCCCAAATAGTGACTGGCTTAGGTGCCCAGCCAAGCAGGACCCTAAGTGGTTCTGCCCTATCTTTCACTGATAACAAGCAGCCCACTAGACGGTAGCCTATTCTGGCAGAACCAGGGTTTCTGAGGCCCAGAGGCCTGTCTGTTTCCTTTGTCCTTTGCAGTAAAGCCTGAGGCATGTCTGTGGTGACAAGTCCAACTACAAGGTGTCATAGGTTAAGCTGAATATTCACTGCTGTTAATCAAAACCATCCTGCCAGCTTCAAAATAAAAGTGCTGGCTGGAGCAAAGTATTACGGGGCTTGAAATTCAGGTTGTAACATGAAAGGCTTCCCGTTCCAGTTGCTGATTTTGGGTTCTGGGGTCTGGGTGCTGGCTCTTTTTCCACAGGGATGGCAAGGAGAGGTGTAGGAGATGGTTAGCCGTTTTCTGCTTTATGTTGGGAGGTTTTTGTTTGCATCTCATTGCACTTTTTCTGCAAATAAGCTAAGCTAAGGTAATTGTGCATTGTATTCCTAGCTAAGGTAATTATGCATTATGTCATCTCATTTATATTAAACATTTTTTATTTCACCTCTTTATCTCAACCCAGAGTTTTTGTGTGTTACTTCTCCCTCACTTCTGTGTTGGAAGGGAAAAGGCGGGTGAATCCGTTACAGTGAGTTAACCTGTTACAAGGGACCTGATCATCCTGCCTCCACAGACATTAATCAAAGGAGAATGAAGTGGAGGAAGGCTCCTTTCACACTAGCAAAAGAGAGATGAGCACTCTCAGAAAGCAGTACAGGTCTCAGAAATGCTGTGTTAGCCTCTGGTAGTGCTAATTTCTGGACACTGATTATAAAGTCACTGGACTAACTGACTCTTTACTGAGGGTCCTCAATTATTTATCTGAAGTTAGAAAACACGTATTTATGTATGAAAGAGAGTAGCAACTGTATGCAATTCCACAAAGGGGATGAAAAAAAAATTACATTGCTGAAAGGTATTTCAGCTAAGAACCCAGAGAATCTTCACACCAACTACCCTTAATAAAAGAGATGGTGCCTCCAGAGCATTATCCACCTCTGGATAATGGCTTCTATTGTTTCTACTGTTATGGTTGTAAAAAGTCACAAAATTTAAGAATCACCCTGGGTCAGTAATTTGGTTTGAGTCTTACTAAGTGATCCAAGTATAATAAAATTATTCAAGTAGCTAAATAATTATACATCATAGAACAACAGTATTCAAACAGTAAGGAATAAACAGCCAGTAGAGCTATAAGCAGCAACATTTCCCATACCTGTTTGCGTATCTCAAAGTATTTAGAGTGTTTTCACATGATGCCATCCCTGGAGAAATTGTAGCAATCTGGAGAAAAGCAAGACACACACTGATATATCACTCTGTACATATGAAACAGTAGACAGACTTCTTTTTTTTTTTTACATCTCTAATTTAATTTATTTTCTACAAAAACTGCCTGTTACGCACAGCTGTCCACATACAATGACATCTCAGAGAAACAGATGTGAAGTCAAAGCTTCAATGCAAATTCTGTAACCTTACCTGGAACATCCATAATTCATAGAAATTCAACCAATTTCCCCACCTCACTGTCTTTCTAACAAAATACAAAAGTGCAAAACTGTGAAAATAAAAGACTTATCAAAAATGGAAATTGAGTACTGCATTCAATTTTGGGCACTGCAATATAAGAGAGACAACAAGGCGTCAGATGGAGGAACCTGGAATCTACAGGCCAGTCAGCCTGACGTCAGTGCCAGGGAAAATGATGGAGCAGATTATCTTGGTGGCAATAACTGTGCACCTGAAGGCTGGCCAAGGGCTCAGGTCCAGCCAACATGGATTTAGGAAGGGCAGGTCCTGCCTCTCCAACCTGATCTCCTACGATCAGGTGACCCGCCTGGTGGATGTGGGGAGGCCTGTGGATGTGGTCTACCTAGACTTCAGCAAGGCCTTTGACACCGTCCCTCACAGCAAACTCCTGACTAAGCTCTCAGCTCGTGGCTTGGCCAGCAACACTCTGTACTGGGTTAGGAACTGGCTGGAGGGCCAGGCCTAGAGAGTGGTCGTGACTGGTGCCACCTCCAGCTGGAGGCCAGTCACCAGTGGCATCCCCAGGGATCAGTGCTGGGCCTCATCCTCTTTAATATCTTCACTGATGATCTGAATGAGGGGACTGAGACAGCCATCAGCACATTTGCAGATGACACCATGTTGGGAGCAGATGTTGGTCAGTTAGAGGGCAGAAGGGCTCTCCAGAGGGACCTCGACTGACTGGACAGATGGGCGGAGTCCAATGGGATGGCATTCAACAAGTCCAAGTGCCAGGTGCTGCACTTTGGCCACAACAACCCCATGCAGAGCTACAGGCTGGGGTCGGAGTGGCTGGAGAGCGGCCAAACAGAGGGACCTGGGGGTGCTGATTGACAGCCACCTGAACATGAGCCAGCAGTGTGCCCAGGAGGCCAAGAAGGCCAATGGCATCCTGGCCTGCATCAGGAATAGTGTGGCCAGCAGGAGCAGGGAAGTCATTGTGCCCTTGTACTCTGCATTGGTTAGGCTGCACCTTGAGTCCTGTGTCCAGTTCTGGGCCCCTCAGTTTAAGAAGGACATCGAGACACTTGAACGTGTCCAGAGAAGGGCAACAAGGCTGGTGAGAGGCCTTGAGCACAAGCCCTATGAGGGAGCTGGGATTGTTTAGCCTGGAGAAGAGGAGGCTCGGGGTGACATCATTGCTCTCTACAACTACCTGAAAGGTGGTTGTAGCCAGGAAGGGGTTGGCCTCTTCTCTCTAGCAACCAGCACTAGAACAAGGGGACACAGTCTCAAGCTGTTCCAGGGGAAGTTTAGGCTCGAGGTGAGGAGAAAATTCTTCACGGAGAGAGTCATTCATCATTGGAATGGGCTGCCCAGGTAGGTGGTGGAGTCACCATCCCTGGAGGTGTTCAAGACGGAATTGGACGTGGCACTTGGTGCCATGGTCTAGTCATGAGGTCTGTGGTGACAGGTTGGACTCGATGATCTTGAGGTCTCTTCCAACCTCGGTGATACTATGATACTGTGCTGGAGCAGGTCCAGAGAAGGGCAACAAAACTGGTGAGGAGTCTGAAGAACATGTCTTATGAGGAGCAGCTGATGGAAGTGGGATTGTTTAGCCTGGACAAGGCCAAAGGGAGACCTCCTTGCTGTTTACAACTACCTGAAAGGAGGTTGGTTTCATATGAAACTAGTGATAGGATGAGAGGAAGTGGCCTCAAGTTGTACTGGGGGAGGTTTAGATTGGATATTAGAAAAGAATTCTTTACTGTAAGAGTGGTCAGGCACTGGAGTAGGTTGCCCAAGGAGGTTATGGGAGTCACCATCCCTGGAACTGTTCAAAAAAGGTGTAGATGTGGAACTTCAGGGAATTGTTTAGTGGTAAAGGTAGCTGACGGTCAGATTTGATGATTTTAGAGATCTTTTCCAACCTGTATAACTCTATGAAATCTGTAGCTCAGTAGAAAGTAAGTCTACTATGTTCTGCAGGTAATTAACAGATTGGGGTTTTTTCTATCTTAGTAGGCTGTTCTCCCTTCAATCAGACTCCATACTGACTTAAGAGAAACTGTACTTAATATTAAAGATCAGCATGTATCTAACTATTTATCTAGGTAAATATATTTTTTCTCAATTAGAAGTTATCTGTAAATAATATTTCATAGCTAACTTATTATTAGACATATCTGGAATCTCTAAGTCTTTCCTTTTCCAGTAAAGTCACATACCCTGAAGATCTCACCTTTTTCCAGCACTCAGGAAAAAAACACAAAGAAACTGGTATCAGGCAACAGCAGCATCATTGCTTGTCTTAGTTTCTCTCAGTAGGGTAGTTTTTTTTTCTTCTATGATTCTTTCAGGAGAGCCATGAAGTCACTATCTAGAAAAGCCACCTCTATGATCCTACACACTAATATTTTTGTGGCACCATGGCATCAGGAGAAAATTAGATAGAAAATTCTTTCATAATGCTGCCAGCATTACCATACAAAAGCATAGGCAGGCAGTCAGCCAGCCTGAGAGGAATTTCTCCTTCTGAGGAGAAAGAAAAAAATATGTGGTGGGAGGGGGTTAGAAAGTCTAAAGAGCTTGATATTATAGACTTACTTTTAAACCCCTAATACTGGTACACATCAGTTACTAATGAAAGCCATCCCTAAGATACTTCAAATTCCTTCAATGTGAAATGTGTGCATCCCTTCCATCAGTTCAATGTTCAGAGCGTATCACACACGGCAGCTGCTGCAACATTCCAACATTTTGAAGCATGTAAGGTACAGCTGCATCCAGGGCACAAGAACCCATGCACAGGATGCAGTCTGTTGAACAAAAACATCCACTACATCATGTATCCTCGTGCCCCAACGAGCCTAATCCAGGCAGGACAGGAAGACTCTGACCACTCTGCTGCTCACTTCCTTGTTCATAATTCCAAATGGGGATGAAAATAATCTCCATTATTTATGAACAGCAATATCTAGAAGACACATAATTATCATTCTTCCTCTTTCAAATGTGTCTGTATTGCTATCACAGTGGAATCAATGCCCTTTTGTGACATAGAAGTCTGTAGGTTCTTACTTCCACTCTGGAGGGCTGTGGGGTCTGGCAGTCCTCTGTGCAGCACATCAAGGACGCAACACATCAAAGATCTAATACTGGTGGAAAAATAAGGCTATCCTATGTAACTACCTTGCAAATTTCAAAGGATGATACATTAACCCGCTACATAACTCTTCAAAACCAACTCTGAATGGCTTTTGAAACTGTTTAAGGACAAGAATTTCAGTAAAACTGCAATAAACTTCAAAACTACCAACTTATGCTAACCCTGTGTCTCTGGACTTCTTTAAAATCAAGCAGATCCTAGTCTTAACTGTCCATGTTATGAAGTTATTTTATAAACATTTTTACAAAATGTAACAAAAAAAAAAGTTTCTATATCAGAGCTTAACCTTTTATACAGAAAATCCATTCCTAAAGATACAACTTCAAAATTGCAACAGGAAGTCCATGAATAATGAAAGGAAAAGTCAAATAAAAACTAGGTATACAAATTAACAATTAAATTTGACTCAAATATACTAATCAGAGATTAGCATGTCAGAAAGCAAATGAGAAAAGCCCAGCAGGTATTTTATACCAGAACATCTCAAGACTCTCTTAGAAAGCTAAAATTACAAGTTTTTACTACACCGCTTTATATGCATTCCTTATCGAAAAACACCATGTATTTGTGGAATGACAATACTTTCTAACAGAACACTATAATGTTGGATCATGTTTTTGTCTTGTTGAGGAACTCTTCCTTACTGACAACATCTTTAAAGAAGTCTTACATGTTCAGTAAATAATATTTTGCAATTGAGTAATTTCCATGTTGCAAACTCATTAATTTATTTTGCCCGTAACAGGATAAAAAATTTTAGAGGCAACACTATTGTGATCTCCATATTACCTTGTGAGAGTTATAACTAAAAAGCTCTGTAATTTATTTCACATAAGTAGAGATTTACAGAGAACACAGCAACAATGATCTAGGCAGTCAAACGTAGGAATATGAAGCTAGTAATTATTTAACTATTTTTACAATCATTTTTAGACATTTGAAGAACCACAGTTTATTCCACAGCTGTGCTGCAAACTCACCACGTCTACACCACCTTTTCAAAAATTCTGAGTCAACAAACAATACATTCATGCAACTAAAATAAGCAAACAAACTTCTCAGGCTATAAGTGTTTCCACTTCAGTGCCTAGCTAGAAAAATAGAAAAAGCAGTAAGAAAGGACAACAGAAAGTGAGAAGGGAGCAAACTAACTCAAATGTCTCTGCTGGAAGTCTCGTTTCACATACAGTGTCTGCTACTGGATAAACTTCATTCTCACACATGGCCAGTGCAAGTGACCCAATTTTAAACAAAAAATTGTCATGGTTCAACTCCAGCCAAAAGCTACACACTATGCAGCTGCTTGCTCACTCCTCTCTCCTCCCGGTGCTTGGACAGAGAAATGAAAAACACCTCATGGGTCCAGATTATGGCAGGGAAAAGGAAAAGGAAAAGGAAAAGGAAAAGGAAAAGGAAAAGGAAAAGGAAAAGGAAAAGGAAAAGGAAAAGGAAAAGGAAAAGGAAAAGGAAAAGGAAAAGGAAAAGGAAAAGGAAAAGGAAAAGGAAAAGGAAAAGGAAAAGGAAAAGGAAAAGGAAAAGGAAAAGGAAAAGGAAAAGGAAAAGGAAAAGGAAAAGGAAAAGGAAAAGGAAAAGGAAAAGGAAGAAAAGAATTAACCAGGTTGGAAGACACCTTTGAGATCATCGAGTCCAACCTTTTACCCAACACTATCTAATCAACTAAACCATAGCACCAAGCACCTCATCCAGTCTCTTCCTAAGCACCTCCAGTGGAGGTGACTCCACCACCTCCCCGGGCAGCCCATTCCAATGGCCAATCACTCTCTCTGTATAGAACTTCTTCCTAACCTCCATCCTAAACCTCCCCTGGCACAGCTTGAGACTGTGTCCTCTTGTTCTGGTGCTGGTTGTATGGGAGAAGAGACCAACCCTCTCCTGGCTACAACCTCCCTTCAGGTAGTTGTAGACAGCAATAAGGTCTCCTCTGAGCTTCCTCTTCTCCAGGATAAGCAACCCCTGCTCCCTCAGCCTCTCCTCATAGGACTCCTGCTCCAGACCCCTCCCCAGCTTTGTTGCCCTTCTCTGGACACATTCCAGCAACTCAACATCTTTCCTAAACTGAGGGGCCCAGAACTGGAGACAGGACCCAAGATGTGACCTAACCAGTACTGCTCCCTGCCTCCATCTTTCAGCTCAGAAGGCCAGTAGTCTGGAAGACAACCTATCCTGCTATTAAAAATTGAGGCAAAGAAGGTGTTAAGTACCTCTGCCTTTTCCTCATCTTTTGTTACTATGGTCCCCTCCCTGTCCACCAAGGAGTGGAGGTTATCCTTGCCCCTCCTCTTGCTATTAATATATTTATAGAAGGATTTTTTGTTGGCCTTCACAGCACTGGCCAGTCTAAGCTCTAAATGGGCTTATGCCTAATCTTTTTTCTGCATGACCTAGCATAAAGGAAATATAATAAAATAATAATTATAATGAAAAGGAATATAACAAAGAGTGAAAGAAATAAAACCCAAGAAGAGGCAAGTGATCCACAGTGCAACTGCTCACCACCTGCTGATGGATGTTTGAAGAGCAGTTGGTCCCACCTGACCAACCTCCCCAGTTTATATACTAGGCATGATAATCTATAGTAGGGAATATCCCATTGGCTAGTTGGGTCAGCTGTCCTGGCCATGCTCCCTCCCAGCTTTTTGTGCACCTGCTTGCTGACAGAGCATGGGAAGCAGAAAAGTCTTTAACTGAGGATAAGCACTACTTAACAACCACTAAAAACATCAGTGTGTTATCAATTGTGATGGGTTACGCCCATCCTGAAAGCAGGGGCAGGAGGGCTTGTGAGAGCCTTGCTCCCCCAGAGGGCATTTTCCCCCTCAGGAACTGAGTTAGTCTTTCCACTCCCCCTTCCTGTCCAGCAAGCCTATAAAAAGGAAGAGATTACAATACAATACAATACAATACAATGCAATACAATACAATACAATACAATACAATACAATACACCATTGCAGCCAGTTGTTCTCTTTTGGCTCCTGCCCTGATGCTGGCTTCCTGCTTCTCTGCCATGTGGTCAGGCCTGGTGCTCCCCCTCCCTGCTACTCCACACCTCTTCAAAGGACCTCAAAGGACTGGTTCTGTATACATATTTTCCCCATCCATCCTTGTTCCTTACCCTTGTGAATCCTTCCTGTTATTGTTATATATATATATATATATATATATATATATATATATATATATATATCTATATATCTAGTTTAAAAGAAAATTTTTACCTCTCTACTTCCAAGCCAACTCCAAATTATTTCTTGGTAGATTTGCTCCTTCCCTCTTTTTTTCCCTCTCAATCAGGAAAGAGAAGGGGGGAGCGGGGGAAGAATTCTCAGCCTTGGCCCCCATCTGAGCTCTTAAATTGTAGATAAGGCTCAAACCACCACATCAACACTGGTCTCACACTAAAGCCAAAATATAGCACTGTACCAGCTACTAAGACCAAAAGAAACAACCAAAAACAAACCAACTCTATCCAGCTGAAATCATGACAATTCTCAGCATATTTTCTCTTTGTAATTGCCAGAAAAACCAGTTAACCAGATCAACTTACCATGCAGGTACGGGAGTTTTCTCCTATGAATGAATCTCTTAGCACCTGAGTAAGTTTGCTTGCTCGGAAGGGTGTATGAGGTTTATTTCGGCCTAAGGCTCTAATGCACTCCTGAAAGAACAAAGAGGTTTATGCATCTTTCTTTAACATGAGTTAAATCAATATAAGAAAAAATGCAACTCAAAATAAAAATACACATGCCTGAGTTGTACTGCTGTCCCCTAAAATATCATTAAAATTTACCATTACAGACTGGATTTAAGAAGCCTTAAGCTTTGACCTCTCATTAAGTTCAGCAGAGAGTCAGGAACCTAAAAAGAATGTAGGAGCCAAAAAATTCCTGAATCTCATCTGTTTACATCTATTGTATCCAACAACAAAACAAAACAACAAAAAATCAGTATTGATGTTAAATATCAACATTAACACTTATGTCTGACTATCAGCTGCAAAAGCCTGAATGGTCTACAACCTCTGCCAGCAGGACTAGCATGGACAGCAACATCAGAAGCAGCAACTTTGATTCTGGCTCTCCAATCAACACTCTTTAAAGCTTAGAAGACACCAAGTTTTCTGAAAGCTTCCACAGGTCACAAATCTAGTGAGCAAAGTTCTCTATTGACATACTCAGTATTGGAAGATGCTTGAAAATGTAAGTCATCTCCAGTTTTAAAACATTCTTCATGTGAAAAAACAGGGATAAAGTCTCCTCTTTTACTCACAAGGATATTGGGCTAAACCAGTATTTGTAATTAGCTGGAAAGTTCCATTGAAAAATACTATATAGCTGTAAAGACTATGAAATTACTATGAAGCTACAGCAGCAACTAAGTACAGCAGTGTAAACCAGGATCTGTGTTGTTGGTCTGATTGTCATATTTTGATCATTAATTCCAGTTTTTGCCTTTGCCTTACTTAATACTTGTGTACAGGCAACTCTTCAGATGCATGGCTTCCTTGGTAGTTTTAATATGTCTACACACAGAACTTCTTCAAACTATCATACTTTTTAAAAAGCTTTTCAAAATAGAGCTTTGCTTTTAGCAGCAGTAAGAGGCGGAACTGCATTTCTGTTATACGTTGCACCATTTGGCAAGAGAGCTGCTCGGGATTGGCACCAGGACTGGCAGGCTCAAGCTGAGAGGTGCTCTATTTTGGTTTCTTTGGGGGCTTTTTTGGGGTGGGAGGACCTCAGCAGACAGCAAGGACTGGCAGGGTCATCTTCTTGCGTGCCTGCTTAGCAGGGTGACATCAGCCATGGGAAATCTGAACAAGGCAGAGCAAAGCCACACGACCGACATTTGGCAAGAGAGCCTTCTGGCTGGATTGCAGCCAGCGGTGCATACTGGGTCAGCCAACAGAGTACAGAAGCCTCTGTGGTATCTTGGGCAAAACATAGTAGTCAGGTGGAATATATATATTTAATAAACAAACAAACAATAAAAAAAACCAAAGTTAATTTCACCTGCCTGAAGAGATCCAGCCATGGCAATGACTCACCGAAAGGCTACTAGAAAAACAGTAGGTACCCAGAGAGAGACGGCACACAAGCACGCAGGTGTCCAGGCTGCTAGCTGCAGAGAGTGCTGGAGCCTGGCACTTGGAATGGAGGGGGAAGGAGACAACACCTGTGTGAGGTGCAACCAGCTGAATTATCTTCTCAATCTGGTGGCTCAGGTAAAGGAAGAAGTATTAAGACACAGGACTATAAGGGAAGGTGAAAGGGAGTTAGATATGTGGGAGCAGGCTCTGCAGCCTGCTTTACAGCAGCTGTCAACAGGTCCATGTCCCAGTGGAGGCCAGTGACAAGTGGAGTCCCTCAGGGATCAGTCCTGGGACCACTCTTGTTCAACATCTTTGTGGGTGACATGGACAGTGGCATCGAGTGCACCCTCAGCAAGTTTGCTGATGACACCAAGCTGTGTGGTGCAGCAGACATGCTGGAGGGAAGGGATGCCATCCAGAGGGACCTTGACAGGCTGGAGAGGTGGGCACAAGCCAACCTCATGAGCTTCAACAAGACCAAGTGCAGGGTCCTGCATCTGGGTCGAGGCAATCCCAGGCACAAATACAGGCTGGGCAGGGACTGGCTGGAGAGCAGTCCTGAGGAGAGAGACTTGGGGGTGCTGGTGGACAAGAAGCTCAACAGGAGCTCTCAATGTGCACTAGAAAGCCAATCAGATCCTGGGCTGCATCAGGAGAAGTGTGACCAGCAGGTCAAGGGAGGTGCTTCTTCCCCTCTACTCAGCTCTGGTGAGACCCCACCTGGAGTACTGCGTCCAGTTCTGGAGCCCCTATTACAAGAGGGATGTGGATGTGCTGGAGCGTGTCCAGAGAAGGGCCACGAGGATGATCAGAGGGCTGGAGCACCTCTCCTATGAGGACAGACTGAAGGAGTTGGGGCTGTTCAGTCTGGAGAAGAGAAGGCTCCGAGGTGACCTCATTGTGGCCTTCCAGTATCTGAAGGGGGCTACAGGAAGGCTGAGGAGGGACTTATTAGGATCTCAGGTAGTGATAGGACTAGGGGGAATGGAATGAAGCTGGAGGTGGGGAGATTCTGGCTGGACGTGAGGAGGAAGTTCTTCACCATGAGAGTGGTGAAGCCCTGGAATGGGTTGTCCAGGGAGGTGGTTGAGGCCCCGTCCCTGGAGGTGTTTAAGCCCAGGCTGGATGAGGCTCTGGCCAGCCTGATCTAGTGTGGCATGTCCATGCCCATGGCAGGGGTTGGAACTAGATGATCCTTGTGGTCCCTTCCAACCCCGACTGATACTATGATACAGACCTCCCCAGATTAGAGAGGCAACCATGGAAACATGGGAGAATGGCTAAAGGTCCCTGTTAGGAGATGCATGGGGAAATCCATCTCAGACCTCTTTGCCTCCCCCATTGCCCTTGCACAGTTAAGTATGACGCACTGCAGGTTGAGGGCAATGCATATGAGAAGACAGAAGAGGAAATATCTGAGGGGATGCCTAAAGCAAATCCATCCCCACCAACCATCAGGACAAGTACCATCAAAAAAAAAAGAGGAGGGTAATTGTTGTTGACTCTCTCCCGAGGAGAACAGAAGGACCCATATGTTGTCTTAACCCATTCCATAGAGAAGTCTCCTGCCCACCTGGGGCCCAAGTAAGGGACATCACCAGGAGACTACCGAAGATAATCCAGCCCTCTGACTATCACCCATGGCTGGTAATCCAAGCTGGCAGTGATGAGATTGGTACGAAGGGCACCAGGACAATCAAAAAGCAATTCAAGGCCCTCGGACAATTGATGGATGGAGCAGGAGCTCAAGTGGTGCTCTGCTTAGTGGCAGGGGTGTACACTGAAAGGAACAGGAGAACCCATGCCATCAACAAATGGCTCAAGGGATGGTGCCAGCAGCAGAATTTTGGGACCTAGATGGTGTGAATATATCTAGAAAGGGCAAGAGGGCTCTAGCACTAGAGGGCTCATTGGGAGGGCTTTAAACTAGGTCTGAAGGGGGTGGGTGATGAAACCAGTCTCCCAGGAGGAGAGAGAGGGACATAAACTAGAGTTAGTGGAGGAATCAGCAGCCCAGCTGAAGTGCATGTACACCAATGCATGCAGTATCACTAACAAAAAAGAGAAACTGGAAGTCTTGGTTCACCAGGAAAACTATGATGTAGTTGCCATTACAGAAACATGGTGGGATGGTTCACGTGATTGGAGTACTGCACTGGATGGTTACAAGCAATTTGGGTGAGACAGGTCAGGGAGAAGAGAAGGAGGGGTGGCCCTGGATATTAGGGAATCTCTTGATGCCACAGAATTTGAGGTAGAGGATGAAAGGATTGAGTGCCTGTGGGTTAAAATCAGAGGGAGGGCTAACAAAACTGACATCCTGGTTGGAGTCTGTTATAGACCACCCAACCAGGATGAAGAGCTTGATGAAGTTTCTATAAGCAACTGTAGGCTGTCTCAAGATCATCAGATCTTGTCCTTGTAGGTGACTTTAACCTGCCAGACATCTGCTGGGAACTTAACTCAGCACAGAGGAGGCAGTCCAGAAGGTTCTTAGAATGTATGGAGGACAGCTTCCTGATGCAGCTGCTATGTGAGCCTACCAGGAGTCAGGCTCTGCTTGACCTGCTGTTCTGAAATAGAGAACAGGAAGCTGTCTAGGGTGCAGTGACCACGAGATAGTGGAGTTTTCAATATGCAGGGAAATAAGGAGCAATAACAGAAACCTCACTTTGGACTTCCAGAGGGCAAATTTCAGCTTGTTTAAGCAACTTATTCAGAAAGTACCCTGGGTAGCAGCCCTCAAGAACCAAGGGCTCCAGGATGGTTTGAGCTACTTCAAATAGGAGCTCTTGAAGGCACAGGAACAGGCTGTGCCCACATGCCGAAAGATGAGCCAGCAGGGAAGGCGACCAGCCTGGATGAGCAAGCAGCTCTTGAAGGAATTAAGCAGAAAAAAAAGAGGGTGGATTGCCTTTGGAAAGCAGGGGAGGTAAATAGTGATATGCTTAAGGATGTTGTTAAGATCATGTAGGAGAAAAATTAGAGAGGCAAAAGCCCAGTTAGAACTCAAGCTGGCCACTGCTGTGAAAGACAATAATAAGCACTTTTATAAATATAAATGCTAAAGAGAGGGGCAATAAGAACCTCCACTCTTTATTGGACCTGAAGGGGAACACTGTAACTAAAGATGAGGTAAAGGCAGAGGTACTAAATACCTTCTTTGTCTTAATTTTCAACAGTAAGGCAGGAGGACTTCAGGATAACTGGCCTCCCGAACTGGTAGATGGTGTCAGGGAGCAGCATAGTCTTCCTAAAATCCACGAGGAAATAATTAGGGACTTGTTGAGCCACTTGGATACCTGAAAGTCCATGGGAACAGATGAGATCCATCCTAGGGTGTTGAGAGAACTGGCAGATGAGCTGGCCAAGCCACTCTCCATTTTTCAACATCGCTCACTGGAGAGGTCCCAGATGACTGGAAGCTGGCCAACATGATGCCCATCCAAAGAAGGACCAGATGGAGGAACCTGCAAACTACAGGCCTGTCAGCCTGACGTCAGCAACAGGCAAGATTATGGAGCAGATCACCTTGGGGGCAATCACACAGCACTTACAGGATGGCCAAGGGATCAGGCCTAGCCAGCATGGATGTAGGAAGGACAGGTCCTGCCTGACCAACCAGATCTCCTTCTATGATCAGGTGACCACCTGCTAGAAGTGGGGAAGGCTGTGGATGTAGTCTACCTGGATTTCAGCAAGGCCTTTGACACCATCCCCCACAGCAAACTCCTGGCCAAGCTGTCAGCTTGTGGCTTGGACAGCAGGACTCTGTGCTGGGTTAGGAACTGGCTGGAGGGCTGAGCCCAGAGAGTGGTGGTGAATGGTGCCACATCCAGCTGGCAGCCAGTCACTAGTGGTGTTCCCCAGGGATGAGTGCTGGGCCCCATCCTGTTCAATATCTTTATTGATGATCTGGATGAGGGGATTTAGTCCATCAAGGGCAACAAGGCTGGTGAGAGGCCTTGAGCACAAGCCCTATGAGGAGAGGCTGAGGGAGCTGGGGCTGTTTAGCCTGGAGAAGAGGAGGCTCAGGGGCGACCTCATTGCTCTCTACAACTACCTGAAGGGTGGTTGTAGCCAGGAAGGGGTTGGCCTCTTCTCCCTAGCAACCAGCACCAGAACAAGGGGACACAGTCTCAAGCTGCAACAGGGGAAGTTTAGGCTCGAGGTGAGGAGAAAGTTCTTCACCGAGAGAGTGATTCGTCATTGGAATGGGCTGCCCGGGAGGTGGTTGAGTCTCCGTCCCTGGAGGCGTTCAGGAGGGGACTGGATGTGGCACTTGGTGCCATGGTCTAGTTGTCAGGTTGTGGTTACAGGTTGGACTCGATGATCTTCAAGGTCTCTTCCAACCTTGGTAATTCTATTCTATTCTATTCTATCATCAGTAAATTTTCAGATGACAGCAAGTTGGGGGCAGATGTTGATCTGTTAGAGGGTAGATGGGCTCTGCAGAGGGACCTTGACAGGCTGGACAGGTGGGCAGAGTCCAACATGATGGCATTCAGCAAATCCAAGTGCCGGGTGCTGCACATTGGCCACAGCAACCCCATGCAGTGCTACAGGCTGGGGTCAGAGTGGCTGGAGAGCGGCCAGGCAGAAAGGGACCTGAGGGTACTGGTTGATAGTGGCCTGAACATGAGCCAGCAGTGTGCCCAGATGGCCAAGAAGGCTAATGGCATCCTGGCCTGTATCAGGAACAGTGTGGCCAGGAGGAGCATGGAAGTCATTGTGCCCCTGTACTCATCACTGGTTAGGCCACATCTTGAGTCCTGTCTCCAGTTCTGGGCCCCTCAGTTTAGGAAAGATGTTGAGTTGCTGGAAAGTGTCCAGAGAAGGGCAACAAAGCTGGTGAGGGGTTTGGAGCACAAGCCCTATGAGGAGAGGCTGAGAGAGCTGGGGTTGCTTATCCTGGAGAAGAGAAGGCTCAGAGGAGACCTTATTGCTGTCTACAACTACCTGAAGGGAGGTTGTAGCCAGGAGGGGCTGGTCTCTTCTCCCAGGCAACCAGCACCAGAACAAGAGGACACAGTCTCAAGCTGTGCCAGGGGAGGTTTAGGCTGGATGTTAGGAAAAAGTTCCTCATAGAAAGACTGATTGCCCATTGGAATGGGCTGCCCAGGGATGTGGTGGAGTCACCATCCCTGGAGGTGTTCAAAAGGGGTTTGGATATGGCACTGGAAGCCATGGTTTAGTTAGTCATGAGGTGTTGGGTGACAGGTTGGACTTGATCTCTGAGGTCTTCTCCAACGCTTTTGATTCTATGAATCTATGAATAGTTCTGCATTATGACAGCTAATCCTTGAGCTGCAGACACATTCTTATGGTCTTTAAAAACTTCCTAGAAAGAATTCCTTTCAAAAACCAGGCTAAAACCTGTCAGATGGTAATCCAAGAAAGGGTTTCAACCATGAAACAGCATAATCCAGAACTGAAAACAGGCTAAGATTAAAAATTCCATGATACAGAATAGAACAAACACATAGGGCAAGTTGACCTTAAAGTGATTATTTAAAAAAAATCACCAGCTGAATTTTACAGAATGGACACAGTTGAGATAAACAGAAAGACTGAAGCTTCTTGAATGTGAATTTTACGTGCAAATGCTGAAAGGACTCATAGGTGAGCAAGGCAGTGCATTCCTTAGATTTTTTTGAATTTGTACATTAATCCTTTACTTACATGGGAGGAAAAACAAGTTCAACAAGAAGAGGGGCAACAGGTTTTCAACAAGTGACATCACAAACTAAACCCAGGTATAAATGTATATATTGAATTACTGATATGGCAACTGTCGAGTTTAATTAAGGTATTTTAATTAACTATAACAATTTTTACTTATCTCACTCCTGAATAATTAGAATTGTATTATCTCCTTAATTGTAATAGGATTATTGAAAGCCACTGCCAGCCTCTAAATTAATGGAGTTTTTAACTACCTTTGCTTTTCATCACAACTCAGAAAACCAGATGACAAAAAATCAGTAAGTAAACTGAAGAAAAAAACAACCCAAGAGAACCAGCTTTATTCAATCACACTTAGAGACAAGTGATAAAAGTCAACACAACGCTGCTTGAATTATCTGCTTCATTGTGAAAGCAAAATAGGCCACAGTTTTTGGAACTGCTGCTGCTTTTCAACATGCCGTACAACTTTGTAATGCACATTACACGTTACAGTTCTGTGGTGTCTTGTGAGACCTGCTTAGAATCAGACAGAAGTCTTCCCCAAATTTATACCATGGGTAAAAAAAGTGAGTACAGTGATTTGGGAGGTTATATTCAGTATATAAAACTACAGTGCTGGTGCAGAGAGTAGTACACCTAATCCAAACTAACAGAGATAAGTTCTGAGACATGCAGAACTACTGCTTCCCCAGTTGAGACCCAAAAGCTACTTTGCTACTGAAACTTTTTTCAAACATAAAAAAAGACAAAAGGCAGCACATGAATAAATAATATTTCTTAGCTCTCTTGATGTGTCCTGGTTTAGTGTATGAAAATCTGTAAAGTGACTGTGTATCAGACAATCTGCTACAGAGTAGTCAAAAATAGATTCCAACCTTCAATGGTTACTTTAATCTGTTATTCTGCATAGGCTGCTGTTGAATTGCTTTACTGAATTAATTAACAGCAGTACATAAATATGCTCTAAAGGTAATTTTATAGAAAAATAAGTTCATCAGCAAGAATATTTCCACTTAGTATTTCAGACCTTGAGTACCAAACTAAGTCATCTGTCTTCCCATTTTAGATACATATCAGGAAACTCTTCAGATAAACTGCTGGGGACTTCTCCTTGAGGTTGTTTTGTTTTGCTTTATAGCTGCATGCAAGTTTATAGCACAATGTTTCTGCAATGTTTCTACTTGGTAATTACCAAGTGTTCCTTCAGGCATTCAGAGGAAAAAAAATCAATGCATTATTTTACCTGTCACATCAGCAGACAATGTAGACAAGCAAAGCCTACAAAAACACTGGTTTTAATAGTCATTGCTATTATACATAGAAGGCTTCCACCTACTATGAGACAATAGAAACTTTTCAGTTACCTTGAGTGCTAAAAGGCTCTTGTTAATTTCTGCGCCTTCCAGTCGAGTCTGCCTGTCTGCACTGGAAGTATCTGCTCCTCTTTCATTGCCAGCCAAATCAATCAGAGAAAATTTACCATGCAACTTCCCCTTCCTTCTGAGAATAATCTGAAACACTGCATGGCTTCGAGATGAGTGTGCATTTGCAGATGTCTGGCCAGATGTCCTTTAAACAAAAGGAGAGGAGGGAAAGACATGAACAGGCAAAGGACCATACATGTTAAACACACTAACTACAGAATGCTGGTTTTTTCAGGGCAAAATTCTTTATCTTCTTATGTGTGCTGCCAGCATGTCTAACGTTCTGGTGGACATAGATAGAACCCTAATAACTGGATATACATAGTACAAGTAGAACTCTTTCTTTAAACTCTTCAAATAGAAATGGAAGATTAGTAACATTTTACCTGCATTTTAAAAGCAAAAATAATCAGATCTTTGAAGGTTTCATAATATCAGAGAGCTTACGTGTAAAATGCTGATGACATTTTTATCTAATCAGGCAGCATTCTATGCACAAGGGCAATTTGAAAAAACAATGGATTCTTAAAAAAAATAGTATTTATGCTTAGCCTTTGTCACTATGCATCAAAGTCTTTTCCAGTTGAAGAATCTGGCAGCATTCCAGATTATAAATTACATGAATTTAAGTCAGTAAGATGCTTACATAATACATGCAGGTCACATCCGGCAGAAAAATCAGTGATTTCTCTCTAGCAAATTCTAAATCTGTTTGTTTAAAAGGTAATCACACACATTACCTGCAGCCAACATCCTCAAAAAAACCCACTGCATATGAAAAAGCCATCACTATGAAGAACTCCCCCAGAAAATCTTGCTCTAGTTCTTTAACGTACAACAAAAACCTGGTTTAAGCTATGGGAGATACCTGCAGCTGTTGCCTATTTCAATAAGCTTAAGAACATCTTCGACACATTTGACTTCCCGTTCTTGTAATCCCACCACTTGGACTTGCTGTTTACCATCTTCTAACACTCTTAATTTTGTCTTCCTGTTCAACAAATCAAAAACCTTAGAGGAGGGGAAAAGAACAGTTTAAGGTCAGATTTAAAAGACACTTTTGTTTCAAATCCCATATCAAAATATGCAAAGCATTCCATAAAAAACATGATTGGAAGGGGAGGGTAAAGAATTATTTGAAATAAAGCTTTTAGTACAAAGAGGAAGAAGATCAAAAGAGCCTATGTGACAAGCTCAAAATCTTGTTTGTGAAAAAAATTCCCCCTTCCTCAAAGAAAGATAAGGTACTTACCTTACCACTATAGATCTCAAAGAATGTTGCATACACCTGAAGTTCTAGCTTCTTATAGTTTGCTTTCTTTAGCATTAAAAAGACATCTCGAGCTGTGAATATATTTCCAAAATAAAAATAAATCTTGTTATGCCTTTTTATTTACTGAAAACTCATTAATTCCCAATAGTCTGTTTTATAACACCTCTCATATTTTGCAATTTTAAAAAATGAGGTCAGTTTATCATGTCTAAGTTGTAGTTTACACTGCCATGTAAAATGGAAAGATGCAGAAGACCCCTGAATTACAAACTCAATCAACCACCTGTCATGTTTATTACTTTTTTTAACATAGTCCAGATATACATTTACTTTACCCTGTAAAGACTATGCATCTAGGTACTACTTATGATGTTACCAAAGACCCTCTATAATGTAAAATACATACAAACTTATGTTTGCATGACTGGGAATAGAAAATTCATTTATCTCACCTGCAAGTGCATATATTCCTTTAGAACAATCTTGGTTCTTTCCTGAAAAGTCACCTCCCATTGTCTATATGATAAGTAAATACATAAATAAATAAATTAGCAAAATATAAAAAACACAGAACTGTAACTTCTGTTTTCTACAGTAAGAAGTTTATTGCTCACATTTAGAAGAAATACTTACATGGGTTTTTCCACTACCAGTCTGACCATATGCAAAACAAGTGGCCATTCCTCTTTCAAATATGGTTTCCACTAATGGTCGAGCTGTAAACCTTAAATGCAAAAAAAAACCAGCAGAAATTAAATTCCTTTAATATTCTACTGCACAAGGATGCTATAAATTTAAAGGTCAGAAGTGACAAAACTGGTCCTGATGTTTGAGAGGTCAAAGGACATTTCAACATTAATTGAGGAACTGAACAGAATACCAGGTCTAAGGCAATAAAATATCCCAAAGAAACCCATGAAAATTGCAAGGTCTCCCCCATTTATCTTACAAGAACATTATTCTCCTTTAAACCCTAAGAAAAAAAAAATTTCCCTGTTTAACAATGCAACACAGCACAATCTGCTATACGGAGTCTGGAGTTCTCCAAAGCAAGCAGAATTAGAAGACTTAGAAGTAAGGCAGTGGAACAGGTAAATACCTAGGTTTTGACAGTATTAAAATTCTGCTGTTGTTTTGGGGTTGGGTTTTGTTTCTCCATAGATCAGCTTCCAAGATTACATTTAGAAGACAAGTGGCCAAAAGGACATTGCACATCTAAATCTTTTCAGAACATCTATACACTAAGAAAAGGATCAAGAAGGATACTCAAGCTCTTCAGAACAGAAAAATACAGTTACCTCTGAAGTATTATTTAATCTGTTAAAAGACATTATCAAAAGCAGCATTTTTCTATTTTAGATAATTAATTTTTAATTCAAAAAACATAAGAGTTATTGTTCTGATTTTAGCTGCTGATCACCCTTGTTTCATTAAAAACTCCACAAGAAGAGGGTAAACCAACGGAGGGTTACCAATGCTCTAAAGGTTTTCTAGCTATTTACACACAAAGTATCTTTCAGTGACTGAATAGGAACAATTGTTTACAGAAACACAGAGGTGTTACACCCTATTTTCATTCCACTTTTGAACAAACATAGTATCAGAAAAATAGTATGTGCAAGACTGAGCCATTCATCATCCAATGGTTATCCAAAAGGTAACTTAAAATGAATCATGAATTTTCATCAGAAATAAACCAGATGCTTCATGACCAGCCTTACACACTCTTTTTGTTTCTTCTTCTAAATATGTGCTTCCTTTGTCCTCAAGAGGACATTCCCATAATTCACAAAGCCTGCTTACTGAAAAAACATACTCCATTATCTCTGCTTAAATAAATTTCAAATTACTTATTTGCTGACTTTAATAAAAGAGAATTAAATATATTTTGAAGGCATTACACCACTTCAAATAGTATTTCTATTAAAACCATTACTTGCCATCTTACTCTTTCAGAAAAGTCTGGCTGTCCTTTAAATGCTCAGAAGGCATACCAGTTCTAAGTAGTGCGTGTCTGTTAACATTAATGAATGCTTGCAACTCAAGTGCTGTGGCTCATGGATTTAAAAATACTTAAAATACAGCTTAAGCTGGGAGGTTGGAATACAGAATGGCAGAAAACCAGGCAGGCTAGAGATAGCCTTGAGAACAGCCAGGCAGAAACTGGGACTTCTCACCACAAATGGCAAGACCTTTAGACCAACTGAATGCAGTAACGGACACAGCACGGTAAACAAACAGGAGGAGCTGGAAGCCACTGTCTATCAGAAAAACTATGACATGGTAGCCATCACAGAAATGTGGTAGGATGTCTCAAAGAAGTGGAGTGCCACTATGGATGGCTACAAACTATTCAAAAGGGACAGGAAAGGATGGAGGTGGTGGGGTGACCTTGTATGTCTTTGGCCTGTTTCAGAGACTGGCAGATAGAGTCCCTTTGGAGGCAGTCCTGAGGTGCCACAAAGTCCAGGAAGGCTGGATACTGAGAGGGAAGAGGCACAGGAATAGGCTATCCCCATGTGCCAAAGATGAGTCAGCAGGGAAGGCCAGCCTGGCTGAACAGAGGTGTTTGGTTTCAGCTTTGGGAGAAAAGGACAGCTTAGGGTTGTTGGAAGATGGGGTAGGTCACTCTGAAGGACTAGAAGATTGTGTCAGGAGACTATGCAAGGAGAAAATTAGAAGAGCAAAAGCCCAAAAGGAAACTGATAAAAAGAACAGGAAATGCTTCTACAAACATAGTAGCCACAAAAGGAGGACTGAGAAGAATCTCTGTCCTTTGTTGGATGCAGAAGGGAACATAGTGACCAAGGATGAGGAAAATGTTGAGGTACTCAATACCTTCTTTGGCTCAGTCTTCAGTAGTAAGACCACCTCTTTACTGGATACACAGCCCCTTAAGCTGGAAGATAGGGATTGGCAACAGAATGAAGACCCCATAGTCCAAGAGGAGATCATCTGTGACTTGCTGCACCACTTACACATAAGCCTACAGGGCCAGAAGGCACACATCCTAGGGTACTGTGGGGAGCTGGCAGAAGTGCTAACCAAGCCACTTTCCATCACTTATCAGCTGCCCTGGTTAAGAGGGGAGATCCCAGCTCACTAGAGATTGGCACATATGACTCCCATCTACAAGAAGGGCTGGAAGGAAGACCCAGTGAACTACAGACCTTGGTGGCAGGGAAAGTCACAGAGCAGATCATACTGAGTGCCATTATGCAGCATGTACAGGGAAACCAGATGACCAGGCCCAGTCAGCATGAACTCATGAGGGGCAGGTCCTACTTAATGAACCTGATCTCCTTCTACAACAAGGTGACTTACTTAGTGAATAGAATAGAACTGAATTGAATTGAATAGACCAGGTTGAAAAGACCTTCAAGATCATCGAGTCCAACCTACCACCCAACACCATCTAATCAACTAAACCATGGCACAAAGTGCCTCATCCAGTCTCCACTTAAAACACTTCCAGTGATGGTGACTCCACCACCTCCCTGGGCAGCCCATTCCAATGGCCAATCAGTCTTTCTATGAAGAATTTCTCCCTAACATCCAGCCTAAACCTCACCTTGCACAGCTTGAGACTGTGTCCTCTTGTTCTGATGCTCAATCTGCAACAGGGGAAGTTTAGGCTCGAGGTGAGGAGAAAGTTCTTCACCGAGAGAGTGATTCGCCATTGGAATGGGCTGCGCGGGGAGGTGGTTGAGTCGCTGTCCCTGGAGGCGTTCAAGAGGGGACTGGATGTGGCACTTGGTGCCATGGTCTAGTCGTGAGGCTTGTGGTTACGGGTTGGACTCGATGATCTTCGAGGTCTCTTCCAACCTTGGTAATACTGTGATATTGTGATACTGGTTGTCTGGGAGAAGAGACCAGCCCCCTCCTGGCTACAACCTCCCTTCAGGTAGTTGTAGACAGCAATAAAGTCTCCTCTGAGCCTCCTCTTCTCCAGGATAAGCAACCTCAGCTCACTCAGCCTCTCCTCATAGGGCTTGTGCTCCAAACCCCTCACCAACTTTGTTGCCCTTCTCTGGACACTTTCCAGCAACTCAACATCTTTCCTAAACTGAGGGGCCCAGAACTGGAGACAGGACTCAAGGTGTGGTCTAACCAGTGATGTGTACAGGGGCACAATGGAAATATGCTCATCCTGGCCACACTGTTCCTGATACAGGCCAGGATGCCATTAGCCTCCTTGGCCACCTGGGCACACTGATGGCTCATGTTCAGCCTACTACCAACCAGTACCCTCAGGTCCCTTTCTGCTTGGCTGCTCTCCAGCTACTCTGACCCCAGCCTGTAGCACTGCATGGGGTTGTTGTGGCCAATATGCAGAACCCGGCACTAAGATGTGTTAAATCTCATGCGGTTGGACTCTGCCCATCTGTCCAGCCTGTCGAGGTCCCTCTGCAAAGCCTCTCTACCCTCCAGCAGATCAATTCCTGCCCCCAGCTTGGTGTCATCCTCAAATTTACTGATGATAGACTCGATGCCCTCATCCAGATCATCAATAAAGATATTGAAGAGCATGGGGCCCAGCACTGATCCCTGGGGAACACCACTAGTGACTGGCTACCAGCTGGATGTGGCACCACTCACCACCACTCTCTGGGCTCGGCCCTCCAGCCAGTTCCTAACCCAGCACAGAGTCCTGCTGTCCAAGCCACAAGCTGACAGCTTGGCCAGGAGTTTGCTGTGGGGGACAGTGTCAAAGGTCTTGCTGAAGTCCAGGTAGACTACATCCACAGCCTTTCCCACATGCACCAGGCGGGTCACCCGGTCATAGAAGGAGATCTGGTTGGTCAGGCAGGACCTGCCTTTCCTACATCCATGCTGGCTGGGCCTGATCCCTTGGCCATCCTGTAAGTGCTGTGTGATTGCACTCAACATCACCTGTTCCATAATCTTGCCTGGCACTGAGGTCAGGCTGACAGGTCTGGAATTCTCTGGCTCATCCAACCGGCCCTTCTTGTGGATGGGCATCACATTGGTCAGCTTCCAGTCATCTGGGACCTCTCCAGTGAGCCAGGCCTGTTGAAAAATGATGGAGAGAGGCTTGGCTCTCCATCATTGGATCCCATCCAGTCCCATGGACTTGTGGGGATCCAAGTGGCTCAGCAGGTTTCTGACTACTTCCTCCTGGATTACAGAGGAACTATGGTGCTCCCTGCCTCCATCGGCCAGCTCAGGAGGCCCTTTGGCTGGAAGACAACCTATCCTGCAATTAAAAATTGAGGCAAAGAAGGTGTTAAGTACCTCTGCCTTCTCCTCATCTTTAGTTACAATATTCTCCGCCATGCCCACTAAAGAGCAGAGGTTTTCCTTGCCCCTCCTCTTGCCATGGATGAAGGAAAGGCTGTGGATGCTCTTTATCTGGACTTTACTAAAGCTCTTGACACCGTTTCCCAGAGCATCATCCTGGAGAAACTGGCTCCTTATTGCTTGGATTAGTGGCTAGCTTGCTGAGTTACAAACTGCCTGGATGGCCAGGCTCAAAGTGTGGTGGTGAATGGAGTTAAATCCAGTTGGTGGCCACTCACAAGTGGTGTTCCTCAGGGCTCAGTATTTGGGCCAGTTCAGTTTAATATCTTTATCAATTATCTGGATGAGGGGATCAAGTGCACCTTCAGTATGTGTATAGATGATACTAGACTGGGTGGGAGTGTTCATCTGCTTGAGGGTAGAGAGGCTTTACAAAAAGATCTTGGACAGACAGGACCAATGGATCAAGGTCAATTGTATGAAGTTTAACAAAGACAAGTGCCAGGTACTGCACTTAGGCCACAATAACCCCATGAAATGCTGTTTGTCTGGGGCAGAGTGGCTGGTGGAGAAGGACCTGGGGATGCTGGCTGATGGCCATATGGATGTGAACCAGCAATGTGCTCAGGTGGCCATGATGGCCCATATTTCCATTAATTTATTGCATAACTAATAAAAATTGTCTGGAGTAAACCCCATTAAAATGTAAACATTATTCTCACAAGACAAAAAGCAGTAGGAGGGAGATTAGAAGAAACGACTGTTAACTAAGAGGCATGCATCACAAACTAGAACACTCTTCCACATTACGAAAAGAGAGGTGCTACCAACAGCCATGAGAGCAAGAAACCTCAAATGGCACAGTTTTGCTGCTTAGGTATATTTTCTTAGTGTAAACTAACAGACTATATACATTTTCCTTTCATCATCATTCTTCTAAAAGTACAATATAGAAGTTTTAATTTTCAAGGCCTTTTAATAGCGTTTTTAGTATAATTTTTTGCTATCCACCACTAAGATGCTAATGTGCAACATTAACCAGGACACAATGCTAACTGTTGCTTCCCAGATATTTCTCAGTCAGGAAGCATTTTCCAAGAATAAGGAAAATTATCGTCATCAGATTCCTTTCCAATATCAATATTCCCTTTATAAAGTTTCACATTAGTTACACTGTGCACCAAGACTGATGTATTGTGGTGTCTAACCTTGCCTCCTACTGTGTCTATTCCATTAAGTGGCTTGTACAAGATAAAGAGCTACTTCTAAACCCATTTTTAAAAGCACTGTGTGCATTGTTCTGTGCCAGCTGTGGAATAAAAGAAGACAGAATAATAAAGGAGAAAAATGGAGATCCAAATACCTTGGGGCTGAAAGTAAATGTGTTTCTTTGTTGCTGTTGTTTTTGAAATCAGAAAGATTCAGCATTTTGAGCAAGATAATTTAGCCCCATGCACCTCCATGTTATATCAACCAGACTGCTTCCAGCAGCCAAGCTACCTCAGCTATCTCTGCAATACAGCAATATAACTGTTGTCACTTTCTTTGTAGTTCACCCAGCCTCTCCTTATTTGATTCCATCTCTATTATCTTATACTGAAATTGCAAGCTCTTTGGGGCTGGGACTGTCCTTTTCTTCAGCATTTCCTGAAGACTAAAAGCCATGACTCCAATTTCCCAGACGCTGCAGACACACATAAATAAGACAAAACCCCCAAAGCAAATAGAGAGCTCATGAAGTTGCTCACATACGAAGTGGTTGTGGAAGCAGGAAACAGACTCTGGGGCCTGAAAACCAGCAGGGCTTGGAGGAGGACTGAATGCAGGACAGAGGTTAATAGCAGTGGAGATGATATTGCAGGTGAAGGATTCAGGATGAAGAGTTAAAACAGAAGTAAACAATTAAAAGCACGGTGGTAGAAATACCCATATCTGGTAAACAGAGGAGAGGAGTAAAGTCCATGACCGAGGTAACACGACAGTTACTGACATAGGAAATACATGAGAAAAGAGATTCACAAAGGAAAAAAAGCAGATCTACATACCTGTAAACCATTTCATTAGGAGCTGAATCATCAAAGGCATAATCAAAACGAAAAGTTTGGTTTTCTAGGTACCTTGTTAAATCCACCTTTTGTTTTGGTTCATGTACCATCACAACATCTTTACTGGGAATTGTTATTACATCAAGGTCTTTCATTAAAGTTTCTATAAAATAAGTGAAATAAATATTTAACTAGCAACACCAAATTATTTTTACATTTTTTCATTGTTTACACCCTTGTTACATCCCAGGTAACACATTCCTCCAAGTAAAAGCATTGCAATGGATTTGGGCTTCCAATGCCTAGGTAGTAATCTACTAAGTAAGAGATTTAGTTCTCAAAGTCTAGTTATCCTATCCTACGAATTGCTAGAAACTAAAGAGAGGTTGTATGAGATGATTAGAAAAGCTGAGATCATTAATCCTAGCATTATCATTGCAGCTTGTTATGCATTCTACAAAAAACACTTTCCATGGATAACGATCTTTTCCTCTGGGCTTCAATACTGTTTTACAGGTTACTGCCATAACCTTTGAGTTATTCATAAAACCTGGATGCTGAAGCCCTATACTTGGATTGTAAAACTTGAAAACATAAAGCAACTAATACCCTTACAGTAATCTGATTTCAAAATTTTATCATTTTCCCTAAATCCTTAATGTTACAACTATATGCTTTCAAATAGAATCACTTTGCTTTCATTCTACACAGACATTTTTGTTTGTGTATTCTTCCTATAATCTAATGAATACATCTTTAATAGAGAATTTTTCTAATGTAAAATCCTTTCTAAAAATTAACGTGCAAGCAGAAAAAGATGAAAATGCTAATGATCCTTTCTGTCACTGGGAAGGAACAAAAGCCATCTACATGCTATTTTAACAAGATCCCAGGTTATAATTACTGCACAACACCACAATTTACTGGTAATTGTTATATGAGATATGAGTCAGCAAAACAGAGAACCCAGTGATCCATGACATGCAGAAAAATAAAGCTCCTTTGTGTGTACAGTCAGGAACGCTAATGTGTCCCACTTGCATTTCTTAAGGCATGCCGTTCAAGAATGTGATGTGGAGTTATACAATCAGAGAGAAATCTTTTCATTAGCTAGCATACTGTTCAAACAGTACAGTGGTTACTGTTGCCTGACACTACACACCAACAGAAACAGGTATTCGAGTCACCATATAATAATTTCTTTTCAACTGCACTGCAATAAAGTAAAATTGCAATTATTCTACAGTAACCACAGAGAAGAAATAAGGAACAGGGATGAAGAGTTGTATCACGCAAAACTCAATGCAGCAAAAACTTTTTAGTTTAAGCAGTCAAAAGCTATTTTTCTTAAACAGTTGATTGGAATAATAAATTTGCCTGCTAAAAGCTACTTGTTATGACAACCTATATTCCTTATTGCTGAAAGGCTGGCATAGTGTCTCTGAAACCCACCATAAATTTCTCCTGACACTGAAGTAAATCTTAAAATGTCAAGCTGAACACAAACTTCCTGCAAAGACGAGACACAGAACAATTGGTGCAGGTAACACTTTAAGATAATTCTCTGTGTGACTGACAAAACAAATTACTCTTTTTTTTTCTGTAGGTGGTTACACACTAGTATCTTTGATTCTTTTATACTCTTAAAATTGAAAACATGGCAAGGGAAACAGTTTCTTTCCAAGTGTGTGTCTTCGGAAGATTGTATCATATGGGTTCTAAATTAACTCTATATTTCATCCTCTCCTTATATTATTTCATTCTTCTCTATTATTGTTTGTTCTTAAAAATGCAAAATTATTTTAGTACCATTCTCATTTTTTACATAGATGCTCATATTCCTACAAACACCTCAGAACTATTCTTTTATTAGCCTCAAACCAATAACACTTGAAGTACGTATCTTCCACAAAATCAAATTCTGCTTCTGAATCCTGACTCATGTCCCATGCCTCATTTTCTTTAATTTCATTTTCTCCTCCTTCAGCGATGGTAGAAGGTAACACTTCCCCCAAATGTATCTGATTTCTAAATCATCTTTCATTAAAGATAATCTCCAACTCTGAAACAGAAATTCAGCTGCTACCAGACTTGTACTTTGAACACAGTTATTAAATAGAGTAAAACACTTTCAATCAACCATTTTTTGACATTATGCATTCATTTCAGATCAATAAATAAAAAAATTAAAAAAAAAGAGGGAATAACAAAACAGTAAAAGTAAAAATCAAGAAAAAATTAAGTAGGGGCAACATGAGAGGGGAAAAAAAAAAAGACAAAAAGCATATACTGGTATTGACATTTTCCCTTTTCCATACAATTCTTTCACTGGCCTCTGGATATTCTCCAGATAATTTTCAATGTATAGATCTGACACTAGAGAAATAACACATGTATTCCATCTTGTTTCAGAGTCAGAGTAATGCTCTTTTATCCTTTAGCTAAGCATAATACAACAGAGTGAAAAATCTTTCAAAACAAAAATCAGATTACTTAAGCACTGAATTTGAACAGGCTGCAATCCAGAAGCAAGGTATTCTTAATTTCCCACTGAAAGTAACGAACTTCATAGGAAGACTGGGACTTAACTGGAGTTGAAAGTCTCAATATTTGGTAGTTTTTTGGAATATGGACTCCAGTCTAATGAACAGGTGTTAAGAAAAGCAGCTGGGACCCTAATCACTTGAAACAAAAAGTCACTAGGGAGTCACTGCAGTAGCAAACATTTTTTTAGTGGAATTTTATATGCCATAGGTATCTTGCCCAACCCTAAGCAGCAGCTCCAGGAGATACATGTCTCCAGTTTGTATCCTACAAGGATGCCTTGGACACGGCTAGACACTTAACACTGTCACATGATGTCAGCATTTAGACATCTGAATTGCTCCTTGATGTCTGAGTCAAGATCACTTGAAAGTATACATGTACCAAAAGTCTATATGAAAGTTTTCACAGGGTAGATCTTTGCCCAGGAGAACACACAAAAGGTTGTTTAGAAGAATGGTGATCCTAATACAATATAAGAATACTGAAAAAACTATAGTAGAGTCAATTCCCAGATAAACTAAATACATCCTAGAATATCTTGGGGGAAATGGTGTCTCTCTGCACCTCAGCTCCCAATTCCAAACAATGGCTGATGGTTAAACTACATTTCTGCCTGTCTCTATCCAGTTTATGAGGAATCTGAATATTCTCAGTCCATCACATATATTGTTTACTACAGGTTTCACCTTTGATCAGTATTTCTAGATCTCTTTAACACAAATAATATTACCATTAGAAGTAGCTTTTCAGAGGAAAAACTTCAGCATAATCTTCAGTGCTCATACCTTTTTTTTGAGTGGTCGTTTTCGTACACAAACACATATCCTGTGCTCATCGATCTGCAGAGGAAGCAATCTTTCAGTGAACCATGCCCCAATTCTGATTATACAATATTTTACTTATTTTTATTTCAATTCTTGAATTAACCAATTATATAAACAGAGAGAAATTTCCAAGACAGTGAGTCATCTGAACATGTAAAAGGCCCTTATGTCTGTACAAGAGCCAAGAACCCAAATGGGAGAATCATACTTAACAAAACTCCCTGCAGACACTGACCTACTCCTTTGGAGTAGCAGGTACACCTTGGAATACTGCAAGCAAATTTGGCTCTAACAGTGTGGATATGCTGTTGACAGAAATTGTCATGATCTCCAACTTCCACAGAGATCTGACAGTCTTTGTCATTTAAGGATTCTGTTCCTCTAACTTCTCTTCAAACCAAAGTCCCTCATCACCTTCATAGATCAAATATTAAGCCTCATACCCTGGCAGGGCTTTTCAGAGTAGCTTCATGGTTTTGTGTGCACATGCCCTAACATCTCAGGAAACGTACAATGCCGAGGCTGAGTGACTCATTAGTAGATACTGGTATTATTTTAAAGTAAAAAGACATTTAAATGACATAAGAACAATTTAGCAACCTAGGGCTTTCAAAACCTGATTTTAATATCACTGAACTACTGAAAAAAACTGCTTGTGTTATAATGAATACTAATATATATATTAAGCTACTTATTTTTCATGTTTACAGACAGAAGTGTACATCAAAAACACTGAAAATTTATGACGGAACTACAAAAGGGTAAAAGATTCCTGTGTTGCTGGAGTACTTACAGGATCTGCAGTTGTTAGTGGTCTATAATCCAGACTTCCCCTGAAATCTCTTATCATGCACATAATTTCATAATTTGGGTTTGTAGCATCAACATCCTAAGGAAGTAAGCAACAGAATTTCTTATATACCTTTTTTTGCTGAAACACACACACTAACTTCAATATTTTCCACATCTGTTTACAAGAAAAATACACATTAACTGAAATCTTAATTTTCTTTAAAATGCCAGAAATCTCATGCGCAAGTTTTATGCTTTTTTCCATCCTGATGTAGTTTATTTCCTGATGATAAAGCAAAACAGTTGCACGCTATTTCATGTTTTAGTTTGGCATGTAATATAAAACACTTTTTAACTGAGGACTCATTAACAGCCTATTCAAGAGAGATATGACTCCCACCTTTGCTAGAATCTTCATACTAAAGAAATACCTCCAAACAACTGCACAAGACCAGATAGCATATACAGTCAGTGTTTCTTAATCTGACATAAGGCAATCCAACACATGGATGGATACACCCATTATGTAGGTACAACACACACCACAGAGGACAATTCAGGCACCCTAGATGCTCTCTAAGCACAAGCCTGCTGAATCTAGGTCAGTTGAAGGCATTTCACCCTATGAGTGGTGCCAAGTTAAATTCTACTGTTGCTTGGATGCATTGGAAACACTTCTAACTCTCCTAGATCCCCCCAAAATCAGACAAAATCCCTACATACAGGCTCAGAAGACTTCCCATCCCTACACTCAAAGCCATCAGTACCAGAACAATTGGACACATAAAAGGCCACGCAAGGAGCCCCCTCCCAAGCCTGAGCCTACTGTGAGCTGAGCTGGCTCCCAGTAGAATCATTTAAACATCCTTCCTGTTACTTCTCTCCGTAACAGTGTTAAAATGCACATTTACAAGACACACTGCTGATGCCACACATAGCCAGTTCTGGTGCTCATACCTTAAAAAGTTTTTCTTAGCTCCCCTCAAGTTATTGAACTTATGTTTAATTACATTAAACTCTCTTCTAGATCACAGCTGGTTGTGGAAACACCATAGCCACTCTCAGAAAGCACTGCATTGGAGCTAACAAGATGAAAGGGAGCCAGCTCACATCTCCCCAGCGGTGACACAACTGATCCTCACTTCAGATAAAAATGCATCCTGGTAATCAAAAATTGATGTTTTTCACCCTGGCTACAGTGAACTAAAAAGTGCTGACAGTAATTCCACACAAAATGTATTCCTGCTGAAAAGTATTCAGAAAGGAATATTGCTTATTATGGGAAAAGTGTTTGCCTGATATTCTTCAAACCCTGTTTAAAGGTGTTTAAACAGTGCTTTGCTAATTACTGCTGTATTTCACAACACCAGAATACACAAAGCAACAGGAAGCACTTGTACATACAGATCACCAAAACAGAGAGCTTCCTCATGCAGAATATTGAGACTCAGATGCAAAGGGAGCAATAAAGCAAAAATTTTAGGTGTGGTACCACGTTAAAGTACTTTAATACATACAGCCAAAAAAGATTTTATTCCTCACACAAAGACGCAGTAATGTTTTGCAAACTGTGTAAATGAACAGAAATTAGAGAAAGTGGATTCAACATAAGCCATTTTTAGGTCAACTTAGAAATATCATTAAACCACAGAGAAAATTAACTAAATTAATCACTTGGTGGTGACACTTCAGTAGCAGATTAGTAGCATCTCTTTGGAGACTAACACATGTGCACAGGGCTGCCAACGAGATTACACTACTAGTTTTGCTAAAGCTTTTATACCCCTGTGACAGAACATCACTCATTGTTAAGAGATTTTTCTCACAGGATTTGCAGCTTCATTTCTTTCACACAAGATTGCAAGAACTTGCTGCCAAGCTGCTTGCATGACATAAAGCTAAATGCATAGAGTAGTTTAAAGAAAAAATAAATTAGAAGTCACTGTTCAAACTTGAGCCTCAAAGAGATCTCCTACAAAGCATCAAATATCATAAAGAACAACTTATCACAATGTTGTAATCCTGTAGTTTAACAGACCTCCCTGAAAGCCAAAGCTTTGATTGTTTTCCCTAAGAAATAGTTGTTATCTGTACTTGCTCTTTAAAGAACTCATGGCAACATAAGCAGGAATAAAAAGAGGTGGGGGGAAACTGTCTAAAGTAATAGTAATAACAGCAACACAAGCACCAAAATATTCATCAAACCTATATACAGGATGGAAAGATATAATTTCTAAACTATTACAGTGCATGAAAATTATAAGTGCTATGACTTTGCAAGCTTCATTCTTGTAATCTATTTTTCCAACCAAGCAAAAAAAATACTAACCTGAGCTCTTTTTTTTCTCTAAGTTCCTGCTGCTGTAACCTTCTTTTTTCACGTTTTTCTTGTAATTTTTCAACTTCTTTCACACAGTTAGATTTTCTGCGTGCTTTAAGAAAACAGGAACATTTTAGAATATTTTGTATTGCATTAGCTTAATGTTTACACTATAGCATTGTAATCTATCAATAATCAGAATGCATTTGTATTAACTGTCTTCTAAAGACAAATCAGTATTAATATAGAATAATTATGGCAATTGAATTTCTCAAATGCATAAAGTTAATTAGGAAAAAAGTGATGGGAATGGGACAATAATTATATAAGGAAAAATATCAGGAAAATGACCCTCAAAAAACATTAGGACAGATACATGTGATCTCTTGGTTTAAATTAAAAGAAAGCCTAGGCAAATTAAAAAAATACACAAAGCAACCAAAACCAATGACAAAAAAAACCCAAAACACAACAAGAAACAACACACCTTTATGAAAATAAAGGAAACCTAAATTCAAAATACTAGCACAACTATGACAAAAGTGAGTATTTGTCTAGCAGCATCTCTCTGCAATAGCTTCTCAAAGAAGCCCACAGGCATCTGCACATGTAGATCATTCGTCATTTATGGAAAACAACATAATCCAAGAGAATGTACATGTAACGCCCAGAATGAATGAATCTTTGATACACGGTTTACATACAAGGGGGTCCAAATTCCTTTTTTGCAGCTTGAACTGGAGATATATCTGAAACACTACCATTCTGTTGAGAGGAGGAAGACTGCTCGGGAAGCTGAGTAGGTCGCGGGCGTGCAGAACCAACCACTGTGAAGGAAAAGCACAAAGCTCATCTGGACACAGAAGAGTAATGTTTCTACCTGATTCTGAAATTCTTTTGTTATGACAAGATAAGAAGAGGCCTTCTTCCAGACACAACAATTTATTTGGGATGGAGGGGAGCCTTACATGTCAAAGATATTTGGTCTGCAGCCTTTTTTATTCTAGTGTTACACACACAATATGATTATTAAGCACTGATGCTGCAAGTGCATATTTTAAATATTCTAGTTCAGAATTAGTAGAAATTATTATGTGCATAGGATGAAGTGTTGATGATGCAGTCTTGAAGCTTAAAATACTGACATTTTATTTGTCCTATGATTATACCCCAAACATGAGTGAGAATAGAGCTCTGATGTTTCACATTCTCTAGACATTACAACATGGTTAGTCCTACTCCATTGAGCCTATGATCTCTGGAGGAGCAGAGGAATACAAATTAAGGCAGTGCAAAGTGCAGCTCAATAAATCTTTTTGACACCACACTGGAAAGGATATAAACAATCAATATGTCTGAATTTATGCATTAATTCTCTATGTGCTAAGGATGCCAGTTTCTGAAAACGCAGTGATTATCTGTTCAGAGTGAATACACTGGGAGTGGTGTGCATGCGAGCGTGTGTGCATGTTTGGTAGACCTGAGTGCTTTAAATTGTTTTTCAAAGAGTTGCCTCAAGCAGCTCTGCTTTTGTTGGCCCCTTTCCTGCACATGCTCCTAGTAGAGTCTGCCTGAAGGCTACTAAAGTGAAGGTATCAGCTTTGATTACCATTCAGAGATGACAGTCCAAATAAAGACCACATAGATACAACTACAGAAAACAGGTCCAGAATGGGACAGACAGGACAAGAAAAAAGCTCAGATAGTTCCAAATACAATAGGAGATCTAATTTATAGCAAGACTGACAATGTGCTGATAAAAGCTTTATTACAAGGCTTTAAGTATTACAAGGCTTAATTACAAATACTTAGGTTGTGAATAGTAAGATGCTTAAGACCTATTAAAAGTTACACAGTTATTCCATACCAAACAGACCACATAGTACAAACGACAGCATGTATAGACATGAGCAGACCCTATCAGTAAGATGTCTCAAATTTAAATAATGTTAGTTTGAATTAAATTAACCCCTCCTCCTGAGATTTGCAACCCAGAAGTAAATGACCAGAGGGCAAAAGTGGTCCAAATCATGCACCAGAAGAGTTTGAACATTTGCAAATATATGCAAGCCCACTAGTTTTTCAAGTTTAAACAGACAGACTGGATGCTAGTCTGAATTAATGGTATTTGTGGAAAAAGAATCACTACCAGTCAGGTTTAATGCAAAAGAGAAAATAAAAACAATAAACAGAAACTATTTTTCCTCATCTTATGGATGCATTATATTTATATTCATCCAATACATATTCTTCACCTATTCTCCTGTGGCATTTCAGCATTTTTTATTTTTTTTTTAGATTTTTTTGCTACTAACTGTAGAATGAAAAAATAACACATAGGGCTTAAGTACTCTGAACAAATTTTTACACACAGACCTTCACATAACTAAGTTTAAAAAGCAAAATAAATTGTCAATGAATTTTAAGTGCACTACTTAGTGTATACTGAAATAGCTAAGCTGAAGCAAACTGAGGTCCTCTAAGTTAGAATCTAAGTCCACACATGATCTAATGTACTATAAGTAATTACTTTCAAGTTTTTGCACCTTCAGTTAATTGAGGCTAACTTTCCTAACATATATAAATATCATGTGTACAATATGAGTAATTCTAGGACTGATGTACCATGTCTTCTACATGCCACATGCAGCAATATCAAATGAAAACTACAGGACAATTAAGGAATGTTAGATGAAAAGAGGATTCACATTCACGTATTTTTTACTTCCTTGAAATGGGAAGAGATAACATTTACCTCTGTTATCTCTGCCAGGGGCGTCATTCTTAACAGGTGGCACAGTTCGTCGACTCTGTGAAGAAAGAACTCCCTGTTATTCAATCACTGTATTATTAAAAACAAACTGCAGCCCCACTTCTGCTTTTTTCCAGACAATGAAAATAGTATCAGCAATACAGAGGGATGATTGCTGCCAAATCCCTCCCTGAACAGCCAAGAGTGAGGACTGCTTGAGCTACAAGTGCTGTTTCAAAACAATCTCCTAATAATTTTCTATATTTTTTCTTGAGATATAAAAATGTATATAAATATTACTTCCCAAATCCCTCTCCACCAAACCTGTTCTAAAAAAACACACACATACACACAAAAACAGACAGAAAGACACACACACACAAATCCCAAAAAAACCAAACCAAAAACACACAAAAAAAAATTACCCAGAAGCCCCTATCCCCTATAGGAAAAGGAAAGGAACAGAGTTAACATATAGTTCCACAGTCACAAACATTCAAGCTAAAAATTCAAGCATACCAACATGTATTACAGTATTGTTAAGTTTAACATGAATGTGTTGCATACTTATTACCAACCTTCACAATTTTGTTCACTTTGGCTGATGGAGCAGGTGGTGGCGGTGTCTCTGGACTAGGTTCAATATCTTCTTCAGGTGCAAGATCTGGGTTAAGCGAAAATATGCTTTCCAAGTCAATCTGTGTAAAAGAATCAAAAGTGTATCTATGAGTCTTAGAGCAATATTCATTCCATCAAATTCTCCTCTATGTCTAAAACCCGAATGATGCTAGTTTATATTTGCTAAAAACAATGTAATCTTGAGGCTTCTTATAAGATGAAAACAAACCCATCAGAAAAGGGATGAATTAAAAATGACCAATGGATACTAATAATTTTGTTGAATTATTAAAGCAGATGTTAGTACTACTGTGGTAATTTGGCCATTACTGTCAAATATGGAAGACATTCTCTAATATAAAAAGGACTTCATTTTTTGAAATTTCCCAGAGAGTGCAAAAAAAATGCAAATTACAACCACCCAAAAAAATAAAAGCACAGTTGCAACCATGTTAAATTTATTGTGTTGGGTTTTTCATAAGTGTGATTCAAAATGATGTAAAATGGGAGAGGCAGGCTCTCAGAAACAGCTGGCTTCAGATCTATTGAAACATGATTTCCTACCAATCTTTAATAGCTTTGGTCTCCACAGACTGCCATTTCCCCTTGCTGGACCTTTCAAAGACCTCAGTACCATAAGAATTCTGTGTGTCCAGAAGGATGAGCTCAGCTGATGAGATCAGCAGGACTGTTTTGTTATGGTTTTTGTTTGTTTACTTGTTGGCTGCATGGTTTAGTTGTTTAGGTAGGTTGGATTGGTTGATAGGTTGGACATGATGATCTTGAAGGTCTCTTTCAATCTGGTGTATTGTATTACTGTATTATTGTTTTTTCCTGTGATTTCACAGAAGCAATGAAATATAATTATTTCTAAGATGCTTCTCCAATTCTCATCTGAAAATGGCTAACATGGTCCTAAATTTAAAGGAAGAGGAGATAGCAAAACATTACACACAAAGATACAGTTTCTCAAGAAAAGCAAGGCTGGAAAATTACTGCCAAAAATAAAAAATTAAGCAAACAAAGTAGCAGTTCATTTACTCGCTAATACAAACACAAAAAAAATTCTAATCTAGCTTTCCCACTAGTTTCCTGCCTGAACTGAAAGTCATTCTCCCTCTCAAATATTTGATTTTTCTACTTGTAAAAAGAGGATAACAAGGCCAGCCTTTGTAATCTGGCTCAAGAACTGTTTAAAAGCTACGACACAGGGCTCAGGAAGTCAAATTTAATACAACAGAAACCAGCATTTGCCCAACAGCTTCCATGCAAAACAGTCCGTAATCCAGAAAAAATCAAGTAAACATGGATTTTTTTCTTCAGTGCAAGTTTCAAAGTAATATTCACGTAGATTACTTATTTTTTTAAAGGAGAAAAGTTTTAAAATAATTAGGTTTACCTCTTTGCCTTTAGTATCCCCATTTTCAATCCATTCAACAGTTACACTTTCATTATCTTCATTTAGGGATGTTACCATAGCTTGATGAATTCGGCCTAGAAAGCAAACACAATCATTTATTAACTGGTGGAAAATTTTTCCAGAAGTTATTTGTATCACTGCACTGAGACATACAGAGAGAGGTGTTGAATAGAAGCTGATACCTGGCCACATACTATGAAGTGGCTCAGACTTGATCCACCAGTGGAGAATCTAACCTGACAGCATACAAGTGAAAAGCTCAATGAACATAAAACTGAGTGGTAAGTAAACAAAACACCATGTGAAAGCCACACCACTTAGACTCTTTTCTTGAGAGGATGAAAACTTCAATACCATTAGTCTCCCCAAAGTGGTTGCTCTTCACAAAGGCTTGCTTGTCCTCCTTAGAGGGATACATTACATGCCCCAGCACAGGACTGAAGCCCTCTGAAATTGTATTCAGATATCCATTTCTTATGGGCATCCAGTCAGCTGTCAATTCATCTAAAATTAAACCACCTGCTACAATAATACAAACCATCACTTTAAAAACAGCTGCTTATATAAACTCTTTAGCTGGAGTTAAGGGGCCACTGCTTTGACTTCTCCAGTAAAGGACTCAATGACAGCAAGTCTCCACAAAGTGCAGTAAGCCCCTACCAGTAAGCTTTCGGTAGGAACAAGGATTTTTCTTCTTAAACGTGCAGCAGACTACATTTTTTTATGTCCTAGTTCTTACACACAGTAGTGAAGAGCAATTGAAAGAGCAGAACAGCCATGCGCTGACATAAAAAGATCAAGACCTAGGTGTCACATCAATTTCACGTCTATGCTTTGCTCTAAGAGCACCAAGAATCAGGGTTTCTAAAGAGAGTAACAAGTCCAATGCAATGACTCCTCTAACATCTGCCCCTAACAAGCCATACCATGAACATGTTAACTCCACTTGTCCCAAGCCACCCCTGCAGGTGCCCAACAGTCACATGCAGCTCCCTAAGCACAAGCAGCCACCCTGAAGCAGTCCATGCATATGCTGCTGCTGGGCTGGGCACCCAATGCGGAGGAAACATAGCATGGTCTTTACACACCTATACTGCTCTGTGTCTCCTACACCTTGCACCCTCTCTTCTCCTTTCCTAAAGATCCTAGACCACCAAATTAACTTCAGTTTTTCTCCTCCACAAAGTTCTGGTTCAGCAATTTCAGTCATAATTTGAAAGTTTTCCAAAGTTAATGTGTTTATAGTCTATCCCAAACTACCTCACCAGTGGTGCAAGTAACAAATGTGTACTGATGTTATTTCTTTTACAGCAAAAGGTCACCAAGCATTCACACCTAGTTGAAATTAAGCAAGAAGAGAGACTACAGTAAAGCATCATGAGAGACCACAGCAAATCTATGTCATATAATGTGCACAGGAAGGGATTAAAACCAGGCAAAGCACAGCACTTGGGGAACTCGCAAAAGAGCCAGCATCCCTGGGCAGCATGGCTTTCACATCTACTGTTCTCACCTTGCTGGCAACATACATCACATACACATTTACAATCTCCATGCCTGTCCTTCCCCAAAAGCATGAAGATTCATGCTCTGGAGCGTGTCCAGAGAAGGGCAACAAGGTTGGTGAGGGGCTTGGAACACAAGCCCTATGAGGAGAGGCTGAGGGAGCTGGGGTTGCTTAGCCTGGAGAGGATGAGACTCAGGGGTGACCTTATTGCTCTCTACAACTACCTGAAGGGAGGTTGTAGGCAGGCAGAGGTTGCTCTTTTCTCCCAGGCAGCCAGCACCAGAACAAGAGAACACAGTCTCAGGCTGCACCAGGGCAGGTTTAGGCTGGAGGTTAGGAGGAAGTTTTACACAGAGAGAGTGATTGCCCATTGGAATGGGCTGCCCGGGGAGATGGTGGAGTTGCCGTCACTGGAGGTGTTCAGGAGGAGACTTGATGGGGTGCTTGGTTGCATGGTTTAGTTGATTAGGTGGGTTGGATTGGTTGATAGGTTGGACACAATGATCTTGAAGGTCTCTTCCAACCTGGTCTATTCTATTCTATTCTATTCTATTCTATTCTATTCTATTCTATTCTATTCTATTCTATTCTATTCTATTCATTCCATTCCATTCCATTCACTCCACTGCCAAAGAAAGTTAAGAATTTTTTTTTTTACTTAAAAATAAAGGGGCAGAGCCTTTGCTTCACTTCATTCCTCTCCTCTAGCATTCACCAGTTTTTATTTCCCTAACACATGTTTTGACTGAACAAACCTGTATTTGTGCTTCCTGAGCACCATTCTCTCAGGTGTCCCTAGCTGTATGCTGACTGGCCTGCATCCACCAGAGAGATGTATGGGCAGGCACTACCTCTGTGCCCTCTACTCTGCACACAAGTGCTCTTCCCTTTCCCCTAGCCTACAGCATATTGTACAGGTATGCATCCTGACCTCAGGACCCTGCGCAAATTCTGCTGGTGCCTGGGGTGAAGAAGACTCATTGAGTACAATGCTCTCCTACTGTATTTCCTCAGATGAGCATTTTTGTGGAAGTTCTATTTGTGTGAGGTCTGCAAGACACCTGTTATTTTTTTATACCCTTAATAACCTCTGGGGACCTAATTTGTGCAAGAACATTCTGTTGTCAAGCTGTTTCAATTAGGTATCTGGTCCATCAGTAAAGCAGCAACAGAAGCCATTGCCTTCCTGTAGCAGTGCCCCCCTGCCACTTCTACAAAGAGCTGCAAGGACATAAACACTCTGGAATCTGGAAGAATCCTCACACTTACTTTGGTAGAATCTCCTGATACTGTTCTAAGGTGTGGCCCAGCCATCAATCATAGAATCATAGAATCAGTCAGGGTTGGAATGGACCACAAGGATCATCTAGTTCCAACCCCCTGCCATGGGAAGGGACACCCCACACTAGATCACGCTGGCCAGAGCCTCCTCCAGCCTGGTCTTAAACACCTCCAGGGATGGGGCCTCAACCACCTCCCTCGATAACCCATTCCAGGGCTTCACCACTCTCATGGTGACGAACTTCCTTCTCACGTCCAGCCTGAATCTCCCTACCTCCAGCTTCATTCCATTCCCCCTAGCCAAATCACTACCTGATAGCATAAGAAGTCCCTCCCCAGCCTTCCTGTAGGGCCCCTTCAGGTCACCTCGGAGCCTTCTCTTCTCCAGACTGAACAGCCCCAACTCCTTCAGTCTGTCCTCATAGGAGAGGTGCTCCAGCCCTCTGATCATCCTCGTGGCCCTTCTCTGGACACCTTCCAGCACATCCACATCCCTCCTGTAATAGGGGCTCCAGAACTGGAGGCAGTACTCCAGGTGGGGTCTCACCAGAGCTGAGTAGAGGGGGAGAAGCACCTCCCTTGACCTGCTGGCCACACTTCTCCTGATGCAGCCCAGGATCTGATTGGCTTTCCGGGCTGCAAGTGCACATTGAGAGCTCATGTTGAGCTTCTCGTCCATCAGCACCCCCAAGTCTCTCTCCTCAGGACTGCTCTCCAGCCAGTCCTTGCCCAGCCTGTATTTGTGCCTGGGATTGCCTCGAACCAGATGCAGGACCCTGCACTTAGTCCTGTTGAAGCTCATGAGGTTGGATTGTGCCCACCTCTCCAGCCTGTCAAGGTCCCTCTGGATGCCATCCCTTCCCTCCAGCAAGTCTGCTGCACCACACAGCTTGGTGTCATCAGCAAACTTGCTGAGGGTGCACTCGATTCCACTGTCCATGTCACCCACAAAGATGTTGAACAAGACAGGTCCCAGGACTGATCCCTGAGGGACTCCACTTGTCACTGGCCTCCACTGGGACATGGACCCATTGACAGCCACTCTTTGGGTGTGGCCATCAAGCCAGTTCTGTATCCATCTAGTGGTCCATCCATCAAACCCATGTGTCACCAGCTTGGAGACCAGGAGATGGTGCGGGACAGTGTTGAAGGCTTTGCTCAAGTCCAGGTAAACGACATCAGTTGCTCGCCCCTCATCTATTAATGCTGTCACCTGCTCATAGAAGGCCACCAGGTTTGTCAGGCAGGATTTGCCCTTGGCAAAGCCATGCTGACTGTTTCAAATCACCTCTTCACTATTCTTCTGAGTCATTAGTGCCTCCAGGAGGATCTGCTCCATGATCTTTCTGGGCACAGAGGTGAGACTGACTGGCCTGGAGTTCCCTGGTTCCTCCTTCTTACCCTTTTTGAAAATAGGAGCAATGTTTCCCCTTTCCAGTCTGTGGGGACTTCCCCAGTCAGCCATGACTTTTGGAATAGAATAGAGAGGGGTTTAGCAGAATCAAGAGCAAAACAATATATGAAAGACCTAAGTTTAGCAACATGTATTCTATGCAATATTATAATAATCTCTAGTATGTTACCAAATACTATAAATTTTGCAGAAAAGCGCTATTAACAGCTGAAACTGGCGACACTACTAATCACAGAGCCATCACACAAGTCCTATTATACTGTTTCTTTTGAGAAGGAACAAGTAATAATTTTTAAAAAGGAGATGAAAAAAGCTAACAAAGGAGATCAAAGCAGGCTGATGAATGAATAGGAAACACTTAACAGTCTTACCAACACAGCAAGCCAGCATGCTGTAACAAAAGAATCACAATAAATCTTCCATCTCTTTCCCAGACTTCATCTGTTCCCTGGCCAATTAAGTCAGGAGCGAACAAAAATAAAGAATGCTATACACACACACACAAAAAAAAAAAAGAGTCCATTTTCCATCTATTCTCAGCTTCAACAGCAAATGTATACTGTAACTCTTAAACTGGCAACGTACCCATACAATATGTTCCTAAAAAGTCTTAGTGTTACTAAAAGTTTACATGTTACTGAAGTGCCAGAAAACACATTCACTTCTTTACAATTGCCTCTTGCTCTCCAGAAACAGTATTCCATTTTATTTTTCTAGAACACAGATGAATACAGCAGCTGTGAAATTCAGGAATGCCAGCAACCAATTAGGCTGGCATAAACCTTGTCTAGCATATAAAGCAAGACCATGCTGCAAATGCTAAAACATCAGAGCCAAATCAATCTGCAGAAAGTGGTTGAAGGCCATGTCCCTGATTTATATTGTATAGACTTGATATCAAAATCTGAAATGTAAACACACCCATGTAAGCACAAACATTTGTTACAGCAAACTGAAAAACAAGTGATTTAAGAAAGGCTATCTTAACACACTTCTCAAAAAGAAAATACGTAAGAGCCATGGTGCTGAAACATCAACTGTTTAATTTCTAGTCCTCCCTTTCCTCACATGATTAGAATCCACATCACAGAGAAAAGTTTTCTTGGAAGTTATTCCATTGCTACAGGGCTCAAAACTAATGTACAAGTTATGTGTAAAGCTAAGCTTTTTTAAAATATGTTCTGTCATAGAGTGTGCGGCATCTGGCTTACCTCCTACTGCGGAGAGAGAGCATGCAGAAAATACTGCGTAAATACAGCAATACAACATGAACATGTGAAGCCGACACTTCACAATTACCTTAAATACATGTTACAGTATTCTCATCATAATCAATATAGCTGAAGAACATCAACTCTCCATTCCCTCTCCTCCTAGTCGTCTGATGGATATTTGACAAACGAAAGCAAGCATAAACACCTGCAAAAACATCAGACAAATGTCCTCTATTGCACTTAGGGTAGCTACGGTTCAGAAAGTGGTTCAAGCAGCAGTAAAAGCAAATAACTAAGGATAAGTAAAATTAATGCTCAACCTAGGTAGCAACGTGAGACATACTTGGACCCTTACCTCTAAGCAAGGTGAGCATTTTCTACCTGCAAAAATTCTCAAAAACACAATTTTGAAGCCATGATCAATGACAGTACTAAGACCATGACCTTTTTGTTTTCCTAATACTTTTCAGAAATATAAGATATCAGTGTTAAATATGGGTTAGTGTTTTCTAAATTACAGTCTGTGGTACAGCACTGCATGACAGGTGACTCAAATCCCTTTCAAATGACTCAATAAATAAGGCTGGAGAAATACCAAAGCCTCCCCCACCCTTTCACATAATTGAAGTGCGCCCACCTAAAAGGACACTTCATACTCGCCTATCTCTTGCAAAACTTTTGTTAAGTCTCAAAAATATCCTTCGGCTGGAATAATTTAAAACTCACACACCAGCTCTGGTTCAGGCCACCGAGTAATAATTTCTACTCTAATTATCCCATTCCTCACCCAAAAGCAGTAGTAGGACCGTGCCTGGTAGTGTTACACTATAACCGCCATAAAGCTCTTTAAAGCTTGACAGTTCAAACCTAGGCAAATATTCTTAACAGAACTAGGCTATGCCAATGTTAATGTACCAAATAATCAGGAAACTCACAGCTTACGGGATGGGATGGGATAGGATGGGATGGCACGGCATGGCATAGGATAAACCAGGTTGGAAAAGACCTTTGAGATCATCAAGTCCAACCCAACACCCAACACTATATAATCAACTAAACCATGGCACAAAGTGCCTCACCCAGTCTCTTCAACACTTCCAGTGATGGTGACTTCACCACTGCCCTGGGTACAACCTCCCTTCAGGCAGTTGTAGACAGCAATAAGGTCTCCCCTGAGTCTCCTCTTCTCCAGGCTAAGCAACTCCAGCTCACTCAGCCTCTCCTCATAGGGCTTGTGCTCCAAACCCCTCACCAACTTTGTTGCCCTTCTCTGGACACTTTCCAGCAACTCAACATCTTCCCTAAACTGAGGGGCCTAGAACTGGACACAGGACTCAAGGTGCGACCTAATCAGTGCTGAGTACAGGGGCACAATGACTTCCCTGCTCCTCCTGGCCACACTGTTCCTGATGCAGGCCAGGATGCCATTGGCCTTCTTGGCCACCTGGGCACACTGATGGCTCATGTTCAGCCTACTATCAACCAGTACCCTCAGGTCCCTTTCTGCCTGGCTGCTCTCCAGCCACTCTGACCCCAGCCTGTAGCACTGCATGGGATTGTTGTGGCCAATGTGTAGAACCCGGCACTTAGATGTGTTAAATCCCATGCCGTTGGATTCTGCCCATTGGTCCAGCCTGTAAAGGTCCCTCTGCAGAGATCTCCTACCCTGTAACAGATCAACACCTGCTCCCAGCTTGGTGTCACCTGAAAATTTACTGATGATGGACTCAATGCCCTCATCCAGATCATCAATAAAGATATTAATGAGCATGGGGCCCAGCACTGATCCTTGGGGGACACCACTAGTGACTGGCTGCCAGCTGGATGTGGCACCACTCACCACCATTCCCTGGGCTCGGCCCTCCAGCCAGTTCCTAACCCAGCACAGAGTCCTGCTGTCCAAGCCACAAGGTGACAGCTTGGCCAGGAGTTTGCTGTGAGGGATGGTGTCAAAGGCCTTGCTGAAGTCCAGGTAGACCACATCCACAGGCCTCCCCACATCCACCAGGTGAGTCACCTGATCATAGAAGGAGATCAGGTTGGTCAGGCAGGACCTGCCCTTCCTACATCCATGCTGGCTGGGCCTGATCCCTTGGCCATCCTGTAAGTGCTGTGTGGCTGCACTCAAGACAACCTGTTCCATAGTCTTGCCTGGCATTGAGGTCAGGATGACAGGTCTGGAATTCCCTGGCTCCCCCTTCATGTGGATGGGCATCACGTTGGCCAGCTTCCAATCATCTGGGATCTCTCCAGTGAGCCAGGACTGGTGGTAAATGATGGAGAGCAGCTTGGCCAGCTCATCTGCCAGCTCCCTCAGCACCCTTGGATGGATCCCATCTGGTCCCATGGACTTTTGGGGATCCAAGTGGCTCAGCAGGTCTCTGCTTCCTCCTGGATCACAGGGGAACTATACTGCTCCCTAACTTCATCTGCCAGCTCTGCAGGCCAGTTGTTGGGAGGACAACCTACCCTGCTATTAAAAAATTGAGGCAAAGAAGGTGTTGAGTACCTCTGCCTTTTCCTCATCTTTAGTTACAATATTCCCCTCTGTGTCCACCAAGGAGTGGAGGTTGTCCTTGCCCCTCCTCTTGCCATTAATGTATTTGTAGAAGGATTTTTTGTTGTCCTTCACAGCAGAGGCCAGTCTAAGCTCTAAATGGGATTTGCCTATTTTTTTCCCTACATGACCTAGCAACATCCTTAAACATTCTATGGGTTGCCTCACCTTTCTTCCAAATATGGTGCACCCTCTTTTTTTTCCCCTTAGTTCCTTTAGAAGTTCATCACTCATCCAGGCTGGCCGTCTGCCCTGGCAGCTCATTTTCCGGCACATTGGCAAAGCCTGTTCCTGCACCTTCACAAGTTCTTTCTTGAAGTAGGTCCAGCTCCCCTGGACCCCTTTGTTTTTAAGGGCTGTATCCCAAGGAACCTTCTCATTTAGTTCCTTGAGTAACCTGAAGTCTGCCCTCCGGAAGTCCAGAGTGGAGGTTTTGTTGCTGCTCCTCTTAGCTTGACTGCATATTGAAAACTCAATTATTTCATGGTCACTGGAACCCAGACAGCCTCCAACCACCACATCTCCCACCAGCCCTTCTCTATTGGTCAAAAGAAGGTCAAGCAAAGCCATACCCCTGGTAGGCTCACTCAGCAGCTGGGATTAGAAGCTATCCTCCATACACTCTAAGAACCTTCTAGACTGCCTCCTCTCTGCTGCAGCAGATATCAGGCAGGTTATAGCCACCTATAAGAACAAGGTCTGGCAATTTTGAGACAGCTTCTAACTGCCTATAGAATAATTCATCAGGTTCTTCATCCTGGTTGGGTGGTCTATAACAGACTCCAACCAGGGTGTCAGCCTTGTTGGCCTTTCCTCTAATTCTCACCCACAGGCACTCAACCTGATCATCCCTGATCTCTAGTTCCCTGGTGTCTAGAGCCTCCCTGATGTACAGGGCCATCCCTCCATCCCTTCTCCCTCGCCTGTCACCATCAATTACAGTGCTCCAGTCATGTGAGTCATCCCACCACGTTTCTGTGATGCCAACTACATCATAGCTTTCCTGCTGTAACACGGCTTCCAGCTCCTCTTGTTTGTTACCTATTAGTGTACATGCACTTCAGCTGGGCTGCTGGTTTCACCTCTGACTCCCATTTACCACCTTCAGACTCCTGGCTGGGGGCACTTGTTTCAGCCTCTTCCCCTTCAAATTTAGTTTAAAGCCCTGTCAATGAGTCCCGCCAACTCCGTTCCTAGAACCCTTTTCCCTCTGTGGGATAGGCTGTTCTCATGAGCTCATCTTTCTCCCCCTCTGGGATGGATGTACTCCATCTCTTGCTAGTGGACCTGGTGCCATAGAATGTTCCAGAAGATCAAAAAAACCAAAATTCTGTTGGTAGCACCTGCCTCTGAGCCACTTGTTAATTACAGCTGCTTTCCTGTTCCTTTCAGTATTGCTTCCTGCAACTAGGGGTATTCATAAAAAAATTACCTATGCCCCTGACCCCTCAACCAGTTCTCCGAGAGCCTCGAAGTCCTTTTGGATTGCCTTTGGACCTCTGGTTTCAACCTCAACACTCCCCACCTGCATAACTATTAAGGAATAGTAATCAGAGGGCTGTACCAGACTAGGCAGCCTTCTAGTAACATCCTGGACCCGGGCCCCAGGGAGGCAGCAGACTTCTCTGCGGGAAGGATCTGGCTGACATATGTGGCCCTCTGTTCCCCTCAGGAGGGAATCACCAATAACAATTACCCTCCTTTTTTCGTAAGGGAACAAGTCCTGAAGTAAGGGGCAGGCTGTTTGACTTTAGGCAATACCTCAGATGGTGTCTCTTCCGTCATCAGAATCACCTCACCCTCAACTTCCACTGCCTCATATTTGTTTTGCAAGGGCAGCTGGGAAGGTGAAGGGAGCCGTGAGGGTTTTACTTTGCATCTCCTAAGAGGGACCTGTATCCATTCCCCACTGCTTTTTGAGTCACCTCCCTCTGCTAGGGAAGCCTGCAGAGCCTGGTTCCTCAAATCCAACTCCCTTTCACATTCCCTTACAGTCCTAAGTCTAGCAACTTCTTCCTTCAGTTCATCCACTAGATTAAGCAGATAATTGAGCTGCTCACACCTAATGCAGGTGTTATCTCTATTGCCCTCCATTGCAGGTGCCAGGCTCCAGCACTCTCTGCAGCCACCTGGACACCTGCCTGCTTAAGTTCAACCTCAGTCTGGGTCGACACATATTAGGAGAAAGATGAGACTGCAAATCCAGAAGCAGCATTTACCAGAATTATCATAGTCCAGAAAAAGGTCTCCTGTATGATAAGGTGTCCTGGTGACTGGTGGAAGTGCTTTCCTGACCACATAGAGCTCAGGGAGCCACAAAATAATCCTATACTCACCAAGCAATGCCTTTACCAAGCTTCAAGGAAAACACCCCAAAGAAAAAGCAAATTTCAGGCTCAGTGTCTCCAGCAACGTCAGCTGTGGTGAGGTCCCTAATTAAGACAAACAGTTCCTGTCCTGTTCTTCCCTGTGCTACACAGACAGTCCTGCTGCTAATGCCTCCAGGAAAAAAAGAGCAGTTACCAGTGGCAGGTGTTTCTTTCTCCACAACACTAAACAGGTTTACTTAATTTTGTTTCAAAGTTTCATTTACCCACAGACAGTTTTTATTTTCTTTGTATCTACCACATTTATGATTTAGTTGTTTTACCTAATCTTGTAGATTTATTATAGTTTTGCCAACCTTCCAGACTGGTGTGTCTATTACCTTAGTTTCAGTGTTATCACACTGCCAAATGGGTCAGTAAACATACACAGGACCTGCCTGTAGTGGGTTGAGGCAGCCCCCTCCCCACCACGGGCAAAAATAACGACTCTGACAAACGGATTGCAGAAGTGATGGAAAGTTTAAATATAAAAGAATGAATGTGTACAGAGAACCAGAAACAGTGACAAAAGAAACTCCAAAGCAGACCCAGGAACATCCCATCCTCACGTGAGGGTGGGCCCAAGACCCCCAGGGCTCGTTCTTCCCCTCCCCCCACTGCTAGGCTAGTCTCGGCTGGCCAGGCCTGAGACCACCCATCCCCCTGCCCTTGGGCCTAGCCAGGCCCAAGGCCGGGAGATGTCTCCCCCAGTTACCGGTTGCCGGCGAGGGGAAGAAAGAGGAAGTGCCAGACCCCGTGCTGGATTTTATAGCGGTGCAGGGGATTGTGGTAGGAGATACCTGGTTTCCTGTGTCCACCCACTAGGCTGGACTTCTGGATACAGGAAGTACACCACGTAGCAGAAGGCACCCAGCCCAAACCACCACACTGCCATATTTCTAAACCAAGTTTTTTAATGTTAAAAGCACATACAATTTTAATTGAATATATAAAAAGATACTCATTTTTGTAAATGATCTCTAGCTGCCAACTCGTTTGGGTTTAGTCTCCAAATTACCACAGCAAGTCCTTCAAATTACAAGCATGTTACAACCACATTTTATAATCTAGGAAAACCTCTAAGACATGACAGAGATTTTGAAAGCAGAAACTAATATTACCCAAATCAGGTTTCGCATATCAGCCTGCACATTTCAGCTTTGAATTAAAATCCAACTTCATCTACTCTTAACCCCATCTAGAAAGCTACCACACACAAAAAAAGAAAAAAATCCCCATTAAAGATTTATATCTAATTTCTGTGCAGAAACAATCAAAGGTAATGAAAAACAAAGTTCACACATCTTAATAACAGTCCACTAAAAATGGAGAGGGGAAAAAGCCAACATATAGACATGCCACTGAATTGCATATAATACTTAGTTTCAAAACTCAAACAGCACATTTAATGTCCCTAATACAGCAAACACGACACAAGCAACTTCTTGGTTCCCCTTGCATTCAACAGCAAGTCCCTTCAGTCCAAGCCAGTAAATTGTAATTCATCCTGCTCAGCGTAGCTGAACTTGTTAGCCGTCCATACTGATGCACCCTCTCTAAAGCAGTTACTTTAAGCAGCATCCTAGCACTGCTGTCATGGTTTTTGCTTCTCTAACAATTGTTAAGGCTTTTCATATTGTTATTCACTACGGTTTTCTGCTGACCTTCCAATTTGGAAGCCAATCTCTAAAACGTCTCTTTACATTCAAAACAAGTTTCCTGTGACTTCCTCAGTTAGAAAAACACCTTGTTTTCCACTTCTGTCATGTTTCAGGCAAGATCCTGACATCTGCCTGTCTCAGAGACTCAGAACTCTTCACTGAAACTGTTTGATAGAATTAACATTTGCCTCTTTCCCAGTGCCCCAGTAAGGACTTGCACTGACATAGGTTGAGGAAAGAAAAAATATTAATATTAAAACAACAGATACAAGAGATTCAGGATTGCCGGTGATAAACACACTAACTGCAAGTGATTGAGCTCAAGTTAACAAATCCTGGGCAACACCCAACAAAGTCAGAGACACAAATCTCTGCAACACTGCTAATGTATGACAGAAATGATAGTAAAAGCTAAGCCATATACTGAAGGTGCAGTTCTCACCAGGAAAGCGTATCTGTGTTGGGTGGAGAAGGAACAGAGCCCTTCAACCATCTTTGTCTTGCGGAGCACAGTGACCTTGGATTAACAGAGCTAACCAGATAAGAAAACTAACTCTTGCATTCTCTTTGAACTAACAGAATTTATTTTTCTCTTTAAGTACCTTCCTTTCTCTTTCTCTCTAACCCTTTTTTTTGGAAAGAAAAGGGGAGGTAGGGAGGGAGAAGGGGGGAACAGGCCAAACCCCCTGGCTGCAGTTAGCTGTGGATTCTTTTGTGTGTGTGGGGGGGAACCTTCTCATCCTGCCACACTGCTAAAGCCCCAGTCTTTCCCTGCCAAGAGAGGATCTCCCCTCACCATTTTTTATACCCTCAACCCAGTTGTCACTGCCTTCTAGGTGATGTTTAGCATGATTTGCATGGAGAGTTGATTAACCACTACATACGTTTAGCATGTACTCCTTTTGGCTCATTATCATACTGAGAGGTGTCAACTTTTAATATTAAAATTGAAGTTAATTAGGCAAGAGTCTTTGCTCAAGCACTAAAGCCTTCAAAATCTGTTTTGAAGTTGCATGCTTTTATTTTGCCTTGCTTCATTAGTTTTAGCCAAAACAAGGTCATCTTATCCTCACAAGACTCCTTCCTTCAGCCATTTGGCAGGCCAGCTCTCCACATCTTCATTTCCAGAGTCAATATAGCCATCTCTTGGCAGTAAGCATCTCAACCTTGCTCCTGAAGTGTACAAAATTAACCTGCATCCCTGTCACACAGTAAGCTTCCTTTCAAGGCAGGTCCATCTTCTTTTGGGGGTGGGGAGCTGATACTCCTTTAAGCACATTTCAAAGGGTATTATTTTACACTAGTGAGCTCCTTCTAAAACATCTTCCCGTTATTTGCCCTCAGAAACTTCAATGGTCAGTGAAATCAACAAGTGCCACCTCACCAGTTTCACTAAAGCCCACAGCAGAAATTGGAAGCAAAAGTTACATACTGCCTTTTAAGCATCAATGTCAGGGCAACAGAGGAAACATGTTCCTAAAGCTGCAAAATTCGTTATTACTTGATAGATGCACTGATATTTAGGTATTTATAAACAAGTTATCTTAGCTGTACTGTGCCAGTCATCCTATCATTTTTGAGAGTGGGTGAGTTTTCCAAATAACTTAAGCCACAGAAAAAGATCATAGTATCATAGCATCGTTTTAGTCCAACACTCCCTGCGGTGAGCAGGGACATCTTCAACTAGATCAGTTTGCTCAGAGCCTTGTCCAGCATGACCTTGAATGTTTCCTGGGAAGGAGCACCTACCATGTCTCCAGGCAACCTGTTTCAGTGTTTCACCACCTGTGGGGGACTGTGATGTATCTGTGAACCCTCAGAAGAGCCCTGGTGAGAAAACATCGCTGAGCTCCCATGAGAATCTGGAAACTCCCCGGACAGACTGAGTGGGAATGAGAAACCGCAAGATAAGATGGAAGGCCACCTGGACTAACTTAACAAGTAACTATAGCAATGCTATCGCTGACCCATGAGAGTCTTGAGAAAAGTTCATTAACCAATTGCAGGCAGCCACACTGACACTACACACAATATAAGAGTTCTGTGCTGGAATAAACAGCGCTTGCTTGCTTTTTGGCCTTCAGTGTACTCTGCTTGTGTTTGATTCTTGTCGCACAGACACCGTCACCTTCCTTACCCCGACCCCTATACAGCGACAACCACCCTCACTGACATTTGGAAAGAAGCACTTGTCCAGTCATATCTAATACATACAATCACAAGTCCCCTAGAAACCCTTCAATAAGCTGAACCTGTTTCACACTTACATTATTAAGCAGCCCACCTCTGCTACCCTAGAAAGCTTGCACTAGCACCTTGCGGTCAACATACACAAACCTTTTTCCAGATCATGTGTTCACAGTCATTTAGCACTTTGTGCTTTCATTTATGGCTTGTACACAGTTGTGCAAGACCAGTGAGCTTATCTTTACCTGTTTCAGTCTCTTAGGTGTATATCCTATTCCAACACTGTTAATCAGGACAAGGTACAATATATTTACAGAAGCTCCAGACTTCTTTCCACAGGAGCACTCACTACCAAATAACAGTACTTCTGAAACCACAGTCACTTTTCCCCTTGTCACTTCACCCTGGTAGTCCACACACACTTTGTGGCTAACTAGAATATCAAGGTTTTTCTCCTGTCATTAGCAGCTTATGATTTCCCAATCCATAGCAAACCCACATTTTCTCAGTGCCATGGTTTTACCTCATTTCATTCCATACTTCCCAATATTCCTGCACAATATGCAACCCCACTTAGATAACACTTCCACTCTAGCACAGTTATGAAGTTTTGTGAGAACAATGTAACTATATGTATTATGACCAGTCTGTCAGTCCTAAAACTGACTCTAGAAGGCACACCATAAGGTAGAAATTGTAAAGTATTATCACGTGTCTTAAATACATTAAAATTCTTGTATTAAACTTCATTTGACTAATTCTTCATGCTCTACAAAACTTCTAAATGAAATGCAGATAAATTTATGGCTGACCCTTATACCAGGAATGCTGCACAAAACCTCTCCAGCCCCTACACTCAGCTCCCAGATTCAGTGCCACACTTACCTACTCCACCTCTAGGACAGTAATTTGAGATACAGAGACTTCAGTGCTGCATGCTCCAAGAATACTTCAATTAGATTTACAATTTCCCCCTATTTTAGTGCAAAATCAAGCAGGATGAGCTGTTAACAGTTTCAAAGTCAATGTTAAGGTGATGGCAAATTGCTCCACGACCTAATTTTTTTTTACCCAGTTCCACTGGTTTCGCCACTGCAGTATCACAACAGTTTGTTTTGTTTCATTTTTTGACAAGTGGAGTCAGCTTCTATGACAATCTATGAATTGCTGTCAAGTTAGATTGTATCATCCTTTATTGAAACATGATATGAAACCCATGAACAACCTTCTCACTCTCAAGAAGCACACAGCACTAGGTTGCAACAGAAAACCCTCTAGTGCTGGAGATCACCTCCCCACCTTCTTTCCAGATCACACCATGGACAAAAATCCTAAGACAACTAGTGTAAGTTGGTTCATGTTCACAACAACACCCCGGGTCAGCACCTGTCATGGCACAATGCTCACCAGTACAGCACTTCGCACACAGCCCAGCTCCCTCAGATGTGCCTGTGGAAGCAAGAAGCATGACTGCAACAGGAGCAGACAGGTGGAGCAGAGCAGGTGGTGCTGGAGATCGAACATACCATGTGTTTTGGATGGGACTGGAGGGGGTTCCAGTGCTGGAGACCAACTATCCCTTGTTCAAGTTCATCCCTTTACACATCTGGAGTGTACTCTCTAAGTAAATTTCATGCATGTGCAATTTAGTGTGCTCCAAGGCAACATTCAAAGCCATCTAAAGCATAGCACAAAGGTGTAAGGGACAATCAAAAGATGCATGTGCAAAGTCCCAACTGCAATGCCCAGACAGCCCTAAGACCACCTAATTTTTTTAATGGTTATTCACCCTGACGTTCACAAAAGTGAGAAAACTGCACTGCAGCCTCCCCTTAGGATGGTTTTAAAGCACAAAGAGAAACATGTTGCATTCTCAGGGACATGCATGAGTATATGAAGGTGTGAAACTTCCTAAAACACAGGACTGTCCGAACAGTGATAGTCAAAATAATTTAGGTCAAGACTCTCTTCAAGCGCTCCTATATTTGGTTAAACTCTGAACTACACTAAATTAGGAGTTTGATCCTTTGGCAATATAGCTTTTTGGGTGGTCAGATGCCGTTACTTCAAAAGGGCATTTCAAAAACAAAGGAGTGCAACAAAAGGTGTCAGATAAGCTTCAAACATACTGCACCCAGAGAAAAATCTAAATTATCCATACACAATGCTGAAACTGAAGCTGTAAGTTACAACTAAGTAAGAGATCCTTAAGGTAACATGGCTCTCTTAAAACATTGACTCACCATGCTCCTACAAAAACAAATAAGCCAGTGAAACATAAAACCAAGTGTCATTTTTCAACTATAAATAAAATTTTGTTACACTTGCATGTCAAGTACTGTGGCACTAGTCTTTGCACCTCAAAAACATGGTAGTGAAATTAGAGAACATAAAGAGAATGACAACTAAGAAGGTGAAGAGAATAAAAATAATAAGGTAGACGAAGCTGCTTGCTTTTGAGGAAGACTGGATGAATTTGGTTGCACTTTACAACACAAAGGAGAGAATGTGAAAACTTATTCACCAAATCCTGCAACACTAAAGCTGGAAGCTGTCTCTTAAGGCACAAGGGATTCAGGCAGAAAAAAGCAGGAGGGTACTTTTCCACACAGCAAGCAGGGAACTTCCCAATCGTGCTTCCACAAGAAGTTGCAGAGCCAGACCATATAAGTTGGATCAAAAAAGTATTCAATAAATTCATAGACAATAGGTCTATAAATGGATATTTAATACGACTAGGCAGAGTTGTACTTCTACTACCCCAGATATACTTCTAATAATCTACCTGATTTCAAAATTCCTATGAGATTTTCCAATGCTTGCTGGTCTTTTTCATGGCCTGCATGAACCCCATACAGTTATCAGATTTAAGGAAAACAAAAAACCAGAGTGGAAACCTTATTTAAATGAGAAGACGACATTACAGTACGCTGTGACTGTATACTCTGTCCATCACTTTTTTCTTTTTTACACTCGTTGCATAAATGAAGATTTATTCAGTTCCTGGTAATGACATTCAAGTCTTCCCTATGAGTTGACAACTCTTAAGCCAGTTCAAGGAATAGTTCAATGTCTTCTTATACAGAGAGTATATATTTTACATTTTGTAAAACTGAACATAATTTGACATCCCTCTGCACATTCAGTCAGCAGTACTTAGAGTCCTTTAGGGCAATTTTGCAGGCAGCTTCTTTAAAACCTTTCAAAACTGCTGCTGAAAGTTCCTCTTCAGAACACTGTTATATACTTTTGCAGATCAAAGTCTACTGTGTTCAGTATAAATTTCAGTAAACATGCTACATAGAAGCAAAAACAGATTCGAGTATTTCTTCCAAACAGCACTGGGATTTAGTGGTTGTGGACATTTTTTTAGCAACAAGATTTAAGATTGTGGTGGATTCAGACAGTGTGGTGAATACCCTCTGTCAGAAGATTGAGATGACTTGGCTAGTCTTGTCTCACCCTTCCCCCTTTCCCGTTTTGTTTGTTGCCTAAATAAATGGCAGAGACCTCCTTTTCGTTATTTTATCTACTTTCTCTGAAGCTGACAGTAGATGCCTAGAAACAGTAACTTCCTGCATCACACAGAGAACTCCTACCAGCATCTTCTACAGATGTTTTCCAGTGGTAACACTTGCCCTTCACAACCTGCCCTGTCAAATAGTGTTCTGTTGTTTGGGTTATTTTTTCATTTCCCTTGCTTTACAATATTAAGTTTAGGAAGAAAATTTGCTATTTCTTAATTTGTTGCAGAGCTGCCAACAGTTGCTGCTGGTTAACAGAAGCCTTTATTCTCACACAAGTTTAAAGCTTGTATTTTTACCTTAAAATAGTTTTAAAATTGATGAGAAAACTTTAAGTAGTATTTTAATTCTTTAATTCTTTAATTCTTTAATTCTTCCCTGTATTTGATGACAGCTTACTGCAATTTAGCCATGAGATGGTGAATTATATCTACCTCATTCATCATCACCTGCATTCCTATCTTATTAAAATGTCAAAACAAACTGGGAAGTTCAATTCATAAAGTATAGAAAAACATGCAAACATAACCAAAAATTGAATCAGAAACTTGGAGTATTCCAAAATTCAATTGTGCATGTGTTTTCCAAAATTAATTAATTTCCATTGTCCTGCTTCTAAAGACAATGATCTTCATCCCCATATCATTATGCATGCCTGCACCTCTACCTAACACTTCTAGAGTGTTGGTTGGAAATACACCACCATCTCCACATGTATAGCAGCCACTAGGGGGAAAATAACACTTAACTGCAGAATGTGCAGCAGTGTGCAACAAAAAAAAAAATCAAGAGATAAACTCTGCAAGGGTGCAAGTATGTTATGCACCTTGCTTCTAGAGTTTTAAACAAAGCCGATACACCAGCTTTCTCCACTCACACATTCATTATGTTCATCCATTGAAGGCAATTCTTAACATACTATCCCACAATTAACAGAAGAAACTGAAAATATTCACACTTCCAATACCTGGATCACACAAAGCTGCAGGGAACAGGTCATCACAGCGAGTTTGTGAAAAGAGCAGCAACTTCACCTAACAACCAGAAACAAAGGATAGATTCCCCACAGCCTGTTACAGGGGCAAAAAAAAGCTATGTAAATCCTAATAGCCACATACAGCAGCTCTAAATACATCATTGCCAGTATTCAATGCTTTTAAAAACATTTATGAAATAAAGATGAGGAGATTCTCTGAATATTAGAACTAAACTCTTGTCATTCAAAAACTATTTATAGAAAATACTGAAGGCCAACACAAATATCTGAGAATCTGCAAGTTACAGTGAAAATCCACTTAGTGCATAACAAAAGCTGAATGCTTATAAAGTAATATAAAAATACAGAAAATGTAATCCTCCTGGTCAATACTTCTGCAAGAACCATCAACAGGCTGCGTGGATGTAGCAATATGAAAACCTACACCAGGTAAGCCTAAATGTTGGACCTTTTAGCTCAAGCAGCAATAGCAGACTTGAAACTCTGATTGTGATCTGGCCACTGTGGAAGGACAAAGACACATAGTGTCCTGTATGGCTTACATAGGGATTAGGTAATTGAGTCAAATGACTTAAATGTCTTAACAAAAAAGCCTGAACCACAGGGAACAAATAGATATATGTCACCAAGGAAAGAGTAAAAGCACTTTACCATTTAATCTATCACCAAGAGCTTGTAAAATAGGGTACCTATCCAAATGTGAACTTAATTTTTAGAGTACTGTTACATCCTATATCATGCTACAAAATCATTGTTGCTATTGGGAGCTATATATAAAGACCAGGATCATCATACTTCATTACACAGAAGACAGGGGATGCTACAGAACTAAAAGCTCTGAGAAACATCAATTTCAAAGAAGCTGAGCTTTAAAGAACAAAATTACAGCCCCAGACATTAAAAACATCTACTCTCATTTGTGTTTGAAGGTGAAATACTTTTTGGCAAGCCTAAGAAGAGAGGAGTTGCCAGCAGGTCTTTGGACTACATGGCTTATCTTCCACCATGACCAGCTCCAGCTGCTTCTGAGTAAAGAAAATTCTTAAGTAGGCAATTAAAAATAACAGAGCCACAGCCAATATTTATTCATACCTCTATCATTTAGAGGTTATTTAAACTACAGACTCAGGAAGAAGAGAAACCACCTTTTATGGTTGTTGGTGTATTTTTGCAAGTTTTAGTGTGAGACTTGGTATTTCTATCATCCTCCTTAAAATTCTGCTATGCTTTAGCCTCCATTCCTCTGGAAACAAACTGCATGGGACAACTGCACCTACTCTGCTCTCCTTTCTCAGTATTAAGTTCTCATTCAAACACTGGCAGCTCTCTTGTTGTATTATCAAAAATTGGGCACTAATCATGATCCTTTCTACAGAAGCTGAGGGTAAGTCCATAAAAAACCTCAGCATTTTCTCATTCATGGAAGTCCTTCCAATTACAAGAATATCTCATATCTGTTATATTATGTCTGACACAGGGAGATCAGAACTGTATTTCCCTCTGCTTTCAAAATTAGCAAATATATTACTATTTTTATCTCTCATTCTTGGTAGTATTTCAGATCTGCAAAGAACAGCAACAACCTGAGGAGGAAATAGACAAAACGTAATTGGACTGAAAAAGTAAAGGAAAAAAACCACTCATCAGCCTTCTAAAGGGCTGGAGGGCACAAGAGATTTATCCTATGTCATCAAAAAAATGAATTTATGGGGGGCAAAAAATTGAGATATTCTTTCTCCAAGTAGTTACATAGATCTTTGTAACCATAATGGAGTACAATACAATACAATAAACCAGGTTGGAAGAGACCTTCAAGATCATTGCGTCCAACCCATCAAACAACTAGATCATGTCACCAAGCACCCCATCAAGTCTCCTCCTGAACACCTCCAATGATGGTGACTCCACCAACTTCCCAGGCAGCCCATTCCAATGGGCAATCACTCTCTCTGCATAGAACTTCCTCCTAATGTCCAGTCTAAAACTGCCCTGGTGCAGCTTGAGACTGTGTCCTCTTGTTCTGGTGCTGGCTGCCTGGGAGAAGAGACCAACCTCTGCCTGTCTACAACCTCCCTTCAGGTAGTTGTAGAGAGCAGTAAGGTCACCCTTCAGTCTCCTCTTCTCCAGGATAAGCAATCCCAGCTCCCAGACTCAAGGTGCGGCCTATCCAGTGCAGCATACAGGGGCAGAATGACCTCCCTGCTCCTGCTGGCCACTGTTCCTGATGCAGGCCAGGATGCCATTGGCCCTCCTGGCTGCCTGGGCACACTGCAGGCTCATGTTCAGCCTCCCATCAACCAGCACCCCCAAGTCCCTCTCTGCCTGGCTGCTCTCCAGCCACTCTGACCCCAGCCTGTAGCACTGCATGGGGTTGTTGTGGCCAATGTGCAGAACTCAGCACTTGGATGTGTTCAATCTCATGCCGTTGGATTCTGACCATCTGTCCAGCCTGTCGAGGTGCCTCTGCAAAGCCTCTCTGCCCTCCAGCAGATCAAATCCTGCCCCCAGCTTGCTGTCCGCAAATTTACTGATGATGGACTCAATGCCCCCATCCAGATCATCAATAAAGATGCTGAAGAGCATGAGGCCCAGCACTGATCCTTGGGGCACACCACTAGTGACTGGCCGCCAGCTGGATGTGGCACCATTCACCACCACTCTCTGGGCTCGACCCTCCAGCCAGTTCCTAATCCAGCACAGTGTGCTCTTGTCCAAGCCATGGGCTGCCAGCATGGCCAGGAGTTTGCTGTGGGGGACTGTGTCAAAGGCCTTGCTGAGGTCCAGGTAGACCACATCCACAGGCCTACCCACATCCACCAAGCAGGTCACCTGATCATAGAAGGAGATTAGGTTGGTCAGGCAGGACCTGCCCTTCCTAAATCCATGCTGGCTAGGCCTGAGCCCTGGTCATCCTGTAAGTGCTGTGCGATCGCACTCGAGATGACCTGTTCCATAATCTTGCCTGGCACTGAGGTCAGGCTGACAGGCCTGTAATTCCCCGGCTCTTCCAACTGGCCCTTCTTGTGGATGGGCACCACGCTGGCCAGCTTCCAGTCTTCTGGGACCTCTCCAGTCAGCCAGGACTGCTGAAAAATGATGGAGAGCGGCTTGGACAGCTCATCTGCCAGCTCTCTCAGCACCCTAGGATGGATCCCATCCGGTCCCATGGCCTTGTGGGGGTCCAAGCCTCTGAGAAGATCTCTAACTGTCCCATCCTGGAACAGAGGAAAACTATGCTGCTCCCTGGCTCCTTCTGCCAGCTCTGCAGGCCAGCTGTCTGGAAGCCGTTCTGTCCTGCTGGTAAAAATTGAGGTAAAGAAGGTGTTAAGTACCTCTGCCTTTTCTTCATCCTTTGTTACAACGTTCTCCTCCGTGCTCACCAAGGAGTGGAGGTTGTCCTTGCCCTTCCTCTTGCTATTAATATATTTATAAAAGGACTTTTTGTTGTCCTTCACAGCAGAGGCCAGTCTGAGCTCCAAATGTGCTTTTGCCTCCCTAATCTTCTTCCTACAAGACCTAGCAACATCCCTAAACATTCCATGGGTTGCCTCCCCTTTTTTCCAAAGATGATAAGTGCACAAGATAAGTAGTGCACATGGAAGTGCAGATACAAGGGTAAGTTCATATGTAAAGTAGTGGGCTGTTACTATTTGAACAAAAAGAATTCAACAATATTTAGACCTCAACAAGGAGCATCTTCCGGACAGGAGTACTACAGCGAGTCCCACAGGTACCCTCTGGCTCCCTCCCCATTTCTTTAAGCTTTCTTGTGATAAGAGATTTTTCTAGAATGGAAATCAGTCCCTTCTTAGCAATTTGCAGCTGAAAATCAAGGAGTTCTTTCCCATTTCCAAGATAGATTACCACAGCACATTTCAAGCAACATATAAAAGTTATACTGATAGAAGTAGCAAATTTCAGTATCAGAAATGATTGCAAAAATTCAAACTAGCTGACCACTTAGTATACTCTTATTAATTTCTGTGGACATACAAGATCTTCCAATTATGAACTGCGGATGTTTCTACTTCAGACATTTTTATCAATGTTTACCTAGGAAGAAAGAACAGATACACAGCAAACAACTCTTTCAACTTTCAAACAATACCTTTTGTTTGCACAACATTTATCTTCCATTCAGTCCTGTAAGAAACATGTTAGGAAACACTGGAGGAGAAAGTTCTGCACCGAGAGAGTGATTCACCACTGGAATGGGCTCCCCAGGGAGGTGGTGGAGTCGCCGTCCCTGGAGGTGTTCAAGAGGGGACTGGATGTGGCACTTGGTGCCATGGTCTAGTCGTGAGGTCTGTGGTTACAGGTTGGACTTGATGATCTTCGAGGTCTCTTCCAACCTTGGTCATACTGTGATACTGTGATACTTAAGCCTAATAAGAACTTGTCAGAATGACAGAATATGCAACTCATCAGAATGTTCTGGTCTCATTCTCATATTTACTTGTCTTCTGCATTTCTCTGCAACTTTGCTGTAGTGCACAAGTATGACTTCTAAAATTGATGTCTCACCCAAAAAAATTGCTTTGCTGTTAGGTTTTCCTTTCATTTAAAGAAAAAGATAGATATGGTCCCTTCCAACCCTGACTGATACTATGATACTACGATACCTCGAATACATAAAACCTCGTATTCAGAAAAACATTTAACATAACTGGTGGATAGATGGGAAAAAACATACCTTTCCAAATGACCCCATTAACAGAATAAAACTATTCTTCTCTGGATTCAGCAAACAAGTGAATTAATTTTTAAAAAGTACTCCCTACAGACAACACCACTTTGTCCAACCACTGCTTTGTCCAAAAATTTTAATTGTGTTTTCAGCCAAGAGTAGCTGGTATGTTACACAACCATGACTCACTCTAGAAAACAGTTCTGGTAACAGACCCAGGTAGCTCCGTGCTACTAAACCAGGAAGGTCTTATGTGAAGACCTCTACTTCATTCTGGTGTACATCTCCTACACACACTGCTGGGGTCACAGATCCCTCTGAGCTACTGGAACTCACTAATCATGTAGAAACTTAGCATATCCAAAAGATTTCTACTGTGTTTAGTGAATCAGTCACTGATTAATGTATTAAAGCATTAAGAAAACAACCACTTGCTCCACAGGATAGGGGAGAGTGTAGAAAAATAAAACTGAGAGGCAAAGACAACAATACTCTCCTCTTACTAGAAGCAGCTCTGTCAATTCTGATAGCCTCAGGCTGAAAATCTACCTCACGAAAGACAATGCAATCTAGAGATGGCTGCCCTGTGATATCATTCCCCAAATGCTCCCCTCTCTTCCACATACCTAGGACAGTTTCACCTACAACTTAATGGAAAGAGAATGACACAAAACAACAGCAACCTGAGTCAGAATAGGACAGTTCCTCTTCCAAGCCCAAGAAGAAACAAGCAAACCTCAAAATAACCAGGACTCACCGACTGGTATGACACTGCAATTTGGCTGGCCACATGAGGACCAATCTAACACAAATGTTCAAAATGCTACAGTTTGAGCAACTGCTGTGATGGCAATCCTCTAGTGTATTACCGATGTGTAGTACCCTTACTTATTTAATGTGCTACACCACATGTGTGACACGGTGTGGTGGGGTTGAAGTTTCCCCACATACAGTGAAGTATGCCAAAAATTAACAAAATAAAAAAATAAGTATTGTTCACGAGTTACTGTCCTAATTCTGACATTACAAGTAAACCGAATCCGGCAGAGAAAAAATATGGCAGCAAAGTGTTTTCATGCCTTATTTTCTGGAGGCATACAAACCAAACAGTAACACTTACTGAAGTTTGCACAGACCTCAGAAAAAATTTTACAGATGTTCTGAAACTCCAGACAAAGATCTGCCGGAATTATGTAAATAACAGCCAGACCTATCAGATTCTTCACGTGACACAAGCAATTAAGCAGAAATAGTGATGTTAGATTTAGTACAGTGTCCAGCCAACACTAACCATTATTCTATTGTAGGGTTGAACAGCAGTATGGGACGCATGAAAGACAAGCTGCATAAAGCTTGTGGGCTGCTTGTTTCCTGCCTCATGACAAAACCACTCTAACTTCAGCACCTTTGACCTCCAGCTCTTTCTTTCCTTAGAAACATCTGCTTATTCTTTAGCAAGATCCTGAACCCTGAAGGGAGGGAAAGGAAAGGGACAAAAAAAAGGACGACTTTCCAGAAAATCCCAGCAGAACCCCACCCTGGTTTAGCAGGCTTCACAGACCTGCTAAACCAATGCACATATTCTCACTCAAACTAAAGAGCTGAAATCACGCGTGATCTGCCATTGATTCCATCACTGAACTTCCTATTTCAGTTCACAATTACCAGATAAATATAAAGAGTTAGCACCCTAAGCCTGTCATACACGCCTCCTTTATTCACGTGTATTTCTAGACGGTACTATACTTCCTCCTAACAGGAGATGCTGGGCAAAATGAGAAACACAGAGAAATAACAACTCACAGACATAAACAGCAAGCACTCCCCTCTTACATTTTAATCACAAAGAACATAAAGCATTATGTCAAGTGATGGAAGTGTCCAAAGGCGCTTCTGTCATAGCATACCGTTTTGTCGCGTTTTTCACAGCACGGCCCAAACGCCAGACCAAGTTATTTCTTTACACTGAAGGCCTTCCCACCCTCCATCACCCCATCCTCTCCCCTAGTGCTCTCTCCTAGTGCTCCCCCCGCCCCTCCCCCTCCCCACCCCGAGCCCAAAGCTCCCCGGGCACTCCTCCCCACCCACGCCCCTCTTCGCCCTAAATCCCATCATCCACAGACCCCCACCCCCACCCCACGGCACGTCTCGCGCCAATCTCGCTTTCCCCTCCCCCACGAGCCCAGCCCATCCCTGCTTCACCTTCTCGTCCGCCTCAGCCCCCGCCCTGGTGCCTCCGCCCCTCCCTCATGGCCCTGCCGCAGCCTCCCCGTCCTCAGCGGCCGCCTCCGCTGCTCGCGCCTCGCGCAACCGCCCTGCGCCGCCAAGCGCGAGCGCTCCCTGACAACCGCAGCGCGCGCCAGGCCCGGCCACTCCCCGGCTCCGCGCACACAATGGGCCCTGCAGGCAGCCCCCTCCCCGGCTCCCCGCGCCGCACATCGGGGCGGCGGCGGCGCCTGGCCGAGGTCTGCAGCAGCTCGGCCCGCCCGGCCCCTGTCCCGCTCACCATCGCTGCGCTTGATCTCCACGTAGATCCCTATCTGAATCTTGCCGAAGTTGGCCGCTGCCATCGCTTCATGGGGCAGCCGGGAAGATCGCAGGCGCTGCCAGCCGAGAGCACAAGCGGCGGGCAGAGCGCGCACAGCAACGGGGGCGACACCGACACTGACCGCGACGGCTCTGGGAAGGCTGGAAGGAGGGAGAACGGGCGGGGCGGACAGGGAAGGGGAGGAGGGGGAGAGAGACAAGGCGCCGGCCGGGCACAACAGGCGCTGGGAGCTGCTGCGCCTGCGCGCGTCGCCGCAGCGTCACGACAGCACCGGCTTACGGGGGAGGGGAGGGCGGTGGCGCTGCTACGGTTCCCGCTTGCTCCTCCTCCTGCTTCGGCGGGCACGGGCGGGTCCCCAGCGGCCTCCCCCGTCACAGGGACGCCCGGTGTTCCCACGTCTCGGCCTTTGGAAGCCCCGCCCCGCTTCACCCACCCTCTCCCCCCTCTCCCCCCTCTCCTCCCCTCTCCCTCCCCCTCCTCCTTTCCCTCTTCCCCCTTCCCTTCCCCCTCCCCACGGCACCGCAGCTGTTGCTTTACAGCCGCCCTTCGAGGCATCTAGCCCGGGCTGACACAAGATGGGCGTCCCCCGAGCCCTGGGGCCAGCAGTCTGCGGGAAAGCTCTGCGCCTGGCCGTCTTGTCGCCTCCCTGCTCGCCGAGGCCCAGGCCCGGCCGGAGTGAGCTTGTCCCAGCTGCAGGCCGCGTGTGCGAGCCTCTACCTATATAGGTCTGTCTTCGACTTGGAGATGCGGGGGCCAGTTTGGCACCAGATGGTGACTGACCTGGTCTGAAGTTCAAATGTTACAGCTTTACCTACTGTCTGCTTTTCGAGCTCTCGTGTGCCAGTTAGAGAAGCTTGGAAACATTCCTACACTTCCCAATGTGGCAGCAGCTCTTCAGTACAAGGAAGGCCACGCTGACAACAGTATCCAAGCATCTTTGTTTCATGATTGACCCATGTCTTTCTATAGCTGAAATAATAAAAACACTCTTTATGTTCTTTGTTTCCCTATAATGTGTCCTGTTCCTCAGGCAAGCTGCTTTGATAAACATTGTCCCTTGGATTTCGCATCTAAAGGCAGTTCCTGATATGATGAAGCCACCACTGATTTAAAATATCCTTCCTGTACAGCTTCCTGGTCACCTTGAGCTGCACACAGCTTCTTCTTGCTCAGCAAAGCAAATCTATTAAAAATAATCCCCCAATCCGCACATCAGTGGGTAATGCTTAATGACAGCTGACGCCGTACCACCTTGCTAGAACTGCACCTTCCCACCTAGCCTCTCAAGGGTCATTGACATCTTCTCCCTGCCTCCACTGTCAGTTTTGTACTGAAATAATTAAGATACTCATCCAATTGCAGTCAAGAAAATATGGCTCCTAATTCCTGCAGGTGAGAGAGAGAGAGCAGCCCAGCAGAGAATGATTTGGGAATATTGGTGAATGAAAAGCATGATGTGAGCCAGCAATGTGTGCTCACAGCCCAGAAAGCAAATCACATTCTGGGCTACATCGGAAGAAGCGTAGCCAGCAGGTCAAGGGGGCGATTCTGCTCCTCTACTGTACTCTGCTGCGACTCCACCTGGAGTACTGTGTCCATCTTGGAGTTCTCAGTAAGGGATGTGCCAAAGATGGTCCATAGAAATGATCAGGAGATGAAACACCTCTCCTATGAGGACAGGCTGAGAGAGTTGAAGTCGATCAGGCTGGAGTAAAGAAAGCTCCAGAGAGGAGACCTCATTGCAGCCTTTCAGTATTTAAAGAAGGCTTGTAAGAAAGACCTTTTACCAGAGCCTGTAGTGACAGGGCAAGGACTAATGGTTTTTAAACTGAAAGAGGGTAAGTTTAGATTGGATATAAAGAAGAAATATTTTATGATGAAGGTGATGAAACATTGGAACAGGCTGTGGATGCTTTCTCACTGGAAGTGGTTATGGTTTAACTCCAGCTGGCAGCTGAGCCCCACACAGCCACTTGCTCATTTCTCCACCATGGTATGAGAGAGAGAACCAGAAGAGTAAAAGTGAGAAAGCTCATGGGTTGAGACAAAGTGTTTAATAGGTTAAAAAAAAAAAAAGAAAGAGTGAAAGTTTCACACTTGGGGGAAAAAGAAAAAAAGTCTTACTCTCTTATCCTGCTGACATTTGTTGTTTTCTATGACAAATTTAGGTCCAAATCACTTTATGTAATTACTTCATGTAAGGTATTTCTTACTATGGTTATGATGGAATTTTAATATTAAAAATGTCAGCACACGTCCAGCAAACTACTTTGGCTTTTTAGTTTAGTCACTGTCCATTTAATTTAGTCTGCTGACAAACACTGGGAAGAAATGTCTCTGTGGTGGTGAAAGAAGTTCAGTTCTTCCCCCCCCCCAAACCACAGCAAACTCAGTCGAAGAATTAAAATGGAAAAGAGCTATATTTTACAAGCAGGATGAAATGCAATGAATACATACACAATATACGGTATTTACAGTATATACAAAAATATACAGCAAAGAACGTAACACAGAAAACCTGCCCCTCCTCGCTGGAGGAGGGTCCCCCCAAAACCCCTTTTCCCCCTTCCTCCCTTTTTTCCCAAAAAGGGTTAGAGAGAGAAAAGTAAATTATTAAGGGGGAAATTCCTTTTGTTCAAAGCATATGCTAAGGGAAGAAAAAGAATTCGTTCTTATCTCATTAGTCCAAGGTCAGCACCAAGCACAGAAAAACAGCAGCCGCCCAGGCAGGCTGAAACAGACAGACTGAAACAGACTGAGACACAAACTGAACTAAAACTAAAACTTAAACTTGCATTCCCAGTGATCTACCAACGAAATTTGTTTAGAACTATCTTTTGTTTTCTTTTTTACACCAAAACATTCAATCAGAGTGTTTCAGTAGCTGTCCATCTTAAAGGCATAGCCTAAAACTGTCACAGTCTCTTTGAAAAAAGATCGGATGCAAGTATTACCATGAATGGTCTAAAGCCTTTAAGAAAGTCTCTTGTAATTTAACAGAATTGAAGATATGGTCTTTCTAATATATATAAAACCAAAATGCAACAGGTGTTGTATTTTTTCATAAGAATTAAGCAGGGCCTAACTTTGAATTTAAAAAAAAAAAAAGAAAGGTTTCTTCTACCTGCTGGAATTCCATAGCCTGTCAATGACATAAACATTTCATACTGTTCTTATTACACAAGGTGTATTTCATAGACATGTGCTTTGTAGTTGAGCTTTGTTTTGGAGAAGTACCCTCCACAGACTTGAATAGCTGTTGCTTGGTATCTGTTTACCTGTTATATTTATTGTCAACGTTATTTAACCTTTTCTGATGGTTTTATGCTATATAAAAGTAAAGACATCCAGATTGTAAGATTAGATGCAGAGTAGTTGAAAATAATCTCATTAGAAATAGCTAAGTAAAAATGATAAGTTAATTTTCATACTATTTGCTTTAGCTATTCCATAAGGGTTAAACTGAAAAATTTGAGAGATAAATTGTATATAATTTTATTAAAAACTGAGTCCTGTCACTGCAGAAATAGGTGATTACTTTTACACACAAATCACTGAGGAAAAAAATGTGTATCTTAGAAACATATACAATGGTAAATATTTACAAAATCCACTGCTGCTCTAAAGTAAAATAGAACTTCAGTACATACAATCTGGAGTTATTCAGCTTTGGCCTTAGTACAGTAAATTGTTTAAGACTGCTCTAAAAAGTAAATGCAAATTTGAAGTTGACTAGTAAAAATAAGATCCAAAATTGTTATTTTGTTGTATCCTCTGACAACGGAAATGTTTGTTATTATCATGGAGGCTCCCATACAGTCATCAATGGCCAGAAAATCACTTGTGTGTGCCTAGAAAATGAGGAACGGTAGTAGTGAAGAAATTTATGTATTTTTAAAATATCACACATAATTATAGAAAGTTTTCCTGTGCAAATAAAGAGCTCTAATGGTAGGGTTTTTTTTTTCAAGAAATGTTCCTTTTGTTTTGAAGAAAAAGCATCTAAAAGTGTGCATTGGAGTACCAGGTCTTTTGTACCTAATATTCTAAATATATGTCTTTTTCCAAAGTTTCAGTTAAAAGTACATATTCAGCCCCAGGACATGCCTAGTTTTTATGCTGTTGACCATACAGAGAAGCAATAAAATTATTGAGCCTTTGGCATTCAATTCCAAACTCTGGCTGCTTTTGCATTAGTAAAATATCAAAAATAGTGGAAAATTATCATGGGTCAGTTTTGTTTCAGCTGTTAGCAGAAATACTTAGGTTTTCATTAAACGTTAGCATCTTCTTGCATTTCACAAATTCACAATCATATTAATTAGAATATTTAATTCACTATATTTTAATGTCAAAATCAAGTTATTAATATCATTCTATCTACTTGATAACTTCAAAGGCATTGACTAGTAAACATTTAAACTTTCACAGCACTAATGAACAAGCATGATTAATCATAGTGTATGTTTGTAATGACAGTGACATGAAAGTTTTTAAAGCTCAACTCAGAATGTATTTTTTATTAGTTTTGTGACTGGAATTGGTATTAAATGTGTATAGAGGGCAGTCAATAGCCTGGTTAAAAGAATATGTGGTTGCCTGTAAGAATGAAAAAAATAAAATCATAGAATCATGGAATGGTCTGGGTTGGAAGGGACCTCTGAATGTCATCTAGTCCAACCCCCTCTGCAGTAAGCGAGGGCATTCTCAACTAGGTCAGGCTGCCCGGAGCCCTGTCATGCCTCACTTTAAATATCTCCAGGGAGATCTCCCTGAGCAACATGTTCCAGTATTCCACCACCCTCAGAGTAATGAACTTGTTCCTAACATCCAATCTGAATCTACTCTTCCCTAATTTGAAGCCATTGTCCCTTGTTCTATCACTGCAAGCCTTTGTAAACAGTCTTTCTCCATCCTTCTTGGAGGCCGCCTTCAGGTACTGGAAGGTTACTATATAGAATAGAATAGAATAGAATAGAATAGAATAGAATAGAATAGAATAGAATAGAATAGAATAGAATAGAATAGAATAGAATAGACCAGACCAGGTTGGAAAAGACCTTTGAGATCATCGAGTCCAGCCTATCATCCAACACTATCTAATCAACTAAACCATGGCACTGCATGCCCCATTCAGTCTCTTCCTAAACACCTCCAGTGATCTCCCCAGAGCCTCCTACAGGCTGAATACCCCCGGCTCCCTCAGCCTGTCCTCATAGCAGAGGTGATCCAACCCCCTCATCATTTCTGTGGTCCTCCTCTGGACCTGCTCCATCAGGTCCATCTCCTTCCTGTACTGGGGGCTCCAGACCTGTACACAGTATTCCAGGTGAAGTCTCACCAGAACAGAGCAAAGAACAGAGCAAAGTAGCAGAATCACCTCTCTGGATCTGCTGGCAACACATCTTTTGATGCTGCCCAGGATGTGATTTGCCTTCTGGGCGGCAAGCACAAACTGTCTGCTCATGTCCAGCTTCTCATCCATCAGCACCCCCAAATACTTTTCCACAGGGCTGCATTCTATCACCTCATCCTCTGGTCTGTACTGATAGGATTGTTCTGGCCCAGGTGCAGAACCCTACACTCATTCTTGTTGAACCTCATGAGGTTCTCCTGGGCCCACCACTCCAGCTTGTCCAGGTCCCCCTGGATGACATCCTCTCCCTCTGGCACAACAACAGCACCACTCATAGAATAATAGAATCATAGGATCAATAAGGTTGGAAGAGACCTCAAGAATCATCAAGTCCAACCTGTCACCCAACACCTCATGACTGCTAAACCATGGCACCAAGTGTCACGTCCAGTCCCCTCTTGAACACCTCCAGGGATGGTCACTCTACCACCTCCCTGGACAGTCAATTCCAGTGGCTAACAACTCTCTCTGTGAAGGACTTTCTCCTCCCCTCGAGCCTAAACTTCCCCTGGTGCAGCTTGAGACTGTGTCCTCTTGTTCTGATTCTGGTTGCCTGGGAGAAGAGACCAACTCCCTCCTGGCTACAACCACCCTTCAGGTAGTTGTAGACAGCAATGAGGTCTCCCTGAGTCTCCTCTTCTCCAGGCTAAACAATCCCAGCTGCCTCACAGGGCTTGTGCTCAAGGCGTCTCACCAGCCTCGTTGCCCTTCTCTGGATACATTCAAGAGTCTCAATGTCCTTCTTAAATTGAGGGGCCCAGAACTGGGCACAGGACTCAAGGTGTGGCCTAACCAGTGCTGATGGTGCACTTGATCCCACTGTCTGTGTCATTGTTAAAAATATTAAACAGCACAGGTCCCAGTATCAATCCCTGAGGGACACCACTTATCACTGCTCTCCATCTGGACTTCAAACCATTGATCATCACCCTCTGGATACAACCATCCAGCCAAATTCTTATCCACTGAACAGTCCACCCATCAAATCTGTATCTCTCCAACTTGGTGAGTAGGATGTTGTCGGGGACTGAGTCAAAGGTCTTGCAGAAGTCCAGATGGATCACATCCATAAGTCATCCATTGTGCACTGACATAGTCACTTTATCACAGAAAGCCACTAGGTTAATCAGGCAGGACCTGCCCTCAGTAAAGCCATGCTGGCTGTCTTGAGTCACCTCCCTCTCCTCCATGTGCCTCAGCATGGCATCTGGGAGGATCTGTTCCATGATCTTCCTAGGCACAGAGGTGAGGCTGCCACCTCAGTAATTCCCAGTGTCCTCCTTTCTACCCTTTTTAAAAATGGGTGTAATGTTTCCTTTCTTCCAGTCCCCAGGGACTTCACCTGACTGCCAGGACTTCTCAGATCTCATGGAGAGTGGGTTGGCAACTATATCAGCTAATTCCCTCAGGACCTTGTGATGCATTTCATCAGGTCCCATGGACTTGTAAATAAAATCAATGCATTTATCATGTAGAATCTTTAAAAGAAGCCAATGTAATGCTGTAGCTTCTCAGATAATCATGAGTAACTGTCGCAGCACACAAAGACACTGCAAAATTAATAATATATTCATTCTTCCACTCAAGAATCAGTAAATACTCAAGTAGTGCCCAAAGTAGTTTGAGATGCCATTTGCCCACTTATACTGATAGACCGTTCTTGTCCTTTCACCTTTGTGAAAACAGTAGCAGCTGTCCTGTCTTGCAAATCTCTTCCTGCTCATTTTCCCTTTTAAGCATTGCTTCATCTTTATTATATCTCTGTTTGAAACTATCCACTGCTGGACCCACCACTTTATGAGTAACTGCACTGAAATTCTGGCAGGGGACATTTAGGTTGGAGATTAGGAAAAAGGTTGTCAGGCATTGGAACAGGCTGCCCAGGGAGGTGGTGGAGTCACCATCCCTGGAGGTGTTCAAGAAATGAGTGAACATGGTACTTAGCACATGGTTTAATGGCCATGGTGGTGTTAGGTTGAAGGTTGGAATCAGTGATCTTAGAGGTCACTTCCGACCAAAACAATTCTATGATTCTGTGGTTCTATATGGTAGTACCAGAAAGCAATAAAAATATGAGAGCTGTCTTACTTGTAGAGATAAAATATTTTAATGTATTTCTGCTTTTCATGTAACTTCCTCTGAATAACGAATTATTTTGATATTCATAACTTTGCTTAGCTGCCTTATCTGAGAATCAAAATGTTTTAAACAAGGCACTCAGAGCTTCACAAGTAACCTTTTGTTTTCCACAAATTCATTTTAGATTCCACTGCATTAAATGTCCACAAATTCTGCTGGTTAACTGGAACAAGTAAGTTACTCATTTGAGTATTGCTGGTTTTGGGGTTATACTTAAATAATTATATTTTAGAAACAACACAGATGGATGACTTTTCTGATTTAAACAACTATGTCTAAGCATAATAGGTTTCTCTGTATTAGAGAATGGAGGCACTGAAACTGTTGCTATGTCCAATTATGATAGCCTTTCAGTGAGTTACCAATATTCATAGTATCATAGAATCAGTCAGGGTTGGAAGGGACCACAAGGATCATCCAGTTCCAACCCCTGCCATGGGCAGGGACACCCCACACTAGATCAGGCTGGCCAGAGCCTCATCCAGCCTGGTCTTAAACACCTCCAGGGACGGGGCCTCAACCACCTCCCTGGATAACCCATTCCATGGCTTCACCACTCTCATGGTGAAGAACTTCCTCCTCACGTCCAGCCTGAATCTCCCCACCTCCAGCTTCATTCCATTCCCTAGTCCTACCACTACCTGAGATCCTGAGAAGTCCCTCCCCAGCCTTCCTGTAGCCCCCTTCAGATACTGGAAGGCCACAATGAGGTCACCTCGAGCCTTCTCTTCTCCAGACTGAACAGCCCCACCTCCTTCAGTCTATCCTCATAGGAGAGGTGCTCCAGCCCTCTGATCATCCTCGTGGCCCTTCTCTGGACACCTTCCAGCACATCCACATCCCTCCTGTAACAGGGGCTCCAGAACTGGACGCAGTACTCCAGGTGGGGTCTCAACAGAGTGGAATAGAGGGGGAGAATCACCTCCTTGACCTGCTGGCTACACTTCTCTTGCTGCAGCCCAGGATCTGATTGGCTTTCTGGGCTGCAAGTGCACATTGAGAGCTCATGTTGAGCTTCTCATCCACCAGCACCCCCAAGTCCTTTTCTTTGGGGCTGCTCTCAAGCCAGTTGCTGCCCAGCCTGTATTTATGCCTGGAATTGCCCCAGCCCTGATGCAGGACCTTGCTCTTGGTCTTGTTGAACCTCATGAGGTTGTCATAGGCCCACCTCTTCAGCGTGTCAAGGTCCCTCTGGATGTCTCTCCCTCCAGCGTGTCTGCTGCACCACACAGCTTGGTGTCATCAGCAAACTTGCTGAGGGTGCACTCGATGCCACTGTTCGTTTCGCCAACAAATATGTTAAATAAGACTGGTCCCAATACCGAAGTTCTGCTTTTGCTCGTGTTTATATTTGAACTAGTAAAGTTTTTCTGAACTATCATTTTACCCTTAGCTATGTGTTATGACTAAGTCAACCAATGTGCACAAGTGACTGTGAATATATGGAAAAAGATACTGTCTCCAAGGCTCCAAATGCAGAGCTGGAGTAAAAGGCAGAGTAAGAGAGGGAAGTGTGCTTTTCTCTAGCATGCTTTGAGTATGTTCTGCTTTGAACAGATGGGAATCCATTCACACTCTTCTTCACTTTTTAATTGTTTACCTAGTATCTAGCAACACTCCACTTCTCTGAATGAAAAGTTCTTTAGGAGGGCAGCTCATTCTGGAATAATAAAGCAATAAGTGAAATGGTTTTATTTGCATACCTGTGCTTGCTTTAGGAGCAAATTTGCTGGACATTTAATTTTCTGCACATTTTTGCCTAAGAACTATCCCAGCAGAAGTGTTTCAAAACTGCTCTATGTGGAGTGGTGTTCTTTACAACAGTAGAGGTCAGTGAGCCTCCCATTTTCTTACTGTCTTTAGCCTCATGCACACTGCTGTCAGCCCTGTGCATGCTGCTAGAAGGACTCACATACTCCAAGATTTAAATTGTGCTGAGAAGCTGTGTGGTAATGAAATAATGGAAGAAAAATAGATAGAATTGCAAAAGCACACAGATTTCTTTAGCCCTGCTCACAGAGATGAGAGGTTTTCAGAAAACCTGATGTTCTCAGGGGTCATACAAACAAGTGACCAGAAAAGCCGTATTAGGAGTTATAAGAGTTCTGTGGGATGACGCTGTGACCAACAGAGAATTTAATTTTTTTTTTCTTAAATTTACTTGACCAGCAAAACACTGCTGAAGAACAACTCCATATTTCCAATTCTCATAAAGGCACTAGGGAAGGTGTAGGCCCCCTCAGAAAGGAAACTGGTGAAATGGTCATAAGTGATGTGGAAAAGGCTCAGGTTTTCAATAACTTCTTTACCTCAGTCTTCACTGCACGGGCCTCCAGCCACACTCCTGGAGGTGTGGAATATAATGGCAGGGAAAGGGAGGAAGAACTTCCCATCATAAGTGAAGATCAGGTTCTTGATCACCAGAAGAACCTGAAAGTGTTCAAGTCCATGGGACCCGACGGGATACACCCACGGGTGCTGAGAGAACTGGCAGATGAGGTTGCTAAACCCCTCTCTATTATACTCCAAAAGTCATGGCAGACTGGGGAAGTTCCCACAGACTGGAAAAGGGGAAACATTACTCCCATTTTCAAAAAGGGCAAGAAGGAGGAACCAGGGAACTACAGGCCAGTCAGTCTCACCTCTGTGCCCGGAAAGATCATGGAGCAGATCCTCCTGGAGGCACTAATGACTCAGAAGAATAGTGAAGAGGTGATTTGGAATAGTCAGCATGGCTTTGCCAAGGGCAAATCCTGCCTGACAAACCTGGTGGCCTTCTATGAGCAGGTGACAGCATTAATAGATAAGGGGCGAGCAACTGATGTCGTTTACCTGGACTTGAGCAAAGCCTTCGACACTGTCCCGCACCACCTCCTGGTCTCCAAGCTGGTGACACATGGGTTTGATGGATGGACCACTAGATGGATAAAGAACTGGCTTGATGGCCGCACCCAAAGAGTGGCTGTCAATAGGTCCATGTCCCAGCGGAGGCCAGTGACAAGCGGAGTCCCTCAGGGATCAGACCTGGCACCTGTCTTGTTCAACATCTTTGTGGGTGACATGGACAGTGGCATCGAGTGCACCCTCAGCAAGTTTGCTGATGACACCAAGCTGTGTGGTGCAGCAGACTTGCTGGAGGGAAGGGATGGCATCCAGAGGGACCTTGACAGGCTGGAGAGGTGGGCACAAGCCAACCTCATGAGCTTCAACAAGACCAAGTGCAGGGTCCTGCATCTGGGTCGAGGCAATCCCAGGCACAAATACAGGCTGGGCAGGGACTGGCTGGAGAGCAGTCCTGAGGAGAGAGACTTGGGGGTGCTGGTGGACAACAAGCTCAACAGGAGCTCTCAATGTGCACTTGCAGCCCGGAAAGCAAATCAGACCCTCGGCTGCATCAGGAGAAGTGTGGCCAGCAGGTCAAGGGAGGTGCTTCTTCCCCTCTACTCAGCTCTGGTGAGACCCCACCTGGAGTACTGCGTCCAGTTCTGGAGCCCCTATTACAAGAGGGATGTGGACGTGCTGGAGCATGTCCAGAGAAGGGCCACGAGGATGTTCAGAGGGCTGGAGCACCTCTCCTATGAGGACAGACTGAAGGAGTTGGGGCTGTTCAGTCTGGAGAAGAGAAGGCTCCGAGGTGACCTCATTGTGGCCTTCCAGTATCTGAAGGGGGCCTACAGAAAGGCTGGGGAGGGTCTTCTTAGGATCTCAGGTAGTGATAGGACTAGGGGGAATGGAATGAAGCTGGAGGTAGGGAGATTCAGGCTGGACGTGAGGAGGAAGTTCTTCACCATGAGAGTGGTGAAGCCCTGGAATGGGTTATCCAGGGAGGTGGTTGAGGCCCCATCCCTGGAGGTGTTTAAGACCAGGCTGGAGGAGGCTCTGGCCAGCCTGATCTAGTGTGGGGTGTCCCTGCCCATGGCAGGGGGGTTGGAACTGGATGATCCCTGTGGTCCCTTCCAACCCTGACTGATTCTATGATTCTACTGGAGAGGTCCCAGATGATTGGAAGCTGTCCAACGTGATGCCCATCCACAAAAAGGGGGAGCCAGGGAATTCCACACCTGTCAGCCTGACCTCAGTGCCAGGCAAGATTATAGAACAGGTCATCTTGAGTGCAGCCACACAGCATTTAAAGGATGGCCAAGGGATCAGGCCTAGCCAGCATGGATTTAGGAAGGGCAGGTCCTGACCAACTTGATCTCCTTCTATAATCAGGTGACCACCTGGTGGATGTGGGGAGGCCTGTGGATGTGGTCTACCTGGACTTCAGCAAGGCCTTTGACACCATCCCCCACAGTAAACTCCTGGCCAAGCTATCAGCCCATGGCTTGGACGGGAGCACACTGCGTTGGGTTAGGAACTGGCTGGAGGGCCGAGCCCAGAGAGTGGTGGTGAATGGTGCCACATCCTGCTGGCAGCCAGTCACTAGTGGTGTGCCCCAAGGATCAGTGCTGGGCCCCGTGCTCTTCAACATCTTTATTGATGATCTGGATGAGGGCATTGAGTCCATCATCAGTAAATTTGTGGACAGCAAGCTGGGGGCAGGATTTGATCTGCTGGAGGGCAGAGAGGCTTTGCAGAGGCACCTCGACAGGTTGGACAGATGGTCAGAATCCAACGGCATGAGATTGAACACATCCAAGTGCTGGGTTCTGCACATTGGCCACAGCAACCCCATGCAGTGCTACAGGCTGGGGTCAGAGTGGCTGGAGAGTGTCCAGGCAGAGAGGCACCTGGGGGTACTGGTTGATGGGAGGCTGAACATGACCCTGCAGTGTGCCCAGGCAGCCAAGAAGGCCAATGGCATCCTGGCCTGCATCAGGAACAGTCTGGCCAGCAGGACCAAGGAGGACATTCTGCCCCTGTATGCTGCACTGGATAGGCCACCCCTTGAGTCCTGTGTCCAGTTCTAGGCCCCTCAGTTTAGGAAGGATGTTGACTTGCTGGAACATGTCCAGAGAAGGGCAACGAAGTTGGTGAGGGGTTTGGAACACAAACCCTATGAGGAGAGGCTGAGTGAGCTGGGGTTGCTTAGCCTGGAGAAGAGGAGACTGAGGGGTGACCTTATTGCTCTCTACAACTACCTGAAGGGAGGTTGTGGACAGGTGGGGGTTGGTCTCTTCTCCCAGGCAGCCAGCACCAGAACAAGAGGACACAGTGTCAAGCCGTGCCAGTGTCGCAGTAGGGCGCAGGGCGGCACCCACGGCAATGGGGGTGGAATTCAAGCGGGGGTAGGGAGCACCCAGGTCAAGGGCTCCTGCCCGCAGCAGCAAGCCCAGCAGACTGCCGACTGCCTCCATCGCAGCTCGCACTCGTTGCTCTCCTCTTGGTGTGGCTGCTGAGGATTGGCTGATCGACCTCCTCTTCTTACTGGCTGGCGATACTTATTAGGGTAGCGCAGCTGACCCTTATCTCATCTATCGCAGTTACTTGTTAAGCCATCAACAGGTGGCTCCCATTTCATCACTCCCAGCAGTTTCTCATCTTCGAGCATTCAGTCCTGGGGACACAGTCCCCCACAATTCCCCCTTTTTTGTTTTTCTTCTTTTAATATTTGACAGCTCCTGTTAAAGCTTATTTCTTCATTTTTTTTCCTCTCTTCACATGTTATTGATCACTTTTCAGACATATTCCCTTTTTTTTTTTCTTTTTTTTTCTTTTACATTCCTGATAACTTTTCAGACATTCTACCTGGGCTTCAAGCTCCCTTCATTAATTTCATTATCAGTTGTGCCTTCAAGAGGTAATTCTTCCTTTACTATGATCGCTGAGCTATCTTTTTTTCCTCCACCCTTTCACAAGTCTTCTGCACACCATGCACTCTAGTTTCTTAATTTCTTCATTTTGCTTCTTGTGTATCTCTCTGAAGTTGCTCCTTGGGAAGCTCACTGCATTTGTCTGTTCTTTCTTTTAGGTGATTTCTCAGCTGTTCAACCTCTCTGTTCTGATACTTGCTGACAGGCTAACTACGTCTTTGTTCTTTATTAATTCTTGGACCATCATATTCCCAGTGACTCACTTGCCTCACCCAGACAAATATCAAAGTTCTGGTTCTAGACCTCTTAGCTACACTGGAATCCGTCCCAGTGGCTCACCTGCCTCACCTGGACAGGTGTCCAAACTCTGGTTCTGGACCGAAATGCAGTATCCCCACTGCCTTTACCTACACTGGAATCTAGTCCCAGTGGCACACCTGCCTCACCCGGACAGTTGTCCAATAGCTGCACTGGAATCTGGTCCCAGTGGCTCATTGCCCAGACCCTCTAGAGCCATCAGCATAGGGGTGATACATAAAGGCCATCTCTGCACAGAGTGCTCATGCCTTCCACTTCACATCATCTGGCTCTTGGGCTTAAAATTTTACTGGGATGTTAACATCTCCTGGTCCTTTTCATGAGCAGCCTGTGCCTTCCCTTCTTCTAAACCAATATCTACTTTGTGTAATGGTGCCTATTCCTCAGCTTCAAATTCGCCTGTCAGTCTTATGAGCTTCTTCTATTTCAACACCCAAGGCTTTAAGCTTTCACGTACACACAACAGCTATCTCAATCTTCAACCAATTTGTGCTTGATGCTTTGTCTTTCAGTCTGGTGCTTTGTCCAAAGCTCAGCTTTTCCTTTTTCTTCATGTTCTGCTCTGTTTTGCAGCTCTACGCACAACAATGATAGCTTCTGCTTGAATTCTCTGTTCCTCACATCACGTCGGGGTCACCATTTGTCGCAGTAGGGCGCCAGGCGGCACCCACGGCGACGGGGAAGGAATTCAAGCAGGGGGGTAGGGAACGCCCAGCAGCAAGCCCAGCAAACTGACGACTGCCTTCCTCGCAGCTCACACTCGTTGCTCTCCTCTTGGTGTGGCTGCTGAGGATTGGCTGAATGACCTCCACTTCTTACTGGCTGGCGATACTTATTAGGTGGGCGCAGCTGACCCTTATCTCATCTATCGCAGTTACTTGTTAAGCCATCAACAGGTGGCTCCCATTTCATCGCTCCCAGCAGTTTCTCATCTTCGAGCATTCAGTCCTGGGGACACAGTCCCCCACATGCCAGGGCAGGTTTAGGCTGGATGTTAGGAAGAAATTCTATACAGAGAGAGTGATTGCCCATTGGAATCAGCTGCCTAGGGAGGTGGTGGAGTCACCATCATTGGAGGTGTTCAGAAGGAGACTTGATGGGGTGCTTGGCGCTATGATCTAGTTGTTTAGTTGGGTTGGATTGGTTGATACGTTGGACGCGATGATTTTGAAGGTCTCTTCCAACCTGGTTTATTGTATTGCATTGTATTGTATAAATCCTGCCTGACAAACCTGGTGGCCTTCTATGAACAGGTCACAACATTAATAGATGAGGGGCGAGCAACTGATGTTTACCTGGACTTGAGCAAAGCCTTTGACACTGTCCCGCAGCACATCCTGGTCTCCAAGCTGGTGACACATGTGTTTGATGGGTCGACCACTAGATGGATAAAGAACTGGCTTGATGGCCACACCCAAAGAGTGGCTGTCAATGGGTCCATGTCCCAGTGGAGGCCAGTGACAAGTGGAGTCCCTCAGGGATCAGACCTGGCACCTGTCTTGTTCAACATCTTTGTGGGTGACATGGACAGTGGCATCGAGTGCACCCTCAGCAAGTTTGCTGATGACACCAAGCTGTGTGGTGCAGCAGACTTGCTGGAGGGAAGGGATGGCATCCAGAGGGACCTTGACAGGCTGGAGAGGTGGGCACAAGCCAACCTCATGAGCTTCAACAAGACTAAGTGCAGGGTCTAGTGAAGCTCATGAAAGTGGCGGCCCCCCTCTCCAACCTGTCAGGGTCCTCTGGATGCCATCCCTTCCCTCCAGCAAGTCTGCTGCACCACACAGCTTGGTGTCATCAGCAAACTTGCTGAGGGTGCACTCGATGCCACTGTCCATGTCACCCACAAAGATGTTGAACAAGACGGAGTGCCAGGTCAGTCCTGAGGACTCCACTTGTCACTGGCCTCCCACTGGGACATGGACCCATTGGTAGCCACTCTTTGGGTGTGGCCATCAAGCCAGTTCTTTATCCATCTAGTGGTCGACCCATCAAACACATGTGTCACCAGCTTGGAGACCAGGATGTGCTGCGGGACAGTGTCAAAGGCTTTGCTCAAGTCCAGGTAAACATCAGTTGCTCGCCCCTCATCTATTGTTGTGACCTGTTCATAGAGAGCCACCAGGTTTTGTCAGGCAGGTTATACAATACAATGCAATACAATAAACCAGGTTGGAAGGAGACCTTCAAAATCATCGCGTCCAACGTATCAACCAATCCAACCCAACTAAACAACTAGATCCTTAGCGCCAAGCACCCCATCAAGTCTCCTTCTAGACACCTCCAATGATGGTGACTCCACCACCTCCCTGGGCAGCTGATTCCAATGGGCAATCACTCTCTCTGTATAGAATTTCTTCCTAACATCCAGCCTAAACCTGCCCTGGCATGTGGGGGACTGTGTCCCCAGGACTGAATGCTCGAAGATGAGAAACTGCTGGGAGGCGATGAAATGGGAGCCACCTGTTGATGGCTTAACAAGTAACTGCGATAGATGAGATAAGGGTCAGCTGCGCCACCCTAATAAGTATCGCCAGCCAGTAAGAAGTGGGAGGTCATTCAGCCAATCCTCAGCAGCCACACCAAGAGGCAGCAGTGTGAGCTGCGAGGAAGGCAGTCGTCAGTTTGCTGGGCTTGCTGCTGGGCGTTCCCTACCCCCCTGCTTGAATTCCTTCCCGTCGCCGTGGGTGCCGCCTGGCGCCCTACTGCGACAAATGGTGACCCGACGTGATGTGAGGAACAGAGAATTCAAGCAGAAGCTATCATTGTTGTGCGTAGAGCTGCAAAACAGAGGCAGAACATGAAGAAAAAGGAAAAAGCTGAGCTTTGGACAAAGCACCAGACTGAAAGACAAAGCATCAAGCACAAATTGGTTGAAGATTGAGATAGCTGTTGTGTGTACGTGAAAGCTTAAAGCCTTGGGTGTTGAAAATAGAAAAGCTCATAAGACTGACAGGCGAATTTGAAGCTGAGGAATAGGCACCATTACACAAAGTAGATATTGGTTTAGAAGAAGGGAAGGCACAGGCTGCTCATGAAAAGGACCAGGAGATGTTTAACATCCCAGTAAAATTTTTAAGCCCAAGAGCCAGATGATGTGAAGTGGAAGGCATGAGCACTCTGTGCAGAGATGGCCTTTATGTATCACTATGCTGATGGCTCTAGGGGGTCTGGGCAATGAGCCACTGGGACCAGATTCCAGTGCAGCTATTGGACAACTGTCGAGGTGAGGCAGTGTGCCACTGGGACTAGATTCCAGTGTAGGTAAGGCAGTGGGGATACTGCATTTCTGGTCCAGAACCAGAGTTTGGACACCTGTCCAGGTGAGGCAGGTGAGCCACTGGGACGGATTCCAGTGTAGCTAAGAGGTCTAGAACCAGAACTTTGATGTCTGTCTAGGTGAGGCAAGTGAGTCACTGGGAATATGATGGTCAAGAATTAATAAAGAACAAGAGCGTAGTTAGCCTGTCAGCAAGTATCAGAACAGAGGTTGAACAGCTGAAAATCACCTAAAAGAAAAGAACAGACAAATGCAGTGAGCTTCCCAAGGAACAACTTCAGAGAGATACACAAAGAAGCAAAATGAAGAAATTAAGAAACTAGAGTGCATGGTGTGCAGAAGACTTGTGAAAGGGTGGAGGAAAAAAGATAGGCTCAGCGATCATAGTAAAGGAAGAATTACCTCTTGAAGGCACAACTGATAATGAAATTAATGAAGGGAGCTTGAAGCCCAGGTAGAATGTCTGAAAAGTTATCAGGGAATGTAAGAAAAAAAAAAAAAAAAAAGGGAATATGTCTGAAAAGTGATCAATAACATGTGAAGAGAGGAAAAAATGAAGAAATAAGCTTTAACAGGAGCTGTCAAATATTAAAAGAAGAAAAACAAAAAGGGGGAATTGTGGGGGACTGTGTCCCCAGGACTGAATGCTCGAAGATGAAACTGCTGGGAGTGATGAAATGGGAGCCACCTGTTGATGGCTTAACAAGTAACTGCGATAGATGAGATAAAAGGGGGTCAGCTGCGCTACCTAATAAGTATCGCCAGCCAGTAAGAAGAGGAGGTCGATCAACCAATCCTCAGCAGCCACACCAAGAGGAGAGCAACGAGTGCGAGCTGCGATGGAGGGCAGTCGGCAGTCTGCTGGAGCTTGCTGCTGCGGGCAGGGAGCCCTTGACCTGGGTGCTCCCTACCCCCGCTTGAATTCCACCCCCATTGCCGTGGGTGCCGCCCTGCGCCCTACTGCGACACTGGCACGGCTTGAGACTGTGTCCTCTTGTTCCTGGTGCTGGCTGCCTGGGAGAAGAGACCAACCCCACCTGTCCACAACCTCCTTCAGGTAGTTGTAGAGAGCAATAAGGTCACCCCTCAGTCTCCTCTTCTCCAGGCTAAGCAACCCCAGCTCACTCAGCCTCTCCTCATAGGGTTTGTGTTCCAAACCCCTCACCAACTTCGTTGCCCTTCTCTGGACATGTTCCAGCAAGTCAACATCCTTCCTAAACTGAGGGGCCTAGAACTGGACACAGGACTCAAGGGGTGGCCTATCCAGTGCAGCATACAGGGGCAGAATGTCCTCCTTGGTCCTGCTGGCCAGACTGTTCCTGATGCAGGCCAGGATGCCATTGGCCTTCTTGGCTGCCTGGGCACACTGCAGGGGTCATGTTCAGCCTCCCATCAACCAGTACCCCCAGGTGCCTCTCTGCCTGGACACTCTCCAGCCACTCTGACCCCAGCCTGTAGCACTGCATGGGGTTGCTGTGGCCAATGTGCAGAACCCAGCACTTGGATGTGTTCAATCTCATGCCGTTGGATTCTGACCATCTGTCCAACCTGTCGAGTGCCTCTGCAAAGCCTCTCTGCCCTCCAGCAGATCAAATCCTGCCCCCAGCTTGCTGTCCACAAATTTACTGATGATGGACTCAATGCCCTCATCCAGATCATCAATAAAGATGTTGAAGAGCACGGGGCCCAGCACTGATCCTTGGGGCACACCACTAGTGACTGGCTGCCAGCAGGATGTGGCACCATTCACCACCACTCTCTGGCTCGGCCCTCCAGCCAGTTCCTAACCCAGCGCAGTGTGCTCCCGTCCAAGCCATGGGCTGATAGCTTGGCCAGGAGTTTACTGGGGGATGGTGTCAAAGGCCTTGCTGAAGTCCAGGTAGACCACATCCACAGGCCTCCCCACATCCACCAGGTGGTCACCTGATTATAGAAGGAGATCAAGTTGGTCAGGACCTGCCCTTCCTAAATCCATGCTGGCTAGGCCTGATCCCTTGGCCATCCTTTTAAATGCTGTGTGGCTGCACTCAAGATGACCTGTTCTATAATCTTGCCTGGCACTGAGGTCAGGCTGACAGGTGTGGAATTCCCTGGCTCCCCTTTTTGTGGATGGGCATCACGTTGGACAGCTTCCAATCATCTGGGACCTCTCCAGTAGAATCATAGAATCAGTCAGGGTTGGAAGGGACCACAGGGATCATCCAGTTCCAACCCCCCTGCCATGGGCAGGGACACCCCACACTAGATCAGGCTGGCCAGAGCCTCCTCCAGCCTGGTCTTAAACACCTCCAGGGATGGGGCCTCAACCACCTCCCTGGATAACCCATTCCAGGGCTTCACCACTCTCATGGTGAAGAACTTCCTCCTCACGTCCAGCCTGAATCTCCCTACCTCCAGCTTCATTCCATTCCCCCTAGTCCTATCACTACCTGAGATCCTAAGAAGACCCTCCCCAGCCTTTCTGTAGGCCCCCTTCAGATACTGGAAGGCCACAATGAGGTCACCTCGGAGCCTTCTCTTCTCCAGACTGAACAGCCCCAACTCCTTCAGTCTGTCCTCATAGGAGAGGTGCTCCAGCCCTCTGAACATCCTCGTGGCCCTTCTCTGGACATGCTCCAGCACGTCCACATCCCTCTTGTAATAGGGGCTCCAGAACTGGACGCAGTACTCCAGGTGGGGTCTCACCAGAGCTGAGTAGAGGGAAGAAGCACCTCCCTTGACCTGCTGGCCACACTTCTCCTGATGCAGCCGAGGGTCTGATTTGCTTTCCGGGCTGCAAGTGCACATTGAGAGCTCCTGTTGAGCTTGTTGTCCACCAGCACCCCCAAGTCTCTCTCCTCAGGACTGCTCTCCAGCCAGTCCCTGCCCAGCCTGTATTTGTGCCTGGGATTGCCTCGACCCAGATGCAGGACCCTGCACTTGGTCTTGTTGAAGCTCATGAGGTTGGCTTGTGCCCACCTCTCCAGCCTGTCAAGGTCCCTCTGGATGCCATCCCTTCCCTCCAGCAAGTCTGCTGCACCACACAGCTTGGTGTCATCAGCAAACTTGCTGAGGGTGCACTCGATGCCACTGTCCATGTCACCCACAAAGATGTTGAACAAGACAGGTGCCAGGTCTGATCCCTGAGGGACTCCGCTTGTCACTGGCCTCCGCTGGGACATGGACCTATTGACAGCCACTCTTTGGGTGCGGCCATCAAGCCAGTTCTTTATCCATCTAGTGGTCCATCCATCAAACCCATGTGTCACCAGCTTGGAGACCAGGAGGTGGTGCGGGACAGTGTCGAAGGCTTTGCTCAAGTCCAGGTAAACGACATCAGTTGCTCGCCCCTTATCTATTAATGCTGTCACCTGCTCATAGAAGGCCACCAGGTTTGTCAGGCAGGATTTGCCCTTGGCAAAGCCATGCTGACTATTCCAAATCACCTCTTCACTATTCTTCTGAGTCATTAGTGCCTCCAGGAGGATCTGCTCCATGATCTTTCCGGGCACAGAGGTGAGACTGACTGGCCTGTAGTTCCCTGGTTCCTCCTTCTTGCCCTTTTTGAAAATGGGAGTAATGTTTCCCCTTTTCCAGTCTGTGGGAACTTCCCCAGTCTGCCATGACTTTTGGAGTATAATAGAGAGGGTTTAGCAACCTCATCTGCCAGTTCTCTCAGCACCCGTGGGTGTATCCCGTCGGGTCCCATGGACTTGAACACTTTCAGGTTCTTCTGGTGATCAAGAACCTGATCTTCACTTATGATGGGAAGTTCTTCCTCCCTTTCCCTGCCATTATATTCCACACCTCCAGGAGTGTGGCTGGAGGCCCGTGCAGTGAAGACTGAGGTAAAGAAGTTATTGAAAACCTGAGCCTTTTCCACATCACTTATGACCATTTCACCAGTTTCCTTTCTGAGGGGGCCTACACCTTCCCTAGTGCCTTTATGAGAATTGGAAATATGGAGTTGTTCTTCAGCAGTGTTTTGCTGGTCAAGTAAATTTAAGAAAAAAAAAAATTAAATTCTCTGTTGGTCACAGCGTCATCCCACAGAACTCTTATAACTCCTAATACGGCTTTTCTGGTCACTTGTTTGTATGACCCTGAGAACATCAGGTTTTCTGAAAACCTCTCATCTCTGTGAGCAGGGCTAAAGAAATCTGTGTGCTTTTGCAATTCTATCTATTTTTCTTCCATTATTTCATTACCACACAGCTTCTCAGCACAATTTAAATCTTGGAGTATGTGAGTCCTTCTAGCAGCATGCACAGGGCTGATAGCAGTGTGCATGAGGCTAAAGACAGTAAGAAAATGGGAGGCTCACTGACCTCTACTGTTGTAAAGAACACCACTCCACATAGAGCAGTTTTGAAACACTTCTGCTGGGATAGTTCTTAGGCAAAAATGTGCAGAAAATTAAATGTCCAGCAAATTTGCTCCTAAAGCAAGCACAGGTATGCAAATAAAACCATTTCACTTATTGCTTTATTATTCCAGAATGAGCTGCCCTCCTAAAGAACTTTTCATTCAGAGAAGTGGAGTGTTGCTAGATACTAGGTAAACAATTAAAAAGTGAAGAAGAGTGTGAATGGATTCCCATCTGTTCAAAGCAGAACATACTCAAAGCATGCTAGAGAAAAGCACACTTCCCTCTCTTACTCTGCCTTTTACTCCAGCTCTGCATTTGGAGCCTTGGAGACAGTATCTTTTTCCATATATTCACAGTCACTTGTGCACATTGGTTGACTTAGTCATAACACATAGCTAAGGGTAAAATGATAGTTCAGAAAAACTTTACTAGTTCAAATATAAACACGAGCAAAAGCAGAACTTCGGTATTGGGACCAGTCTTATTTAACATATTTGTTGGCGAAACGAACAGTGGCATCGAGTGCACCCTCAGCAAGTTTGCTGATGACACCAAGCTGTGTGGTGCAGCAGACACGCTGGAGGGAGAGACATCCAGAGGGACCTTGACACGCTGAAGAGGTGGGCCTATGACAACCTCATGAGGTTCAACAAGACCAAGAGCAAGGTCCTGCATCAGGGCTGGGGCAATTCCAGGCATAAATACAGGCTGGGCAGCAACTGGCTTGAGAGCAGCCCCAAAGAAAAGGACTTGGGGGTGCTGGTGGATGAGAAGCTCAACATGAGCTCTCAATGTGCACTTGCAGCCCAGAAAGCCAATCAGATCCTGGGCTGCAGCAAGAGAAGTGTAGCCAGCAGGTCAAGGGAGGTGATTCTCCCCCTCTATTCCACTCTGTTGAGACCCCACCTGGAGTACTGCGTCCAGTTCTGGAGCCCCTGTTACAGGAGGGATGTGGATGTGCTGGAAGGTGTCCAGAGAAGGGCCACGAGGATGATCAGAGGGCTGGAGCACCTCTCCTATGAGGATAGACTGAAGGAGGTGGGGCTGTTCAGTCTGGAGAAGAGAAGGCTCCGAGGTGACCTCATTGTGGCCTTCCAGTATCTGAAGGGGGGCTACAGGAAGGCTGGGGAGGGACTTCTCAGGATCTCAGGTAGTGGTAGGACTAGGGAATGGAATGAAGCTGGAGGTGGGGAGATTCAGGCTGGACGTGAGGAGGAAGTTCTTCACCATGAGAGTGGTGAAGCCATGGAATGGGTTATCCAGGGAGGTGGTTGAGGCCCCGTCCCTGGAGGTGTTTAAGACCAGGCTGGATGAGGCTCTGGCCAGCCTGATCTAGTGTGGGGTGTCCCTGCCCATGGCAGGGGGGTTGGAACTGGATGATCCTTGTGGTCCCTTCCAACCCTGACTGATTCTATGATACTATGAATATTGGTAACTCACTGAAAGGCTATCATAATTGGACATAGCAACAGTTTCAGTGCCTCCATTCTCTAATACAGAGAAACCTATTATGCTTAGACATAGTTGTTTAAATCAGAAAAGTCATCCATCTGTGTTGTTTCTAAAATATAATTATTTAAGTATAACCCCAAAACCAGCAATACTCAAATGAGTAACTTACTTGTTCCAGTTAACCAGCAGAATTTGTGGACATTTAATGCAGTGGAATCTAAAATGAATTTGTGGAAAACAAAAGGTTACTTGTGAAGCTCTGAGTGCCTTGTTTAAAACATTTTGATTCTCAGATAAGGCAGCTAAGCAAAGTTATGAATATCAAAATAATTCGTTATTCAGAGGAAGTTACATGAAAAGCAGAAATACATTAAAATATTTTATCTCTACAAGTAAGACAGCTCTCATATTTTTATTGCTTTCTGGTACTACCATATAGAACCACAGAATCATAGAATTGTTTTGGTCGGAAGTGACCTCTAAGATCACTGATTCCAACCTTCAACCTAACACCACCATGGCCATTAAACCATGTGCTAAGTACCATGTTCACTCATTTCTTGAACACCTCCAGGGATGGTGACTCCACCACCTCCCTGGGCAGCCTGTTCCAATGCCTGACAACCTTTTTTCCTAATCTCCAACCTAAATGTCCCCTGCCAGAATTTCAGTGCAGTTACTCATAAAGTGGTGGGTCCAGCAGTGGATAGTTTCAAACAGAGATATAATAAAGATGAAGCAATGCTTAAAAGGAAAATGAGCAGGAAGAGATTTGCAAGACAGGACAGCTGCTACTGTTTTCACAAAGGTGAAAGGACAAGAACGGTCTATCAGTATAAGTGGGCAAATGGCATCTCAAACTACTTTGGGCACTACTTGAGTATTTACTGATTCTTGAGTGGAAGAATGAATATATTATTAATTTTGCAGTGTCTTTGTGTGCTGCGACAGTTACTCATGATTATCTGAGAAGCTACAGCATTACATTGGCTTCTTTTAAAGATTCTACATGATAAATGCATTGATTTTATTTACAAGTCCATGGGACCTGATGAAATGCATCACAAGGTCCTGAGGGAATTAGCTGATATAGTTGCCAACCCACTCTCCATGAGATCTGAGAAGTCCTGGCAGTCAGGTGAAGTCCCTGGGGACTGGAAGAAAGGAAACATTACACCCATTTTTAAAAAGGGTAGAAAGGAGGACACTGGGAATTACTGAGGTGGCAGCCTCACCTCTGTGCCTAGGAAGATCATGGAACAGATCCTCCCAGATGCCATGCTGAGGCACATGGAGGAGAGGGAGGTGACTCAAGACAGCCAGCATGGCTTTACTGAGGCAGGTCCTGCCTGATTAACCTAGTGGCTTTCTGTGATAAAGTGACTATGTCAGTGCACAATGGATGACTTATGGATGTGATCCATCTGGACTTCTGCAAGACCTTTGACTCAGTCCCCCGACAACATCCTACTCACCAAGTTGGAGAGATACAGATTTGATGGGTGGACTGTTCAGTGGATAAGAATTTGGCTGGATGGTTGTATCCAGAGGGTGATGATCAATGGTTTGAAGTCCAGATGGAGAGCAGTGATAAGTGGTGTCCCTCAGGGATTGATACTGGGACCTGTGCTGTTTAATATTTTTAACAATGACACAGACAGTGGGATCAAGTGCACCATCAGCACTGGTTAGGCCACACCTTGAGTCCTGTGCCCAGTTCTGGGCCCCTCAATTTAAGAAGGACATTGAGACTCTTGAATGTATCCAGAGAAGGGCAACGAGGCTGGTGAGACGCCTTGAGCACAAGCCCTGTGAGGCAGCTGGGATTGTTTAGCCTGGAGAAGAGGAGACTCAGGGGAGACCTCATTGCTGTCTACAACTACCTGAAGGGTGGTTGTAGCCAGGAGGGAGTTGGTCTCTTCTCCCAGGCAACCAGAATCAGAACAAGAGGACACAGTCTCAAGCTGCACCAGGGGAAGTTTAGGCTCGAGGGGAGGAGAAAGTCCTTCACAGAGAGAGTTGTTAGCCACTGGAATTGACTGTCCAGGGAGGTGGTAGAGTGACCATCCCTGGAGGTGTTCAAGAGGGGACTGGACGTGACACTTGGTGCCATGGTTTAGCAGTCATGAGGTGTTGGGTGACAGGTTGGACTTGATGATTCTTGAGGTCTCTTCCAACCTTATTGATCCTATGATTCTATTATTCTATGAGTGGTGCTGTTGTTGTGCCAGAGGGAGAGGATGTCATCCAGGGGGACCTGGACAAGCTGGAGTGGTGGGCCCAGGAGAACCTCATGAGGTTCAACAAGAATGAGTGTAGGGTTCTGCACCTGGGCCAGAACAATCCTATCAGTACAGACCAGAGGATGAGGTGATAGAATGCAGCCCTGTGGAAAAGTATTTGGGGGTGCTGATGGATGAGAAGCTGGACATGAGCAGACAGTTTGTGCTTGCCGCCCAGAAGGCAAATCACATCCTGGGCAGCATCAAAAGATGTGTTGCCAGCAGATCCAGAGAGGTGATTCTGCTACTTTGCTCTGTTCTTTGCTCTGTTCTGGTGAGACTTCACCTGGAATACTGTGTACAGGTCTGGAGCCCCCAGTACAGGAAGGAGATGGACCTGATGGAGCAGGTCCAGAGGAGGACCACAGAAATGATGAGGGGGTTGGATCACCTCTGCTATGAGGACAGGCTGAGGGAGCCGGGGGTATTCAGCCTGTAGGAGGCTCTGGGGAGATCACTGGAGGTGTTTAGGAAGAGACTGAATGGGGCATGCAGTGCCATGGTTTAGTTGATTAGATAGTGTTGGATGATAGGCTGGACTCGATGATCTCAAAGGTCTTTTCCAACCTGGTCTGGTCTATTCTATTCTATTCTATTCTATTCTATTCTATTCTATTCTATTCTATTCTATTCTATTCTATTCTATATAGTAACCTTCCAGTACCTGAAGGCGGCCTCCAAGAAGGATGGAGAAAGACTGTTTACAAAGGCTTGCAGTGATAGAACAAGGGACAATGGCTTCAAATTAGGGAAGAGTAGATTCAGATTGGATGTTAGGAACAAGTTCATTACTCTGAGGGTGGTGGAATACTGGAACATGTTGCTCAGGGAGATCTCCCTGGAGATATTTAAAGTGAGGCATGACAGGGCTCCGGGCAGCCTGACCTAGTTGAGAATGCCCTCGCTTACTGCAGAGGGGGTTGGACTAGATGACATTCAGAGGTCCCTTCCAACCCAGACCATTCCATGATTCTATGATTTTATTTTTTTCATTCTTACAGGCAACCACATATTCTTTTAACCAGGCTATTGACTGCCCTCTATACACATTTAATACCAATTCCAGTCACAAAACTAATAAAAATACATTCTGAGTTGAGCTTTAAAAACTTTCATGTCACTGTCATTACAAACATACACTATGATTAATCATGCTTGTTCATTAGTGCTGTGAAAGTTTAAATGTTTACTAGTCAATGCCTTTGAAGTTATCAAGTAGATAGAATGATATTAATAACTTGATTTTGACATTAAAATATAGTGAATTAAATATTCTAATTAATATGATTGTGAATTTGTGAAATGCAAGAAGATGCTAACGTTTAATGAAAACCTAAGTATTTCTGCTAACAGCTGAAACAAAACTGACCCATGATAATTTTCCACTATTTTTGATATTTTACTAATGCAAAAGCAGCCAGAGTTTGGAATTGAATGCCAAAGGCTCAATAATTTTATTGCTTCTCTGTATGGTCAACAGCATAAAAACTAGGCATGTCCTGGGGCTGAATATGTACTTTTAACTGAAACTTTGGAAAAAGACATATATTTAGAATATTAGGTACAAAAGACCTGGTACTCCAATGCACACTTTTAGATGCTTTTTCTTCAAAACAAAAGGAACATTTCTTGAAAAAAAACCCTACCATTAGAGCTCTTTATTTGCACAGGAAAACTTTCTATAATTATGTGTGATATTTTAAAAATACATAAATTTCTTCACTACTACCGTTCCTCATTTTCTAGGCACACACAAGTGATTTTCTGGCCATTGATGACTGTATGGGAGCCTCCATGATAATAACAAACATTTCCGTTGTCAGAGGATACAACAAAATAACAATTTTGGATCTTATTTTTACTAGTCAACTTCAAATTTGCATTTACTTTTTAGAGCAGTCTTAAACAATTTACTGTACTAAGGCCAAAGCTGAATAACTCCAGATTGTATGTACTGAAGTTCTATTTTACTTTAGAGCAGCAGTGGATTTTGTAAATATTTACCATTGTATATGTTTCTAAGATACACATTTTTTCCTCAGTGATTTGTGTGTAAAAGTAATCACCTATTTCTGCAGTGACAGGACTCAGTTTTTAATAAAATTATATACAATTTATCTCTCAAATTTTCAGTTTAACCCTTATGGAATAGCTAAAGCAAATAGTATGAAAATTAACTTATCATTTTTACTTAGCTATTTCTAATGAGATTATTTTCAACTACTCTGCATCTAATCTTACAATCTGGATGTCTTTACTTTTATATAGCATAAAACCATCAGAAAAGGTTAAATAACGTTGACAATAAATATAACAGGTAAACAGATACCAAGCAACAGCTATTCAAGTCTGTGGAGGGTACTTCTCCAAAACAAAGCTCAACTACAAAGCACATGTCTATGAAATACACCTTGTGTAATAAGAACAGTATGAAATGTTTATGTCATTGACAGGCTATGGAATTCCAGCAGGTAGAAGAAACCTTTCTTTTTTTTTTTTAAATTCAAAGTTAGGCCCTGCTTAATTCTTATGAAAAAATACAACACCTGTTGCATTTTGGTTTTATATATATTAGAAAGACCATATCTTCAATTCTGTTAAATTACAAGAGACTTTCTTAAAGGCTTTAGACCATTCATGGTAATACTTGCATCCGATCTTTTTTCAAAGAGACTGTGACAGTTTTAGGCTATGCCTTTAAGATGGACAGCTACTGAAACACTCTGATTGAATGTTTTGGTGTAAAAAAGAAAACAAAAGATAGTTCTAAACAAATTTCGTTGGTAGATCACTGGGAATGCAAGTTTAAGTTTTAGTTTTAGTTCAGTTTGTGTCTCAGTCTGTTTCAGTCTGTCTGTTTCAGCCTGCCTGGGCGGCTGCTGTTTTTCTGTGCTTGGTGCTGACCTTGGACTAATGAGATAAGAACGAATTCTTTTTCTTCCCTTAGCATATGCTTTGAACAAAAGGAATTTCCCCCTTAATAATTTACTTTTCTCTCTCTAACCCTTTTTGGGAAAAAAGGGAGGAAGGGGGAAAAGGGGTTTTGGGGGGACCCTCCTCCAGCGAGGAGGGGCAGGTTTTCTGTGTTACGTTCTTTGCTGTATATTTTTGTATATACTGTAAATACCGTATATTGTGTATGTATTCATTGCATTTCATCCTGCTTGTAAAATATAGCTCTTTTCCATTTTAATTCTTCGACTGAGTTTGCTGTGGTTTGGGGGGGGAAGAACTGAACTTCTTTCACCACCACAGAGACATTTCTTCCCAGTGTTTGTCAGCAGACTAAATTAAATGGACAGTGACTAAACTAAAAAGCCAAAGTAGTTTGCTGGACGTGTGCTGACATTTTTAATATTAAAATTCCATCATAACCATAGTAAGAAATACCTTACATGAAGTAATTACATAAAGTGATTTGGACCTAAATTTGTCATAGAAAACAACAAATGTCAGCAGGATAAGAGAGTAAGACTTTTTCTTTTTCCCCCAAGTGTGAAACTTTCACTCTTTCTTTTTTTTTTTTTAACCTATTAAACACTTTGTCTCAACCCATGAGCTTTCTCACTTTTACTCTTCTGGTTCTCTCTCATACCATGGTGGAGAAATGAGCAAGTGGCTGTGTGGGGCTCAGCTGCCAGCTGGAGTTAAACCATAACCACTTCCAGTGAGAAAGCATCCACAGCCTGTTCCAATGTTTCATCACCTTCATCATAAAATATTTCTTCTTTATATCCAATCTAAACTTACCCTCTTTCAGTTTAAAAACCATTAGTCCTTGCCCTGTCACTACAGGCTCTGGTAAAAGGTCTTTCTTACAAGCCTTCTTTAAATACTGAAAGGCTGCAATGAGGTCTCCTCTCTGGAGCTTTCTTTACTCCAGCCTGATCGACTTCAACTCTCTCAGCCTGTCCTCATAGGAGGTGTTTCATCTCCCTGATCATTTCTATGGACCATCTTTGGCACATCCCTTACTGAGAACTCCAAGATGGACACAGTACTCCAGGTGGAGTCGCAGCAGAGTACAGTAGAGGAGCAGAATCGCCCCCCTTGACCTGCTGGCTACGCTTCTTCCGATGTAGCCCAGAATGTGATTTGCTTTCTGGGCTGTGAGCACACATTGCTGGCTCACATCATGCTTTTCATTCACCAATATTCCCAAATCATTCTCTGCTGGGCTGCTCTCTCTCTCTCACCTGCAGGAATTAGGAGCCATATTTTCTTGACTGCAATTGGATGAGTATCTTAATTATTTCAGTACAAAAACTGACAGTGGAGGCAGGGAGAAGATGTCAATGACCCTTGAGAGGCTAGGTGGGAAGGTGCAGTTCTAGCAAGGTGGTCTGGCGTCAGCTGTCATTAAGCATTACCCACTGATGTGCGGATTGGGGGATTATTTTTAATAGATTTGCTTTGCTGAGCAAGAAGAAGCTGTGTGCAGCTCAAGGTGACCAGGAAGCTGTACAGGAAGGATATTTTAAATCAGTGGTGGCTTCATCATATCAGGAACTGCCTTTAGATGCGAAATCCAAGGGACAATGTTTATCAAAGCAGCTTGCCTGAGGAACAGGACACATTATAGGGAAACAAAGAACATAAAGAGTGTTTTTATTATTTCAGCTATAGAAAGACATGGGTCAATCATGAAACAAAGATGCTTGGATACTGTTGTCAGCGTGGCCTTCCTTGTACTGAAGAGCTGCTGCCACATTGGGAAGTGTAGGAATGTTTCCAAGCTTCTCTAACTGGCACACGAGAGCTCGAAAAGCAGACAGTAGGTAAAGCTGTAACATTTGAACTTCAGACCAGGTCAGTCACCATCTGGTGCCAAACTGGCCCCCGCATCTCCAAGTCGAAGACAGACCTATATAGGTAGAGGCTCGCACACGCGGCCTGCAGCTGGGACAAGCTCACTCCGGCCGGGCCTGGGCCTCGGCGAGCAGGGAGGCGACAAGACGGCCAGGCGCAGAGCTTTCCGCAGACTGCTGGCCCCAGGGCTCGGGGGACGCCCATCTTGTGTCAGCCCGGGCTAGATGCCTCGAAGGGCGGCTGTAAAGCAACAGCTGCGGTGCCGTGGGGAGGGGGAAGGGAAGGGGGAAGAGGGAAAGGAGGAGGGGGAGGGAGAGGGGAGGAGAGGGGGGGAGAGGGGGGGGGGAGTGGGTGAAGCGGGGCGGGGCTTCCAAAGGCCGAGACGTGGGAACACCGGGCGTCCCTGTGACGGGGGAGGCCGCTGGGGACCCGCCCGTGCCCGCCGAAGCAGGAGGAGGAGCAAGCGGGAACCGTAGCAGCGCCACCGCCCTCCCCTCCCCGTAAGCCGGTGCTGTCGTGACGCTGCGGCGACGCGCGCAGGCGCAGCAGCTCCCAGCGCCTGTTGTGCCCGGCCGGCGCCTTGTCTCTCTCCCCCTCCTCCCCTTCCCTGTCCGCCCCTTCCCGTTCTCCCTCCTTCCAGCCTTCCCAGAGCCGTCGCGGTCAGTGTCGGTGTCGCCCCCTTGCTGCGCGCTCTGCCCGCCGCTTGTGCTCTCGGCTGGCAGCGCCTGGAGTCTTCCCGGCTGCCCCATGAAGCGATGGCAGCGGCCAGCTTCGGCAAGATTCAGATAGGGATCTACGTGGAGATCAAGCGCGCAGCGATGGTGAGCCAGGACAGGGCCGGGCGGGCCGAGCTGCTGCAGACCTCGGCCAGGCGCCGCCGCCCGATGTGCGGCGCGGGGAGCCGGGGAGGGCTGCTGCGGCCCATTGTGTGCGCGGAGCCGGGGAGTGGCCGGGCCTGGCGCGCGCTGCGGTTGTCAGGGAGCGCTCGCGCTTGGCGGCGCAGGGCGGTTGCGCGAGGCGCGAGCAGCGGAGGCGGCCGCTGAGGACGGGGAGGCTGCGGCAGGGCCATGAGGGAGGGGCGGAGGCACCAGGGCGGGGGCTGAGGCGGACGAGAAGGTGAAGCAGGGATGGGCTGGGCTCGTGGGGGAGGGGAAAGCGAGATTGGCGCGAGACGTGCCGTGGGGTGGGGGTGGGGGTCTGTGGATGATGGGATTTAGGGCGAAGAGGGGCGTGGGTGGGGAGGAGTGCCCGGGGAGCTTTGGGCTCGGGGTGGGGAGGGGGAGGGGCGGGGGAGCACTAGGAGAGAGCACTAGGGGAGAGGATGGGGTGATGGAGGGTGGGAAGGCCTTCAGTGTAAAGAAATAACTTGGTCTGGCGTTTGGGCCGTGCTGTGAAAAACGCGACAAAACGGTATGCTATGACAGAAGCGCCTTTGGACACTTCCATCACTTGACATAATGCTTTATGTTCTTTGTGATTAAAATGTAAGAGGGAGTAGCAATACGTAACTGAACGGTAACGTTTGACTTGATTTATTTCAAGTCATGGGATGTCATCAAGAAATGGAAGGCTCTGATTATTTCCTGTGCAGGTGTTAGTGGCCTAGCTGAAGTGGGAATAAATTTAATAACGTAAAATAAGAAGTTGTGCACATATGAAAACTTACTAAATTTTTTTTCTGCTCTAAGTTAGAGGTTTATCAATTTCGAAGTACAGAAAACAAGGCAGATCAGAGTCTCTTAGTATGTTCACAGATGGAGTTACAGCAAACAAAGTGAGGTTGCTGTGAAAAGGAAAAATGGGGTTCTAGGATGAGTAAGGTAAACTTGTTCCACTAGTGAAATTAATACTGTTGTCTTGTATAACGGAAAACCATCCGGCTAGAACACAGTACACATTTCTCAGTACTGTAGTTTGAGACAGGTTTATCTATGTTGAGGGAAATATGATGTGAACGAGTAATATAATGCCATGCTATGGAGATTTAAAATGATAGCAATGGAGAAATAAAATCGCAGAGCCAGGAAGAATTAAGAGCTTACTTAAATTGACAGAAGTGTCAAAGTACAAAATTTTTAAAATGGAGTGACCAGGAAAAAATTTATACTGAATGGAAGATATCTGTCAGGAAGCAGACTGTCAGCAGAGCAGAACTAGGTAAGTGTGGTGGAGTAGGAAGGTTCCCCCCACACACAAAAGAATTCCACAGCTAACCCCCCTGGCCGCAGGGGGGGGGGGTTGGGGAAAGGTTTCCTGTATTACATACTTTGCTGTATATTTCTGTATATATTGTAAATATTGTATATTTTTGTACATATTCATTGCATTCCATATCTGCTTGTAAAATACAGCTTTCATCTGCTTCTCCGGCTGAGTTAGCTGTGGAATTCTTTTGTGTGTGGGGGGAACCTTCCTACTCCACCACACTTACCTAGTCTGCTCTGCTGACAGTCTGCTTCCCTGACAGATATCTTCCATTCAGTATAAATTTTTTCCTGGTCACTCCATTTTAAAAAATTTTGTACTGACACTTCTGTCAATTTAAGTAAGCTCTTAATTCTTCCTGGCTCTGCGATTTTATTTCTCCATTGCTATCATTTTAAATCTCCATAGCATGGCATTATATTACTCGTTCACATCATATTTCCCTCAACATAGATAAACCTGTCTCAAACTACAGTACTGAGAAATGTGTACTGTGTTCTAGCCGGATGGTTTTCCGTTATACAAGACAACAGTATTAATTTCACTAGTGGAACAAGTTTACCTTACTCATCCTAGAACCCCATTTTTCCTTTTCACAGCAACCTCACTTTGTTTGCTGTAACTCCATCTGTGACATACTAAGAGACTCTGATCTGCCTTGTTTTCTGTACTTCGAAATTGATAAACCTCTAACTTAGAGCAGAAAAAAATTTAGTAAGTTTTCATATGTGCACAACTTCTTATTTTACGTTATTAAATTTATTCCCACTTCAGCTAGGCCACTAACACCTGCACAGGAAATAATCAGAGCCTTCCATTTCTTGATGACATCCCATGACTTGAAATAAATCAAGTCAAACGAATCACAAAGGAAATATTTCTGTAACCACCCACTAACCATACAGATATCACTCCTATAAGAACCTGCTGTCTGTCCTTTAGATAATTCCAACGTACAATTCTTAAACTGACCACTGCCTTCTCAACACTAATACATATGGAACATTATAGCAAACATTTCAGTGAAGTCTGCCTTGATTAAATTTGTTGCATTTTCTTACCTAGAAAGTAAAAAGGAAGAAGGAGCATCCTAGAGCACCCTATTGCAAACCAGTGCAGCGGGTGTGCTTTTTTTTTAACTGTATACTTTTTTTTTCTTCTTTAAAACATACTCAATGAACTGTCAGACATACTAAATGATAGGAAGCCAGCAATAAAATTTTAAAATCAGCAACCATTCCTAAGGGACAAACTTTCAGGCACAACAAGTAAAATTATTTATTTATTTATTTATTAGGACAGAAAATACACAGATCTACTTGGCAGACATGACAAAGCAGTAGAATATGATCAGAAAGTAGGGTTCCTGTCCCTTCAAGAAATTTAAAATCCCTTAGTTTATTCTGTAGGAATTTTATTATGTAACAATTATTTAATTCACCAACCTGATTGCCTTCTATGATCAGGTGACCCACCTGGTGGGGGCAGGCTGTGGATGGAGTCTACCCGGACTTCAGCAAGTCCTTTTGACACTGTCCCTCACAGCAAACTCCTGGCCAAGCTGTCAGCACTCTGTGCTGGGTTAGGAACTTGCTGGAGGGCCCAGCCAAGGAGTGGTGGTGAATGGTGCCACATCCAGCTGGCAGCCAGTCACTAGTGGTGTCCCCCAGGGATCAGTGCTGGGCCCCATGCTGTTCAATATCTTTATTGATGATCTGGACTAGGGGATTAAGTCCATCATCAGTAAGTCTACAGACGACACCTAGCTGGGGGCAGGTGTTGATCTGTTAGAGGTTAGGAGAGCTCTGCAGAGGGACCTTGACAGGCTGGACGGATGGGCAGAGTCCAAAGGCATGAGATTTAACACATCTAAGTGCTGGGTTCTACACATTGGCCACAACAACCCCAGGCAGTGCTACAGGCTGGGGTCAGAGTGGCTGGAGAGTGGCCAGGCAGAGAGGGACCTGGGGGTACTGGTTGATAGTAGGGTGAACATGAGCCTGCAGTGTTCCCAGGTGGCCAAGAAGGCCAATGGCATCCTGGCCTGCATCAGGAACGGTGTGGCCAGCAGGAGCAGGGAAGTCATTGTGTGCCTGTACTCAGCACTGGTTTGGCCACTCCTTGAGTACTGTGTCCAGTTCTGGGGACCCTCAGTTTAGGAAACATGTTGACTTGCTGGAACGTGTCCAGAGAAGGGCAACAAAGCTGGTGAGGGGTTTGGAGCACAAGCCCTGTGGGGAGAGGCTGAGGGAGCTGGGGTTGCTTAGCCTGGAGAAGAGGAGGCTCAGAGGAGACCTTATTGCTGTCTACAACTACCTGAAGGGAGGTTGTAGCTTGGTCTCTTCTCCCAGGCAGCCAGCACCAGAACAAGAGGACACAGTCTCAAGCTGTGCCCAGGGAGGTTTAGGTTGTTGGATTTTAGGAAGAAGTTCTTCATAGAAAGAGTGATTGACCATTGGAATGTGCTGCCTAGGGTGGTGGTGGAGTCACCATCACTGGAGGTGTCTAAGAAGAGACTGGTTGAGACACTTGGTGCCATGGTTTAGTTGATTAGATGGTGTTGGGTGATGGGTTGGACTTGATCTCGAAGCTCTTTTCCAACCTGGTTAATTCTATTCTATTCTATTCTATTCTATTCTATTCTATTCTATTCTATTCTATTCTATTCTATTCTATTTCCAAGGAGGCCTTAGCTTTTCTAGTTGCCTCCCCACATCTTCTGACCACAGTCTTATACTTTTCCCAAGTGGCCAGTCCTTCCATCATATCTAGACTCTCTTCCCCTTGAATTTGCTCAGCCGTTCTCTACCTAACCATGCATGTCACCTGGCTCCCTTTCTCAGAGAATCACAGAATCACCAAGGCTGGAAGAGACCTCAAGGATCATCAAGTCCAACCTGTCGCCACAGACCTCATGACTAAACCATGGCACCAAGTGCCATGTCCAGTCCCCTCTTGAACACCTCCAGGGATGGTGACTCCACCACCTCCACGGGCAGACCATTCCAATGTCTAACAACCCTCTCTGTAAGAACTTTCTCCTCACCTTGAGCCTAAACTTCCCCTGGCACAGCTTGAGACTGTGTCCTCTTGTTCTGTTGTTGGTTGCCTGGGAGAAGAGATCAACCCCCTCCTGGCTACAACCTCCCTTCAGGTAGTTGTCAACAGCAAGAAGGTCTCCCTGAGCCTCCTCTTCTCCAGGATAAACAACCCCAGCTCCCTCAGCCTCTCCTCATAGGGCTTATGCTTTGTTGCCCTTCTCTGGACATGTTCAAGAGTCTCAATGTCCTTCTTAAATTGACACAATGTACAAGTCATTGGCACAATGACTTCCCTGCTCCTGCTGGCCACACTATTCTTGATGTATGCCAGGATGCCATTGGCCTTCTTGGCCACCTGGGCACACTGCTGGCTCATGTTCAGGCAGCTGTCAATCAGCACCCCCAGGTCCCTCTCTGCCTGGCCACTCTCCAGCCACTCTGACCCCAGCCTGTAGCTCTGCATGGGGTTGTTGTGGCCAAAGTGCAGCACCTGGCACTTGGATGTGTTAAATGTCATCTTGTTGGACTCTGCCCATCTGTCCAGTCGGTCGAGATCCCTCTGCAGAGCCCTTTGACCCTCTAACAGATCAACATCTGCTCCCAACTTGGTGTCATCTGCAAATCTGCTGATGACTGACTCAATGCCCTCATCCAGATCATCAGTGAAGATATTGAAGAGGATGGGGCCCAGCACTGATCCCTGGGAGACACCACTAGTGACTGGCCTCCAGCTGGATGTGGCACCATTCACCACCACTCTCTGGGCTTGGCCTTCTGGACAGTTCCTAACCCAGCACAGAGTGCTGCTATCCAAGCCATGAGCTGACAGCTTGGCCAGGAGTTTGTTGTGGCAGACAGTGTCAAAAGGCCTTGCTCAAGTCTAGGTAGACTACATCTACAGCCTTCCCCCCATCCACCAGGCAGGTCACCTGATCATAGAAGGAGATCAGGTTGGAGAGGCAGGATCTGCCCTTCCTAAATCCATGTTGGCTGGGCCTGAGCCCTTGGCCATCCTTCAGGTGTGCAGTTATTGCCTCCAAGATAATCTGCTCCATAATTTTCCCTGGCACTGAGGTCAGGCTGACAGGTCTGGAGTTTCCAGGTTCCCCCATCTGACCCGTCTCATGGATGAGCATCACGCTGGCCAGTTTCCAATCATCTGGGACCATTCTGGTGAGCCAGGACTGGTGGAAAATGATGGAGAGTGGCTTGGCCAGCTCATCTGCTGCCAGCTCTCTTAGCACCTTAGGATGGATCCCATCCTGTTCCGTGGACTTGTGAGGATCCAAGTAGCTCAGCAAGTCCAAAACTAATGCCTCATGGATTTCCAGGGCAATGCACTGCTCCCTGACCCCATCACCCAGCTCAGGAGGCCACTTGTCCTGAACTCTCCTAAAGAGCTTGTAACCACCCAGTGCAGTACTCCAATTATGTGAATCGTCCCACCATGTTTCTGTAATGGCAACTACATCACAGTTTTCCTGGTGGACCAAGACTTCCAATTCTTCTTCCTTGTTACTCATACCACATGCATTGGTGTACATGCACTTCAGCTGAGCTCTCGATTTCTCAATTAACCCTTATTTGTGTCCCACGCTTTCCTCTGCAGAGAGACTGATTTCCTCACTCTCCCCCTTCAGACCTCATTTAAAGCCCTCTTAATGAGCCCTGCCAACTCCTCTTGCCCTTTCTAGATAATTTCACCCCATCAAGATCCAGCAGGTCGGGTGCAGTAAAAGTTGCTCCTTGATCAAAGAACACAAAAATCCACTCCTGGTACCATCCCCTGAGCCAATTGTTGATGGCATGGGTTCTCCTGTTCCTCTCAGTGTACACCCCTGCCACTGAGGGAACTGAGCAGAACACCACTTGAGCTCCTGACCCATGAATCAATTGTCCAAGGGCCTTGAATTCTTTTTTTAATTGCCCTGGTGCCCTTCTTATCAATCTCTTTGCTTCCAGCTTGTATTACCAGCAATGGGTGATAGTCAGAGGGCTGGATTAGCTTTGGGAGTCTCCTTGTGATGTCCCTTACCCAGGCCCCAGGTAGGGAGCAGACCTGCTTGTGGGATGGGTCAGGAGGACATATAGGTCCCTCAGTACCCCTCAGGAGAGAGTCCCCAACAACTATAACCCTTCCCTTTTTCATTGTGGAGCTGGTCATTATAGTTGGTGGGAACTGCTTGGCCTTAGGCATCTCTCCAGATGGCTGCTCCTCATCCCTCTCATCCACATTGCTGTCGGCCTGCAGAGACTCATAGTTGTTATGCAAGGGCAATGGAAGAGGAGGAGGGGGCTGGGATGGATTTCCCTTGCTTCCCCTGACAGGGACCTGTATCCATTCCTCCCTGTTTCCAGGGACGCTTCCCTCAGCAGGGGAGATCCGCAGAGCCTGCTCCCACATAACTTACTCCCTTTTGCATTCCCTTATTGACCTGAGCCTTGATACTCAGCCACTTCATCCTTTAACTCTGCCACCAGATTGAGGAGAATGTTCACCTGGTCACACCTGACACAGGTGTTTTCTCCTTCCCCCACCGTTCCAAGTGCCAGGCTCCAGCACTCTCTGCAGCCAGCAGTCTGGGCTCCTGTGTACTGATACACCAACTCCGTCTGGGTGCAGTTGGACGGAAGGCTCTGCAGCCAAAATGGCTTCACGCGCATAGCCCTGGGGGGTTTTAAACTTCCCGCAGCTGACGTCATGATCCCACACAGGCATGCAAGAGGATGACCCTGCTGGACCTCACCGCCTACCACAAGCCCCAAAAAGAAAGCAAAAACAAAGGAGAAAGCTCTCGGTTCAAGCGCAGTGGTCCCAGGTGCTGGTCCCAATTGGCTCTGCAGCCAAAATGGCTTCTTGATTTCCTACTTGTTGGGATGCTCTGATCTTGACCTGGGAAGAAGTGGTCCTTGAATATTAACTACCTATCTTGGGCCCCTTTGCCACTGTTTTAACCAGACCATCCTTGTTAGTGAGTATTAGGTGGCACTCCAGTGGCACTCTACTCCTAGTTGGTTCATTCACCATTTGCATCATGAAGTTATCATCAATGCACTGGAGGAACCTACTGGACTGTGGATGGCTGCTTGAGTGGGCCTTCCAGCAAATATCTGGGTAGTTAAAATCCCCCATGAGAACCAGGGCCTGTGATTGCAAGGCTGCTGTCAGCTGCTTGTAGAAGGCTTCATCAAATTCCTTGTCCTGATTGGGTGGCCTGTAATAAACACCCACAACAGTATAACCCATGCCAGCTTGCCCCTTAATTCACACCCATGAACTCTCAACTTGCCTCTCATCCACCCCTAGACAGAGCTTAATACATTCTAGTTGCTCCTTCATGTAAAGAGCAGCTCCACCACCTCACTTTGTTGACCTGTTGGCCATCCATGACCACATTCCAGCCAGGTGAGCTGTTCCACCATGTCTCTGTAATTGCCACCTGATCATAACCCCTTGATCACACACAGAATTCTCACTCTGTCTGTTTATTCCCCATGCTGTGTGCATTGGTGTACAGGCATTTCAGGGTGTGAGCTAAGTATGCTGATTCTACCCTGGGGGATGCTGGAGCAGCTCCAGTGAAAAGCAACTGGGTCAGTGAAGGGCCTTGAGAACAAGTCATATGAGGAGCTGTTGAGGGATCTGGGGCTGTTTAGTCTGAAGAAAAGGGGCCTGAGGGGAGACTTTTACCACTCACTACAACTACCTCTCCAAGCTGGTAAAATACGGGTTTGATGCATGGACCACTCAGGGGACAAAGAACTGGCTTGAGTGCTGCACCCAAAGGGTGGCTGTCAACAGGCCCATGTCCAAGTGGAGGCCAGTGACAAGTGGAGTCCCTCAAGGATCAGTACTGGGACCTGTCCTGTTTAACATCTTTGTTGGCAATATGGACAGTGGCATTGAGTGCACCCTCAGCAGATTTGCTGATGACACCAAGCTGTGTGGTGCGGCAGACATGCTGGAGGGAAGAAATGACATCCAGAGGGACCTTGACAGGCTGGAGAGGTGGGACCAAGCCAATCTCAGGAAGTTCAGCAAGACCAAGTGCAGAGTCGTGCATTTGGGTTGAGGCAATTCCAGGCACCAATATAAGCTGGGCAGTGACTGGCTGGAGAGCAGCCCTGAAGACAAGGACTTGGGGGTGCTGGCGGATGAAAAGCTCAACATGAGCCACCAGTGCGCACTTGCAGCCCAGAAACCCAAGTGTACCCTGGGCTGCATCAAGAGAATTGTGACCAACAGGTTGAAAGAGATGATTCTTCCCCTCCACTCCACCCTGGTGAGACCACACCTGGAGTACTGCATCCAGTTCTGGAGTCCCTATTATCATAAGGATCTAGACATGCTGGAGTGTGTCCAGAGAAAGACCACAAGGATGATCAGAGGGCTGGAGCACCTCTCCTATGGAGGCAGGTTGACAGAGCTGGGGTTGTTTAGTTTGGAGAAGAGAAGGCTCCAAGAAGACCTTATTGTGGCCTTCCAGTATCTTAACGTTGGTGGAAGCCCCTTCCCTGGATGTTTTTAAGGCCAGGCTGGATGTGGCTCTGGGCAACCTGATCTAGTGAAAAGTGTCCCTGACCATGGCAGTGGGATTGGAACTGGATGATGCTTGAGGTCCTTTCCAACCCTGACAATTCTGTGGTACTTGAAAGGAGGTTTTTTTGAGGTTCTCTCTAGGAACTAGAGGTAGAACAAGACGGAATGGTGTCAAGATGCATCAGGGGTGGTTTAGGCTGTTCCTTAAGAAGAAAAATTTCACTGAAAGTCTTGGCAGGCATTGGAGCAGGCTGCCCAAAGAAGTGGTTCAGTCCCCATCCCTAAATGTGTTTAAAATCCATTTTGAGAACACAGTTTAATAGTGTAGTTGGCAGAGTAGGGCTATTGATTAGACTCAATGATTTTATGATTCATATTTTCAAACTGTCCTCTGGTTTCATTGGTTGCACAGTACCTTGTGTAGTGATGCAGTCCCAGCTAATCATTTATATTTCCTTAATCAGGCACAAAACAAGAAGTCTGATGAGAATTGGTGCTATTTTACAAGCATCTGATATGTCCATGCATGCTTTCTACTTCTGATTTTCACCTTTGGTACAAAGATTTAATTAAAGTAGTTAAAATAACAGATGCCAGATGTGGTATACTCAGCTACAAGTCAGCACTTTGATATTCCTCTGTGGATGAACAGAAATTAGAATCACAGAACCATAGAACCCACAAGGTTGGAAAAGACCTTAAAGATCATCAAGTCCAACCCGTCACCACAGACCTCTTGACTACTAAACCATGGTACCAAGTGCCACACCCAATTCCTTTTTGAACACCTCCAGGGATGGTGACTCCACCACATTCCTGGGCAGCGCATTGCAACAGCAAACAACTCTCTCTGTGATGAAATTTCTCCTCATCTTGAGCCTAAACTTCCCCTGGCACAGTTTGAGACTGTGTCCTCTTGTTCTGGTTGCCTGGGAGAAGAGACCAACCCCTTCCTGGCTTTATTTTAATTACTTTGTATATGAAGTTTAGTTCTCTTGTCTTGCACCCTTTCAATAGCTAAAAAAACGTGGGAGTCCTCCACAGTTACCTACAGCCTTTGCAAAAGATATTTTGAGATGTGAAATTCCAGCCTTTGTCTTAATTTCCTCCAGCCATTGTTCTCTAATGTTTCTTTCATTCCTGTTTTGTTACATTAAAAAATTGACAATGTTATGATTTCACATATGTTGACAGCAGAAGAGGTAGAGTCTGGAACCTCTGAGGCTTCATATCATGACAGACTCATTAATATCAAGGTGCTGCGCAGTGAATGAAGTGTCAGTTACTTGTGAACCATGGCAGAGTATGCCTTAAATTTTCATCTGTTTTCTTCAGCTACAGGATTTTATATTTGTAAGTGTGCATATGGAAGAAGGAAAGAGAACTTGAGATTTTTTCCCCCTAGAAAATCTGATTATAATCACAGAATTACAGAAGATCATAGAGTCCAGCCCCCTGCCAAAGCAGGATCGCCTAAAGCAGATCACATAGGAACATGCCCAGAGATGTGTCTCCAAAGACAGAGATTCCACCAATTCTCTGAGCAGCCTGTTCCAGTGCTCTGCCACACTCAAAGAAGTTCCTTCTCATTTTTAGATGGACCTTCCTCTGTCCAAGTTTATGCCCATTAGCTCTTGTCCTGTCACCAGAAACCTGAGAGGAGTGTGACTCCAAGTTCCTGACACACACTCTTCAGATATTTTTAAGCAATAATAAGATACACCTCAGCCTCCTCTTTTCATGTTCTCTCAGCTTTTCCTCTTACGATAGACCCTTTAATCCCCTAACCATTTTAGGGGCCCTGTGCTGGACTTTCTCTGGTAGTTCTTTGTCCTTCTTGCGCTGGGGTGTTCAAAACTGGACACAGTGCTTCAGATGAGACCTCACCAACACAGAGCAGAGGGGGAGGAGAACCTCCCTTGACCTACTTCTTGGCTACACTACTCTTGCTTCATTGCAGGATGCGATTGGCCTTCTTGGGCCATACTGTTGCCTACCAGGACTCCTAGGTCCTTTTCTTCAGCACTGCTCCCCAGCAGATCAGCCTCTACCGATACTTAAGGTTCCTCCTGAGATGTAGTAATTACCCTTATCAAATGTCATTAAATTTCTTCCCCACCAGCTCTCCAGCCTGTCTAGGTTACGCTGGATAGCAGCACAACCTTCTGATATCTTATCAAGTCCTCTCTGTTTATTGTTTTCTGCAAACTTGCTGAGGGTACACCCTATACCTTTGTCCAGATCGCTGATTAATATACTGAACGGGGCTGGACACACTACTGACCTCTAGGGGACACCACTAGCCACAGGCCTCCAACTGGGCTGCCCCACTGACAGCAAGCCCTGCTTTTCAGCCAGATCTCAATCTATTTTACACCCAGCCATCAATCCAGACTTCTTAAGCTTGTCTGTGAGAATGCTATGGGAGACACTGTAAAAAGTGCTGAAGTCAAGGCAGAACAGCATCCACTAACCTTTCCTCAGCTGTCCATCCAGTTATGCCATCATGAACAGCTATCAAATTGGTCAAGCATGACCTCCCCTTGTTGACTACATGCTGACTACTTGCTACAAGTCTCTTTTCCTGATACTTTGTGACGGTACCAAGAATAAGCTGTTCCATCACCTTTAAAGGGATGGAGGTGAGACTGAACAACTTATAGTTACCCTAGTCCTCCTTGCCCTTTTTGAAGACTGGAGTGACATTGTCTTTTCTCTAGTCCTCAGGCAGCTCTCCTGTTCTTGAGGACTTCTCAAAGATTATGGAGAGTGGCCAAGCAATAACTTCTGCCAACTCCATCAGCACTTGCAGGTGAACCCCATCAGGGCACATGGATTTGTGGATGTTCAGTTTTCTTAACTGATCTCTAACCCAATCCTCTTCAACTAAGGCAAAATCTTTTCTCCTGAATTCCTCATTTCAAAGGTCTGGGACTCCTGAGGGCTGTCTTTAACAGTAGTGAAGACTGAGGAAAAGGTGGAATTCAGTAACTCTGCCTTCTTTCTATCCTTGCTCACCAGGGCACCCACTCCATTCAGCAGTGGGCTCATATTTCCTGTAGTCTTCCTTTAGCCTCCAGCATGTTTGAAAAAACCTTTATTGTTGCCTTAGATATCTCTTGCCAGGTTTATCTCTAAGGAGTCTTAGCTTTTCGTGTCACATCCCTACTTCCTCTGACAACGTTCTGGTATACCTACTCAACATACTTTTCTAGAGTGGTTATAAACTTGATGACAAAAAGATGGTCTCTCTTCTACAGTCACCTTTTGTTGTTTATTCTTTTTAGGCACTGTGCACTATTTAGGGAACCTTGCCTCAATATTTTTAACACTGCATAAATGGAAACACATTGTGTAGTACAATTTTCACCATAGCAGATGAAAATTTATCAATACGATACCTGTATGGACAGAGATAAAAACTTCAGCTCTGCAGTAAGACACGAAAAGCTGTATCCAGATCTTTCATGTTTTCATCTCTCAAATCTATCCAAATTAATAATAATATACCTCCTCCTTCTTTCTGCACAGTACATTGACTATTTTGAAAAAATGTATTTTAAAATAACAAATCTCTAGAAAAATTAATTTGCAATGCTTTTGTGTTAAATGGATTCAACAGATGGAAATTTGATGATACTTGCAAGCACTTTCATTTATTTGCTCTGATAAATGACATATTGAAAGTTAACTGCCTGATTCTCAGGTAAGCACAGAATGATTAGGTGATGTTCCTGCCACTTACTGAGTTATAACCACTTCTTGCAACACTCTCTGTAGTGCCAGAAACCTGCTTCTCTGTGCTTAGCCATTTAGTGCTCCTGTAAACTCAGAGCTCAAACATTAAATTCACGTTTTAAGAGCTGCAGAAGAGTTTATAAGCAGACACTAGGAGTGTGGATTCTATTGAAGTTCAACAGCAGGCACTTCTGTACATATGCCTACAGTCATGGCTTTATTTTTTTGTGCTGCTGCAGTTTCGTGATACCGTCAAGAGAAATTTGTATTTTAAAAAACATATTATAGAATCATAGAATTCTTTTGGTTGGAAAAGACCTCTAAGATCATGGATCCTTGAGTTGTCCTTCTAACATTTGCTAAATCCCAGTCAGCTGGGACCTCCACAGTTAGCCAGGACTGCTAGTAAATGATCGAAAGTGGCTTGGTGAGCACTTCTACCAGTTGTCTCTGCACCCTTGGATATATGCCATCCAGTCACATAGACCTCTGTATGCCTAAATAGTGCAGCAGGTCACTAACCATCAACTCTTGGATTATGAGGGTTTCATTCTTCTCCCCATCCCTGTCTTCCAGTACAGAGGGCTGGGTATCAAGCAAATAGCTGGTCTTACTACTAAATACTGAGGCAAAAACGGTATTGAGTACCTCAGCTTTGTCATCATCCCTGACCACTGTGTTCCTCCAAGCATCCAAGAAAGGAAAGAAATTCTCCTTAGTTTTCCTGAAGTCTAATTTCCAGTTGGGCTTTAGTCCTTCTAATTTTCTCTCTGCATAGTCTTGTTACAAGTTCATAGCCCTCCTGAGTGGTCTGACACTTTTTCCAGTGATCATAAATTCTCCTTTTCTCCCTAAACAGATACTAAACCTCGCTATTCATCCAGACTACCTTCTTCTCCACCAACCTGTCTTTCATCACACAAGAACAGACTTTTCCTGTGCCTTTAAGACTTATCTCTTGAACACTGTTCAGCCATCCTGGATTCCTTGGCCCGAGATTGCCTCCCAAAGGACTCTGTCTACCGGTCTCTGAAACAGGCCTACTGAAAGTCCAAGATGGCAGTTCTGCTAACCTCCCTCTTTACTTGTCCAGCAGCTGAGAATTCTGTCATTTCATGATTGCTGTGCCAAAGACAGCCTCCAACCATTACATTGCAGACATTATCTAGAAGACTACCTACCCTAGTTTGTTGCATCACCAACTGTGTCAGCAAGTTTTCCTTCATACACTCTAGGTATGTCCAGGACTGCCCCATCTCTGCTGTGTTGTATTTCCAGCAGACATCAGAGAAGCTGAAGTCCCCCACAAAACAAAGACTAGTGATCATGAGACTTCTCCATCTGCTTCTTATTTGATCTGCCTCTTCTTCCTTGTTGGATGATCTGTAACAGACTCCCACCATGGTATCTACCTTCTTGGCCTTCACTCTGATTCTTACCCATAAACACTCAATCCCATAGTCACCAAAGACAATCAAATTGCTCAAGAGAATCAAAAAGACACACAGGACTACCCCAGAGCCTCTTATTCTATGCCTGTCCCTTCTGAAGAGTTTGTCATTGCAAGACACCAGTCCTGTGAGACGCCCCACTACATTTCTGTGATGGCCACTATATCACAGTTTTCCTGAAACACAGTGGCTTCAAGCTCCTGCTGGTTGTTTCCCATACTATGTACGTCAGCATAGATGCACTTCAGTTGGTCTAAAGGTCTTACCACCTTTTAGTAGGGACAAGTCCTACTCCCTATTTGGCTGTTCTCAGGTGCTCCTGTGGTTACTAATTCATCAGTGACCCTAGTGTCTTTGCTGCCTTCTGGGTCTCCATTCCCTAGCTCCACTGATGCAGCAGACTGAAAGTCCTCATAAGCATACCATCTGTCAAATACTGATGTGCTGCCCTCAGGCTTATTTCTAGCCAGCCAGGATTTGTGCCCTTCTTCCTTCAGACTTAGCTTAAAGCTCATTCAGTGATTCCTGCTAGCTCCTGGGCTAGGATCCTTTTTTTTTCCCTTTGAAACGTGTGTCCTATCTGTTGCCAGCAGGCATGGTGTCTTATAAATTAACTTTCATGTTCAAAGGTCAGCGTACGACCAATGAGACATAATGAGGAATGAAAAGCAGTGAGAGGCAGCGTACAGGATTTTAAGTGATTCCACAATTTATCTGAAGAGGCTTATCTTTTGGAACCATAATATCATTCCTTGATAGGTTATTTTAGGGAAAACAAATAAATTAAGTATGTAAGTTTTATTTAATGTGCTTAGAGAATATTCTGTTTACTTATTCGAGAAAAAAAGAAGGTGGGGGGGATATGGAATTTAAACATGTACAAAATAAACAGCTACAATTCCATAATCCAGGCCTCCTTTTATTTTTCTTTTATAAACAGAAGAATCTGGGACAATATATGAACAGTATGACCCCAATTTTGTCCTCTTAGGAGTGAGTTTTCTGTTTGAGAGATTTTTAATATTTCAAGAAAGGAAGACATTGTGAAAGTTATTTGGAAATTGGCTTTGGAAACAGGTCATAGGACAAATTGCTGATGTGCTATTTCCAAATTCAGCACATGCTACAAGTCTCCCTGCTGGGCCAGCCTTTATTAAACGTGACAGGTAATGCAGCCTGAAAACAACGGATGCCTTATGTTGACACAAGAGGGCACTTCAGCTGTCATGCAAAGGGAGGCTGTTGACATTTATCTGTGTTCCTTTCTTCTTTGTTTCACTATTTAATTAACATGAACTTTCGAAGTGGACAATTAAGTTCCCATTTTCACTGTGACACATGGTGAAAAACACATTCCAATTTTCTTCCCTTTCCTTGTCATTACAATTCAGATGTATAAAACAACTTCAAAAATTTTTTTTAAAGAAGATATTAAATAGTGCCATGTCTCTGTGCTTGAAGAAGTCTTACAATGATACAAAAAATGGTCATTGGTTGAGTGGTACAATTGCAGTCATCTATGAGAAACTGCAACAATGGTTAAATTTACATAAATTCCATTCTAAGTTGAACGGGTACAACCAATCTCTTCCCTTTCACTGCATGGAAGTGTAAGGATGTCACTGCTTGTGCAGGAAATGAATAGTCTGTAACTCTTAAACCTGGTGTGGTTTTCAAAAGCTTACTAAAGAGACAAGTTTAATTTGCAGTTTGATTCTGACAATTTATTTGCTGATGCTAAATGACTCATTAAACAGCACGGATTTAAGCCTCCTGCATGCCCTGCATGTGCAGCAGTTGATTGTGTACTTTTTCTATTATACTTTTATTATGCAAATATTATTATGAGTCAGCTTAATTTAATATAAATAGGCTTTAGTTAATTCTTGAGTCTTACTCATTTGCCCCATAAATATGAGGACATATATCTTTTGCTCAGTATAAGGGTTAAACTGGCCAGCGATACCCAATTAAATGTTTCACCTACATCTCTCAGGTAGCTGAGGCCTTTTTAACCACCTGAAAACTGAGAAAGGCTGGTTAAAATCCTGACCACTTGAAATTTGCAGGGTAACACAACCTGTTCTCCTGGACTGTGTTCTCCAAATCACAGTCAAGAACTTTTAAGGGATTAGGAATACTGCTGAATTACAAAACTAGAAAATACATGTAGTATACTTAGTGTTGGTAAACATATACTAAGACTTGAAACCAGATTATGTTTCAAACTACAACTATTCATGTCAGAGTAGAAGTTGTAAAAACTAGAAGGTAACACAAAACTTCCTACAAATCTGTATGTAAATTCATAGTGTGGAATGTTTATATTACTAATTTGAGCTGAAGATAATTCCTAAGGACCTGTAATTACAAATTCTTAGGTTTGAGATAATCCTAGAAATCTTCAAGTTAAACTGATATTTAAACATGATGAAATATGTAAGTACATAGTAGATGAATCTGACTGAATCAGGAACATGTGTTCTTATTAATGCTTTCATTGCGACAAAAGGTTACAATTTCAGCTTAATCTGAAAAATTGAAATTATGTCGATTATTGTTGAGTAGAAAAACTCCTACATAGAATAGAATTAACCAGGTTGGAAGAGATCTTCTAGACAATCAAGTTCAACCCATCACCCAACACCATCTAATCAACTAAATTGTGGCACCAAATGCCTCATCCAGCCTCTTCTTAAACACCACCAGTAATGGTGACTCTACCACCACCCTGGGCAGTACATTCCAGTGGCCACATTACTCTATCTGTGAAGAACTTCCTAACATCCAGCCTAAACCTCCCCTGGTGCATCTTGAGACTGTGTTCTCATGTTCTGGTGCTGGTTGCCTGGGAGAAGAGACCAGCCTCCCCGGCCACAACCACCCTTCAGCTAGTTGTAGAGAATAAAGTCTCCTCTGAACTTCTTCTTCTCCAGGGTAAGCAACCCCAGCTCCCTCAGCCTCTCCTCACAGGGCTTGTGCTCCAAACCCCTCAACAGCTTTGCTGCCCTTCTCTGGACATGTTCCAGCAACTCAACATCTTTCTTAAACTGAGGGACCCAGAACTGGACACAGGACTCAAGGTGTAGCCTACCCAGAGCTGAGTACAGGGGCACAATGACTTTCCTGCTCCTGCTGGCCACACTATTCCTGATACAGGCCAGGATGACATTTGCCTTCTTGGCGACCTGTGCACACTGCTGGCTCATGTTCAGCCATCTGTCAATCAGCACCCCCACGTCCCTTTCTGTCTGGCTGCTCTTCAGCCACTCCAACCCCAGCCTGTAGCACTCACATGACTGGAGAACCATAATTGATGTCTATAGGCTCTTCAGGAGAGACAGACAAAGGAGAAGGGCTGGAGGTTCAGCCCTGTACATCAGGGCGGCTCTAGACACCATGGAACTAGAGATCTCCTTCTATGATCAGGTGACCTGCCTGGTGGATGTGGGGAGGCCTGTGGATGTAGTCTACCTGGACCTCAGCAAGGCCTTTGACACTGTCCCCCACAGCAAACTCCTGGCCAAGCTGGCAGCCCATGGTTTGGACAGGAGCACACTGCGTTGGGTTAGGAACTGGCTGGAGGGCCGAGCCCAGAGAGTGGTGGTGAATGGTGCCACATCCAGCTGGCGGCCTGTCACTAGTGATGTCCCCCAGGGATCAGTACTGGGCCCCATCCTGTTCAATATCTTTATTGATGATCTGGATGAAGGCATTTAGTCCATCATCAGTAAATTTGCGGATGACACCTAGCTGGGGGCAGGAGTTGATCTGCTGGAGGGTAGAAGAGCTCTGCAGAGGGACCTTGACAGGCTGGACAGATAGGCAGAGTCCAAGAACATGAGATTTAACACATCTACACGCCAGGTTCTATGTATTGGCCACAACATCCCCATGCATAGCTACAGGCTGGGGACAGAGTGGCTGGAGAGCAGCCAGGCAGAGAGGGACCTGGGGGTGCTGGTTGATGGGAGGCTGAACATGAGCCTGCAGTGTGCCCAGGCAGCCAAGAGGGCCAATGGCATCCTGGCCTGCATCAGGAACAGTGTGGCCAGCAGGAGCAGGGAGGTCATTCTGCCCCTGTACACTGCACTGGTTAGGCCACACCTTGAGTCCTGTGTCCAGTTCTGGGCCCCTCAGTTTAGGAAGGATGTTGAGTTGCTGGAATGTGTCCAGAGAAGGCAACGAAGTTGGTGAGGGGTTTGGAACACAAGCCCTATGAAGAAAGGCTGAGGGAGCTGGGGTTGCTGCCCAGGGAGGTGGTGGAGTCACCATCATTGGAGGTGTTCAGGAGGAGACTTGATAGGGTGCTTGGTGCCATGATCTAGTTGTTTGGGTTGGTTGGATTGGTTGATAGGTTGGAAGTGATGATCTTGAAGGTCTCTTCCAACCTGGTGTATTGTATTGTATTGTATCAAAGATGATCAAATTGAATGCCTGTGGGTGAAGGGCAAGGACGCTGAAATCCTGGTTGGAGTCTGTTACAGACCACCTAGCCAGGATGAAGAAGTTGATGAATTATTCTATAGGCAGCTAGAGGCTGTCTCAATATCACCAGACTTTGCTCTTATGGGCGACTTCAACCTGCCCGATAGCTGCTGGAAACTTAACACAGCAGAGAGGAGGCAGTCTAGAAGGTTCTTAGAGTGTATGAAGGATAGCTTCTTATCCCAGCTGCTGTGTGATCCTACCAGGGATAAGGCTTTGCTTGACCTTCTGTTTACAAGGTGTTGAGGGGTTTGGAGCACAAGCCCTATGAGGAGAGGCTGAGGGATCTGGGGTTGCTTAGCCTGGAGAAGAGGCTCAGGGCAGACCTTATGGCCGTCTACAACTACCTGAAGGGAGGCTGTAGCCAGATGGGAGTTGGTCACTTCTCTCAGGCAACCAGCACCAGAACAAGAGGACACAGTCTCAAGCTGCACCTGGGGAGGTTTAGGCTGGATGTTAGGAAGAAGTTCTTCATAGAAAGAGTGCTTGGCCACTGGAATGAGCTGTCCAGGGAGGTGGTGTAGTCACCATCAATTGAGGTGTTTAAGAAGAGACTGGATGGGGTGCTTGGCACCATGGTTTAGTTGGTTATATAGTGTTGGATGATAGGTTGGACTCGGTGATCTGAAAGGTCTTTTCCGACCTGGTTAACTCTAATTCTAATTTTAAATTCTAATTGTATTATCCTAGTACTTACCAATCTAGTTAGTTGCAGTTTCTTTACTGTTGTAAACTTAATAGGAACTTACAAACTTTTGATTCTGGCAAGACAAAATGCAAAAAAGTAAATTCAAGACAGATTTTTATATCATGTTATGACCTAATATTTTTTCATTCTGATGTGATCCCAAAATGCACAGGATGGAAAAGAGCTATGAATAATTAAATAGATAAGTAGCAGATATCATTGTTGTCTCTTCTTCATACCACTTATTTTTGCTTAAAGATCAGTAGGATGTAGTACTCTTTGACAATGTAAGAGAGATTAAAAAACAACAGCAACAACAGCAACTACAGAATAAAAGTTTACGCAAGTTAGCAGCTCTGTAATGCTTTGTGCTCAATAGCTGATAGCAAACAGCAGTACTTAGAACTTAGTTAGAACTGTACAAATCCTCATTTGACATAAAAGTAAATTTCAGCATTGCTTGTACATATGTGATGACTAGATTAAAATTTGTGCTCACTATCCATGTAAAAAAGTTTATTATTATTATTATTATTATTATTATTATTATTATTATTATTATTATTATTGTTATTATTGTTATTATTGCATTTTACAGCAAAATATCCCGATTAGAAGGATGCTATATGATCTGTTAAGAGCCAGCTGAAATTGGCTTTGGACATTGCATAATTGCTCTCATCACCTTTCAGTTAAGTGGGACAGGGGGAGCAGGGTCAGGGGAGAGAACATGACATTTTCCCAGACCCTGCAGTGCTGAAAAAAATGGGCAAGAACCTGAAGATTTAACCAGCACTTCTATGTATATTACTAGGTATCCCAGCCTCAAACCAGTCAGAAGCATCTACCCAGGGCCTACAGATCATGCAGCTTCCCTGTTCATAGGCTGGCAGGACGAAAGTTTACAGTTGTAAGGTAACAAAGTGCAAGTTACTCTGAATGCAACGCACCAAGTGAGAGAAGCCTACCATTTTTTAGAAAAGCAAGTTTGCTATTAGCTGTTTTCAGCACTACATCTGAAATTTTTCTTAATAGAACTATGTGTTCATTTAAGGAAAGCTGGTCAGTGTTTATTTCATTAAGGGCTTCAGGATGTATCATCATAGAATATGCTTTCTCCATTTCTAGGCTATTTATTTTTATGTGCAGACGTGTAGAAGATGCTTTTATGCATAGACAGGTAGAAGTTTATAGATATCACATGAGTATTGCATATATTTTTAAAAAGATAATTTTGCACATGGAGACACAGTTGTTTCTGAAACTGCTGCTAAAGCAACATAGTAGAAGTTATAAAACTCCCATAAGAAGAGTGGTCTAAGAGTTCAGGGCCAGTCTTAATTCCTAAATTTACCGTTCTTGTCCGGTCTACTCAAACTGTAAAATTACTCAAGTGTTACTTATATTCTGTTTCAAATTCCTTGTGTCTCCTGTTGGTGTCAGTGTCCAAAGAACAGCAATCTTTGCCAGGATCTATGTTTTCCTATAATAACTTGCACGAGACTATTTCCATTTTCCACAGAAATATTTAGCAAATTATTCTGCCAGTGAATATTTGTTCCCTTAAAAACATCGTCCACGTAACTGCTTCTTACCACTTGTTAGTGCTCTTAGCATTTGCATCTATTGAACTTCAAAATGCTCAACATTTGCATATTTCTATTCAAACTATTTAATATCTATATTTGGTAGATAGCTGCCCAGCTTGCTGTGTGACAAGAATGTAGATTAATTTATTTGCTTCGGAAGAAAGTTTGAGATGCTTACAACCAAGAGATCTTTATGTTTACTGTGGAAATAGAGATCCAGGAGCTGGCCTGCCAAGCAGCTGAAGAAGGGAGTCATATGAAGCTAAGACAGTCCTGCTTCAGCTAAAACTAATGAAGCAAGGCAAAACCAATAAAAACAGGCAGCTTCATTACACATTTCAAAGGCTATAGAGAAAAAACTTTTGCCTAATTAGCTGCAAAATAAATATATATGTTTACACCTCAAAGTATGGTAATGAGTCATATGGAATAGATGCTAAGCATGTATGACTCTGCTACTTAACTCTCCATCCAAATCATGCTAATCACCTAGAAGGCAGAGATAGCCAGCATTAGGATATAAAAAGCCATGAAGGGAACACCTCTCTATGGGTTGTGTTCCTTTTCTCCAGCCAAGATCAGGATGCCTTATTTGTAAGAATTGCCTTCAACATATCAGTCAGCCTTCTAGGAACCACTTCAAAATTTGGTCTGAAACTCAAAAGATGCAGTGATCACAGGTTGAAGAGCCTTCTTTCTACAACTATCTCAAGGGAGGTTGTAGACAGGCAGATCTTGGTCTCTTCTCCCAGGCAGCCAGTACCAGAACAAGAGGACACAGTCTCAGGCTGCGCCAGGGGAGGTTTAGGCTGGATGTTTGGAGGAAGTTCTATACAGAGAGAGTGACTGCCCATTGGAATGGGCTGCCCAGGGAGGTGGTGGAGTTACCATCATTGGAGGTATTCAGGAGGAGACTTGATGGGGCGCTTGGTGCCATGGTTTAGTTGATTAGGTGGGTTGGACGCGATGATCTTGAAGGTCTCTTCCGACATGGTCTATTCTATTCTATTCTATTCTATTCTATTCTATTCTATTCTATTCTATTCTATTCTATTCTATTCTATTCTATCACCTGCATATTTAAAGAAGACAGAACAGTGTGGAGAAACTCAGTCATGGGTTAGCAGCATATGGTATTAAATAAGTAGGAAAGAAAAGTAATTTTGTGTTAATCTCTACTACAACTATGCTTAATTACATTATCCACCACTTTCAGCCTTTTCCTCTGCTCTATGCCTGACCGTATTAGTTGTGAAGTGCCGTGTATAACATTTTTTAGTTCCTCTCCTCCAGGCCCTTAGACATTTCTGTTATCTATCTATTATTTCTTTTTCTTTCCTAACCCTTTCATCTGCATTTTGTTTAAGTTTACTTCCTTCAAGGTACGTACATTCTCTTAAATTTATAGTGGGATCTTCAGGTTTGTTTAGTTTTATTTTCATTGCTGTCACTAATAATTATGAAGGTGAAAGTACTTGACTCAAACAGGAAAAACAAGAGGGCTAGAGCTAGTTTCACAGAACAATTGGTTTTCAGTTTTCAGTGAAGCATGAAATTATGTTTAATTCTGATACAAATGATTAAGACCTCCCAGCCCTTCCCACAAAGCAAGGCCTGAGCCCTTCATTGTGCCTCTTGAAGGTGGTCTGAGTATTGCTGAGAAGTATACAATTAATCTGCATTGCTAGGAAGAAAGAGCCTCATGTAGACAATTCTCCTCAGAGGTAGGTGAACTGGGAGAGATGATACCAGCGGCACAAATGTGCAAGGATTCCAAGACTCATCTACACTTCAGGGGTTTTCTTGTGTAGTTGAGCTGCAAAATTCTGACAGGCTCACTCAAACCATAAGAGAATTTTCCTGTTGAATTTGTAATTTGAACTAAATATCTGCTATTGACCCATATTAATTTTCATATTGCACATTTAAATTACAGGTTATGTCTGTTAACATATTTGTGGGAATATTTTCACATTTCAAAATGGTGCAGCTATAAGTTGCAGACTTCCAAGTACTTCTAAATGACCCTGAGATAAGTAGGTAAGACTTGTTTCAAAAAGACTGGAAGTTAGTTAAGAAGGTAGAAAGGAGAGTCACCTCCCCCCAAAAAAAAAATTATGACAGAAGCACGAATATTAATATCAGAACTATCAAAGGCAGAAGGAAAAAACAAATTTTGAAACCTGATCAGACTAGAGTGGCTGGAAATGTCAGCTGAAACATCCATGAAATACTGGAGAGGGTGGAATACAGAAAGGAAGAAATCCAGGAGTGGGAGGAAAGAAAAACAGTTGCAATTGCTTTGTCAGAAATACACTAGTATCTCCCTGCTATATAACCTTTTCTCTCACTGAGACAATCCCACAATGAAAACGGAATTATAAATCATACACATGTGAATCTAAGACAATTGAATTAACACTAATTGACTTTTCAAGGAATTAACTTGTTAGGTGTGAAATTCAGCTATTCCTTCTCAGAGTGGAATACCCCCCTGGACATAAGTTCCTAGCACCTGTAGAATAAATGTTAGAAAACATGCAGAAAGGCATAAAATTTCTCCAGGCATTACTTGCTCTCTCTTCAGGCATTTCCTATGCATCAGCTGCTGCTTTGCTTAAGGGATCTTGCTGCTTAAAATGTCTATTCTGCCAGGCAACTACCGCAACTGAAGTGAAGGGGAAATTACCACAACTGAATGGGCTGCAATTCGTCCTGCAATTCATCCTTTAGGAACGTCCTGTCTTTACCCTTTCTATCCCTTGTTTCCTTTGCAAAGGCTGTGCTACAGGAGGGCTGGAAGAAGGCAAAGAATACATAATGTAATTGTTTCCCATTAAAGAACATTTAGTTCAAGCCATCTCCCTCTGAGTATCCTGCTATCAGCTTACAAATGGACCTGACCACTGGCAATGAGAGAAAAAACTATTTGTTTGAAAATAATGCAAATTTATTATGAAAAATGTTTCTGGAACACTTCAAGCTCATCCCATTTCTGTTGACAAATCGGTTAATTAGAACTATTGACCTAAAGCAAGGATTGCTCTCTGACAGTGCACAGCACTGCACTGTGACAGAAAAGCCTCTGGAACTGAAGTTATTTGCAATTCCTGCACACTCCGTGGAGAACTACATCATTACTCTGTTGTATAGTATCTTACCCTACTGCTGAATAGCTGTTCCAGCTGGTGAGCTGAGGTGCGTACTGAATTTGGCTGGGATAGACAGGATGACATTCCCTCTCCCTTAACATTTGTTTACAGGAGTTGCAAAGAGCCCCTGGCTCTTGTCATCTCTGTAAATCATAATCTAAGCAGAAATGATCATAAGAACAAAGGAAGTCTTTAGCTTCCTCTTCACTCCCCCACATCAGAAGCAAAGGTTATGACAATCTAGCTTTTAAGTATTTTGGATTAAAATATCTCAGTGAGTCATCTGTTTGTAAATAGCCCTCCACCTTCCTCTGTGCTTCATCTCTATAGGTGATCCATGTCTGCTTTGCATTCACATGAGTGCCAACCCACTCCCTGCAACTTCTGTCTGTAGCTAAGGTCTTAGAAGCTTTGCTGCAATCACTCTGAGCATTTCCTTGAATTCCAGCATTGTTTGGTTCCATCAGTAGTAACAAGTTTGGTTTTACAGTTTTGATCATAGAATGAGACAAGCACTTTGAATCTTGCTAATGATCTGTAGTTTATGCAGAAGTTAGTCATTGAAAGTACATCTTTTATATGTAATACTTTTATGAATTCAAAACAGTCTCACACTTCAAGGCTTTTACAGATGTTCTTAAGTTAAAAGGCTGACCAAATTTTGTCACTCTAATTTTGTTTCCTGCTCTCTGCTCCTTTTTTGTCATTGTTGAAGATGTTAGAATTCCAGTTTAAGCAGGTCCTCTTGCTAAACTTATCCTCTTCATTTGTTCATTTTCCTGCAATATAGCTATTTCCTGAGTTGACTCATTTCTGACACAATGTTCCGTGATGAACCCACACAGTCTAACGTTCAGACATTTTTTTCTCCATATACACTTGCACTCTCATCACCTGAAAGTAGAATCTTACTTCCTTTAGCTGATCAAATATGCTTCCAGCATAATAACTAGATTTCTATGGAAGTATAGTACTCTATGGTCAGGCATTTGAACAGGCTGCTCAGGAAGTGGTAGAGTTGCCATCCCTGGAGGTGTTCAAAAACCATGCAGATGTGGCACTCTGGGACATGGTTTAGTGGTCATGGTAGTGTTGGGTTGATCATTGGACTGGAAGTCTTTTCCAACTTTAGTGATTCTATATTGAAATGTTATTTACTATTAAGTGTATTAATCATCAGAAAAGTTGTGCTGAATGCAGCCCAGAAGTCTGATTTCAAAAATATCAATTACTAATCAAAACACCTATGCCGTACTAGAAGTAACTTTGTAGGCAGAGGGGAAGAGAACTAAATTAGAGGGAGAGAATGAAGGAAAGAACAACATTTAGCTGTATTTTCTGAATTACCAGATGCTAAGTCAAACTTAAAGCAATAAGACTTCTAGAATAGTTTAGGAAGTTCAAGACACCAGAAAAGCAGACATCTGGGGGAAGAAGGAATTTATTTATGAGGAAACCCTTTAAAGAAACAAAAAGCTACCTGTAGAAAACTGACAAAGAGAGACTAGACAAATAATACATGCAGACTGAAAGGACATGGTTTAGTCATGGGATCTGTGGTGACAGGTTGGACTTGATGATCTTTGAGGTCTCTTCCAACCTTGGTGATTCTGTGGTTCTGTAGCATATATATATAGGCATCCAAACTGAATGCTGTGAGAAGAGTGAAAGAAAGGAGAGCTGACTATTGTATAAACCCCTGTTTAAAAGCACAGTTAAATGCATTTTCATAGGCTACCAATGGAGGAATGAACAGCAATGTTGTGCAAACAAGCCAGGGAGAGGGTAGAGCACTAACAGGATTAGACATATTGTGCTAGCTGAGGGAATGGACTACAAGCAATGGAATAAAAAAATCTATTGGAAGATTTTTTTAAATAAATATTAATCACATATTTTGAATTAGAAGATCACCAGCAAGTGATTTTTTAGAAACACAAACATAGAAAAAAAGAAGTGTTAATAACGTCATTCTATATGCAGTTTCTATTATGTGCATTATGTATATGTTTCCTGTTCTCTGGCCAGCAGGTCAAGGGAGGTGATTCTACCAGTCTACTCCCTGGTGAGACCTCATCGGCAGTACTACATCCAGAGCTGGAGTCCTCATTGCGAGAAAAACATGGAGCCATTGTGGCAAGTTCAGAGGAGACACCACAAAAATGAGGGCTGGAGTACCTCCCCTATGGGGACAAGCTGAAAACTCTGGAATTGTTCAGCCTGGAGAACAGGAGGCTGTGGGGGATACCTCAGTGCAGCCTTTCAGCACTTATAAGAAGGGGCCTATTAGAAAGACAGTGACAGGCTTCTTAACAAGGCTTGTTGTGGCAGGACAGGAGATGGCAGTTTTAAAATAAAAGAGGGTAGATTCAGACAAGGTAAAAGGAAGACATTTTTTACCCTGAGGGTGATGAAACACATGAACAAGTTGCCCAGAGAGCTGCTAGATGCCCCATCCATGGAAACATTCATGTGGTGCTGGATGTGGCTCCCTGCAAGGAGGTTGGACTAGATGGCCTTTAAAGGTCCTTTCCAAACCAAAACATTCTATGATTCCATTATTATTCTACATTGTTCATGAAGCACAAGTAGTTCTACGTTTGATGAAATAAAACTGTTCTCACATACCTGCAGGTTCACCTTCCGTATTAGATGAATTATGTTCAGTGACATCTGAAACCACTGAACAAGACTGATTGCTGTGCTTCCTAGAAACATAAAATGATGTCTTTGAAAGCTATGTTACAATGTCTTCTGGAGCAAAAGCAGAAGCTGTGATATATTTTTCTTTTTAAGGTTATTCCATTCACTAATGACATTTTACTTACTCTCCAGGGGGTTTCTTGAGGAAGTGACTGGTCTAGTATATCTTTGAAAATGAAAATTCAAATTGACAGACAGGTAGGAAGATGAAAGATTTGATGTCACTGTCATGTGATAAGAAATCTTAGGCTTTACTTGGCAAGTGTAATGAGGTATTTCTCCAGCCACTTTTGCTCAAGAGTGCTACTATCACCCTGTGAGGAATAGTCAAGGAATTATTTAAATAATATTCTACTACATGTCTTTAAATATTTTTTAGGTATTACATATTTTGCAATTTAAAAACAACTAACAAACAGCAGGAAGTATTTTATATACCCACCAGGCAGAAATAAAGCTGCAGGTGAATGTGAGTAAGTACACACAGCAAGATCTGCTAAGATTCAACACTAAAACTAATGAAGTTTATTTTTTAGGTTAAAAAGTTCTCATTTAGGACCTAAAATGTTTGATATCTTTATGGAACTTTTAGAACTAAATTTCATAAATGGAATGCTTGTAATAAAATATGAAGATCCTCTGAATTAATAAATATTAATATAATTGCTAAAACTTCAGTCAATTAACTTAAACAGAAACAATGCTGATCTTTCCCCCCAAATTTGACCAAATGTCATTAGATCAGCTGGCATTAAAATTTTATGCTTTGTGGTCTTTAAAACATTTTATGGACAGCCGCATGTTTCACATAATTCCTCCGAATTTGATAGAAAGCTGACTCAGAACCAGCACTTGGGACCAGCAAGCTTGAGAAGCAAGGCACTTCACTCTACTTTCCTTTTCAGGCTTTCAGGAGCGGGAGGGCCCCAGCGATCTCCAAGGCAGTGATCAAGGTCCAGCATAGCCATCTTCTTGTGTGCCTCCTTGAGATCCTGACGTCAGCTGCGGGAAATTCAAACCGCGCCCGAGGCTGGCACAGTCGAGCATTTCCCCAGAGAGCTGCTCTCCTCTCGCTCGGCTGCAGCCAGCCGCACGGGTTTTAATTTTTTTTTTCCCAGATGGTTGGCGGCCAGGGATAGGGATGGTTGCAATTCGCAGTAAAGCTGCCTTCAAAAGATCAGTGTCGCCCCAGACTGAGGTTGAACATGAGTGGGTAGGGGTCCAGGTATCTGGCTGCAGAGAGTGTTGGAGCCTGGCACTTGAAATGGAGAGTAGTGGAGACAACACCCGCATTAGGGGAGACCAGAATGACAATCTGCTTAACATGGTGGTTGAATTGAAGGAGGAAGTAACTAGACTTAGGAATGTAAGGGAATGTGAAAGGGAGTTGAACTTGAGTAACCAGGCTCTGCAGGGTCCCCTAGCAGAGGCAGGTGGCTCAAAAAGCAGCGGGGAATGGACACAGGTTCCTCTCAGGAGACATAAAGTAAAACCCCCATGCCTCCCCTCACCTTCTGCTCTGCAAAACAAATACAGGGCACTGGAAGTTGAGGGTAAGGTGATTCTGATGCCAGAGGACACACCATCTGAGGTGTTGCCTAAGGCAAAACATCCTACCCCCAGGATCAGGACTTGTTCCTTCAAAAAAAAGAGGAGGGTAATTGTTATTGGTGATTCCCTCCTGACGGGAACAGAGGGCCCCATATGTTGGCCGGATCCTTCCCACAGGGCAGTTTGCTGCCTCCCCAGAGCCCAGGTCAGGGATATTATTAGAAGGCTGCCTAGTCTAGTGCAGCCCTCTACTATCCCTTAATGTGCAGTTAGGGAATGATGTTGCAACCAGAGCTCCCAAGAAAATCAAAAAGGATTTCAAGCTCTGGGAGAATAGGTTGAGGAGTCAGGGGCACAGGTAATTTTTTCATCAATACCCTTAGTGGCAGGAACCAATACTGAAAGCAACAGGTCAGCAGCTGTAATTAAAAAGGTGCTCACAGGCCGGTGCTACCAAAAGAATTTTGGGGTTTTTGATCTTGGGGAACAATCTATGGCACCAGGTCCACTAGCAACAGGTGGAGTACATCCATCCCAGAGGAGGAGAAAAATCCTAGCACATGAGAACAGCTGTGGTGGAGTAGGAAGGTTCCCCCCACACACAAAAGAATTCCACAGCTAACTCAGCCGGAGAAGCAGATGAAAGCTATGTTTTACAAGCAGATATGGAATGCAATGAATATGTACAAAAACATACAATATTTACAATATATACAGAAATATACAGCAATGTATGTAATACAGGAAACCTTTCCCCAACCCCCTCTGCGGCCAGGGGGGTTCGGCCTGTCCCTCCCTTCTCCCTCCCTACCTCCCCTTTTTCCCAAAAGGGTTAGAGAGAAAGAGAAAGGAAGGTAATTAAAAGGGGAAAACTTTGTTAAAGCTCAAAGCGAATGCAAAAGTTAGTTTTCTCATATCTGGTTAGCAAAATTGTCCCTGCGTAGCAAGCTGTTGCTTCAGAGAGAAAAGCAGGCCAGCTCACAGTACAGGGGGAAGAAGAAGACTGACTGCCCCCCCGACGACTGAAAGACCAAGCTAGAACTCACAGCTGGGTTCTACCAATGAAATTGGATTAGCATATCTTTGTTTTTCATTTATATACCAAAATATTCAGCCAGAGTGTTCAGAAAGTGTCCCTTTCTTAAAGGCACAGCCTAAACCGGTCACAACAGCCTATCCCCCAAAGTGAAAAAGGTTCTAGGAAAGAATTTGGCAGGTCACATTGACAGGGCTTTAAACTAGATTTGAAGGGGGAAGGGGCTGAAACCAGTCCCCCCAGACAGGAGTCGGGGGTGGTAAGGTGGAGTCAGGGGTGAAACCAACAGCCCAGCTAAAATGCATGTACACTAAGGCACAAAGAATGGGCAGCAAACAAGAGGAGCTGGAGGCCTTGTTACAGCAGGAAAATTATGATGTAGTTGCCATCACAGAAACATGGTGGGACAAGTCACATGAATGGAGCACTGTAATTGATGGCTACAGGCTTTCCAGGAGAGTCATGGAGTCAGGGAGCAGTATAGATCTACTGTAATCAAGGAGAAAGTAGTTAGAGACCTCCTTAGCTTCTTGGATTCCCACAAGTCCATGGGACCAGATGGGATCCATCCTAGGGTGCTGAGAGAGCTGGCAGATGAGCTGGCCAAGCCGCTCTCCATCATTTTTCAACAGTCCTGGCTCACTGGAGAGGTCCCAGAAGACTGGAAGCTGGCGAACGTGGTCCCCATCCACAAGAAGGGACAGTTGGATGAGCCAGGGAATTACAGACCTGTCAGCCTGACCTCAGTGCCAGGCAAGATTATGGAACAGGTGATCTTGAGTGCAATCACACAGCACTTCCAGGATGGCCAAGGGATCAGGCCCAGCCAGCATGGATTTAGGAAGGGCAGGTCCTGCCTGACCAACCTGATCTCCTTCTAGGATCAGGTGACCCGCCTGGTGGATGTGGGGAGGACTGTGGATGTAGTCTACCTGGACTTCAGCAAGGCCTTTGACACCGTCCCCTACAGCAAACTCCTGGCCAAGCTGGCAGCTCATGACTTGGACAGCAGCATTCTGTGCTGGGTTAGGAAGTGACTGGAGGGTCAAGCCCAGAGAGTGGTGGTGAATGATGCCACATCCAGCTGGCAGCCAGTCACTAGTGGTGTCCCCACTGATGAGTCAGTCATCAGCAAATCTGCAGATGACACCAATCTGGGGGCCGGTGTTGATCTGTTAGAGGTTAGGAGAGCTCTGCAGAGGGACCTTGAAAGGCTGGACAGATGGCCAGAGTCCAACGGCATGAGATTTAACACATCCAAGTGCCGGGTTCTGCACATTGGCCACAGCAACCCCAAGCAGTGCTACAGGCTGGGGTCAGAGTGGCTGGAGAGCGGGCCAGGCAGAGAGGGACCTCGTGGTGCTGGTTCATGGTAGGCTGAACATGAGCCATCAGTGTGCACAGGTGGCCAAGAAGGCCAATGGCATCCTGGCCTGCATCAGGAACGGTGTGGCCAGCAGGAGTAGGGAAGTCATTCTGTCCCTGTACTGCGCACTGGTTAGGCCACACCTTGAATACTGTGCCCAGTTGTGGGCCCCTCAGTTTAGGAAGGATGTTGAGTTGCTGGAATATGTCCAGAGAAGGGCAACAAGGTTGGTGAAGAGTTTGGAGCACAAGCCCTATGAGGAGAGGCTGAGGGAGCTGGGGTTGCTTAGCGTGGAGAAGAGGCAGCTCAGGGGTGACCTTATTGCTGTCTACAACTACCAGAAGGGAGGCTGTAGCCCCGGGGCGGGGGTGGGGCTGGTCTCTTCTCCCAGGCAACCAGCACCAGAACAAGAGGACACATTCTCAAGCTGCACCAGGGGAGGTATAGGCTGGATGCTAGGAAGAAGTTCTTCATGGAAAGAGTGATTGGCCATTGGAATGCACTGCCTGGGGAGGTGGTGGAGTCACCATCACTGGAGGTGTTACGAAGAGACTGGATGGGGTGTTTGGTGCCATGGTTTAGTTGATTAGATGGTGTTGGATGATAAGTTGCAGTTGATGATCTGAAAGGTCTCTTCAAACCTGGTTAATTCTATTCTATTCTATTCTATTCTATTCTATTCTATTCTATTCTATTCTATTCTATTCTATTCTATTCTATTCTAATGAGAAGGTCAGAGAGCAGCAATAGTGAAGCTTTATTAGCCACAAGAACTCTGGAAAACTGCCTTTAGTTTGTTAAGACATACCAGGCTGCTTACTTGATCCATATATGAAACTGTGGTACCACAATTATTTTGGCATACTTCTGTAACTTTCCCCCCTATGGCTGTACATGCATATGCTGATATCAGACACAACCATGCACTAGTGGTGACAAAGCAGAGACAGCATTCCCAATGTCACTAAAGGGCAAGTTGGAAGATACTCACAGGAAGATAAAAAATCTGGATCCAGAGTGGTTTGGAATATTTTCCAAGTGAACTCTGCTTGCTTACAAGCTGAGAGCCCCTCAGAACAGAAAGAAATGTCCTTATAGATGCAGAGTCCCTGTAGAGGGAGACTAGAACTTTACTTTCCTATCACCACTTATCAAAGCACTTGAAGTGTCCTTGTCTATTGGGAGAAAGGGCATATTCAACAGCTTAAACACAGCTGTAGCATATCAGAAAGAACATTCAGTTCTTCTGGATGCCTGTACGGCAGTGAGTGCTATGTAATATCACTCACTTAGGTTGTTCCATGAGCATCTGGAGACAGAAAAGGCTACAACAGCAGCCAAACCTCTCTGTCTCAGTAGTACCTCTGATACCAGGGACATGTATTTTAGAAAAACAAAACAAAACAAAACACAGCGCACCACCCACAACACAAAAAACCACAAAACAAAACAACACAACCCCCCAAAATAGCCCAAACCCTTAAAATCTAGAAAGACTAGAAAACAAGCAAAATTCAACCTCATCCAAATCTATTCATACCTTAATAGCATATTTTCCCATTGGTGTCCTGGACCATTTCACAGTGAACATATCAAGAACACACCAATCAAACTGAGCAGTCAATGTCAGTGCACAGGTATACCCTTATGACTGAGTACATTGTAGGCAATATGTAAGCTTATATTTCAGTGAATGCTCAAAAAAAAAATAATTAATAAGCCTGCATGAAACACACTGTGAGAAATGAATACCTCAAATATAAAACAAGATACTCAAAAACCTACTTGTATTCAATAATATCTCTCTGTGTGCAAGTTACGCTAGTTCATTCAAGATACAGATACAAGAATAGGATACAACTAACAAAGATTTTATCACAGTTGCTATCATACTCATACAGTAGTGATTGAAAGGCTGATCCAACACTTGAGTAGCATGGAAGAATACTGATAATAAAAATAAAAGCAAGGAAAAGGAAATCTGCTACTCACACTTTTGCTCTTCCCAAGTAGACTGCAAGTATTCTTGTTCATCATGACTGTGACCAAATCAGAAATGTTCTGCAGGCTTCAAAGGAGACTTCTTATCCCTTGACAATCCAAATACCTGCTGTAACACCAAAAGGAAATTGATTTATTTCCTTAGCATCGAGGACTTTGCAAGTTGTACAACATCCAGGTGTAAGTTACTGTTCCAGTGTACAAAAGCTGCAAATATTCTAAAGTCCACTAAAGCAGACATTTCATGTGCCCCTGAATTATTCAACACATATGGTTACCCTGAGCCATGTAACAAGCCTATCTGTGACCAGTGCATACTTTTCAGGCAATAATGAGTGTATGCCAACCCCAACAATTAACAAACATTACAGATTTCCGAGGCAGGGTTTTTTGCTGCATTTATTCAACTGAATATCATAGCTACTGTTTGTAATGATGAAATAAATATTATTGAGTATTTTGAGCCAGTTGCTCAATCTGAAGGGATGTGTTAACTTCTACACTACTCAGGCTGGCAGACAAACTGAATATAGGGGAAGGCCACCTAGAGAATTTTCAAATGCCAATGCCTAAGGATGCTCAAACATGCAGTTGAGTAGTTTCATATAGTTGACAGAATTAGACCAATTGGTCATTATATTATAATAACTAATAGGCAAATGCTTTGAAAAGCAGCATTGATCAGCCTCTGGGTTAAGTGCATAGCAGTAATCATGGAAGAATTAAAGGTTAATTCATATGCTTCAGGTTCAGTTAGTTGAAAGGTTTATATTATCATTTGGGCCATATACAACTCTGCATACACTTTTTTTCCTTATCTCTGTCAGCCAAAGATGAGGTAAAGTGCTACTTGTAACTAACAGATCTGCTACAGTAAAATCTCATAATATAGAATCCAACATACCAGCAAAATTAAAGATATTTCCCTGATGGACAGGGGCATCACTGATGCAAGTTACATGATGTCAAGAAATATCTTCCTTAGTTAGGCATCATCCACAGTACCATAATTTTGATAGCATAACATGCCATTTTAAAATCACTACATTTTTAAGAATCTCCAAAATTCATCTCTTCCAAAGTAGAAAATGAAGTTTCAAATGCCATTATGATACTAAAAGCCAAAATATTCACAAATGTGCAGGTGTAGTTTCCTATCCAACAAGAGAACATCATCACCTGTGAAAAATCTACAAGTATCATTTTCCTGCCTAAGTAACCCACTCATCTCAATGCATGAGCAAGCCATCAGCACTGTACTTGATTGTTGATTTCTTTTCTGAAACTTCCACTTCCTTCAGGTAAATAATAAATGTGTCAATTATTTACGTATTTAATTATTTATAGGCATCGTCCAATATCACAGAAGCAAAGCCACCTGTTGAGGAAACAGCTAATTTTTTAAATATTTAAATATCTATATGAATATTGTTGTTTGCAGCTTTACAACAATGAAATAGAGGAACTAATTTGCAATTAGAGCTGCAGAGGCTACATCTCCTTATGGTCCTACTGGATACCTTTTAATGATAATCAAGGTAGCTTCTGCCCCAATGTGAAGGAGTTATGGTTGTTTCCTCCCTATAAACTGGCTTCATTGACTGAATCATTGTTAACTACACAGATGAAAGAAACTTGGGCACTGCCTATGTTCATACCATTGCCCAAAACCAGTGCCTACAATGATCTAGTTGGCTCTAGTCTGGCAGCTCTTGAGGGTAGCACGATGCATCTTATGTATGCTCTCACCTGAGGGTCAGTGTTGCAGATTACATTTGTATCAGTGGCCACATAAATGTTTGTATGAACATCTCTAGTGTACAAGTCCATACCATAGCCAGAAAGCAAGATAGCAGAGCTCTCAAAATCATTGAATACAAAAGATGAAGAAAGGCTATTGCTAGGATAAAGTCTGAGATGACTGCTTCCTGCCCAATGTGCATTTGATCAAAGAGAATGAAGAACATTCCCTGATCACTACTTTTCTGTGGGCGTAACATCTAGAATCATCACATGCCTTCACAAGACCTCATTGAACCACCCCAGAGATGCTTCCAGCAGCCAGACCATTGCAACTATTATAACAGGAATGTGAGTCACATAGAGAGATGCCCTACTTTCAGACCTTTAAAGACTCCCAAGTTTTCAAAGCACTAAGAGTCTTATTTCTGTGGAATATGACAGATATGACCAAAATATAAGCCAAAAAAAAATACGGCAGACAGAAGACATTCAAGGTATTTACATGGCAGGGAGATCCATTGAGTAAAGCAGAAACACAAAGTGAAACACTACCTTTCACTTTAGGAAATTTTAAGCAAACTAGAAAAAAATTACAGGAGTAATAATGAAAGAGGATAAAGTAAAATGTACAAGAAATTTGGCCAGACTGTTTGAGCAGATTCCAGAGTGAATCAGGAGATTTTAAAAATAAGTATGAGAAGTTCTTTTCAGCATGTAGGATACTAATGCTATTTGGTTATTTCTTTGTATGTATGTATGCAAGCTTGTGCCACCGAAGAAGAGGCATATTTTCTGTAAAAAGAGATACAGAATATTGCAAAATAATCCTTGTTGCATAATTTGAAGCACTTCTACTCTTTGCGTTTGCCAGACAGCCTTAAATTCCTTTATTTTTCATTTTTTTCCCCAAGAAATATTCCATCAGATTTGCACACGTATGTATTGAACTAGCCAGGAAGTTCTCACATCAATTTAATATTTTTGACTTGACCATGAATTACCTGAAGTGTTTAATGCCTGTGTACAACAGTTGGCCATGCATCCTCTTACCAGGCTTTTAACAAACAAAGGTGAAGACACTGTCTTCCACAGGGTGTTAACACTCAGCATGCCTTTGTATATTGTGCTTCCTCACATTTAAATACATGTTTTCAGTTAGTTTACCTTGGATACTTATCTAAAATCTGAGCAAAGAGGTTTCAATATATGAGCTCAGAATGAAGTGGTTTTGGAGAGCAGACTGCTAGCAGCTAGCAAGATTGTGGTACTGCTTATTATTTTACTAAAGCAGACTGAAAATATCTGCCTCTGCATCTGCTTAGATTAATAAAATACAGCTATAGGCTCGAGATTTTTCATCTTTCTCACTGCCACTGCAAATGTTACACTATCACTTGGAAACATTCACGACCTACAAAGATTTCAGTGATTTATATTGCCAATCACTACCTAAAATCTTTCTGTAAAAGCTGTAAAAAGGACTTAAGATACGGCTTGCTCTCTGTTGCCATTCAACATCCATATGCATGAATAAGATGAACTCATACTGTTTATCTCAGATGCATCTCTATTTCTGAGCAGTTCTGAGCTGATGACATCAAAATTCTTTCAATTAAAAGGACAGGATAATAGCAAATTAACATACAGGATTAGAGATCTCTTGAATGATCTGCCTGGCTCCCTGATCTGCCCCAAGAAACCCGGCAGTGCCCTGAAAAAGTATATTGCTTACAGATTTTAATCTCAGAGACAAGCAAAGCATATTCCCTTTACAACAACAGGATAAAAATCGAAAAATTCTGAGCTTCTATCTGCAGTGCATGACTCATTCAGCGGTCAGGACCAATTCTGGAACACTTTAATGTTGGCTTGTTTAATGTCACTTGAAGTTGCTGTTTAGGGACATGATTCTTCCCCAGCACAAAAGCATACAAAAGAAAAAAAGCCAAAACAAAAGAGCACAGACACTCCAATTAATCTGTTAAGTCACACTGATCAATTTTTCAAAAGCAACAAGCTGCAGATCTAGGCACCTGGAACAGATGTGAAAGAGAGACAAGACCATGAAAAGGGATGAGGTTTCAAATTGCAATGCATTTTCAGTCATCTTTTCCCACAGCACATGTGCAACCTTTATTCATCCCTTCTATACTAGATGCTGCATTTCTTTGGTTATGCTTGAATAGGAGGAAAAAAGGTTGTATGAGCAGGTTATTGCTGATATGTGAGAAATCCATAATTAAAAGAGACCTGAGAAAATATTTGAATATTCAAGGCCTAAGATACTGCTGTTTTCATGATACTGACCATAGATTTCCTTAACAGTCTGGTAAAGCATTACCCAGAAATCAGTCAAGCTTGCTGAGCTAAACTAAGTTTTACTTCCTCTCAATATGGTGCATGTTCTGTGTAGTCTGCTCCACATTGTAGGCCATTTTCAAAATGACAGAGCCCTTCCGAACAGACAGAAAATTGCAATAATAGAGTGCAAAGTAATGTTTAAAGAATGTTAGGCTTTATTGTTCTGCAGAAAGCAAATATCCAGAAACTGATGCTGAAAACTGACCCTGACAAAATCTTAGGTATTTTCAACTGTTTCAAAGCTGTGGAACTTATACCGAATGTCACAATATTAAATAGAATGTATACAGCATCTCTGTTTATATTGGGTTATGTTATTATTTTTTTTTAAGTACAATTAGCACAAGTATGAACACTTCACATTCTTTACATTTGGCTAAATGCAGAGTAAGCAAAAACATGAGTGTCATACTATAAAAAGTCAATGATACCTCAATTTGAAAGAAGAAGAAGAAAAAACTTGACAATAGCCTTCATAATAAACTGTTACAATTTCTGTTTTCCTTGCATTCTTCAAAGTTTCAAAGGACTAAAATAAAAGTCAGTATCTCTGACTTGCAGAATGACAAGGGAGATGCTTGGACAAACATACTGCACACCACATTAACATCTCTGAAGAGTGTAAATCGGCCAAATTAATACACAATTGGTTCGTACTAATACTAATCTATTATTTTATTATCATTTATTATTGTTGGTGTTGTTATTTCCTGTTCCTATGGGAACTTCTATCAGCAGTAGCAAAAATGTAGATTGTGGGAATTTTGACATTGACCCAGCTAACAAGAAAATTTAATCTCAGTAGAATAGACTTGAACTCATGTCATACCTGCAGAAAGCTGTATTTTCAGCCATTTTTCTTAATTTTTTTTCAAAAGGAAATGGTATTTACCAGGTTTTGATTTATCATGAATGTCTCTAAGTACTTATTACAAATGTTAACAATCAGATTACACAATTATTTTCATTATGAGCCCTTATTTGATAAGTATGGTACTTTTGTGGGGAGTGGGATGCTAATTCCCCACATGCCACCAAACAAAATTAAGCAATATTGGAGATTTACTTTCCTATGTGCTTTTCCCAACAACTGAAATGCATGAAGCCTAGGTTATGTGCATAACTGTTCAGGGAATTTTTGCAGCCTGTGCAACAAGACTTCACACAAGTTCTTTGAGAAGGCAAATATTATTAATACAATGTAAGTATTAATACAATGTAAGTATTAATGTCAGCCAATTTTGAGTACTCTTCACTGGAATAATGTCATGTGTCAGAACTATGTACTAGACAGAGTTATGTGCTGAGGTTTTCACAAAAACATTGGAGTAAATATATTGCAGCAGGTTATAAAGCATAGAATAATGTAAAGATACTCCTATTACTAGATTAAATACCTATTTCTTTCAATGAAGTTGTAATGCCTGGTTTTATGAACACAGGGAATGTGATTTTAGCAGAATACAGTATGAACTCAAGGGGAATACTGAAGTCCACTTAGTACCTTTTTTCTCCCCACCCCCTGCTTTTTTTTTTTTTTTAACTTCCATCCATCCAGAAGTGCTTGGTACTTACCTCTGAAAAAATTATTTGAAGTAGAAAGACAAAGGCATGAAAGTGAGGGAATTCTATCAGACATCAAGTCAAGTTTGGGGAGGAGGCGTAAAAAAGCAATTTTGGCTAAGAATATCTCCACTAAATATATTTCTCTTATGACTGTGTATTTGATAACTGCATTTGTAAACTTACAAACCAATTGCTAACATTTTTTCATCACTTTTATGTGTTAGCACTGAGGACTCACTTCTAGGGACTTGGGGTGAATCAATCCTAGGGATCACTACCAAGCATGACTGCAAGCAAAAAAGCACATGCTCACCTTTAACACATCAAGAAATAATTAAGTACTATTTTGCTTTCTTTTTTATTTTCTTTTTTTTTTTTTTCTAAGGTAATTTTTTCCCCCTTCAATCATGCTAAAAACAGCTCAAAGGAAGATGTAAAATACTGAAGAGAGTAAATCAAAGTTTTTTTCCTCTGCTCCTGTGCCTCCTGTGGCAGAAAGGAATTAAGTAGAATCAGTTATTGTTGCTTTTTATAATGTACTTCTGAAGTCTACTTAAGTACTGTTATGATTAGAAGAACATAATTCTTCTTTGGCTTTTTCATACTGAAAGGAAATACATGTTTGATACTGGATTGTATCAGTCTATATCTGGCCTAACAAATTAGATGTGCCTGGGAGAACTATCTAGTACTATGGCCTGCTAACCCATGCCCAAAACATTGCATTTAGCCTTAAAGCCAGTGTGGCAACACATGCACCATGTACAGGCGGGTGAGCATCCGAACTGCCGCAGCTGCCTGGGAGGGCACCAGCAGGCTGCAGCTGAACCCAGCTGGGAACTACCATGTAAACAGAATAGCAAAAGCCATTGCAGTTCCCTATCACCACTCACCTACCTCTTTTAATATAGGCTATTGGGCATAAAAATCAGGGTTTAAGGGACCTGCAGGAAAGCTGGAGAAGGACTGTTTTGAAAGACTTGTAGTGATAGTATAAGGGGCAATGGTTTTAAACTGGAGAAGGGTAGATTTAGGTTGGACATAAGGAAGGAGTTCTTTACAAAGGCAGTGGTAAAATACTGGAACAAGTTGCCCAGGGATGTGGTTGAGGCCCCATCACTGAAGGTATTCACAGTAAGACTTGATGCATCGCTGGATAGCCTAATCTATCTGGAGGTGTTTCTGCTAACCGCAGTGGGGTTGGACAAGATGACCTTTGAGGGTCCCTGCCAACCCAATGCAATTTCTGAATTTGTCATGCACTTCCCTGAGGTAGTGGCAGCTGGGTCTGGCCAGGAGATGTTCCTGGAGAAAGGAGGCAACCAGCCCCAAGGGGTGCCCCTCTAAGGAGTCTGTAGCCCGTGGGAAACCTGCACTGGAGTGAGGACACACAGCTTACCCAGGGGTCTGCAGCCAAGACATACCATGAACAGCCCTGAGAAACAAGACACCATTCTTCCTCAGCTGTTTCATTCACAGCCTGAACTGTCCTGGTTAAGTCTAACAATTTCTCATCCTGAATCATCCCTGACGCTCTTCTAAACCTGCCCCACCCTACCCTATAAGGAGAGGCTTTCTTTTTGCACAAACTCTTTGAGTATTACACATGCAACAGAATACTGTATGTGTTCTGACTCTATGCACAATGTAGTAAATAGCACCAAGGTCAGGCACTGCTATTCCCAGCATTCTTCCTGTTGGGAAATGACAGATCCAAAGATGCTTTCTTTTTAGTAGAGGAACTAATTTAAAATAACTGCAATACCTGCAAGGTTTTGAATGCTGAGACCTTCCTAGCACTGAATAAATACCAAATTTATTTTTCAAAAAATGGGTACACTTCAAGATGTCTGATGAGAACCTCCCACACTGCTCAGCATGCAGGTGGTCCTGGCATGTACACCCCAGCATAATGATAGTGTCAGCTTTGTTTTCTGCTGTTTTCCACACATTTTCTAAAATTCCTGCTTCCTCCTTGACCTCTGAGCATCAGCATAACATATTCATGCAACTGTTCATTTTTGCCTGAAGACCACATTTCTACACAGCAATAGTCAGAGCCCATCATGCAAGTTTAACCATGCCTTCTTCCCACTGTGTGCATCACTTTGCATTTCATTTTAATTTCATCTGCTATTTTATTACATCCTGAAGTCTGAAATTTTACATACTTGTCTCTAATGCCATAAATAGCTTAGCATCATTTTTTTTTTCCTTTTTTGTTTTTCCCTTCTCTCAAATAATTTGTAGCATATGGAAAATCACAAATATCTGCTTTAATGCAAGCTCACATTTCAGAACTAGTGACTGGAAGAAGGGACACATTACACCTATTTTTCAAAAGGGTAGAAAGGAGGACCCTGGAAAATACTGACCTGTCAGCCTCACCTCTGTGCAGACAGAGGAGGAACAGATCCTCCCAGATCCTCCCAGATGCTGTGACGAGGCACATGGAGGACAGGGAGGTGATTCAATACAGCCAGAAAGGCTTCACTAGGGGCAAATCCTGCCTGAGCAACCTAATAGCTTTCTATGATGAAGTGACTATGTCAGTGCACAATGGATGACCTATGGATGTGATCTGTCTGGACCTCTGCAAGGCCTTTGACACAGTCCCCCACAACAAAGAATCACAGAATCGTTAGGGTCAGAAGGGACCTCAAGGATCATCAAGTTCCAACCCCCCAGTGATGGGCAGAGACCCCTCACACTAGATCAGGTTGCTCACAGCCACATCAGCCTGGCCTTAAAAACCTCCAGGGATGGGACATCTACCACCTCCCTGGGCAACCCGTGCCCATGTCTCACTACTCTCATGGTGAAAAACTTCTTGCTGATATTCAATCTGAATCTACCCATGTCTCTTTTTGCTCCATTCCCCCTAGGCCTGTCATTACCTGACACATTACCTCACCAGCTTTCTTGTAGGCCCCCTTCAGATACGGGAAGGCTACAATTAGGTCTCCTCGGAGCCTTCTCTTCTCCACACTGAATACCCCAACTCCCTCAGTCTGTCCTCACAGGAGAGGTGCTCCAGCCCTCTGATCACCCTCATAGCCCTTCTCTGGATGTGCTTCAACAAGTCCAGATCCTTCCTGTAATAGGTGCTCCAGAACTGAATGCAGTACTCCAGGTGGGGTCTCACCAGAGCTGAGTAGAGGAGGAGAATCACCTCCCTTGACCTGCTGGCTATGCTTCTCTTGATGCAGCCCCAGTTACAATTGGCTTTATGGGCTGCAAGTGCACAATGGTGCCTCATGTTGAGCTTCTCGTCCACCAGCACCCCCAAGTTCTTTTCTCCAGGGCTGCTTACAAGCCAGTCACTGCCCAGCCTATATCGGCGCTTGGGATTTTTCCAACCCAGATGCAGGACCCTGCACTTGGTCTTGTTGAAGCTCATGAGGTTGGCTTGTGCCCACCTCTCCAGCCTGTCAAGGTCCCTCTGGATGGCATCCCTTCCCTCCAGCATGTCTGCTGCACCACATAGCTTGGTGTCATCAGCAAACTTGCTGAGGGTGCACTGAATGCCACTGTCCATGTCACCAATGAAGATGTTAAGACTGGTCCCAGTACTGATCCTGAGGGACTCCACTTGTCACTGGCCTCCACTTGGATGTGGACCGATTGACAGCCACCCTTTGGGTGCAGCCGTCAAGCCAGTTCTTTACCCACTGAATGGTCCATCCATCATACCCACATTGTACCAACTTGGAGACCAGGATGTCACGTAGGACAGTGTTGAGGGCTTTGCTCAGGTCCAGGTAAATTATGTCAGTTGCTCAGCTTTCATCTATTAATGTTGTGACCTTGTCATAGAAGGCCACCAGGTTTGTCAGGCAGGATTTGCCCTTGGTGAAGCTGTGCTGATTTTAGCCAGTCACCTTTTCATTATTCTTTTGCCTCATCAGTGCCTCCAGGAGGATCTGTTTCATGATCTTACAAGGCACTGAGGTGAGACTGACTGGCCTAGAGTTCCCTGGGTCATCCCTCTTTCTCTTCTTGAAAATGGGGTTATGTTTCCCCTTTTCCAGTCACGGGGACCTCCCTAGACTGCCATGACTTTTGGAATATGATGGGGAGCAGTTTATCAACCTTATCTTCTTTTTACCTTTAATATACCTGTAGAAATTTTCACTGTTCCCCTTGATCTCCCTGGCTAGATTTAATTCTAACTGAGCTTTAGTTTCTCTAACCAGGTCTCTTGCTGCTCGGGCAGATTCCTTATATGCCCCCAGTTCCAGATGTCCTTTCTTCCACTCCTTGTAAGGTTTCTTTTTGTGTGTCAGCATGTCTAGCAGCTCCTTGCTCATCCAGGCAGGTCTCCTAGCATTCTTTCCTGCTTTCCTCTTTGTGGATACAGTTTGCTCCTGGGCACAGAAAAGGTGATCCTTGAATATTGACCAGCTATCCTGGGCCCTCTTCCCTCTAGAGCATTGTCCCACGATGCTTTGGCCAGCAGATCCCTGAAGTTATCAAAGTCTGCATGCCTAAAATCCATGGTTGTAAGACTGGGATACATCCTCCTAGTTGCACTGAGGATCTTAAATTCTATTGCTTCATGGTCACTGCAGCCAAGGTTAACCCTGATTCTCACATTGGTGACCAGCCCTTCCCTCTTGGTGAGAACAAGGTCCAGCATAGCACCTTTTCTCATTGGTTCCTCTACCATTTGGAGGAGGAAGCTGCCATCTATGCATTCCAGGGACATCCTGGAATGCTGGTATCTGGCTGTGTTGTCCCTCCAGCAGATGTCAGGGTGGTTCAAATCCCCCATAAGGACCAGGGCCTGTGGACGTATTTGCCTGTGGAGTGCCTCATCTGCTTGGTTCTGCTGGTCAGGTGGCCTGTAACAGACCCCTACAGTAACACCACCTTCCCCTATCTTCCCCTTAACCTTCACCCATATGCTCATCATCCTTCCACAGGTGGAGCTCCACTGATTCCAGATAGTCACTGATATAGAGAGCAACACCTCCTCCCCACCTACCCTGCCTGTCCTTCCTAAAGAGCTTATACCCACTACCTGAAGGCTGGTTGTAGCCAGATGGGGGTTGGTGTCTTCTCCCAGGCAACCAGCACCAGAACAAGAGGACACAGTCTCAAGCTGTGCCAGGGTAGGTTTAGGCTGGAGGTTAGGAAGAAGTTCTTCACAGAAAGAGTGATTGGCCATTGGAATGTGCTGCCTGAGGAGGTGGTGGAGTCACCATCACTGGAAGTGTTTAGTTGATTAGACAGTATGGGGTGACGGGTTGGACTTGATGATCTCAAAGGCATTTTCCATTCTATTCTGTTCTGTTCTATTCTATTCTATTCTATTCTATTCTATTCTATTCTATTCTATTCTATTCTATTCTATTCTATTCTAAATCACATCCTGGGGTGCATCAAAAGATGCCTTGCCAGCAGATCCAGAGAGGTGATTCTGCCACTTTGCTCTGCTCTGGTGAGACCTCACCTGGAGTACTGTGTCCAGGTCTAGAGCCTTCAATATAGAAAGGAGATGGACCTGATGGAGCAGGTCAGAGGAGGGCCGCAAAAATGATCAGGGGGTTGGAGTACCTCTGCTACAAGGACAGGCTGAGGGAGCTGGGGTTGCTCAGCCTGAAGAAGAGGAGGCTGTGGGAAGACCTAATAGCAGCCTTCCAGTACCTGAAGGGGGCCTACAGGAAGGATAGGGAGAGACTGTTTACAAAGGCCTGTACTGATAGGATGAGCACCAATGGCTTCGAACTAGAGAAGAGCAGATTTAGATTGGATGTTAGGAGCCAGTTCTTTACCATGAGGGTAATGAACACTGAAACAGGTTGCCCAGGTTGTGGTTGGGACCCTATCCTTGGAGATATTGAAATTGAGGCTGGACAAGGCTGTGGACAACCTGATCTAGTTAAGAATGTCCCTGCTTACTGCAGAAGGGGTTGGACTAGATGACTTTTGGAGGTCCCTTCCAAGCCGTATTCTATGATACATTTAATACCTGGGTGCTGTTAGAACTGTTCTGCCAATTGTTCTTGCCCACTTTACCTATCTCTTTAATATGCTTTTTTCCTGTTACCTAAATCTGAGTCAGACCATTTCTCTTATAAACCATGTCTCTTCTAAACCCTCCTCCCCCCCCCCAAAAAAAAATATCTATTATAAGTGGCTTTGTAAGATCTCTCATACTAAGCCTTTGCTATATGTTCCTTTAATCCTAGTTATGTCCCTCCAATCTCTCTAGATGACTTCATAACCTGGAGGAGGTTTCTCAGCAGATTTTTATACCTTCATAACTTTGTTCCTGTTGCCCTTTTTTTGGTTGCCTTTTTTTTATATGCAATTTCTCAGATACAGTGTTTTCTATTATCTAGGCAAAAGTTCAACAATTTGAAGGATCTTTTTTCTTTTCAAGGACTGTCTTTATTCTACTGGTTCACCATGTCAGCTTTCTTTCACATTCTAAAAATTATACTTTCATGTTATCCCAGTTATTCTTTGGTTTGCAATAGTCATTAAAAAAATCTTATAGAGGCATGTCCTTTTTCTTCTTTACTGTGTCTAATAGTAAAGGCACTCTGTGTCTATTCAAATTTCCTGTTTGATAAAAATTTTCTACTTTTACTTTTTTTTTTTTTCAGAGATACATTTTAGGAGAATTCATCACATTGAAACATGCTTTTCATAGCTATCTGTTTTCCCTCACTCTTGAATTTAAAAACCTCAAATATAACTCAGCCTTTATAGGGTTTAAAACTTTAATATGACTTCTTGATATATGTTACATGCCTCTTTTGATATTCAAATAAAGCCTACCTCTCTAAAAAGAATAATTCTTGTGTTCTGGAAGCATACTGCTGGCCCTTTGCTTCTTCACCAGTTAGACTCATAGAATTGTTAGGATTGGAAGGGATTTCAAGAATCATCTAGTTCCAACCCATGGGCAGGGACACCTCACAGTGTCAGGCTGCTGACGCTGTGACCAGGCTAATCAGGCTGATCAGGCTGCTCAGAGCCCCATTCAGTCTGGCCTTAAAAACCTCCAGGGATGGGACATCTACCACCTCCCTGGGCAACCTGTGCCAGTGACTCACCACTCTCATGGGGAAAAACTTCTTGCTGATATTCAATCTGAATCTACCCATTTCTATTTTTGCTCCATTCCTCCTAGTCCTATCATTACCTGACACCCTAAAAAGTGCCTCACCAGCTTTCTAGTAGGCCCCCTTCAGATACTGGAAGGTCACAATTAGGTCTCCTTGGAGCCTTCTCTTCTCCACACTGAATACCCCAACTCCCTCAGTCTGTCCTCATAGGAGAGGTGCTCCAGCCCTCTGATCATCCTCATGGCCATTCTCTGGACATGTTCCAGCATGTCTAGATCCTTCCTGTAATAGTTGCTCCAGAACTGGATGCAGTACTCCAGGTGGGGTCTTAGCAGAGCAGAGTAGAGGGGGACAATCACCTCCCTTGACCTGCTGGCTATGCTTCTCTTGACACAGCCCAGGATGTGATTGGCTTTCTGGGCTCCAAGTGCACACTGGTGGTTCATGTTGAGCTTCTCATCCACCAGCACCCCCAAGTCCTTTATTTCAGGGCTGCTCTCAAGCAAGTCATGGCCTAGTCTATATAAGTGCTTGGGATTGCTGGAACCCAGATATAAGACCTTTTACTTGGTGTTGTTGAACCTCATAAGGTTGTCATGGGCCCACCTCTCCAGCCTGTCAAGGTCCCTCTGGATGGCATCCCTTCCCTCCAGCATGTCTGCCACACCACACAGCTTGGTGTCATCAGCAAACTTGCTGAGGGTGCACTCAATGCCACTGTCCATGTTGCCAACAAAAATGTTAAACAAGACTGGTCCCATTACTGATCCTTGAGGGACTCCACTTGTCATTGGCCTCCACTTGTCCATCACTCCTCCAGCTGTCCATACATCAAACCCTTACTGCACCATTTTGGAGACCAGGATGCTGTGCAGGATGGTGTTGAATGCTTTTCAGTTCTACATTCAGCATAGGAAGCACTGCAGAGAATACCACAGCAGAGATGGAACATTACTTAAACAGCTTCTTAAATATTTGTGAAAGTGTTCTTGTTTTCCCCATCTCACTATGTACTTTGAATAAAGTTTATCAACCAAACCAGTTCAGAATAACACAGATAGGTTTTTTTTTTCTATAACTACATCTGTTATCATTTAACAACACAGTTCTAGCATACCAAATTCATATTTGATGTCTCCAATAATTGTACATATATGTGTATGTATAAATCATGTATAAATCATCAAACGCTATCCCCTTTAAAAATGTTTTCAGTATTGTAAGGCATCAATAATTGTTTGCTATCTATATTTCACCTATGGCATGCATTCATACCATGACTTTACAGAGCAATTTAGTGTCTGCTGTTGTATGCTGGTTTGTTTTATTTTGCCTTCTACAGGCAGCACTAACATTCATCTGTGCCTCACAGTACTATAATTTCCATGCTTTTAAAAAACCAATCACAATTCTCCTCCTCCTATTTTCATGCTGCTACTGAACATATCTCCTCTCTTTTATATTTCACATTTATTAAAAATTAATTTCAGCACTCCAAGATACTCAAATTTATGCTTTTTTGCTTTCAGAGCATTTCCAGAGGAACAGGTCCAGACTGCTGTAGTAGTAAGGCTCTCAAACTCAGAATTTGGCTCCCTGTCAAAATATACAATACACTGCATAGAGAGAGATGTGTGATGCAAGTGTCAAACCCATAAAATTGCTATGCAAATCTGAGAATTGCACCATTTAATTCAGATGTTTACAAGTATGATTTCTTCATACAGGTAGAAGTCTGAAACAGATTTGTAAAAAGCTAGAAATAAAAGTATGATAATATTCTACCTTATGTTTGGATGGAATTTTGCCACAGAAGTGGGGCTGTAAAATCAAAGTTGGCAAATCTAAAAGAAAACTGAGAGAACAACCTTGTTTGCCATTTTAATGCTGTTTTGTCTAATAATAGAATGCGTAGTTAGGGAGACTTTGTAGACTAGACAGACTTCCTGGGCATGTTTGCTCCAGAAAATCTAGTTTATATTCCTGTCATATGCCGCTGACTGTCAAGGTCAAGTTGTTAATCCCTAGCTTGCAAACTCTAAACATAAGAATGGTAGTGACAAGGATCTTGGCTTTCATAACATAAAATACACATGTATCTTTTGATGATCTTACATAATTTATTTAAATTATGCCCCAAAAATGAGAAGTAGGATACTCCAAAATTATCTGTGGAGATTGAAAAGGAATTGTCCTTAAATTTCACAAACATGAATTTGAAATGTTATTATTCTATTAGACCTAGAAGATTTGTAATATAAAAGTTTAATATATATAATATAATATAATAATAATAATAATAATATATAATTATATAATGTCCTTCTTCTTTTGGCTGAACTTAATTGCAGGAGATTGGAGCAAAAAACATTATTTCTGTTTAGACTCCTGCATAATATTTTAAATATACACATATGATTAATAGAAATACTGGATATTTATATCATGACAAATTTAGTTTAGTTTGTATTATGTTTGCAATCTGTCAATGGAAGACAACGTACTTACGGAAGAGTAGGTAACATGTCCCAAAAGAGAAAGAATAATCTTCACAGAGTAGCTAAAATACAGTTTTCTGTGAGTAAACTATTAGCTACAGCAAATAAAGCATTTCAATTAAATGCATTTGGATGATGTGAAAAACAAAAGGGTTAAAAAAAAAAAAAAAAAAGGCAATAAATCTTAGAAGAAATTTATGTCTGTGTCCAAAACCTAGTCTGGTATTTTGGATTTTCTTATCTTTTTATATCCAGCAGGAGAGCAGCTTTCACAGGTACATCTATCTCTGGCTTCATGATATCTGAAAGTTTTTATCATTCTTAATACAACTAAGATTTCTCTTAGATGAAGACAAACCCTGGGACAAGCATTTGATTTGGGGTACAGAGAAGATATATTTAAACCTTTATCTCTGCAGGACCACGAAATATAAAGCACCTCTCATCTGACTGTTTTTTTCTCCCTCTTCTTTTCTGGCAGAAGGAAACACATTTTCCCAGGGTTGACTAGTTAAAAATCCTGGCTACTGTTTTTGGAATTTTGATTCTGGGAAGAAAGTGAAAACAATTCCATGTGTAAGGTACACAAAAATAATCATGGAAACCATGAGAAATCAAAGCCATCACAAAGATTCAAGCAAAAAGAGGTCCACAAGTTACCTACTTGTTATTGGAGAAGGAAGGAATATGAAGAAACTACATGTTACGTTAATTTGCAAGAAGACTTCTAGGTCCTTTAGCACTGACAAAATCTTTCTTAACCACAAGTTACATGCCCAGACTTCCTATATAGCAGATGTTAAAAAAAACTTACATAATATAGTAAAAATATAATTAAAAATATGATAAACATAAAGAGCCAACCAAATTACCCAAGAAAGAAACAAACGTCATGATAGAGTTGATTTGAAAGACAATACATCTGCTAGTCAGAAAAACCTTTACTAAACTTCAAATCAATGTGGAGGATGACAGTTCCTCTCTCACATGGAAAACCTTACAGTCCTTTGCAGTTATCTTCACTATTTAAAAAGTTTAAGTGCTCCTGGAACAGTGTGAGGTTCATTCCTTGCCCACTTTAGAAGAGGGCCTTGAACATGCATCTTCCAGTTCACAAGGTAGTCCTCTACATAACATGATGCGTGGTCCATGGATTTTGAGGCGGATCACTATCCTTGAAGTCACCCATTAATTTCTCCTTAGGTTTTAGATTAGATCAAATTCAGTGGCAAAATCATCAGAGAACAGCAAAGAATAGCAGTTATTTAAGATAATGTTTCAAATTGTGTAACAATATGTCCTCTAGATAAATTCTGAGGTTTGAGTAACAGTCGTTATGAGGAAAATTAGTTCTCCTGCTCTGCAAGATGAGAATATGTATTAGGATATTTAGAAAGAAACTGATATTCAGCATATGCACATGGAATATCTTGCTGCACTTGTTCATCAGCCCATAGTCATAGAATGATTATTAGATTCATCCTTGTGGTAGTTTGAGGCTGTGCCTAGAAAATTTTCCACAAATTTTGAAGCGCACATGGTAGAATGTAAATACATTACCATTGGATATCAAAAGGGAAATAACGATAAATAATCCCTTTGGATAGATATCTACCATAAAGTTAGTTTTGTACACCAACTCACTCTCTTTTTTGCTTCCTTTGTTCTAGCAGATACTAGGTCTGGCTTATGCTGTCTTTTCTCACCTTGGCTGCATTACTATGTTGTGGCTAAGTATTAACAAACAGCTACTCTCTGCTCTTTCTCTTGTCCTGTGTACAGGGAGGAGGGAAGTGAGAAGGGAGGGGAAGACTATTAGTAGCACCCTGATCTGTCCAGGGAGGTTCTTGTCCTGTTTATAAACTGTAAATATACATGATTATTGCATATTTTGCATATATTCATTGCATTTGATATTTTAGATTGTAGTTTTACCTGTAAATACTGCTTCATTTTCTTTCTAACTGAGCTGGTCTGGCAATTTTATGTTGGGGGAATTTTCAACCCACCACAATCTCCACAGGCAATATACTAGAGAAATGCTCCACATGAACATCAAAGCATGAAAACCAGACTCTTCAGTGGTCCCTGTTCATGTTATAATGTATTGGTAGCAGTTTTACAGAGAATAGAATAGAATAGAATAGAATAGAATAGAATAGAATAGAATAGAATAGAATAGAATAGAATAGAACAGAATAGAACAGAATAGAAAATGCCTTTGAGATCATCAAGTCCAACCCATCACCCCACACCGTCTAATCAACTAAACCATGGCACTTGTGAAATTTAGATACATCTATAGATATAGGAAGGAAATAGAAAACACAAGGATCTTCATTCAAGGCCTACACATTAATATACAGACGATATTACAAGAGGAATGAGACCTGACTTTTACATATTTGGGACTTAAACTTCCCCAGATTTGGCAGTAGGGATGCTGCTAAACTGTTTCTGTGCAAAGTTCAAAAAATTGCTAGTAAACGTAAAACAAGACAGGGAACATGAAACGAATGCAAAGAGCAGAAGCAGTCACAACAAACTTAGTACAGCTACTAGTAAATATGTATCTACAATGGTGCTGATATTTCTGAACTGATTATCTACCAATCTGTAGTAGGTTGAGAGACCAATTCTCCCACCGTGGGCAAAAGAAAGTCTCAGACAAAACAGACTGCAAAAATGGTAGAAAGTTTAAATGAAAAAAAAAAAAAAAAAAAAAAGAGAAAAAACACCAAAAACCACAATGGAAGTTTTACAGAGAACCACAAGCACTGTGACAAAAGAGAGAGATCATAAAACATACCCAAGCACATCCCATCCCCACCTGGGGGTACACCCAACCCCCCCTGCCCCGGGCTCTTTCTCCCCCCCACCCCAGCCTTGGGCCTGGGCACACCCAAGGGAGGCAGCTCACACTATTTTACCCAGGCAACGGCGAGGGAAGAAAGAGGAAGTGAGGACCCATTGCTGATGTTTTATAGGGGAGCAGGGCATTATGGGGTGAAATACCTGGCTTCCTGTGACCACCCACTGGGCTGGGCCCCCTTTGGGACATCCCAGGTGTGGCCTATGCAGTGGCATCAGGGGCCAGCATCCAGCCTAAACCACCACACTATCTGATTTGTGGCTACAGCAATAACCAGAATATCATACTGTGGTAAAGTTTGCATTATGGCCAGAATTATGCCTTAAATATGCCCAAAACATGTCCCTACATGATTTGCTCGAACCTCTCTTCCCTCTCCTTTTGGAGTGGGTACTCAGTCTAGAGCTGAGAAAAAAAAGGGCCAGGCACAAACAAGCCTGGGTAAAAAACCCAATGTGCCTTGTTTGGGTAAACAAAAGCACACACCCACCTTATGGGATGCTTGTACTGTAGTTGTGCTTCTTCCAAGTATGGGCATGTTCTGGCCATATGCTTTGCTATTGGCTAATGACATTTACCAAGTCTGACTATTGGCTAAATCAAAGCCTTAAGCAAATTATTAATGTTACCCAAACTGTAAAGCACAAAGCTGCAGACCTGCAAGCTAAAGCCACTTCAGTGCATCCGCCGCTTGCAAAGCCAGAAATGTGCCCAGCCATTCCTGTTCTGGCCACTAAGTCATGGGAGAAGGGAGCCACCACCTGCGATTCCACAGCCCTGGAACTCAAGCACCAGGGCAATCCAGAGCACCATCCATGTCCTGCCAGGACCTAAACCTGCCTAAACCGGTCACAACCTGTGAGTGTCCCAGCCAGCCATAGCATCCTGGAAACTCAGCACTGCTACCAGCCCCAGGAATCACTGAAGAGCCGTTCCAGGTGAACTAGCCTCAAGCGCATCCCCACACAGCCCACGCCTCACTCCAGAGCCACAGAAGAAAGCCGCCTCCACTGTGTCTGGAAGGGACTGCCCCCAGGAGCCAGCCACAGCCCCAAGAAGTCCCTGAAGCCTCTGCAGTGACCAGTTCAGCAACCAGCTTAGCAACTGGTCTTCACCACTGAAACTGTATCTTTTTCAGTGTTCACATGTGTAACACCAGTTTTGCTTCTGTTTAGGATCCCTGCACTTTAGCCAGCATGGTATTGTGCCTTGTGGATTATAACGCAGCAGCCCAAAAGTATCTGGAGCTATAGCTATAATAATAACAAGTGCTTGCCGAGTTGTCCCCTGGTAGACAAATGGCAAATTGCATCCTAGTTCTTATTGAATAATTGTTTTGTGTTTTTCTAATTTGGTCAAAAATTGTAAAACTGTACCAGTTTATGAGATTATAACCATGACCATACAATAGAATCTGCAATACGCATATGCATATAAGGTTATATTTAAAGGTTATTAGTATTTTATATTAATAATTATTAATGATTCATACTTGATATTAATAGCCATCACACACAGACTGCATGTCCTGGTCCACTGACTCAGGACTTACCAGCTGGTTAAACCTGCTGCATTGCCTGGCTGGCAATCAAAGAACTTGCCATTCTATGAGTCCTTGACATTTCATCTGGGAAAAATGCACACTTCTGAAAGAAATGGCTTGAGTTTATCTTGGTAGGTTCTTTAGGGATATGATGACCCTGACATTTTCTGTGTCATATTTGGAGAAAATTTTGCTACAGAAGTGAGGGAATAAAATCAAAGCTGGGAAATATAAAAGTAAATTGAGAGAACGAACTTATTTGCTATGATTTTAGCACTTTTTAGGATTAAATACTGAAATCCTGCAGAACTGTACATAATAAATACAAGCATATTCATGGGAGAAGTTTCCAAAATTATATAATTTGATGGCTGGATAATGAAATAATAAGAAATTATGACAGTAAATCTACTTCAGGCACAAAGCTACATTTATTTTCTAGTTCTGGTAACCTATGCACATACACTGACAAGATGGGGATCCTTGGGAAGTAAACAAGGCTAATTGCACATCTTTAACATCCATTTGATGACTGCTGCTCAGTACTATCTATATGCATTCTGGAACAGTTGCAAAATCTGATCTCTAAATCCATAACACTATGGTTTTGTATTTATTTCTAGAAAACTCTTTTAGATTCAAAAAATAACTTAATCTTTTGGTTTCATTTTGTTTGGTTTTGTTGTTGTTCTTCTTCTTCTTCCACCATTCACAATAATAGTATGTTTTTCTTTCTCTAAATTTCTCCTTAAACTTCAATTGCTGTCTTAAAAGCCGTATTACAGACCACTGCCACAGTAATCATTACAAGATCTGTGAACTAAAAATTCTGCTTTTCTGAACAGCCTTCATGTCAGGCAAAAAACATCATTATCTTACAAAGCCAGTTCTGCATGCCCATTTTTTTTCCATTATTTAACACTAAATTTTTAGCCTGGGCAGTGTAACAAATATCTACAGGGGTATTTCTTTTATACTGGATTACCAAATTAACCACTAGAATCCATAGCTCAAACCAAAAACTAGTTTGGAATCTTACTGTTTCAGAGTTGGTTTTGGTTTTTTGAGAGAGCTCAGTCTGGAAACAGATCTGTGAGCCATGTTATATTTTTACATGTTTTCGTACACAGACATACACACATACATTTGCCTGTGCAAAAATACACACATTTTACTATATTTATGATGAGTGGGAGACAGAATTCTGAAATGCAAAACAGATTTCATGCTATTTAATTTGAATGTGACTAAGATAATTTGTGTGACAGTGATTTGATGAATTACTTAAAAAGAGGCCATAAAAATCAGCAATACTTAAATCCAGAAGGGATTAAATTCACAGCTCCAGCAAAAGACATGAAGATGCAAAAGCATCTGATAACATATAATCCAGGAGAAAACCCTTTCCCAGATAAATCAGAGAATTTGCATTCATCAAAACTTATGAATAGGTAATTATGTATATTTAGATTTAAAAGCCTAGGAAACAAGGATTGATTAAAATCCTTTCAATATGTTACTTCTGTCACAAAATACACATTATGTGGCATAGTCACTGTAACAATCCAGACAAAAATATTCCTAATATGTTTATTTCTTCATAGGTCATAAGGTAAACATGCCAATAAATTAAAAGCTAATGGAATAAATATTATCAAAAAGGCCCTTCTGCAGTTATATATGAATCCCTACAATCAGGCTAGGAAAACCTTGGTTTTTTTCTTTCCTTCTTCTCTAAACATACATACCCATGCTCCAAATAGATACTATATATTTTAAAAAGTGTTACATTATTGGAAAACATTAATTGGAAATCAGAAATCTGGTACTGTCTTGACAATTTAAAGATAGAAATTTTAGACGTTTTTGTTCACTTTCTTCACTAGACCTTGCCATTTCAAGAAATTATTTAAAGTGGTTGATTTGAATTCAACAATAGAAAAAAAAAATAATAATCAAGGGTACACAAAGAAGAGATTACTACAGCTGAAGGGAAAAGTTCTCTAAGTTGCATAATTTACAGGCAGATTTCAAATTGCATGCATACTTAAATCCAAGAAAAATACTCCTTAAGACATTATAAATATTTCTGACCTTTCAAGTATATGAATATGTATATCTTGGTACAGAAACAACCAAATACATACAAAAAAATCACAGTAAAGTGACTTCAGCATTGTCATGTGTTTTTCAAGAACAGGGGATAATTTTTCCCAAGTATAAAATACCATGTATCCCTACCTAATACTCTCTCTCTTCCTTTCTTGTGCAGCATAAGGCTATACTGCAACATCTCTGTGTGATGCTTAATATTCTGGGGACAGCATAAATAGCTTCATTTATTTTCATGTTGGCATTCACTACTATCAGCTGTTTGCTTAACAACCATATCTTAATTTTTCCTAAGCATGCCTTATGAGAAACTTAATGTGCCAATGAGCTTGCTGTGCTGAGGTCCATAGTCTGGCTTCTTTAAATTCATTGGTTTGATTTTGTTGTTGTCCAACTTTACATTATTTTAATCAGCTCCATAGAATAGAACAATATTCTGGTTGGAAAGGACCCTTGAGATCATTGACTCCAACCATTATCCAACCTGACAAAGTCTGGTGATAAACCATGCCTGTTAGAACCACATCTATAAGTCTTCTAAACGCCTTCAGGAATGGTGATTCAACCACCCCCTGGGGGAGCATACTGCAGTCCTTGATAACCCTTTCAGTGAAGAAGTTTCTTCTAATATCCAGTCTAAACCTTCCCTGGTGCAGCTTGAGGCCTTTTTCCTATCAGTCGTAACTAGGGAGAAGTGTCCAACATTCACTTTGCTACAACTTCCTTTCAGGCAGTTATTGAGAGAAACAAGGTCTTCCCTCAGCCTTCTTTTGTCCAGACTAAACAATCCCAGATACTTCAGGACCTGTTCTCCAGACTCGACTTTATTGCCCTTCTCTGCACTTACTTCAGAACTTCAATGACTTTCCCGTCATGAGAAAGGGTTCCAAAACTGACCACAGTACTCAAGGTGTGGCCTCATTAGTGCTGAGTACAGGGGGTCATTAATTATTCTGGTCCTTCATTGAATTATCCAAACAGATGAGGCCCTCCACAGGCAAATAGAAGCAGCTTCCAGGTCACAAGCCCTGGTCCTCATGGGGGATTTCAACCACCCTGACATCTGCTGGAGGGACAACACAGCAAGGCACCAGCAATCCAGGATGTTCCTGAACTGCATAGAAGACAACTTCCTCCTCCAAATGGTAGAGGAATGAACAAGAAAAGGTGCTACGCTGGACCTTGTTCTCACCAACAGGGAAGGGCTGGTAAGCAATGTGAGGCTCAGAGACAGCCTTGGCTGCAGTGACCATGAAGCAGTTGAATTTAAGATCCTCAGGGCAATCAAGAGGACCTATTCTAAGCTTACGACCCTAGACTTTAGGCGTGCAGACTTCGATCGCTGCAGGGATCTGCTAGACAGAGTGTCCTGGGATGAAGCCCTGAAGGGAAGAGGGACCCAGGACAGCTGGTCAGTATTCAAGGACCACCTCCTCTGTGTCCAGGAACTATGTATACCTACAAGGAGAAAAGCAGGAAAGAATGCTAGGAGGCCTGCCTGGATGAACAAGGAGCTACTGGACACACTATTACTTAAAAACAAACTCTACAGGAAGTGGAGGGAAGGACAGATAGAACAGGGGGTATATAAGGAAGCTGCCCCAGCAGCAAGAGGCCTGGTTAGGAAAGCCAAAGCAGAGTTTGAACTGAATCTAGCCAGGGAGGTTAAAGGGAGCACTAAGAATTTCTATAGGTATGTTAATGGCAAGAAGAAGACTAGGGAAGGTGTGGGCCCGCTCAGAAAGGAAAGTGGTGAATTAGTCACAAGTCATGTGGAAAAGGCTGAGGTACTCAATAACTTCTTTGCCTCAATCTTCACTGCAAGGGCCTCCAGCCACCCTCCTGGTGTCATGGCAGACGATGCCAGGGATGGGGAGGAAGAACTGCCCATCATAAGTGAAGCTCAGGTTTGTGATCACCTGAAGAACCTGAAAGTGTTGAAGTCCATGGGACCCGACGAGATACACCCACAGGTGCTGAGAGAACTGGCAGATGAGGTTGCTAAACCTCTCTCTATTCTATTCCAAAAGTCCTGGCAGACTGGGGAAGTCCCCACAGACTGGAAAAGGGGAAACATTACTCCCATTTTCAAAAAGGGCAAGAAGGAGGAACCGGGGAACTCCAGGCCAGTCAGTCTCACCTCTGTGCCCGGAAAGATCATGGAGCAGATCCTCCTGGAGGCACTAATGACTCAGAAGAACAGTGAAGAGGTAATTGGGAATAGTCAGCATGGCTTTGCCAAGGGCAAATCCTGCCTGACAAACCTGGTGGCCTTCTATGATCAGGTGACAGCATTAATAGATGAGGGGCGAGCAACTGATGTTGTTTACCTGGACTTGAGCAAAGCCTTCGACACTGTCCCGCACCACCTCCTGGTCTCCAAACTGGTGACACATGGGTTTGATGGATGGACCACTAGATGGATAAAGAACTGGCTTGATGGCCGCACCCAAAGAGTGGCTGTCAACGGGTCCATGTCCCAGTGGAGGCCAGTGACAAGCAGAGTCCCTCAGGGATCAGTCCTGGGACCTGTCTTGTTCAACATCTTTGTGGGTGACATGGACAGTGGCATCGAGTGCACCCTCAGCAAGTTTGCTGATGACACCAAGCTGTGTGGTGCAGTGGACACCCTGGAGGGAAGGGATGCCATCCAGAGGGACCTTGACAGGCTGGAGAGGTGGGCACAAGCCAACCTCATGAGCTTCAACAACACCAAGGGCAGGGTCCTGCATCTGGGTTGAGGCAATCCCAGGCACAAATCCAGGCTGGGCAGTGACTGGCTGGAGAGCAGCCCTGAGGAGAGAGACTTGGGGGTGCTGGTGGACGAGAAGCTCAACATGAGCTCTCAAAGTGCACTTGCAGCCCGGAAAGCCAATCAGATCCTGGGCTGCATCACGAGAAGTGTGACCAGCAGGTCAAGGGAAGTGCTTCTTCCCCTCTACTCAGCTCTGGTGAGACCCCACCTGGAGTACTGCGTCCAGTTCTGGAGCCCCTATTACAGGAGGGATGTGGACGTGCTGGAGCGTGTCCAGAGAAGGGCCACGAGGAGGATCAGAGGGCTGGAGCACCTCTCCTATGAGGACAGACTGAAGGAGTTGGGGCTGTTCAGTCTGGAGAAGAGAAGGCTCCCAGGTGACCTCATTGTGGCCTTCCAGTATCTGAAGGGGGCCTACAGGAAGGCTGGGGAGGGACTTCTCAGGATCTCAGGTAGTGATGGGACTAGGGGGAACAGAATGAAGCTGGAAATAGGGAGATTCAGGCTAGATGTGAGGAAGAAGTTCTTCATCATGAGAGTGGTGAAGCCCTGGAATGGGTTGTCTAGGGAGGTGGTTGAGGCCCCGTCCCTGGATGTGTTTAAGACCAGGCTGGATGAGGCTCTGGCCAGCCTGATGTAGTGTGGGGTGTCCCTGCCCATGGCAGGGGTTGGAACTAGATGATCCTTGTGGTCCCTTCCAACCCTGACTGATTCTATGATTCTGTGATTCAGTCTGGAGAAGAGAAGGCTCTGAGGAGACCTTATTGTAGCCTTCCAGTATCTGAAGGCGGCCTACAGAAGGCTGGTGAGGGACTTTTAGGGTGTCAGGTTGTCATAGGACTAAGGGAAATGGAGCAAAAATAGAAATGGATAGATTCAGATTGAGTATCAGCAAGACATTTTTCACCATGGGAGTGGTGAGACCCTGGAACAGGTAGCCCAGGGAGGTGGTAGAAGCCCCATCCCTGGAGGTTTTTAACGTCATGTTGGATGTGGCTCTGATCAGCCTGATCTAGTGTGAGGTGTTCTTGCCCATGAGTTGGAACTTGATGATCTTTGAGGTCCCTTCCGACCCTAACAGTTCTATGATTCTGTGATGTTATTTTGGGTGACAGCGTTAAAAGCCTTGCTGAAGTTGAGGCAGACAACAGCCACTTGCTCTTCCCTCATATACATTTCTTCTTTCCCCTAATCTTCTTTTCCTCCACATGATGTGAAATGTCCTCCAGAATAAACTTCCTGTAGATGGATGACATATTTTCTAGCCTCCAGTCAACTGTGAGCTCCCTAGTAAGCAAAGACTGCTCATAAAGGATGAACTTGCCTTGCTGAGCAGCTTCACCCACTCTTTCAAGTACCCTCAGGTGTATCTATCCAGCCCCATAAACTTGTGTATGTCTAAGTGGTGCTACAGGTCAATAACTGTCTCCTATTGGATTATGGGATCTTCATTCTGACTCATATCTCTATCAGAAACCTGCCCTCCATTTTAACATTCTCTGTGAAGTCCTACTACTTAGACAGTATCCTGCTGATCTGTATTTTAGCTTTCTATACCAACAAGCTGTAAAAAAATCATCAAGAATATGATAGACAAGATCTTGACCTATTCCTTCTCCAGAAGATTTCTGGGAAATTCTTCCTACTGCAATGTCCAGTGTTTTGCTTTAACCTTTAGTTGCCCACAAAAAGCACTTTCTACATGCCCTTTCAATTCTGGTGGTATGCTGTGCAGCATCAACACAACAGTACCTTGAACTTTTCTCCTCTAAATATTTCCTATGGACTTTCAGCAGATCCCATTCCTTTTGTATTCTGAATTTCAGACCAAGCAAACTCCTTTTTGATTTATAGAGCAACATGCATCTTCCCTCTTATCTGTCTCTCCTTTTATAGTAATATTTTTATCAGACAAATTATTCTGTAAGTTAACTATGTTGTAATGCCAATAGTGCATCAAGACTTTTGGCTCCTTTTGCTTGTTTCTCATTCTTCATATATTTTCATGCAGGCTGACTAAAATGTGTTTAAAAAAAAAAAAAAAAAAAAAAAAAAAAAAAAAAAAAAAAGTAATAGGCAAAGGCAGACAAGAGTATAGCAAGCAGGCAGTGACCTTAATAGTAATGATTTCATATACTTTCATTTAAGCACTGAAGATTATTTTAAAGCATATTCCAAATTCATTATCCTCTGACTTTTTCAGTTTTTCCCTTAGTCCATATTAAACTTCTGTCTAGAGCCTCTCAAAGCATCATTTCTACATCTGGCATACAACTGTACAAACTCCTAGAATGGCTAAATTTTAATGACAGCTAGCACCTGCATCTATTTTTAGCCTGTATCTGTGGCTAAATTATAGCAGTTGCTCTATAATCTGATGACTCCTCCCCAGCAAAGAGGAACTGAGAAAAGGAGAAAAGACCAACAGGGTGAAAACAGTTTTAATGAAACAGCCATACTGATACCAATGTCAATACAGCAGTCACGCTAAACAGGAAGGTAGTCCTTGAGAACAGAAGAGGAACATCATCAGGAGAACTCCAAGCAGGAAATTTCTCCTCACCAAATCTCCCCCTTTATACTGAGTGGGATGTCTATAGTATGTGATAGAATTGCTCAGACCGAGAACTGCTAATGGCCTGAAGGCCATGGTTGGCCCATTTTTGTGTCCCAGCCAAACCAGGACAAGCTGTCATTCAAAACCAAGGTTCTTCAAAGTCGCTGTTCTTATATCACACAGTATCACACAGTATCGCTAAGGTTGGAAGAGACCTTGAAGATCATCGAGTCCAACCTGTCACCACAGACTCCACGACTAGACCATGGCACCAAGTGCCATGTCCAGTCCCCTCTTGAACACCTCCAGGGACGGCAACTCAACCACCTCCCTGGGCAGCCCATTCCAATGGCGAATCACTCTCTCGGTGAAGAACTTTCTCCTCACCTCCAGCCTAAACTTCCCCTGCTGCAGCCTGAGACTGTGTCCCCTTGTTCCGGTGCTGGTTGCTAGAGAGAAGAGGCCAACCCCTTCCTGGCCACAACCACCTTTCAGGTAGTTGTAGAGAGCAATGAGGTCGCCCCTGAGCCTCCTCTTCTCCAGGCTAAGAAACCCCAGCTCCCTCAGCCTCTCCTCATAGGGCTTGTGCTCAAGGCCTCTCACCAGCCTTGTTGCCTTTCTCTGGACACGTTCAAGTGTCACAATGTCCTTCTTAAACTGAGGGGCCCAGAACTGGACACAGGACTCAAGGTGCGGCCTAACCAAAGCAGAGTACAGGGGCACAATGACCTCCCTGCTCCTGCTGGCCACACCATTCCTAATGCAGGCCAGGATGCAGTTGGCCTTCTTGGCCACCTGGGCACACTGTTGGCTCATGTTTAGGCAGCAGCCAATCAGCACCCCCAGGTCCCTCTCTGTTTGGGAGCTCTCCAGCCACTCCGACCCCAGCCTGTAGGGGTTGCTGTGGCCAAAGTGCAGCACCTGGCACTTGGACTTGTTGAATGCCAGTATTTGCATAACTGAATGACCCTAGACACATCTGTCTTTGCACCTATATTCAGCCTGTCCTATGAATAACAACGTAGAGGAATTAACAGTTTTTGAGAAATTAGAAGCAAATAGGGAAAAGTTGTTTGCCCTTTCTCTTGGATCAGCTGGTTGCAGTCAGTTAACCATGCCAATTCTCTGCTGAGATTAAACAAGCCAAAAGTATATGAGCAATCCAAAGCCACAGCTCTGTCATGTACAATGCATGACTAAGAAAGAAAGCAAAACAAAACTATATTTTTCTTAGCCTGTCTCCTCTCTTAGTGGGTCTTCAAAGATTCTGTAGTGTAGGAGTCAGAAATATGATATAATACAAAGCACAGCAAGTGCTACTGCAGGTAGAGCACAAGGTGGTTGAAATATTAGGAAAAGACCTTATGATTTAACACACTGGGGAAAAAAAAAATATCTCATTAAAACTGTTAAGATTTCTTGGATACATACTACATGAGAAAAGGAAGGAAGCAGCTTGGTATACAATTATAGTGTGCAGTCGTCCAGGGAAAAGATGATCTTTTTTTCTCTGAGTTGTTTTCTCCCTGAGCTGTCTTCCTGAGGAACTGGGGTGCTCTTGTTTTTCTGTTAGCTTTGAAACAATGCTCTATCTGTGCTGTGGTGCTCAGTTACATTGAGGCACTTGGTGCCATGGTTTAGTAGTCATGAGGTCTTGGGTGACAGGTTGGACTTGATGATCTTTGAGGTCTCTTCCAACCTTATTGATTCTATGATTCTAAAATTTTTATCTAAAATGACACTTTGCAGAAATGCTAAGAATGTTAATAAATGCTTTAACAATACATTTAGTGACCAAAATGTTGCAAACTATTTTATAGATATCCAGTTTTCTGTTTGCAAGGAAGACTCACATTTGCATAGAGGAAGTAGCCAAAATTCAAATCTTCCTTCACTGTAGGAAAAAATTACCTCTGTAATAGCATCAGGTTTTTGTTCTCTTGATTCAGTGCTAATTATTCTTGAGGGAGGAAGAGTTGCTTTTGCAGCTTATCATAAAGAAGTAGAACTCAGTTCCTTTTCTTAGAGATCTATTTCCCTACTATGAAAAGGCCCTGGAAAACTCTCTCCACCTTATTTAGTACTCTGTGCTTGCTCTGGGACAACATTGCAAATGCTACTTTGGTATGTCTATATTTCTTCCAGCCCTGTGCACTGTTGTTTTCTTCTGCCTTTCCTCAAAAGCACAGCTGCTTTACTTTTCCGGAAGTCACAGTAATTTTTCAGTTTGCACAACCCATTTTTTACTTAGTCCATTCTGAAGGCAAATCTATAAGACAGTGTCCTTCACTGACAAAGTGCATTTTGGAGAAACAGGTAGTTCTCTTTCCCCTTTCCAGTGCTATGCTCAGGACATGAATTAGTTTCTGTTCGTGACAGAAATCCTAGTGGAGATGACTAAGACCCATTTATCATCCTTGTGTTTTCAAGCTGCCTTTTTTTTTTTTTTTTTTTGGTGTGTATGTGTCTCTGTGTGCTTTGCTTTGCCTCCAACCAGAGAATGTGATCAGATGAGCTCCCCCTGCCAAAACAGGCATGTTATATGCAGGAACATATCTCCTGTTTCTCAAGTCCCTGGCCTAATCTAACCTTTACATATCTGAGCATAACAGCCCATCTGAAAAAAATTAAAATTATACATGATCACACATGATTTGGGAGAAAACGTGAACCAATTCCAGATTTACAAGTCTGAAAATCCCTGAAAAAAAACAAAACCCCAAAACAAACCAGAAAAACCCCACCACTTCACACCCTGCAGATGCTCCTTTAAAGTAAAATGACTCAAGTACAATTCCATGTAGACTTTGTGCATGACTTCCCTTTTCTTTTCAGCTCCTATGTTATACTTTTTTTTTCCAACCATGAACCAAAGTGATATGCTCGTGCCTTTGATATATTTGTTTTTCATGAACTCACCTGAAACTTGTATAAACTGCATCAGCTAGGAAAGTACTTTCATATATATTCATACTTTTCACATAAGGACATTTTAAGCTAGAAGTAACAATAAACACAGGTACTAAAAAAAGTCCCTTTTTACATTCCAAGTTATAAATATTTATTTTGCCATAATGCATATTATTTCACAGCTGAAGAAAGCACAATTATCACCCATTTAAATTTATAGATTATAAAAACAACTGCTAAATTTAAATTGCTAAGACTTTGCTTCTGCTGAAGAAAGTAAACAAAATTACCCTGTCTTTATTTTACTCTACCAGGGTATTGGGTGCATTCATAGCACACTTCCCATTTATATCCAAAACTGTCCAGAAAATATGGAAGGATAAACATAAGCATGTATCATCATCATTTCAAAAAATAAAAAGTTCTTTGAGCAGAACTGAACTAATTTATTTCATTAATAATTTTTTTTTTTTTTTTTTTTTTTGAGGGATGGGCTAATATGAGATAGAACAGGAAGAGTAATTGAATATTTTGTTAAAAAGAAAAAAAAGTATGGTAAAGTAAATGTTGGATGAACATTTTTCTACTGTCAAAGACTCAAATAATCACTATTCTCTTCAACGCAGTTCAGACTGATAAATAAATGTCAGGCTTTATTTTAAGCTATTGGAATATAATGCTCTAAAACTATTTGCAAGACAGAATCTGACTAATACAGTAGAGAGGGTAAGAGAGAGAGAAAATACTGGTAATGGCAAACCATTATATTTGGCTGAAAAAAAATGAAATATATCGTCTTCTCTCTAGCAAATGAGATCTACATACTTGGTTAAGAGTGACGAGAAGGAGAACACACTGGGAATTTGATATTTTGAGAAGAAATGCCTTTGAAGATGTGACTGGTTTAGGCCGTGCCTTTAAGAAAGGGACACTTTCTGAACACTCTGGCCGAATGTTTTGGTATATGAATGAAAAACAACGATATGCTAATCCAATGTCATTGGTGGAACCTGGCTGTAGGTTCTGGCTTAGTCTTTCAGTCGGGGGGGCAGTCAGTCGTCTTCTTCTTCCCCCTGTACTGTGAGCTGGCTCGTTTCTCTCTACGATTCTTGCTAACCAGATAAGAGAAAACTAACTTTTGCATCCGCTTTGAGCTTTAACAAGTTTTCACCCTTTTAATTACCTTCCTTTCTCTTTCTCTCTAACCTTTTTGGGAAAAAGGGGAGGTAGGGAGGGAGAAGGGAGGGGCAGGCCGAACCCCCTGGCCGCAGGGGGGTTGGGGAAAGGTTTCCTGTATTACATACATTGCTGTATACTTCTGTATATATTGTAAATATTGTATATTTTTGTACATATTCATTGCATTCCATATCTGCTTGTAAAATACAGCTTTCATCTGCTTCTCCAGCTGAGTTAGCTGTGGAATTCTTTTGTGTGTGGGGGGAACCTTCCTACTCCACCACAGAAGAAGCTTTGGATATTTTTTGTGTGAATGAATCTGACTTTTTCACTTCATAAGAATTTTCTCAGAATTGAAGAGAGGAGACAAAATCAGTAATGTGCCACCCGAAGAATGGCAAAAGAGACACATTCATGTAAACAAAGTGTTAATCCAATGGAGTCTATCAAATGCAAATAGTAAAGGCTACCAGCATGGTAAATGTCAAGTGGACTTGACAAAAATAAGCAAAAAAATTTCAGAATTTAACACAGGAATTGTTTTACACTTCCCGTGGCTCTATAGATCAAACCCAGAAAACAAGAACAATCGTGCTGAAAGAAGCAGGTGAAATGCACCTGTAAGATAACACACATAAAACATACCCAAATTTACAATGCATTCTTAGAAGACCAGTGTAGTAGTGCAGGCCTATGAAATGTTGTGAGCCAACGAAGATAACAGACAAAAAAGAAAAGCCATTGTGTTCAAAGAATAACAAAGTACAAAGTTCAGCTTTCTAATAGGGCTTTCTAACTCAGCTTGTTTTGTTGATAAATTTGTGTATAAAGTACGATAATTCTACCTTGGGATAAATGCCAAAATCACACTTCCATTTTAAAAAAACACTTGCTGAGTGCTGGTATATGACCATACGGCCACTTGTGTCCCACAGCAGAGAGCACCTAACACAGATGACATATATGGCTCAATGTGCTTTTAGATCAGCTGCCCACAGCCTTACTAAAAATCAGGAAGCAAGCAAGAACTTCTGAAGCAAACTGCTTTTCACCGTCAATGAGCAGAAAATACTGCATGATCTTTAACTTATGAACAACAAACTCCTTTGCGAACAATAAAGGTTCTTTCATTAGAATAATATTCAGTGCAATGTAACTAAAAATCGAAATGGTTTCAGCACAAAACCTATGCAACACATCCAAGACAATAAAAAAATATCATATGCATGAAATCCTCTAACAGCACTCCCTTTCTCTATTTTTATTTTAGAGTGGCTGATATCAAACACGAAATTCAAAATAATCACTGGGATCAGACTTGATTGACTGCATAATCCAGACTACATGATGGCCCAGATTCAATCATCATTTAAAATACAATAATAATACAATAATACAATAAACCAGGTTGAAAGAGACCTTCAAGATCATCGTGTCCAACCTATCAACCAATCCAACCCACCTAAACAACTGAAACATGGCACCAAGCACCCCACCAAGTCTCCTTGTGAACACCTCCAATGATGGTGACTCCACCACCTCCCCAGACAGACCATTCTAATGGGCAATCACTCTGTGTAGAACTTCTTAATGACATCCAGTCTAAACCTCCCCTGGCGCAGCCTCAGACTGTGTCCTCTTGTTCTGGTACTGGTTGCCTGGGAGAAGAGACCAACCTCCACCTGTCCACAACCTCCCTTCAGGTAGTTGTAGAGAGCAATAAGGTCACCCTTCAGTCTCCTCTTCTCCAGGCTAAGCAACCTTAGCTCACTCAGCCTCTCTTCATAGGACTTGTGTTCCAAACCCCTCACCAACTTTGTTGCCCTTCTCTGGACATGTTCCAGCAAGTCAACATCCTTCCTAAACTGAGGGGCCCAGAACTGGACACAGGACTCAAGGTGTGGCTTAACCAGTGCAGTATACAGGGGCACAATGACCTCCCTGCTCCTGCTGGCCATACTGTTCCTGATGCAGGCCAGGATGCCATTGGCCTTCTTGGCTGCCTGGGCACACTGCAGGCTCATGTTCAGCCTCCCATCAACCAGCACCCCCAGGTCCCTCTCTGCCTGGCCACTCTCCAGCCACTCTGACCCCAGCCTGTAGCACTGCATGGGGTTGCTGTGGCCAATGTGCAGAACCCTGCACTTGGATGTGTTCAATCTCATGCCATTTGACTCTGCCCATCTGTCCAGCCTGTCGAGGTCCCTCTGCAAAGCCTCTCTACCCTCCAGCAGATCAACTCCTGCCCCTAGCTTGGTGTCATCTGCAAATTTACTGATGATGGACTCAATGCCCTCATCTAGATCATCAATAAAGATGTTGAAGAGCATGGGGCCCAGCACTGATCCTTGGGGCACACCACTAGTGACAGGCCGCCAGCTGGATGTGGCACCATTCACCATTACTCTCTGGGCTCAGCCCTCCAGCCAGTTCCTAACCCAACGCAGTGTGCTCCTGTCCAAGCCATGGGCTGCCAGCTTGGCCAGGAGTTTGCTGTGGGGGACAGTGTCAAAGGCCTTGCTAAGGTCTGGGTAGACCACATCCACAGACCTCCCCACATCCACCAGGCAGGTCACCTGATCATAGAAGGAGATTTGAATGAGAAGATGTGTTCTTGAAATATCCCAGGCTGATTAAAAATGTTGCCACAATGAAGATTCCATGGTAGTCTTAGCAACTGTGATTGAGTACACTCCTTAATTAATAAATAATAATATTTCTCCATCATCTGAATTTGCCTTTCTTCAATGTTCAACCACTTAATTCAGACTGGCTTTCAGACCTCCTGAAGCAGTTTGATTGAACAGTTTGGGTCCTTCTGTAACAACTCAAACAGCCTGAGTACTTTTTAATTCTTCATCATTGCTGATCTTCAATCTCCCTAACTCAACACAGCCCTCCACTAACAGCTTTCACTACTAGCAAGTTCAAAGTTAAATTGAATAGGAATTTTATTCAAGCAATGGCCATTCTACAAGGCCAATCATAGATGTAATTTTCCGGAAAAGATGCTGATTTTAAAAAGAAGTTAACCTGACTGCTGATTTTGTAACAGAGCTCACAGCTGTTTTATAAGTGCAGTTATTTTTTTATGCCACTGGCATTCACCTAAATAATGGTATAAAAAAAATTGTCATTTCTTAAAATCTACTTGTCTTCAAGTAATCAATAGGAAAATACAATGCTCATTTTCTATTTGAATTTTATTTCACAGGGCCAAGTTCAAAGCTGATACTCTCTGTTGCTTTTTCCAGATGTTATTATGGGGATGTCACTTTCAACCTTAAGTCATTGGCACTGATTTTCAGAGCTAAGCTGGTTATAGCAAGCCAAAGTCCAGTAAGTAAATAAACACCTAAGTAAACTTGAGCTGGTTTAGTATGAAAACATTATAGATATGTGTCCTGAAGGGACAAAAAGCCTCAAAAATGCTCTGAATCAAACAATGGGACAGGAGACAGCAGGTCTGGTTCTTCAGGAAAATTTCCATATTGCCCAGGCTTGTCTGAACATGCCCTGCTGTCCAAGTGGGTCAGGTGTGTATGCCTTTGGCCACATTTGGAGAAAATTCATTCTATAGATTACAGTGTCAGGTTTTTATGTCCTAATCTTTGTTATCGTTGCCCGTCATTTAAACACCAGCCCAAAGAGCCAGTGCCTTGCCTTGCAATTTTGCAAGCTCTGGGAGAAGTCACAAGCCTTGCTTGGAATCCGAGCTGTGCTTCAGTTTACCCAGATAGGACTGCAAGACCTTTCACTGTATAGCATTGTAAAGCCCAGGAGCAGAGCAGATGTGTCTTGCCGGGCCGAGAGATAAACCCCAGGAGGAGTCAAGAGTCCCCAAGACAATTTTCTTTTACTGGAAGAAGCAACAAGCACCACTGTGAAGATAGCAGCTGAAGAACCTCTCCAAATAGGCAAAGCTGCAAAGCCAACAAGCCCTGCAAGTCCCAGCGGCAACCTCTCTTCTACAAAGCTTTCAGCTACAAAGTCTTCGGAGATAAACCCTGTATGTGCCTTAGCAAGAAGCTGCAGAAGCCAACAGAAAGTGAAACTCTGTTCCTGCAGCTCTCACATGGTTGACACCATTTTGGTTTTGTTTAAATCCCCATGTGTGCTGCGTGGTACCACGATCAGTGAGTAATTATGAAATCTTATTTTTATAAGCAACTGTTAAAGGTCTGTTGCCCTAGGGAATTCTAGAGTTCTGCCCCCTTGTGGGCAATCTCCGACATGTTGCAAATGTTCTCTTTTTTCTTTACAGTTTAAATTGCTGTTTGTTGTTTCTGGATTTTTGCTCATATTGTTTAAATTGCTACATGTTCCTGCTGGTGAGGTATCTGTTCCACAACCGAATATTTCAAAACAGTAAATAGGCTTTATTAATATTTTCCATGGGATTTTTTTTATTAATAAAGTTATTACTATTTTTATTAATCATTCCACCTATTGAATATTAATAACCTCCTTATGATCATAACAGATGAGAAATTACTTTATAGTCAAATGTTGGACCTTTCTAAGAAAGAACATCTAATGGCGCATATATATAGAAGTCCTCTATCTAGGGCATACTCCAAGTACTTCTACACAAAGCAGCAACAAATTTTATGAGCCAAGGCCTGGAAAGTGATTATTTTTCATTCTAATAGCGGAGATATATGCAAAACATCTAACCTAAGATCTGAGGTCACGTAACTTCTGAGAACCAGAGTGTACAAGATTAAATAATTTCTGCTTTCAAGTGAAATACCCTTTAGATCAAGAGATAAATCTTGAAGAATGGAATACTTTTTACCATACTTATATGAGACATCGGTCTGAACACATATTTTAGTATCTTTGTTTTGTTTCAATAGACCTGTGGAATTTTGAATGATCAAAAGTGAACAAGATCTGAGTTTCACACTTCAGTCATCATAAAATGATACTTCTACTGATGCTATAAAAGCTCCGAATTCTCCTGTAACTTCATAATTAGGACAATACAAAAGGCATCACTTGGAAGGCATTCAGATATCCCACACAAATTAGTGACTTCTTCCAAACTGGTATCATGGACCTTGGACTAAACACAAAAACCTAACTCTCTTATTTTCATTTCATGTTTTACCCTATTACCTAGTTGCAGAGACCTTTTACTTTTCCTGATATTGTAAGTGATGAAACCTGCTTATTCAGCAAGTTTAAGTATTCAGAAAGTCTCCTACCAGGAAAAAAAAAAAATGGATAGTGACACTGAAATTTCTCATCATCACAAGCATTAACGAGGTGGAAATTACAAAAATATAGTTATCTTTATTTTTCCCAAAAACCCCACCCCAAAACTACGTATAAAGCTTATTAAATTATTTACAGGTTCCATTTGGTCGCAAATTGTACTGAGACGCTTATGGGCAACTTTAGTACAATTTACAGAATTCAGAAAATGGAAAAGTTGAAGCCACAAAATAACTTCACCTTATCAGCTTGCCTTACCAGAGGCAAACCAGGACCTTAGGGAAAGTGTGAGAACACCAGGTTGTACTCATGAGGACAGAGCAGGAATTTGATGACGGTCCCTAGGTCTTTCTTCAGCAGCAGGCTCCAGAACTGCAGGTTTTATAATCCAATCTGTGGATAACATGGCACAAATCCAAAGGAAAAGGAACCCACCAGAATCAAAGTGTCCGTAGACACAGCTGTCATGAGGGAAAACTCATGCAGTAGCTCTGTCTGAACAGTGCAAGAAGGCTGCAGTTTCACGGCAGGCAGGGTCCTTCCAGCAGCAGGCAGGGAGCAGGACCCCAGGGCAGGCAGGTCTGGGGAGAAGCCAGGTCCGAGTGCTGGTTCCTCCAGTTTTGCCACAAATGCAGAGTGAGTCCAAGATGAGCCAAAATGGGAGTGAGTGGAAAATGAGAGTGAGAGCCCCAACCGCTTTCTGGTCACTCTGTTTAAGGCGTTTCTAGATAATGTGTCCAGAGCCAATGTATATCGGGCATGGAACACCCCACTGATCATAGTTCCCAAACCCAGTGAACTTTCCCCACCAGTAAATACCTGTGAAGGACCTCCACCCTATCAGGAAGAATGGGCACAGTTCACCTGTCCCCAGGGGAAGGGGAAGGCAATTTCACACCTTGGAAGGCAATTTCGTGCCTTTGTCTTTCCCCATTCAAACCTCTGTTGATGAAGATGGGCAAGGGGATTGGGAGCACCCCGTAACAAGGTCACAATGAGGTTTTGAGATACTGTAGACAATGTCCACTGCCCTTTTCTCATCCAGTAGGCAGGTGTGCTGGGTTACACCCATCATGTGGCGGAGGGTTTCGAGAGCCCTGTTTCCCCCAGGGGACAAAAGAAACCTGATCCAGGTGAATGTGGTTTCTCCCTCCTGGGAGGAGGGGTCCCCCAGGTCTAACTTGGTCTGCTCCATTCCCCCTTCCTGTCCAGCAAGACTATAAAGGGGAGGGCATGGCAGCCATTTCATAGAATCATAGAATCAGTCAGGGTTGGAAGGGACCACAAGGATCATCTAGTTCCAACCCCCTGCCATGGGCAGGGACACCCTACACTAGATCACGCTGGCCAGAGCCTTGTCCAGCCTGGGCTTAAACACCTCCAGGGACGGGGCCTCAACCACCTCCTTGGACAACCCATTCCAGGGCTTCACCACTCTCATGGTGAAGAACTTCTTCCTTACATCCAGCCTGAATCTCCCCATTTCCAGCTTCAATCCGTTCCCCCTAGTCCTATCACTACCTGAGATCCTGAGAAGTCCCTCCCCAGCCTTCCCGTAGGCCCCCTTCAGATACTGGAAGGCCACAATGAGGTCACCTGGGAGCCTTCTCTTCTCCAGACTGAACAGCCCCAACTCCTTCAGTCTGTCCTCATAGGAGAGGTGCTCCAGCCCTCTGATCCTCCTCGTGGCCCTTCTCTGGACACGCTCCAGCACGTCCACATCCCTCCTGTAATAGGGGCTCCAGAACTGGACACAGTACTCCAGGTGGGGTCTCACCAGAGCTGAGTAGAGGGGGAGAAGCACCTCCCTTGACCTGCTGGCCACACTTCTCCTGATGCAGCCCAGGATCTGATTTGCTTTCCGGGCTGCAAGTGCACATTGAGAGCTCATGTTTCCTTCTTTGCTCCTGCCTCACCTGTTTGAAAGGACCCACACCTGCTGCTGGCCTCCCTGCCACATCCATGCTTCTCTAAAAGACTGAAATCCACATACATCAAGGGAGATACAAGGCCATCCAAATTTGGTTTTGTATATTTTCCTATTATCCCTTACCCTTGTAAATCCTCCTTGTTATTGCTCTCTCTATATATATTGTTAAAAAATTTACATCTCCTACTTCCAAACTGACTCCAGATTATTTTTTGGTAGATTAAACTTCAGTTAAGGCTCAAACCATTACAACAGGCCAATTTATTTTTTAAAGAGATCAGATTAATCAGACAGGTCTTGCCTTCCATAAGCTCATGCTGACTGGGCCGGTTCATCTGATTGTCTTGTGTATATCACGTGATGACACTCAGGATGACCTGCTCCATAATCTTTCCTGGCACTGAGGTCATACTGACAGGTCTGTAGTTCCCTGAATCATCCTTTCAGCCTTTCTGGTAGATGGGCAGCACTTTAGCTAGCCTCCCGTTAACTGGGACAGCCCAGGTCCATGTGTGTGTCCTTCCAGCCTTGGAGACGGTGATTCAAAGGGGCAGTCATTCTTCTTGGTGTTATTAATGCTGCTCTTTGTCCTTTCATGAAGCTGCTGCTTCAAACACATGAAGTTCAACAACATCTGGGTCAGGGCAATCACAGGCACTGATGTAGGCTGGGCAGTGACTGGCTTGAGAGCAGCCCTGAAGAAAAGAACTTGGGGGTGCTGGTGGATGAGAAGCTCAACATGAGCCACCAGTGTACACTTGCAGCCCAGAAAGCCAATGGTATCTGGGGCTGCATCAAGAGAAGCATACCCAGCGAGTCGAGAGGTGATTCTCCTCCTTTACTTCGCTCTGCTGAGACCCCACCTGGAGTACTGCATTCAGTTCTGGCACTCCTATTACAGGAAGGATCTGCAGGTGCTGGAGCATGTCCAGAGAAGGGTCACAAGGATGATAAGAGGGCTGGAGCACCTCTCCTAAGCAGACGGATGGAGAGAGTTGGGGCTGTTCAGTCTGGAGAAGAGAAGGCTCCAAGGAGACCATATTGTGGTCTTCCAGTGTCTGAAGGGGACCTACAGAAAAGCTGGTGAGGGACAGTTTAGGATGTCAGGTAAGGATAGGACTAAGGGGAATGGAGCAAAACTAGAAGTGAGTAAATTCAGATTTGATGTTAAGAAGAAGTTCCTCACCATGAGGGTGGTAAGACACTGGTACAGGTTGCCCAGGGAGGTGGTAGAAGCCCCATCCCTGGAAGTCTTTAAGGCCAGGCTGGATGAGGCTCTAAGCAGCCTGATCTAGTGTGAGGTGTCCCTGCCCATAGCAGGGGGTTGGATGATCCTTGAGATCCCTTCCAACCCTGACAATTCTGTGATTCATTAGTAGGATTTCCATCCAAGCCAGAAACAAACCAGGTTTGAAAATGATGTACAGGAAGACTACAGGGAAAATAAGCATTTCGGCAACTCTGAGATGAAATTTAGCTTAGGCTCAAACTAAAGACTCAAATAATACAGCATGAAAAAAGAAAAAAATATATATTGGCTCATCACTAGCATGCTAAGTGTAATTTGTTATAAACTCTAAAGCAACAAGGTTTTGTATCAGGCATAAATCATTCTATTTATTTAAAGGCCAACACTCAGTTTAAGGGTTACGTCACTCCTGGAAGGTACCTGCTCAACTCTCAGATTTTTCTGACTTTTTTTCCCCTTTTCTGTCACAATACACAAGGGGGGTGGGGATTGGGGAAAGGCAAGGCAAGGCAAGGCAAGGCAAGGCAAGGCAAGGCAAGGCAAGGCAAGGCAAGGCAAGGCAAGGCAAGGCAAGGCAAGGCAAGGCAAGGCAAGGCAAGGCAAGGCAAGGCAAGGAAAGGAAAGGAAAGGAAAGGAAAGGAAAGGAAAGGAAAGGAAAGGAAAGGAAAGGAAAGGAAAGGAAAGGAAAGGAAAGGAAAGGAAAGGAAAGGAAAGGAAAGGAAAGGAAAGGAAAGGAAAGGAAAGGAAAGGAAAGGAAAGGAAAGGAAAGGAAAGGAAAGGAAAGGAAAGGAAAGGAAAGGAAAGGAAAGGAAAGGAAAGGAAAGGAAAGGAAAGGAAAGGAAAGGCAAGGCAAGGCAAGGCAAGGCAAGGCAAGGCAAGGCAAGGCAAGGAAAGGAAAGGAAAGGAAAGGGAAAGAGAAAAAGAAAAGAAAAGAAAAGAAAAGAAAAGAAAAGAAAAGAAAAGAAAAGAAAAGAAAAGAAAAGAAAAGAAAAGAAAAGAAAAGAAAAGAAAAGAAAAGAAAAGAAAAGAAAAGAAAAGAAAAGAAAAGAAAAGAAAAGAAAAGAAAAGAAAAGAAAAGAAAAGAAAAGAAAAGAAAAGAAAAGAAAAGAAAAGAAAAAAAGAAAAGAAAAGAAAAGAAAAGAAAAGAAAAGAAAAGAAAAGAAAAGAAAAGAAAAGAAAAGAAAAGAAAAGAAAAGAAAAGAGAAGAAAAGAAAAGAAAAGAGAAGAAAAGAAAAGAACAGAAAAAAGAAAAGAAAAGAAAAGAAAAGAAAAGAAAAGAAAAGAAAAGAAAAGAAAAGAAAAGAAAAGAAAAGAAAAGAAAAGAAAAGAAAAGAAAAGAAAAGAAAAAAAAAAGAAAAGAAAAGAAAAGAAAAGAAAAGAAAAGAAAAGAAAAGAAAAGAAAAGAAACCACAACAGGAAAAGCAGCTGACTGATTAAAGCAAAAAAGTGTTTCATTCTGTGTGTGTGAATGAAAACTCTGACTTGATATGCAATCACAGAGCAGTTCCAAACATGATTGTTAAAAATCCAAAGGACAACTTAAAAATAATGAAGCACAGTATATTTATCAAATCTGACAGGTTTCTCTTTACCTCCTTCATCCCTGGAAATGCAACATATTTGGCAGAAAATAAAAGGAGGGTTCACAGCAGTTGCTCTCCTTGTCCTTCTCCTTCCTTGCTCCTGTCCTTCTGTGCAGTCTCACAGTGAGGGGTTCACTGTTCTGCTGCTCACAGCTCTTTCTGAATCTTCTAAGGCCACATTCATCAATAAGAAACAGGGCAAACAATTGTACATAAAGAAGCAAATCTCAAATTGTTCATTTTGTAAATCAGTAAGATACATGTCAAGGTATCTCATGAAGAGTCTCACTGGGGATCTCAGAGTACAATGATGTGGTCACAAAGTGATTAGTCACAGATTATTTTTGAATCTTCAGACCACTGAACAGACTGCCTTTGCAATGATTAAAGCATGACATGTTTGTACTCATATTCATTCTTATGCTTCATGGAACATTTAGTGCCAACTATAAAATCATTTAAAAGGCAACCAAGTTTTCAGCTGAGATAAACAAGATGATTCCCTAACAGTGTCAATGTATCAATAAAGCATCAGGTAAAGAACAGCTTATTCTCAAAGGGAATGTGTCAGAAGTTTAGTTTTTTTAATAAACATGTAATAGTATCTGTGTAGGTATTAATTCTCTGCCTTCTGTTTAAGTCTTGCTTCTGAAAAGATGACACTATAAAAGGCTACAATATTTTCTGGAAGAAATGGGGGGACTGGAAGAAGGAACTGCTCATTGTGAGTGAAGATCAGGTTCATGACCATGTGAAGAACCTGAAAGTGTTTGATTTCATGGGACCCGATGGGATACACCCACAGCTGCTGAGGGAACCGAGGGATGAGGTTGCTAAACCATTCGTGGCAGTCTGGGGAAGACTCCACTGACTGGAATAGGGGAAAGAGAACCCCCATTTTCAAAAAGGGAAAGCACAATGACCCAGGGAACTGTAGGCCAGTCAGTCTCACCTCTGTGCCCAGTAAGATCATGGAGCAGATCCTCCTGGAGGCACTGCTGAGGCAGAAGAATAATGAAGAGGTGATTTGGTACAGTCACCACTGCTTCACCAAGGGCAAATCCTGCCTGACAAACCTGGTGGCCTTCTATGACAAGGCCACAATATTAATAGATGAAGGTCAAGTAACTGACATCATTTACCTGGACCTGAGCAAAGCTTTTGACAGTGTCCCACACGACATCCTGGTCTCCAAGATGGTGCAGCATAGATTTGATGGATGGACCATTCAGTAGATAAAGAACTGGCTAGACAGCCTTACATGAAGGGTGGCTGTCAATCGGTCCACATCCAAGTGGAGACCAGTGACAAGTGGAGTCCCTCAAGGATCAGTCCTGGGACCAGTCTTGTTTAATATCTTTGTTGGCAGCATGGACACGGGCATTGAGTACACCCTCAGCAAGTCTGCTGATGACACCAAGCTGTGTGGTGCAGCAGACACACTGGAGGAAAGGGATTCCATCCAGCGGGACCTTGGCAGGCTGGAGAGGAGGGCCCATGACAACCTCATGAGATTCAACAACACCAAATGCAGGGTCCTGCATCTGGGTCGGAGCAATCACAGGCACTGATGTAAGCTGGGCAGTGACTGGTTTGAGAGCAGCCCTGAAGAAAAGGACTTGGGGGTGCTGGTGGATGAGAAGCTCAACATGAACCACCAGGGTGCACTTGCAGCCCAGAAAGCCAATTATATCTGGGGCTGCATCAAGAGAAGCATAGCCAGCAGGTCAAGGGAGGTGATTGTCCTCCTCTACTCTGCTCTGCTGAGACCCCACCTGGAGTACAGTGTACAGTTCTGGACCCCTATTACAGGAAGGATCTGGACATGCTGGAGCATGTCCAGAGAAGGGCTATGAGGATGATCAGAAGGCTGGAGCACCTCTCCTATGAGGACAGACTGAGGGAGTTGGGGCTATTCAGTCTGGAGAGGAGAAGGTTCTGAGGAGACCTTATTGTGACCTTCCAGTATCTTAACGTAGCCTACAAGAAAGCTGGTGAGGGACTTCTTAAGGTGTCAGACAATAATAGGACTAGGGGGAATGAAACAAAAATAGAAATGGGTAGGTTCAGATTTGATGTTAGGAAGAAGTTCCTCACCATGAGGGTGGTGAGACACTGGCTGACATTGCCCAGGGAGGTGGTAGAAACCCTATCCCTGGAGGTTTTTAAGGCCAGGTGGATGTGGCTCTGAGCAACCAGGTCTAGAGTGAGGGGTTCCTGTGCATGGCAGGTAGTTTGGAACTAGATAATCCTTGATGTCCCTTCCAACCCTAACAATTCTATGATTCTATGATTTTCCAGTTTAAGACTTTTCCTGAAATTATAGGATTACCACTTGCCACACAATACTGAAAGCCTTTGTATGCAGCCAGACATAATCATCTTGCTTAGATATCACTGAGAATTGTTACAAAACTATATAAATGGCAGAGTTGTCCTTCATACAACCTACATCCCATAGTTATGAAATGTGCTATTATTCTTCCTTTCTTAGAATAAATTGAGAACCACATTGAGAATACTCACTACTTAGAGAAATTAAACTCTCACATCATCCAAATAAATTACAGAGGTCCCTATAAGAAGAGAAATCATACAGATAATTATTAATAAAACTCCATTGTGCTTTACTCTGGATTCTTTATACTTGAAGGACACAACTTGTATTATTTACATTTAAGTCTGGGCAAGAGACACTATCTGGGGGAAAGAGATATTGAGAAATTATGCTTTAAAAAGCCTTAGCATAGTCACAGATCAGCACATACAAAATATTACTACTGTTACATGGTCTTCATTCTACAATGGACTAGCTCCTGTAAATGGGAAGTATATACAGCTACAGTTTTGTTAGAGTTTGAACACATAATTTGAGGAAATGCCTTGGCTTCCCATTATACCTGGTCTTTGAAATGGTCTTTACCCACTGCCATAATCTAAGTGCTAGCACTGTTACTACAGTTAATCCATAATCTAATTCCTTGGTAAAGTAGCCAGCTGGGTTGTTTGACATTGCAAGATCAATGGTCGTTTCAGCTCAGAGTAATGACTACTCAAAAGTACAACAGAAATTCATGGATCAACGCACAGGATTATTTGAGTTTGAAGGGACCTTTAAATGTCATCTAGATCAACCAACAAGCAGGGACATCTTTATCTAGACTGGCTTGCTGAGAACTCTGTCCAACCTGACCTTGAATGTTTCCAGGACTGGAGCTCCTACGACAACTCTAAGCAACCTGTTCCAGTGTTTCACCACCCTCACCATAAAAAAATTCTTCCTTTCTGACTAAACTTTGTACAATTGCTAGACCTTTTGTTTTGGGATGAGAACCACAGAACAATACTATATGCCTTCCTTACTTGTGGTGTGCTACACAAGCTCACAAATGCGTCATACTTAAGTATGAGTCAGTAAACTGTATCCAGTCACTAATAGTTAATATACTTCAGAGAAGGTATTGCAAAACTTGGCAGAAATTTTAAAAAGCAAATGGGATCCCGTTACTCAATCCAAACACGAATTAACATTTGTGCTTATCAGAAAACCACCACACAATATAGTACTAATGGTATTTTCTGTTCAAGGCACCACTATACTTGGACCAGCAGGAACACTACTCTAACAAGAGTTTCAATACTGTCTTGTATAAGAATTTGGACATAGCTACCTATTCAGTGATTTCCATGAGCTCTAGCTAGATGCACTCACAGTCTTGAGTATCAACTTCAGTCCCATAAAAGGTGAAAAGGAGGTTTATTTAGGCCACCTATGCAAAGACTTCATAATTTAACTATACACTTGATATTCCTGACTGAATTTGCATTTTTCTGCTATATATCTGTTGGAAGACCTAAGTGGTACTCAAAGCAATTTTCTCATATTAGGGAGAACTGGGAAGAAGTGACTCCCTGAATCTAAATAGATACTCAGCAGCAAGTCAGCAGCTTCTTAAGGCAGAAAAAAATTGTTTAAATTTAAGGAGACCACTTAAATGCGGAACACTGCTCTGATACGGTGTGCCTGAGCTGACTACAAAATGATTCCTTTGTTCCCTAAATATATTTCAACACTACTGTCATCTTGTCATCACACTTGCTTAATGTAAGGGTGTTGCTGCACAGTCTGTGTTTCGAAAAGTGTTGAGGAATCTAATCAGTTGAAGGATCCAAGTGACATGAGATAAATTCGAACTACAAGTAATAACTACAAGAATGTTAAGTAATTACTGGAATACTTATTAAGGGACATCTTTGATAGTTGATGTTTTCATTCTAGGCTGGATGATTTTCTGTATATTCTGGGTTCAGAGAAAGACTTTCTGTGAAGGTCGGATTATATGACCCTTAGCATCCTTCTGGCCTTTAAAAATATGCTGTTTATATACAAAGCATACTGCAATTGCATCGTGTTTTCAGCTTTTTGTATTGGTGTTATTGGTGCTATATATGGCTACAAAGTTCTAGTCATTGCAGAGCTGCATCTTTTAATCAATAAATGCACATATTCTATCATGTCCAGATTAATCTTCATAATAACCTATATGCTGTAGGATAATTGACCGATAAATATGCTTTGAAAAGCAGTCTGATGTGTCGGTAACAATCAACAAATGGTTATTTTGAAATTTACTCTCTACTATATCTTAGTAAAACTTGCATCTTTAAAAACTCAGTTTGTACCAGGACACTAACAGGGACCAAGTGAAATGTTCCTCTGGAAAGCAACATTAAGGAAAGTAACGTCACATGCTGTTATGTGCAGAACAGTAGGATTAGAGGAACCAGCTATGACCTAACAGCTATGACCTAACAGCTGAGGAGTTTGTCTTGCCCAAGCAGAAGGATATAATAGAATCACAGAATCATAAAATAAATAAGGTTGGAAAAGACAACAAAGATCATTGAGTCCAACCTGTCACTCAAGACCTAGTGACTACTAAACCATGGTACTAAGTGCCATACCCAATCCCTTTATGAACACCTCCAGGTACAGTGACTCCACCACCTCCCTGGGCAGCCCATTTGTGGTGGTTTAGGCTGGGTGCTGGCCCGGATGCCACTGCACAGACCACACCTGGGAGGTCCCAAAAGGGTCCAGCCCACTGGGTGGTCACAGCAAACCAGGTATTTCACCCACAGTTCTCTGCTCCTCTATAAAACATCCACGCGGGGTCTTCACTTCCTCTTTCATCCCCTGCTGCTGCCTAGCTAAAATGGTGTGAGCTGCCTCCCTTGGCAGGCCCAAGCTGGGTTGCAGTGGAAGAAAGAGCCCTGGGGGGAGGGGGTTGCGTGTACCCCCAGGTGGGAATGGCATAGTCTTGGGCACGTTTTTGGATCTCTCTCTTTTGTCACGGTGATTGTGGTTTTTTCCTGTAAAACTTTCATTGTTGCCCTTTTTTTTGGTTGTTTTTTTTTTCATTTAAACTTTCCACCATTTTTTGCAATCTGTTTGTCTGAGTTGTTATTTTTGCCCGTGGTGGGAGAATTGGCCTCCCAAACCAGGACACCATTCCAGTGGCTAACAACTCTCTCTGTGAAGAACTTCCTCCTCGCCTCAAGCCTAAACTTTCCCTGGCGCAGCTAGAGACTGTCCTCATGTTCTGTTGCTGGTTGCCTGGGAGAAGAGACCAGCCTCCTCCTGGCTACACCCTCCTTTCAGGTAGTTATAAAGAAAATAAGGTCTCCCCTGAGCCTCCTCTTCTCCAGGCTAAACAACTCCAGCTCCCTCAGCCTCTCCTCATATGAATTGTGCCTAAGGTCTCTTACCAATCTTGTTGCCCTTCTCTGGACATATTCAAACGTCTCAATGTCCTTTGTAAATTGAGGGCCCCAGAACTGGACACAGGACTCAAGGTGTGGCCTAACCAGTGCTGAGTACAGGGGCACAATGACTTCCCTGCTCCTGCTGGCCACACTATTCCTGATGCAGGCCAGGATGCTGGCATTTGGACTTGTTAAACTTGGACTTAGACTTGGATAGCAGCACTCTATGCTGGGTTAGGAACTGGCTGGAAGACTGAGCCCAGAGAGTGGTGGTGAATGGTGCCACATCCAGCTGACCAGTCACTAATGGTGTCCCCCAGGGATCAGTGCTGGGCCCCATCCTGTTCAATATCTTTATTGATGATCTGGATGAGGGCATTGAGTCAGTTATCAGTAAATTTGCAGATGAACCAAGCTGGGAGCAGTTGTTGATCTGTAAGAGGGTAGAAGAGCTCTCCAGAGGGACCTAAGAAGGGAGATATGGACAGATGGACAGAATTCAACATGCTGGCATTCAACAAGTCCAAGTGCCGGGTGTTGCACTTTGGTCACAACAACCCCATGCAGAGCTACAGGCTGGGGTCGGAGTGGCTGGAGAGCAGCCAGACAGAAAGGGACCTGGGAGTACTGATTGACAGGTGACTGAACATGAGCCAGCAGTGTGCCCAGGCGGCCAAGAAGGCCAATGGCATCCTAGCCTGCATTAGGAATAGTGTGGCCAGCAGGAACAGGGAAGGCATTGTGCCCCTGTACTCAGCACTGGTTAGGCCACTCCTTGAGTGCTGTGTCCAGTTCTGGGCCCCTCAATTTAAGAAGGACATTGAGACTCCTGAATGTGTCCAGAGAAGGGCAACGAGGCTGGTGAGAGGTCTCAAGCACATGCCCTGTGAGGAGAGGATGAGTGAGCTGGGATTGTTTAGCCTGAAGAAGAGGAGGCTCAGGGGAGACCTTATTGCTGTCTACAACTACATGAATGGAGGTAGTAGCCAAGTGGGGGTTGGTCTCTTCCCCCAGGCAACCAGAACCAGAACAAGAGGACGCAGTCTCAAGCTGCACCAGGGGAAGTTTAGGCTTTGGTGAGGAAAAAGCTCTTCACAGAGAGAGTTGTTAGTCATTGGAATGGGCTACCCAGAGAGGTGGTGGAGTCACCATCCCTGCAGGTGTTCAAGAGGAGATTGGTAGTGGCACTTGGTGCCATGGTATAGTAGTTATGAGGTCTGCGGTGACAAGTTGGACTTGATGATCTTTGAAGTCTTTTCCAACCTTATTGATTCTATGATTGTATGAATGCCATCATGTTGGACTCCACCCGTCTGTCCAGCCTGTCAAGGTCCCTCTGCAGAGCTCTCCTACCCTCTAACAGATCAACACCTGCACCCAACTTGGTGTCATCTGCAAATTTGCTGATGATGGACTCAATGCCCTCATCCAGATCATCAATAAAGATATTGAACAGAATGGGGCCCAGTACTGATCCCTGAGGGACACCACCAGTGACTGGCCACCAGCTGGATGTGGCACCATTCACCACCACTCTATGGGCTCGACCCTCCAGTCAGTTCCTAACCCAGCACAGAGTGCTCCTGTCCAAGCCATGGTCTGCCATCTTGGACAGGATTTTGCTGTGGGGGATGGTGTCAAAGGCCTTGCTGCGGTCCAGGTAGACCACATCCACAGGCCTCCCCATATCCACCAGGCGGGTCACCTGATCATAGAAGGAGATCAGGTTGGTGAGGCAGGACCTGCCCTTCCTAAATCCATGCTGGCTGGGCCTGATGCCTTGGCCATCCTGTAAGTGCTGTGTGATTTTACCCAAGATGATCTGCTCCATAATCTTGCCTGGCACTGAGGTCAGGCTAACAGGCCTGGAATTCCCTGGTTCCTCCATCCAACCCTTCTTGTGGATGGGCACCACGTTGCCAGCTTCCAGTCATCTGGGACCTCTCCAGTGAGCCAGGACTTGTGGAAAATGATGGAGAGTGGCTTGGCCAGCTCATCTGCCAGCTCTCTCAGCACCCTAGGATGGATCCCATCTGGTCTGATGGACTTGTGAATTTCCAAGTGGCTCAGCAAGTCCCTAACTACTTCCTCATGGATTTCAGGGCCAGCATACTGCTCTCTGACCCCATCCACCAGTTCAGGAGGCCAGTTATCCTGCAGTCCTCCTGCCTTTCTGTTGAAAGTGAAGGCAAAGGTGTTTAGAACCTCATACTTTACCTCATCTTTAGTTACAATGTTCCCCTCCAGGTCCAATAAAGAGTGGAGGTTCTTCTTGCCTCTCTTTATAGCATAAATATATTTATAAAAATGCTTTTAATTGTCTTTCACAGCAGTGGCCAGCTTGAGTTCTAACTGGGCTTTTGCCTCTCTAGTTTTTCTCCTACATGATCTAACAACATCCTTGAACATATCACTAGTTGCCTCCCCCCTTTCCAAAGGCCATACAGCCTCTTTTTTTCCCTTAATTCATTCAAGAGCTGCTTGCTCACCCAGGCCTGTCGCATTCCCCGGCAGCTCATCTTTCAGCACATGGGCACAGCCTGTTCCTGTGCCTTCAAGAGCTCCTGTTTGAAGTACAATACAATAATACAACACAATACAATACAATACAATACAATACAATACAATACAATACAATACAATACAATAAAACCAGGTTGGGAGAGACCTTCAAGATCATCGCGTCCAACCCATCAAACAACTAGATCATGTCACCAAGCACCCTATCAAGTCTCCTCCTGAACACCTCCAATGAAGGTGACTCCACCACCTCCCCAGGCAGACGATTCCAATGGGGAATCACTCTCTCTGTATAGAACTTCCTCCTAATGTCCAGTCTAAACCTCCCCTGGCGCAGCCTGAGATTGTGTCCTCTTGTTCTGGTGCTGGCTGCCTGGGAGAAGAGACCAACCTCTGCCTGTCTACAACCTCCCTTCAGGTAGTTGTAGAGAGCAAGAAGGTCATCCCTCAGTCTCCTCTTCTCCAGGCTAAGCAACCCCAGCTCCCTCAGCCTCTCCTCACAGGACTTGTGTTCCAAACCCCTCACCAACTTTGTTGCCCTTCTCTGGACATGCTCCAACAAGTCAACATCCTTCCTAAACTGAGGGGCCCAGAACTGGACACAGGACTCAAGGTGTGGCTTAACCAGTGCAGTGTACAGGGGCAGAATGACCTCCCTGCTCCTGCTGGCCACACTGTTCCTGATGCAGGCCAGGATGCCACTGGCCTTCTTGGCTGCCTGGGCACACTGCAGGCTCATGTTCAGCCTCCCATCAACCAGCACCCCCAGGTCCCTCTCTGCCTGGCCACTCTCCAGCCACTCTGACCCCATCTTGTAGCACTGCATGGGGTTACTGTGGCCAATGTGCAGAACCCGGCACTTGGATGTGTTAAATCTCATGCTGTTGGATTCTGCCCATCTGTCCAGCCTGTCGAGGTCCCTCTGCAAAGAATCTCTACCCTCCAGCAGATCAACTCCTGCCCCCAGCTTGGTGTTGTCTGCAAATTTACTGATGATGGACTCAATGCCCTCATCCAGATCATCAATAAAGATGTTGAAGAGCATGGGGCCCAGCACTGATCCTTGGGGCACACCACTAGTGACAGGCCGCCAGCTGGATGTGGCACCATTCACCACCACTCTCTGGGCTTGGCCCTCCAGCTAGTTCCTAACTCAACACAGTGTGCTCCTGTCCAAGCCATGGGCTGCCAGCTTGGCCAGGAGTTTGCTGTAGGGGACGGTGTCAAAGGCCTTGCTGAGGTCCAGGTAGACCACATCCACAGACTTCCCCATATCCACTAGGCAGGTCACCTGATCATAGAAGGAGATCAGGTTGGTCAGGCAGGACCTGCCCTTCCTAAATCCATGCTGGCTGGGCCTGATGCCTTGGCCATCCTGTAAGTGCTGTGTGATCGCACTCAAGATGACCCGTTCCATAATCTTGCCTGGCACGGAGGTCAGGCTGACAGGCCTATAATTCCCTGGTTCCTCCATCCGGCCCTTCTTGTGGATGGGCACCACGTTAGCCAGCTTCCAGTCTTCTGGGACCTCTCCAGTGAGCCAGGACTGCCAGGAAAAATAATGGAGAGCAGCTTGCCAGCTCATCTGCCAGCTCTCTCAGCACCCTAGGATGGATCCCATCCAGTCCCATGGACTTGTGGGGGTCCAAGCGGCTGAGAAGATCTCTAACCATCCCATCCTGGAACAGGGGAAAACTATGCTGCTCCCTGGCTCCTTCTGCCAGCTCTGCAGGCCAGCTGTCTGGAAGACATTCTGTCCTGCTAGTAAAGATGTTAGGTACCTCTGCCTTTTCTTCATCCTTTGTTACAACGTTCCCCTCCGTGCCCACCAAGGAGTGGAGCTTGTCCTTGCCCTTCCTCTTGCTATTAATATATTTATAGAAGGACTTTTTCTTGTCCTTCACAGCAGAGGCCAGTCTGAGCTCCAAATGTGTTTTTGCCTCCCTAATTTTCTTCCTACAAGACCTAGCAACATCCTTAAACATTCCATGGGTTGCCTCCCCTTTTTTCCAAAGATGATACTGTGAGAGACTAAAGCTTATCTCTCCTGGTGACTCAACAAAGATAAAATCACTTGCTGTTTGTCCAGACAATAGCTGATGTGCATTGGGCAGAGCCACTGGAAGGACTCTTGGAAGGTGCAAAGATAACATTGCTCACGGGACTGCAGCTGGCCTACAACAATGGTCCAAGGGCCCAGCATTCACACCTTCAGGACAAGATCATTTCCAGCCATCAGATACCCCAGGAAAGGACAATGGTTCCTGATATGTAAAGAGTGCGTGGGGAGCTAGATGGAGCAGGAGGAGGCGGAGGCCTTCCCCCCTCCATCCAGTGGCTGCCCAAACTCACCTGAGTACACAGAAAGATTTCCTGGGGAACGATACCTGGACCTAAAGAGGATTTCCCAGAACGATATCCTGGGGAACAACACCTGGACACTTGCCTAAGGGCTAAAAAACTGTATAAAAGACTGGAGCAACTACTGGCTTTTGAGGAGGAGAAAATTGGAGAAGCAAGATGCAGAAGAAAGCAGACGGCAGCACACGCTGGAAACACCACGGGGCCAACACAATGGATCTTGGACTCTCCGTGCCCTAAGTTCCGCCTGCTGCAACTCATGGAGCTGAAGAAGCTGCCCAGAGGACCTCATCCCTTTTACAGCCAAAGCCTCAGCACCCTTCCTCTACAGACCCAACATCTCCTGCAGCACCGTTTCTCTACAGACCCAACATCTCCTGCAGCACCTTTCCTCCACAGACTCAAACTGTCTTGGGGGGTGAGGGGTGTGGTAATATAATTCTTTCCCTCTTCTCCCTTTCTTCTCTCTCTTCCTATTCTCTCTCTCTCCCCTTCTGATCCCTCCACTTTATTTATGTCCATCCACTTTATTTATGTAATAAATAGTCTAGCTGTTGATATTTTGGCCTCGTTTGTGCCTCTAATTTCACAGCACGGGAATATTCATTAAAAACCTCAATCTCTTTCCCTCTCCGGATCGAGACAGATACACCCTCTTTTTTTCCCTTAGTTCCTTTAGAAGTTCATTACCCATCCAGGCTGGCCGTCTGCCCCGGCGGCTCATCTTCCGGCACACTGGCACAGCCTGTTCCTTGCCTTCAAGAGTTCTTCCTTGAAGTAGGTCTAGCTCTCCTGGACCCCTTTGCTTTTAAGGGCTGTTTCCCAAGGAACCTTCTGAGTTAGCTCCTTGAGTAGCCTGAAGTCTGCCCTCCTGAAGTCCAGAGTGGAGGTCTTCTTGCTCCCCCTCTTGGCTTGACTGAATACAGAAAATTCAATTATCTCGTGGTCACTGGTGCCTTAACACTCTCCGACCACCACATCACCCACCAGCCCTTCCCTGTTGGTGAAGAGGAGGTCAAGCATAGCCTCACCCCTGGTAGGCTCACGCAGCACCTGGGATAAGAAGCTGTCCTCCATGCACTCTAAGAACCTCTTAGATTGCCTCCACTCTGCTATGTTGTGATCCCAGCAGATATCAGGCAGGTTGAAGTCACCCATGAGAGCGAGGTCAGGCGATCTTGAGACAGCCTTAAGCTGCCTATAGAATGCTTCATCAAGATCATCCTCCTGGTTGGGTGGTCTATAACAGACTCCAACCAGGATGTCTGCCCTGCTGGTCTTCCCTCTAATTCTCACCCACACACTCAATCCGATCGTGCCTGATCTCTAGCTCAATGGCATCAAGAGCCTCCCTGATGTACAGGGCCGCCCCTCCACCCCTTCTTCCCTGCCTGTCTCTCCTGAAGAGCCTGTAGCCATCAATTGCAGCGCTCCACTCATGTAAGTCGTCCCACCACGTCTCTGTGATGGCAACTACATCATATCTTTCCTGCTGCAACAGGAGTAGGTCCAACTGTCCTGGAGCTCTTTGTTCTTGAGGGCTGCTACCTAGGGTACTCTCCAAATTAGTCGCTTAAATAAGCTGAAGTTTGCGCTCCAGAAGTCCAAAGTGAGGGTTCTGTTAGTGCTCCTCTTTATTTCCCTGCATATTGAAAACTTCACTATCTCATGGTCGCTGCATCCTAGGCAGCCTCCTACCATCACATCTCCCACCAGCCCTTCTCTATTGGAGAACAGCAGGTCAGGTAAAGCCTGACCCCTGTTAGGCTCCCTTAAAGAGCTGCATCAAGAAGCTCTCCTCCTTACACTCTAAGAGTCTTCTGGACTGACTCCTCTCTGCTGAATTAAGCTTCCAGCAGATGTCTGGGAGGTTAAAGACACCCATAAGGACAAGGTCTGATGATCTTGAGACAGCCTCCAGTTGCTTATAGAATATTTCATCTGCCTCCTCATCCTGGTTGGGTGGTCTATAACAGACTCCAACCAGATTGTCAGTTTTGTTAGCCCTCCCTCTGATTTTAACCCACAGGCACTCAATCCTTTCATCCACAACCTCAAATTCTGTGGCATCAAGAGATTCCCTAATATCCAGGGCCCCCCTCCTCCTCTTCTCCCTCACCTGCCTCTCTCCTAAAGAGCTTGTAACCACCCAATGCAGTACTCCAATCATGTGAAGCATCCCACCATGTTTCTGAAATGGCAACTACATCATAGTTTTCCTGGTAGATGAAGTGTGGTGGGTTAGCACCCTTTTCTGAAAACAAAAGAACAAAGAAGGGTGGAGGACTTGCAGGTACTTTTCACTCCCTGCAGGGCATTTTTCACCTGGGAAGCTGAGTCTGTTCCACTCCCCCTCCCTGCCCAGCTAGGGTATAAAAAGCAGGACATCGTAGCTGTTGGCACTTGTTCTCTGGCTCCTGCCTCTGCTGGATGAGAGCTACTGCAGCTGCCCTCCTGCTCCTCTGCCATGTGGTCGGACCTGATCCTTCTCCCTGCTGCCTCCGCGCTTCCTCAGAGAAAGGCTGGTTTCATATTATTCTCTTGTTTTTGTCCCACTCCCATCCATCCTTGTTCCTTGCCCTTGTGAACCTTTTCCTGTTATTGTTATATATATAATATATATAATTTAAAGACAACTCTTTACTTTTCTACTTCCAAGCTGACTCCAAATTATTTTTTGGTTAATTTGCTCCTTCCTTTTTTCTCCTCTCTCTGTTGGGAGGGAGGAGGGGGAGTGGGGGAGAGATTCTCAGCCTTGCCCCCACCTGAGCTTTTAACTTCCAGTTAAGGCTCAAACCACCACACCAAGACATCCAGTTCCTCTTGTTTGTTACCCATACTGTGTGCATTGAGTGTACATGCACTTCAGCTGGGCTGCTGATTTCTCAATTAACCCTAATTTATGTCCCACTCTCTCCTCTCTGGTTTCATCACCCACCCCCTTCAGACCTAGTTTAAAGCCCTCCCAATGTGCCCTGCCAACTCCAGTGCTAGAGCACACTTGCCCTGTCTAGATAGATTCACCCCATCTGGATCCAGCAGGTCAGGTGCAGTAAAAGTTGCCCCTTGATCAAAGAACCCAAAATTCTGCTGCTGACACCATCCCTTGAGCCATTTGTTGATGACATGGGTTCTCCTGTTCCTCTCAGTGTACACCCCTGCCACTGAGGGAACTGAGCAGAACACCACTTGAGCTCCTGCCCCATCAATCAGTTGACTGAGGGCCTTGAATTCCTTTTTAATCATTCTGATGCCCTTCTTATCAATCTTGTTGCTTCCAGCTTGGATTACCAGCAATGGGTAATAGTCAGAGGGCTGGATTAGTTTTGGTAGTCTCCTGGTGATGTCCCTTATGCAGGCCCCGGGGAGGGAGCAGACTTCCCTGTGGGATGGGTCAGGATGACATATAGGACCCTCTGTTCCCCTCAGGAGAGAGTCACCACCAACAATTACCCTCCTCTTTTTCTTTATGGCACTATTCTTGATGGTTGGTGGGGACTGATTTGCTTTAGGCATCCCCTTAGATGGTTCCTCTTCTGCCTTCTCACCCATGTTTCCCTTGTCCTGCAGGGCCTCATACTTACTGTGCAAGGACAACGGCGGAGGGGAAGAGGGCCAGGATGGATTCCCCATGCTTCTCCTAACAGGGACCTGTACCCATTCCCCCCTGTTTCCAGGGATTCCTCCCTCAACAGGGGGGTTTGCAAAGCCTGCTCCCACATATCTAACTCCCTCTTGCATTCCCTTATAGTCCTGAGCCTTGCTACTTCATCCTTTAGCTCAGCCACTTCATCTTTATGCTCAATCACCAGATTGAGAAGGTAATTCACTTGGTCACACCTGACACAGGTGTTAGCTCCTTCCCCTCCATTCCAAGTTCCAGGCTCCAGCACTCTCTGCAGGTAGCAGCCTGGACACCTGTGTGCTTGTGCACCATCTCTCTCTGGGTACCTGTGTTTTTCTAGTAGCCTTTGGCCAAGTCGTTACCATGGCTGGATCTCTTCAGGCAGGTGAGATTAACTTTAGGGGTTTTATTGTTTGTTGTTAGAAATATATATTCCACCTAACTACTATATTTGTCTGAGTTACCACAGAGACTTCTGTACTCTGTCGGCTGCCCTGTCACATGCCATTGGGCAAGAAGGCTCTCCAGCCAAAATGGTGTCATGTGAGACAGCCCTGCCGGGTTTTAAAATTCCCACAGCTGATGTCACGATCCTGAGCAGGCACACGACAGTACAACCCTGCCAGTCCTTGCTGACTGCCCAGGTCTTCCCAACCTGAAAAGCCCCCAAAAGAAAGCAAAATAGAAAGGTCTCAGATCAAGCACGCTGGTCCCAGTGGCGGTCCCAATTCAGCTCTCTAGCCAAATGGCTTGCATCAGGTAAAATTCCAAGACAGAAGGAATTGACAAGGAGAAAAGATGCAGCTTTTAGAACAGACTAGAGAGCACTTCTTTGTCAGGAATTATACAACCATGTAGTTCACTAGGATATCAGCACTTTTAGTTTTGGCCCCAGGTTCACTCCTTTGACTAAAGCATATATTTTTTCTTTCAGCACATTCTCTAAATATTGAGAACTGATTTAGACAGCTTGAGAAACATCTATGCCAGAGAGTCATCTGAGCTAGGAAGGAGTACAGTAAAAGGAAACATTCTTCTTAATTTTACCTTTCTAATGCAGTTGCACCACTTTAGAAGATTAATGAGAGAGGAAATTTTAAAAGGCTGATCACATTGCTGCTGCATTTTCTTATACATTCTATTACAAGCAGCATCTCATTAAAGTTACAGAACTGAATCAGACTCTACCCATGCATTTAGGGTGGCTTAGCAACTACTCTTCACTGTAAAATTACCTAGAAGCTTGTTTTGTTGCTGCAGTCAAAGTTGGCTTTTAGGAAACTAAATTACATCCCTGGCATTTCTCTCTCTTCAAGGGACATTTTTCTCTGTACTTCAATTTATATATGTGTAGAACAAGAATAAATTTTCTATCTTGCTAAGTTTGTAAACTGTTTCAATTAGAACATTAAGGTGTATTGATGCAGGTTGCTTTAATTTTTCATTTCAGAACTACTTGTCCTTCACTAAACAATAAAAACTGCAACATACTTTACAATAATTATTTATATATATTTTTCTCCTTAAATAACACTCACAGGACTATTACCATCAATTAAGCTTATTTGCCAGATTGTTATTAAAACTTAAGATCTTTCATTTGTTTGGAAGGCTAAACTAGATAGTTCCAGAAATCTCAGTGAAAAGGTTAGAACAGGTTGATATACATAAGTATATAGGAGATACATTACAGGGGGCTACACTTGCAGAGAATAAAATCAATTAACAGCTCAAGATCACTTTTGTCTGGTTTCTATTTGACTAGGTAAAGTGACAGATAATTGAAATGAGAACATTATCAGAATGAGAATAGAAGTTCTATGAATGTATTCAGTATTCACATTGAGTCATGAATTCTAGGAAAATAAACAAACAAAATATCTTCTAAATAATTTTGCTTGTTATTTATTCCAGTAAAAAACTTAAGTACAAAACAATTAGTCAGTTACCAAAAGGAAACAAAAACAGTCTGTCTGTCAGCAGAAGCAAAATAATCAAAGACTGTGACATTCTTGCCATACTCTCCCATAAAAGGAACCCCTGTAGACCTATGATCTGACCATTAAAACTTCTGGGTTTGGTTAACCTACCAGAATGCCATGGAGGAAAGAGAAAAACAATTTCTCCTTTAAGTTGTTTATATGTTTATGGCTTATATCTATGGCAGTTATGCACTAACATCTGAGAAATAATAATGGAAGGGAAATTTTATTTTTAAAAGCAAATTTAAATGGTCAAACTACCTTTGTGTTTGCAATTCAGCTGACTTTGAAATACGTTTGGCTTGCAGTTCTATAGCTGGTAACAGTGCTTGGGTTTCTAAAAACTGGCAGTTACGGGAAATATAATTTCTACCATCTGGCTCCTGTGATTCTTCCAGTATAGTCTGTTTCATGTCAAAATACTATCAAAGTTTAACTTCTGTTCTGTTGGCAATGTATTTTTCCACATGGCTGAGTCTCCCATATTAAAACAAATTTTAAAAAGTGTTTTTATCCCCATTACCGAAATGGTTGCATAATCTCATGGTACCTCATCAGCTATTAAGAAGGTTTAAAACTGAGTTTATATGTTGAGAGAACCCTCTCTTGAACGTGTAAATCACTTTGTGATGGTGGTGGTTACACTAAGAACTGAGAAGTGATAAGATCATTGTGGATGACCTGCCTGATTTGTCAGCTCTGCCACCAAGACAACACACCTGGCCTTCACATATGCATTGTAATGTGGCCAGGGTGTGGATCAGGTGGAGCTACTATGAATGAACCAGGAACAGTATAAAAGCCCTGAGATAGTAAAGCTTACTGCAGAAAACATCACTGGGGACATCTAGAAGCTGCAGCCCAGGACATCTATCCTCCCCAGCATCCTCAGGGCAGTAACTATTTCCCAGGCTCTCTGTTTCCCCTCTCCTTCTCTCTCCCTTTTCATTCTTTCTCTGTTCTGTTTACTCTATTCTCTTTAATAAATAGTCTTATCTTGATATTTGACCTCATTTGTGCCTTAATGTCATTCATGGGAATGCTCAGAAAAGAATCGCGTCTCCTTCCCGACTTCCAGGCAGAGACTTGTAAATTTAGTTGAGGGAATACAGCAGCAATTGCCACTCATGCACAAAATACAAAGCCAGGTTCAGTCAGAAATTAAATAGAGTTGTAACCAAATTTGTAATTATTTTCATTGGAATTCTTTCACAAATAATGTAGCAAACCAGCAGTGAATAAAGCCAAATTCAAATCACAGAATCAATAAGGTTGGAAAAGACCTCAAAGATCAAGTCCAACCTGCCACTCAAGATCTCACAACTACTAAACCATGTCTTCAAGTGCCACATCCAATCCCTTTTTGAACACATCAAGGGATGGTGACTCCTTCATCTCCCTGGGCAGCCCATTCCAATGGCCAATCACTCATTCTGTGAAGAACTTCTTCCTAACATCCAGCCTAAACCTCCCCTGGCACAACTTGCGACTGTGTTCTCTTGTTCTGTCACAAGTTGCCTGGGAGAAGTGAACAAACCCCATCTGCTTACAACCAGCCTTCATGTAGTTGTAAACAGCAATAAGGTCTCCCCTGAGCCTCCTCTTCTCCAGGCTAAACAATCCCAGCTCCCACAGCTGCTCTTCACAGCGCTTGTGCTCCAAACCCCTCACCAGCTTTGTTGTCCTTCTCTGGACATGTTCCAGCAAGTCAACATCTTTCCTAAACTGAGGGGCCCAGAACTGGACACAGGACTCAAAGTGTGGCCTAACCAGTGCTGAGTACAGGGGCAGAATGACCTCCCTGATCCTGCTGGCCACACTATACCTGATGCGGGCCAGGATGCCATTGGCCTTCTTGTCAACCTGGGCACACAGCTGGCTCATGTTCAGCCAGCTGTCAATCAGTACCCCTATGTCCTTTTCTGTCTGGCTGCTCTCCAGCCACTCTGACCCCAGCCTGTAGCACTGCAAGGGGTTGTTGTGACCAAAGTGCAGAACCCGGCACTTGGACTTGTTGAATGCCATCATGTTGGATTCCACTGACCTGTCCAGCCTGTCAAGGTCCCTCTGGAGAGCCCTTCCACCCTCTAACAGATCAACACCTGCACCCAACTTGGTGTCATCAGCAAATTTACTGATGATGGACTCAATCCCCAAATTCAACAGTTACCAGAGCCAGTGAAAAATGGTGGGATAGGACAAACACAGTGATATCTTCACAATTCCTTTGTATTCCTTGGTATATGCCTAAGGTGACTAAACAGGATTCCCTTAATATGTGGAGGAAGGCAGAAATCTAAACCTGTGCAAGCAAGAGAAAAGATATTTCTATCACCCTGTATTACAATGGCACTTCTGAAGAACAACAGGGCTTCTCTGCTATTGAGGGTTTCTCTCCAGCTTGCTTGCTTTTCTACAGAATCTGAGAAACTTAATCCTTTGATCAAGGTTTGTGAGAAAGCTTCTATTTAACAATGTGATAACCTTTTTAAATCTCTCTTAGAATAAGAGAGGATAATTTAAATATGAAACAAATACTATATTAGTGTTTTGTTAAAATCAGTGCTATAATTCCAGAAGCCCTTTATTTAATTCTTTATTCATGCTTCTCTGAAGGATAAGAGTCTGTGAGCAGTATAGGCTTCACGTAATCATGAATACAATAGGTCTTATTCTCTTGGTGAACTGAAAAACATGAGCAGAGATAGCCTCAGACAAGAACTGAGGCAGCTGATGAGAGGTCAAGTCTTCCTTTGGCAAAGCTATTCTCTTCTATTAGTAGTACCTTTCCCAAGTTATTTTCTTTTGAAAGTATGTATAAAACTTGATTTTTGATATATTTTTTATATCTAGCTTTTTCAAAACCTTTCATTTTAACATACAACAATTATGTAAAGATAGGCATGAAAGGAAAAAACTTTATCAAAACTGGGGAAAAGCAAAAATGTATATCACCATTCTTTCTATCTAATGAATTATTACACTTTTAAGGTGTTCTGTAATATTCCTCACAAAAGCTAGGAATCAATGGGCATCACAAATTCCCATTTATTATATTTTTGTTTATAGCTAATTCATACAAATGAAAAACAATAGCACAGAGAGTATTCATACAATTCCATTTCACATATGTAACTGAAGAATAAAACTGAGTGACTTAAGATACCAATATTGCCACTTCCATTCAATAATATAGCTCACTTCTGGGGACCGATACTGAGTATCTGAGGGTGGAGATGTACCAGACACTTTGAATCTCATAGTAAAAGAGCTTTAAAGATCTCCCACTCTCTCCTCTTTGGATGGGTGTCACTGAACACATAATGTGTCTCTCAGCACAGGATCACAAAACAGTAGGGGTTGGAATGGACCTTGGGAGATTATCAAATCCAACCCCCTGCCAAAGCAGGATCACCTAAGGCAGGTCACGCAGGAAAGTCTCTAGAGAAGGTGTCACAGGTTTATCCATCTGAATCTACTCATGAATATTCAACACCATGCTGATGTCATGCCACTTTTAAAATGAAAGTGCTGCCTGGTGCAAAGTATCATGGGGCTTGTTCAGGTTGTAACATGCAAGAGGCTTCCTGTTGCTAGTTGTTGCTTCTGGTATTGGGGTGTTGGTCTTTTGCACTGAGCTGACCTTCAGGGTGAATGGGTCATTTTACAGCTGGCTTCTGCTGCTGCTTCTGCTGTGTTTTTCTGCCAAACAGCTAAGGCAATTGCACGCTGGATCTTTTAATTAAAATCTTATCCCAACCCAGGGCTCTTTGTGTTGCTTTCCTTTGTGATCTGTGGGAGGGGCGTGCTTGTGAGAGCAGGCTGTCTTAAACCAGGACAGACAATGAGTCCACAACCTATCCAGTGCTCTGTCACTGTCATAGAAAGGAAGTTTTTCCTCATATTGAGGTGGAACTTCCTGTGTTCCTGCTTGTGTCCATTGCCTCTTCCACTATCACAGAGCACCACTGAAAAGAGACTGGCCTCTTTCTCTTAACACGTACCCTTCAGATTTTTGTAAATATTGATGAGCTCTACTCTCAGTCTTCTCCAGACTAAACAGCCTTTTATCATAAGACAGAGGTTCCAGTCCCATAATCAGATTCACAGCCCTCTCTTGGGACCTTCCCTAGTATTTCCCTGTTCCTCTTGATCTGGAGAGCATAGAACTGGACACAGTACTCCAAACACGGTCTCACTAGGGCAGAGTAGAGGGAGAAGAGAGCCTCCCTTGAGCTACTGACCACACTCTTCCAAGGGTACCCCAGGATACCAGTGGCCTTCTTGGCTATAAGGGCACATTACTGTCCCAAAGATAACTTGGAGTCATTCCTGGAGTCATTCCAGGACTCCAAAATCTTTCTCAATGGAGCTCCTTGCAGCAGGTCACCCTTAATTTGCACTGGTACATAGCATCTTTCCTCTCCATGTGCAGGACTCTACAATTATTCTTATTGAACCTCATTAGGTTCCACTCTGCCCAGCTCTTCACAGCTATACTAAGAAAACAGAGAAAAGATGTTGACTTGCTGGAATGTGTCCAGAGAAGGACAACAAAGCTGGTGAGGGGTTTGGAGTGCAAGCCCAATGAGGAGAGGATGAGAGAGCTGGTGTTGCTTAGCCTGGAGAAGAGGAGGCTCAGAGGAGACGTTATTGCTCTTTACAACTACCTAAAGGGAGGTTGTAGCCAGGTGGGGGTGGGTCTCTTCTCCCAGGTGGCCAGCATCAGAACAAGAGGACACAGTCTCAAGCTGCACCAGGGGAGGTTTAGGCTGGATGTTAGGAAGGAGTTCTTCACAGAAAGAGTGATTTGCCATTGGAATGGGCTGCCCAGGGAGGTGGTGGTGTCACCATCACTGGAGGTGTTTAAGAGGGGACTGGATGAGGCAGTTGGTGCCATGGTTTAGTTGATTAGAGCGTTTTGGATGATAGGTTGGACTCAATGATCTCAAAGGTCCTTTCCAACCTGGTTAATTCTATTCTATTCTATTCTATTCTATTCTATTCTATTCTATTCTATTCTATTCTATTCTATTCTATTCTTCTATCAAATCCAAACAATGAAAATATTAAAGATACTTCTTCTCCCTACATGCTTTTCTAGATGGGTGCTTTAACCCAGACCACTACAGTGCTTGGGTTTGCAGGCTGTTCTCTTGATGCAGCTCTCAGGACAGCAAATTGCTGCACAGGAAACAGCTAAGGCTTCCTAGGGTAGATGAGCCCTGAGCTGGCTGTGTTACTACTGCCAGCATCAAGTAACTACCTGTGAGATTAGCCTCTTACTGTGAGGTTAGTCTCTCCAGCTGTGCAGGAACACTAGAAATCTAAGCTGGGCTTCAGTGTCAGATATTTTAAATGAGTTGTGGTGGTTTTGACTACCCAATTGGTTATGCTTACACACAGGAAATTCAGTAGTACTTCTCCCGCACTACTTTCAATATTGCTAACCACGGCTTTTGATAGGTTTCCATTAAAAGAGAATGCATTAAAGTTTTGCTCTATTTTCATATGCATTCATGTGATCTGTTAAAAACAAAATGTCTGCAAATATACAAAAAAACCCCATGTCCTCTGTCACATAAAATGAGGATCAAATACTGTTCTCTTTTGGTCAGTGTATAGTTGGTTTTACAGTAGAAAAAAAAAAAAGGAGACGTTATTTCTTCTGACTATTTGAAAAAGCCAAGCACATTCCAGGTATTCATTGGTGCAGGAATAAGAACTATGTCTTGTCACCAACCTCCATTTACATAAACAAAGTCTTTTTTTCACACACCATTACTCAAGATGCTATGAATCATAATACCACATTTGGAAGTGACTGCAGTGACCTTAAAGAACACTGACATTTTAGAAAGTGGTTTTAAATGGCTGTGTAATTGCAAAAAGCCAAAGGAACAGTTATTTCCCTGATTTTTTTTTTTCAAATGTCCACCAATACCACAGTGTTAATACTATAAAATTTTAGTACATCTCCTCAATAAGTTCCCCTTAAAAAAAAAAAAATAATTTTACCCTAAATTTCCAAAGTATTGGTCCACTATTACATAAAGACTTCATCAGTTCTTGGTTATTGTTCAGGCACATCAAGGTAGAAAGACCAAAACTTTAACATTTGACAAATGGACCAAGAAGACAGCTAGGGGAGACATTTTCTTTTAAACCCAGATTTGTAACTTATTGACAAAGAGATTGTACAGAATGCAGAACATACAGGAGAGTTTACTTAAACTACATCATAAAACCCCCAAAACAACAGTGTTTTCAAATACACTTGTATAACTATTTTGTAGACCATGCTTGGGGAAATCATGCTTTTTGAAGTTACTTCTCTTTCCGTTATCATGTGTACTTGAAGAAAGATCCAATTGCTTGCATGAAATAACCACAAAGAAGCAGAACACATATACCAAAATGTAACATGAAGTGGACAGGAATCCATAAATATATTTTCCTTTTACTTTGTTTTCTTATTTACTTGAGTTAAATAATTAATTTTCTTTTAAATCTCTGTTTTATGACAGCACTAATTTAATGACCTGACATTTTATCCACTGACAGACTAAATGTGAAAGACAGCTTTAAATTCTAGTCTACACAGTCTAGTAAAAGCGGCATTTGCTGTTAATGAGTCGCTTTGATACCTAAAACATAATGAACTGCAGAGCTACCAAAGCAATGATGTCCCTGATGCAGCTTTAATCTACAAAGTGTCAGTATGGAGAGCAGCAAACACATATACTTTTAAGACAGAACATCATTAAGAAATAAAGTTGAACAATCACACATGAAAAGTAATTATTCTTGTGTAGAAGCAAGTAATCCTGAGAATGTCAGCAACTTACTCGCATTACTGAATTTGCACATGAATATTGTGCATGCATAAGTACCTGCTCATATACACTTATAAATACCACAGGGGTGGGAATGAAGGAAGGTGTAATAAAGCTCTCTCCTGCTTTCATGGAAAATTCATGATTAACCAATAAAAGAGGATGGAAAAGAGCCAAATGCAAAAATTATATTGGGTTCTATCAGTGAAAAACTGACACAATGTTTTCCCTATTGCTGGTATGCTAATTCTTTTTTCAGCCGTTTACCTTGCAAACTTCTGGATTTAAAACCTCAAAAATTTTGGTTCATAATCCTGCCAAATTAATCACTAAATAAGTCAAAGATGTCAACAGTTTGGGGATTTTGGTAGCAATTCACATTCTGAATCTCTGGCACTGCAAATCCATTTAGCTCAATTAACAAAATAAAAACAAATAAAACAAAACAAATTGAATAAAATAGAAGAGAAGAGGTTTGAGGACTTTGCACAGTTCCTGACAGTTCTTTTAGAAAACCACTGGTAAAAGACCATTTTGCTTTCATAACTGTGGCTTCTAAATGAATTCAGAATATGTCATTTGAAAATTTTCAGTTGAATTAGGGAATTCTTTCACAAATATGGTATTAAAAAGGGAAAGGAAGTTTATTCCAAAACAACCTGTTCCACATATATTGTGATGATAATTTAAACAGCTGGAGAATAGCTGAGAGACTTATCTGTGCTCAATAACACTATGTAGCAGGAATAACAAGAGTGCCTTTTGTACCCAAATATTGTCTCTTGGCCTATCTGTATCCCCAAATTCTGGTTACAAAAAGCCAAACTTACAAGCACTGATTTATGGATACAAAAGGCAATCTATCAAAATCTGATAGACACAAGCAAAAAGTTCTTTTGTATTTTAGAGTAATTCAAACTTGCAATGAAAATCACCAATCACAACAGCGATCTTCACCCAGTATTTAAAACAAATAATGTTTAAAATAAATGGAATTTGAACAGTTGAATGTCTTGTTTGCAAATCTATGACTAGTTTTGGAGCACTGAATTAAATCCATTTCTATCAGTAAAATGATAAAGATCCAATATTAGGACAATTTTAACAGCACAGGAAGCAGAATAGTGGGATGTGCTGCTGGGAAAAAACATGGGCTCCTTTGCACTGCTCCTAGAAAAGCTTCATTCTTGATTGGAAGTATAGTTATATTTAATGGTGCCATGGGACTACAGCAATCACAAACAAACTCTTTTCCAGCCCACAATGCTCTGAACTAGCTAAATCCTGGGCAGCTGACTGCTCTGTGATTTCCAGCACATAGTAATTCCCCACGTGTTAAGTGCAGTCCCACAGATTCAGACCAAAGAAATGATTGCTGTTCAATGTTAACACATAAAGTTTTTATTTCTTGTAATCTCCCAACCACATTTAATTGCAGTCTCTCAAGAAAGTATTGAAAGCACTCGGTTGTATTGACTATCTGCTTCCTAGCCTATCTGAAGAACCAAGGACTCTGGTTCACAACATTAACTATGTAAAGCCCAATCTGAAAGCTGAACTGACTGTTCTCAGCACCTACAAGTTAATGATGTATCCTTTAGCATGAATCCAATCAAGAAAGCCAGCCACACTGTCTTACTTCCAGGTGATTCCATCCCTACCACTAAGCCTAGGCATCCTTGCGGCACTGTGTCCTCAGAAGTAAGTGGGAATAGTCTCCTTGCCCCTGAGATTGCTAAAGGTTACTTTGACACTTCAGGCTGATCCTCTGCTCATACAATCAATAGCAATCAATTTATGCATTATTATAATGCAAGGTGTACATATTAAACATGATCTTTGCAACTCCGCAATGGTAGGCAGAAGTTTAAAGCTGTATTTTTCCTTTAAATAAGCTTGAAATGGTCCACTTTTCTTCTGGGCTAAGATGCAATGGAGTTGTGCTAACAATCGGGTAACATCGCATAATTCCCAAGTGTTTCATATTCCGGTGCTTCTGTTTACTCACTTCCCACTCTACTGCCTACACCTGAAGATGCTTTCTAGTTCATATGCAGTTAGCATTTAAACCCCCCCCCATGAAACATTTCTCAAATTTTCAAACACCTAACTCCGAGTCATTCAGCAAAGGCCTGCCAAACAGGCTGCCGGCTGAGCACAGGAACAGGCTGTGTTTGCACGCTTAGTTAGCGCCTCCTTGTTACAATCCAGACGTTGGCCATACTCACAGACTATTCAAACAGCCTTGGCTCTCAATCCAGCCCTCTGATGAGCAGGGCATCAGAAGTGAATCAGCTGTCCCTGGGGAGGCTAAATTCCATGTATGTGCTGTTCTTTGGATGGTGATTCACATAATATGACATTTAATCACCAAGACCAATCTCTGTCCATGTAAGTGCTTCTCTTCCATTTCAGAACAAAATCTACACTAACCTGTCTGACCATGCAGTGGAATAGAGCAGAGCAGTGTAAGCAAAATAGAAAGCAGTTATAACTGAATTACCTTAAATACCGTCTAGTCTAAAACTGTCTCAGGAAAGATTGAAAGTGGAGATGAAGCTGAATATCTAACAGCATAAGTAACATCTACCATAAATTTAAAGGTAGCAGTCAAAACTCTCTGCTTACCTGCCACTGTAATAAAAAGGTTTGACCTTTCATTCCACCGTTACATTCTCAGAAGGAACCCTATGATTTTTTATGCTTTCAAACACTTAGGACTGAAACAGCAACAGAAAAGACAAACAAATTACATATAGATCAAAAAGTACTCCAGTGATGCTGGTGCTCTGGTGTTGCCAGAGATACAGTTAAGTAGGAGCCACAGTCTTCAATCTCTATTGTAAAAAAATTTGCAAGAAGTATGGGAGGATTTTCCTGGGTTTAATCAACAAAAACCACTATTCTGGAGAGTAATGCATGCAGTAAAATGGCTTCATCTTTCATTATGAGGCTTTAAACAAAAAGCAAACATATTTGCAATGAAGTACATCAGCCAGCACAATCTGCCACCCTACACCCAGTCCTTGCAAATCTGCTGCACCAATCAACTGCAGTTTCTACCAATGAAGCTTTGCTCCTGGCAGACTGCATTATGTAGTCCTAATGCTGTATCTTTTGAAAACGAGGATTTTTTTTAATGTGATGTATGTGCTTGGATGCTCTGATTTTTCAGTGGTGTGACATGTGGGAAACAGCCACAGTTCAGCTGTTAGCAGCTTTCTGCAACATTCCCCACACTGTCCCCATTGATGATACATGCTGCTAAATTTGACTGCACATAAACCTAAGATGCTTAAAGTGACTTTCTGGTGAGAGAATGGCTCCATAGCTTCAAGCACGGGGTGGATGGAACTGATAGCAGCTCCATTAGTATTTATTTCATCTGCAGGAGAGAATGCCTCCTTCTTGAAGGCAGGTAAACACCAGACCTCTTTGGCAAAAATGGCATCCTGTGGTTTTCTAGAATATCCTGTGTTGTTGTTGACTTACGTGCCTTTATGGTTGTTTGAGGTCTATCCAGAAGCTCCGATGCCAAAAAACACATTACAAATTTAGCTTTCTTACTGTTTGAATACCAACTGTACTTAAGGGATTTTCATCCTGTCCAGAGTCCTATTCACAGTCCACGTAAAACATGCCATTAAAGGCTCAGGTTCACCCCAGTGTCAACATATATCTGAAAGAGGTGAAAAGAAAACCTATGTTTTTGTACACACTGTACTGCAGATTGACACTTCCACAATCACTCCTTTGTCTTTCATTAGATAACAAAGATAACAGTTGGAAGGCTGCTGTTCTTGGTAAAGGGACCTGCAAAGCAGAAATATAAATCTGCTAATTCATTTCAAGGTGGCTTGCAGGTAGTTATAAGATGGCAGTGATTTTCTGTAGCTATTGAATAAGGATGTATTAAAGTAACAGGAGTTTTTATACAACAGTATATTGCATCATCTTTTTTCCGAGTATTTTCTGCCCTGATTAGAAATTCATCTGAAATTTCTGTAATCACTGCATCTATTTCCTATGCAAGAGGATAGTACATAGAAAATAAGGTGTACAGTTCTAGAGAATTGAAAAGGCACATCTTTAAAGGGAGCAGAAAGGAACATAGACACTTCAGTTATGAAACAAAACCAGTATGTTTTTTATGTTAGTATAAGGCACATTTGCTCTCTGAACATTTTAGCTGTCTGGTACAAGGGAGAGCCCTGAAAGAAAAGACTGCGTATTTCAAGAGACTCTGATACAGACAGGCTTTTTGGTAGAAGTCTCTTTTAGTAAAGTACATTGTTCATTCCAGTTTCCAGATGTTTCCATCTTCCTTTCCTTTGCACCAAGCATTCTATATTCTTTTTGGATTAGGACACTTCAGGATGTGTGTTCAGGGACAGAGGGCAGTTCTGACATAATGAGGGCCACACAGCTGATTAACACACTCCCGGCACTACACCCACGCACTGCCGGTATCTGTCTGCTACATAACAGCCTGGAGCGCCTTGGAGCAGCAGGGAGCTGCCAGAGAGAAACCACCAGAGAAGCCTCGTGGGTGGTCAAAAGAAAAAGATAACTTGAAATAGACAATCAAGAAATATAGAGCACTTCAAGCTCAGACTAAATTCCAATTTCCATTTTGTAGAAATGAAAGGTTGTATGTAAATGGGTGCACGCCATGTGGAGATAAATTTGGAAGTGTGTTAAATCTTCCCAGTAAATGTAAATGATGAAATCTGCAATCTTTTTTTCTGTCACCACAGGCTCAGTAGATTTTAAAAGTGGAGATTGAGAAGACAACATGACACACTTTCACTGCTGCTTAAATGAAGTTAAGGCGAATATATTGAAAACCACAGGCTCATAAACATATTTGCAGTTCACATGGTATAATCTATCTTTTCTGTCAAATGTGCATATTATTAGACATCATAATCAAGGTTTTCCATCACATTCTGCCATTTTATTGCTGACTGCTCCTGTAAGCCCCAGTAACAAAAACAGACTGAACGCTGGGGACTCTGGCAAAAAAATCTAAAACTTATTCAGGAAATGGATTATTCATTAATAGTTTTATAGCAAAGCTTCTGTGTAAGTGCCAGGTCAACTCACTGTAGTATAGGACAAATGTATTAAAAATTATTTCATAAGCTAAAGTATACAGATAAAGCCTGAAAGCATTTATAACAACATTACATTTCTATTCATCCAACTAATACAGTTCTATCTACCAGGCACTGGCAAATACACACATACTCAACACAGATAAATGAACCTATCAGTTGAGACCAACCTGAAGGGAGGTTGTAGACAGGCAGATGTTGGTCTCTTCTCCCAGGCAGCCAGCACCAGAACAAGAGGACACAGTCTCAGGCTGCACCAGGGCAGGTTTAGGCTGGATGTTAGGAAGAAGTTCTATACAGAGAGAGTGATTGCCCATTGGAATGGGCTGCCTGGTGGAGTTACCATCATTGGAGGTGTTCAGGAGGAGACTTGATGGGGTGCTTGCTTGCATGGTTTAGTTGTTTAGGTAGGTTGAATTGGTTGATAGGTTGGACACGATGATCTTGAAGGTCTCTTCCAACCTGGTCTATTCTATTCTATTTTATTCTATTCTATTCTATTCTATTCTATTCTATTCTATTCTATTCTATTTGTGGCCGCTACAGGCTGGGGTCAGAGTGGCTGGAGAGCGGCCAGGCTGAGAGGGACCTGGGGGTGCTGGTTGATGGGAAGCTGAACATGAGCCAGCAGTGTGCCCAGGCAGCCAAGAGGGCCAACCGCATCCTGGCCTGCATTAGGAATAGTATGGCCAGCAGGAGCAGGGAGGTCATTGTGCCCCTGTACTCTGCTTTGGTTAGGCCGCACCTTGAGTCCTGTGTCCAGTTCTGGGCCCCTCAGTTTAGGAAGGACATTGAGACACTTGAACGTGTCCAGAGAAGGGCAACAAGGCTGGTGAGAGGCCTTGAGCACAAGACCTATGAGGAGAGGCTGAGGGAGCTGGGGCTGTTTAGCCTGGAGAAGAGGAGGCTCAGGGGAGACCTCATTGCTCTCTACAACTACCTGAAGGGTGGTTGTAGCCAGGAAGGGGTTGGCCTCTTCTCCCTAGCAACCAGCACCAGAACAAGGGGACACAGTCTCAAGCTGCACCAGGGGAAGTTTAGGCTGGAGGTGAGGAGAAAGTTCTTCACCGAGAGAGTGATTCGTCATTGGAATGTGCTGCCCGGGGAGGTGGTTGAGTCTCCATCCCTGGAGGCGTTCAGGAGGGGACTGGATGTGGCACTTGGTGCCATGGTCTAGTTGTGAGGTTGTGGTTACAGGTTGGACTCGATGATCTTCAAGGTCTCTTCCAACCTTGGTAATTCTATTCTATTCTATTCTATTCTACATGCACACTAAATATCACAAAAGACTGACAGATGTCTGACAAAAGGCTGAGGCTTGATAAAGGCTGATAAAGATCAGCTTGACACTTCTCAGACATTAACCAACATGTATGGGCCGAGGTTCTCACCCTGATTTGTGGGATTCCATGAGTTAGGCCCTCCAATGAATTAGAAATGACCACAGTGAACCCCAGACTTAAAATATAAATGGAGTCCTGCTGCTTTTTGCAAGAGACTTTTTCATTGGTCTCCACAGAGCAAGTGGCTTGGCAGTCAAGTTCTTTCCCCGTAGAATGGGACACCAGATTAAGCAAGTCCTCGCCTCACATTTGGTGATCATATATTTTGGGTACCTCTGATTGGGAGGTTCCCTCTTGGTGAGTGAGTGCACACACTTCTGGGTTCATCTTTCTAGAAAGAAGGTTCCTCGAAGCTTAAGGTTAAGGCTTAACTGGATATGTAGTAGCATGTTCCTGACTGACACCCACACTTGCAATTTAATATTGTTTGGAAGGATTGCCAGGTACAATAAATGCACATTTCTGGATGGCTATTGCTGTTTGTTTTGTGGCTGCCTCTGTGACTCCAATGTAGTCATGGATTTTCAGCTGTAAGTGGAAAATAAGACGCACCATCTTTTCAGAGATCCACAAGTATTTGAAGGAACTGGTTAAACTCTAAAGAACATGTCCGTGCAAAGTAGGAACCACTTCTAACTGGTGTCTAAGGCTCCTTCTGAATTTGAATATTTTCAAATCTAAGTATCATAATGGCAGCCAAATGAAACAAATCCAGGCAAAAGATAACTAGAAAGAGTGAACAAATCCATTTATAGCAAGATTCCCAATCTAGAACGCTCTGACATTGTGACTATGATCACTATGACCAAGAAAAACCTTCCAGTGAACACTACATTTCAGTGAACAACAAGACCTTCAGTAGGATCAATAGAGGACACAGTCTCAAACTGTGCCAGGGGAAGTTTGGCTCTTCACAGAGAGAGTTGTTAGTCATTACAATGTGCTGCCCAGGGAGGTGGTGGAGTCACCATCCCTGGAGGTGTTCAAACAGGGATTGGACGTGGCACTTGGTGCCATGGTTTAGTGTAGGAAGAGGTTGTTTTCAGATAACTTTGGAAGGCTATAGGGAAGATTTGCCTTTGCTCAAATTAGAGAAAGCTTTGTTTTGTCTTTGACTCTGAAAAGAATATAAACACCTTGTAACTGAAGCAGAGAAACTAGGCAGAATTTGGTTGGATGTGATAAAATATTGTTTTGTTATTTTAACCTATTGTATGCCTTAATTACACACATGCCAGTAGAAAATAAAACCAATTAATATGTGACACATGTGCCTTCTGATAGACTATATAACTTTGCTGTATAACATAATAAACATCTTTGCCTGCTTACATCTTGTGGAAGCTGTGCTCAAGGTGATTTGAACATCTATATAGCAACAAAAGGAAGCAGTGAAATGAGAAGAATAGGAAATCTATATTATAACAGTTTAGTAGTCATGAGGTCTTGGGCGACAGGGTGGACTTGATGACCTTTGAGGTCTTTTCCAACCTTATTGATTCTAAGACTCTATGATTTTCTGTCAATTCATATCAGATGGAGTTATCACCACAACTTCAGGTTCAATAAATGGAGAATATCCTTTGATACTAGATGAAATATGGATCATAGTGGTAAAACTCACATCCATGAAGGTCACATAGGCTTTTAATAGGTTACACACATCTGTTAAAAATTTTCACCAGCACAATTGCATCAATTAATGTTTTGGTTTTTTTTTTTTCAGGGACTAGATAGGAATCATAATGCATAATGGATTTTTGTGGTGCAAAAGGCTTAGGGACCTGCTAAGATGGAGGGACCATGTTGCTAACTAGGTCTGCTCCCTTGTCCAGAAAAGCACAGAGAGGGAGAAGCAGGTCCTGTTTCCAGCTGTCTGTTTCTTCAGACATTAAACATTGCCTATTTGCTGCTGCTTCACATTCACCTGGGAATACACTCAATAAAATCTGATTTCTGACAGTTTAACAAAATAAACTGCATCATGATCTCTTCACACTGAGACAGTCTACAAATTAATCCAAGTTTGGCCAGGAACATTAAAATAATTTTAGAAAGCAGGTTTCTGCATTACTATATTTGTCATAATCCAACTACTCAGTTAATAGTCACAAAAAATGATACTGTCTACAGTCTCAAAGTTAAGTGGTTTGCAAAAAATAGTTTCAGAGTAATGACAAATTTAGTTACAAACAGTAAAGTACATCCTGCAGAGAGACTATTTTGGCTTGAGCCAGAATAAGGTTTTAAGCTTAACTAGAAGTGTAATCTCTTTTCTAGCTTCTTGGAGATGCACTGAAGTAGAGCTAGATTTACTATCTGAACACAGAATACCAAATTCATAAAAAGGAATTTTATCTTCTCATGACAGGAGATAACAAATGCATCACTATTATAATTCTTTGTCACCTCAGCTATCAATTTCAAATTGCAAGGCCTGCTCAAGAGCTGTGCTTACTTTCACCCCCACTCCACTAAACACATGGAGGATGATAGAGCCATCTAAACTCCTTTTCTTAGTATCATAGAATCAGTCAGGGTTGGAAGGGACCACAAGGATCATCTAGTTCCAACCCCTGCCATGGGCAGGGACACCCCACACTAGGTCAGGCTGGCCAGAGCCTTGTCCAGCCTGGGCTTAAACACCTCCAGGGATGGGGCCTCAACCACCTCCCTGGATAAACCATTCCAGGGCTTCACCACTCTCCTGGTGAGGAACTTCCTCCTCACATCTAGCCTGAATCTCCCCACCTCCAGCTTCATTCCATTCCCCCTAGTCCTATCACTACCTGATAGCCTGAGAAGTCCCTCCCCAGCCTTCCTGTAGGCCCCCTTCAGATACTGGAAGGCCACAATGAGGTCACCTGGGAGCCTTCTCTTCTCCAGACTGAACAGCCCCAACTCCTTCAGTCTGTCCTCATAGGAGAGGTGCTCCAGCTCTCTGATCATCCTCATGGCCCTTCTCTGGACACTTTCCAGCACCTCCAGATCCCTCTTGTAATAGGGGGTCCAGAACTGTACACTGTACTCCAGGTGGGGTCTCACCAGAGCTGAGTAGAATAGAATAGAATAGAATAGAATAGAATAGAATAGAATAGAATAGAATAGAATAGAATAGAATAGAATAGAATAGAATTACCAAGGTTGGAAGAGACCTTGAAGATCATCGAGTCCAACCTGTAACCATAACCTCACAACTAGACCATGGCACCAAGTGCCACATCCAGTCCCCTCCCGAACGCCTCCAGGGACAGAGACTCAACCACTTCCCCGGGCAGCACATTCCAATGACGAATCACTCTCTCGGTGAAGAACTTTCTCCTCACCTCCAGCCTAAACTTCCCCTGGTGCAGCTTGAGACTGTGTCCCCTTGTTCTGGTGCTGGTTGCTAGGGAGAAGAGGCCAACCCCTTCCTGGCTACAACCACCCTTCAGGTAGTTGTAGAGAGCAATGAGGTCTCCCTGAGCCTCCTCTTCTCCAGGCTAAACAGCCCCAGCTCCCTCAGCCTCTCCTCGTAGGTCTTGTGCTCAAGGCCTCTCACCAGCCTTGTTGCCCTTCTCTGGACACGTTCAAGTGTCTCAATGTCCTTCCTAAACTGAGGGGCCCAGAACTGGACACAGGACTCAAGGTGCGGCCTAACCAAAGCAGAGTACAGGGGCACAATGACCTCCCTGCTCCTGCTGGCCACACTGTTCCTAATGCAGGCCAGGATGCGGTTGGCCCTCTTGGCTGCCTGGGCACACTGCTGGCTCATGTTCAGCTTCCCATCAACCAGCACCCCCAGGTCCCTCTCAGCCTGGCCGCTCTCCAGCCACTCTGACCCCAGCCTGTAGCGCTGCCTGGGGTTGTTATGGCCAATGTGCAGAACCCGGCACTTGGATGTGTTCAATCTCATGCCATTGGACTCTGCCCATCTGTCCAGCCTGTCGAGGTCTCTCTGCAAAGCCTCTCTGCCCTCCAGCAGATCAACTCCTGCCCCCAGCTTGGTGTCATCTGCAAATTTACTGATGATGGACTCAATACCCTCATCCAGATCATCAATAAAGATGTTGAAAAGCATGGGGCCCAGCACTGATCCTTGGGGCACACCACTAGTGACAGGCCGCCAGCTGGATGTGGCACCATTCACCACCACTCTCTGGACTCAGCCCTCCAGCCAGTTCCTAACCCAACGCAGTGTGCTCCTGTCCAAGCCATGGGCTGCCAGCTTGGCCAGGAGTTTGCTGTGGGGGATGGTGTCAAAGGCCTTGCTGAGGTCCAGGTAGACCACATCCACAGGCCTCCCCACGTCCACCAGGCGGGTCACCTGATCATAGAAGGAGATCAGGTTGGTCAGGCAGGACCTGCCCCTCCTAAATCCATGCTGGCTAGGCCTGAGCCCCTGGCCATCCTGTAAGTGCTGTGTGATCGCACTCGAGATGACCCGTTCCATAATCTTGCCTGGCACTGAGGTCAGGCTGACAGGCCTATAATTCCCCGGCTCTTCCAACTGGCCCTTCTTATGGATGGGCACCACGTTGGCCAGCTTCCAGTCTTCTGGGACCTCTCCAGTGAGCCAGGACTGCTGAAAAATGATGGAGAATGGCCTGGCCAGCTCATCCGCCAGCTCCCTCAGCACCCTAGGATGGATCCCATCCGGTCCCATGGACTTGTGGGGGTCCAAGCGGCTGAGAAGATCTCTAACCATCCCATCCTGGAACAGGGGAAAACTATGCTGCTCCCTGGCTCCTTCTGCCAGCTCTGCAGGCCAGCTGTCTGGAAGCCGTTCTGTCCTGCTAGTAAAAATTGTGGTAAAGAAGGTGTTAAGCACCTCTGCCTTTTCCTCATCCTTTGTTACAATATTCCCCTCCATGCCCACCAAGGAATGGAGCTTCTCCTTGCCCTTCCTCTTGCTATTAATATATTTATAGAAGGACTTTTTCTTGTCCTTCACAGCAGAGGCCAGTCTGAGCTCCAAATGTGCTTTTGCCTCCCTAATTTTCTTCCTACAAGACCTAGCAACATCCCTAAACATTCCATGGGTTGCCTCCCCTTTTTCCAAAGATAATACACCCTCTTTTTTCCCTTAGTTCCTTTAAAAGTTCATTACCCATCCAGGCTGGCCGTCTGCCCCAGCGGCTCATCTTCCGGCACACCGGCACAGCCTGTTCCTGCGCCTTCAAGAGTTCTTTCTTGAAGTAGGTCCAGCTCTCCTGAACCCCTTTGTTTTTAAGGGCTGTTTCCCAAGGAACCTTCTGAGTTAGTTCCTTGAGTAGCCTGAAGTCCGCCCTCCGGAAGTCCAGAGTGGAGGTCTTCTTGTTCCCCCTCTTGGCTTGGCTGAATACCGAAAACTCAATTATCTCGTGGTCACTGGTGCCTAAACACCCTCCGACCACCACATCACCCACCAGCCCTTCCCTGTTGGTGAAGAGGAGGTCAAGCATAGCCTTACCCCTGGTAGGCTCGCCCAGCACCTGGGATAAGAAGCTGTCCTCCATGCACTCTAAGAACCTCCTAGACTGCCTCCTCTCTGCTATGTTGTGATCCCAGCAGACATCAGGCAGGTTGAAGTCTCCCACGAGAACAAGGTTAGGTGATCTTGAGACAGCCTTAAGCTGCCTATAGAATGCTTCATCAAGATCATCCTCCTGGTTGGGTGGTCTATAACAGACTCCAACCAGCATGTCTGCCCTGCTGGTCTTCCCTCTAATTCTTACCCACACGCACTCAACCCGATCATCCCTGATCTCTAGCTCAATGGCATCAAGAGCCTCCCTGATGTACAGGGCCACCCCTCCACCCCTTCTTCCCTGCCTGTCTCTCCTGAATAGCCTGTAGCCGTCAATTGCAGCGCTCCAGTCATGCGAGTCATCCCACCATGTCTCCGTGATGGCAACTACATCATATCTTTCGTGCTGCAACAAGGCTTCCAGCTCCTCATGTTTGTTGCCCATACTTCGTGCATTAGTGTACATGCACTTCAGCTGGGCTGCTGGTTTTGCCCCTGACTCCAGCTTACCACCCTCAGACTCCTGTCTGGGGGGACTGGTTTCAGCCCCTTCCCCCTTCGAAGCTAGTTTAAAGCCCTGTCAATGAGACTTGCTAATTCCCTTCCCAGAATCTTTTTACCTTTGGGGGACAGGCCATTCTCATGTACTGTGACCTTTCCCCTCCTCTGGGACAGATGTACTCCATCTGTTACCAGCTGACCTGGTGCAGTAGAAAGTTTTTCAAGATCAAAAAAGCCAAAATTCTTCTGACTGCACCAACCTCTAAGCCACTTGTTGACTACCGCTGCTGACCTGTTCCTTCTCATATTCCCTCCTGCAACTAAGGGTATAGACAAAAAAATTATTTGTGCACCTGAGTCCTCCACTAGATCCCCCAGGACCTTGAGGTCATTCTTGATAGCCCTGGGAGTTCTAGTTGCAACATCGTCATTCCCTAACTGCATAATTATTAATGGATAGTAGTCAGAGGGCTGCACCAGACTAGGCAGCCTTCTGGTAACATCAGCAACTTGAGCTCCTGAAAGAGGGGGAGAAGCACCTCCCTTGACCTGCTGGCCACACTTCTCTTCATGCAGCCCAGGATCTGATTGGCTTTCTGGACTGCAAGTGCACACTGAGAGCTCATGCTGAGCTTCTCGTCCACCTGCACCCCCAAGACCCTGCACTTGGTGTTGTTGAAGCTCATGAGGTTGGCTTGTGCCCACCTCTCCAGCCTGTCAAGGTCCCTCTGGATTGCATCCCTTCCCTCCAGCGTGTCTGCTGCACCACACAGCTTGGTGTCATCAGCAAACTTGCTGAGGGTGCACTCGATGCCACTGTCCATGTCACCCACAAAGATGTTGAACAAGACAGGTGCCAGGACTGATCCCTGAGGGACTCTGCTTGTCACTGGCCTCCACTAGGACATGGACCCGTTGACAGCCACTCTTTGGGAGCGGCCATCAAGCCAGTTCTTTATCCATCTAGTGGTCCATCCATCAAACCCATGTGTCACCTGCTTGGAGACCAGGAGGTGGTGCGGGACAGTGCCGAAGGCTTTCTTCAGGTCCAGGTAAATGACATCAGTTGCTCCCCCTCATCTATTAATGTTGTGGCTTGTTCATAGAAGGAGACCGGGTTTGTCAGGCAGGATTTGCCCTTGGCAAAGCCATGCTGACTATTCCAAATCACCTCTTCACTGTTCTTCTGAGTCATTAGTGCCTCCAGGAGGATCTGCTCCATGATCTTTCCGGGCACAGAGGTGAGACTGACTGGCCTGGAGTTCCCTGGTTCCTCTTTCTTACCCTTTTTGAAAATGGGAGCAATGTTTCCCCTTTTCCAGTCTGTGGGGACTTTCCCAGGCTGCCATGACTTTTGGAATAGAATAGAGAGGGGCTTGGCAACCTCATCTGCCAGTTCTCTCAGCACCCGTGGGTGTATCCCGTTGGGTCCCATGGACTTCAACACTTTCAGGTTCTTCAGGTGATCACGAACCTGAGCTTCACTTACCATGGGCAGTTCTTCCTCCCCATCCCTGGCATCGTCTGCCATGACACCAGGAGTGTGGCTGGAGGCCCTTGCAGTGAAGACTGAGGCAAAGAAGTTATTGAGTACCTCAGCCTTTTCCACATCACTTGTGACTAATTCACCACTTTCCTTTCTGAGGGGGCCCACACCTTCCCTAGTCTTCTTCTTGCCATTAACATACCTATAGAAATTCTTAGTGCTCCCTTTAACCTTCCTGGCTAGATTCAGTTCAAACTCTGCTTTGGCTTTCCTAACCAGGCCTCTTGCTGCTCGGGCAGCTTCCTTATATCCCCCTGTTCTAGCTGTCCTTCCCTCCACTTCCTGTAGAGTTTGTTTTTAAGTAATAGTGTGTCCAGTAGCTCCTTGTTCATCCAGGCAGACCTCCTAGCATTCTTTCCTGCTTTTCTCCTTGTTGGTATACATAGCTCCTGGACACAGAGGAGGTGGTCCTTGAATACTGACCAGCTGTCCTGGGTCCTTCTTCCCTCTAGGGCTTCATCCCACAACACTTTGGCTAGCAGATTCCTGAAGTGATCAAAGTCTGCACGCCTAAAGTCTAGGGTCGTAAGCTTAGAATAGGTCCTCCTGATTGCCCTGAGGATACTAAATTCACCTGCTTCATGGTCACTGCAGCCAAGGCTGTCTCTGAGCCTCACATTGCTTACCAGCCCTTCCCTGTTGGTGAGAACAAGATCCAGCAGAGCACCTCTTCTTGTTGGTTCCTCTACCATTTGGAGGAGGAAGTTGTCTTCTATGCAGTCCAGGAACATCCTGGATTGCTGATGCCTTGCTGTGTTGTCCCTCCAGCAGATGTCAGGGTGGTTGAAATCCCCCATGAGGACCAGGGCTTGTGACCTGGAAGCCGCTTCTATTTGCCTGTGGAGGGCCTCATCTGCTTGGTTCTGCTGGTCAGGTGGCCTGTAGGAGACCCCCACAGTAATATCTCCTTCCCCTGTCTTGCCTTTAATTCTAACCCATAAACTCTCAACCAACTCGTCATCCCTCCCCAGGTGGAGCTCTGCTGATTCCAGCTGGTTATTGACATAGAGGGCAACACCTCCTCCTCTCCTTCCCCACCTGTCCTTCCTGAAGAGCTTATACCCATCTATCCCTACATTCCAGTCATGGGAATCATCCCACCAAGTTTCAGTAATGCTCACTATGTCATGGCATCCCAACAGCACGGTGGCCCTTAACTCATCTTGTTTGTTGCCCAAGCTGCGTGCATTTGCATAGAAGCACTTCAGCTGGGCTGGCCCCGTTGTCCTCTTATGCCAGTTCCCCTTGGTTTCCACACAGTGTCCTGGTGTGTCATTTGTCTTCTCTTAAAAGAGAAGAGGGTGGAAAAAGAAGGGTGGTTCCCCTTCCTCCACTCCAGACAATAAGCTTTGAACCAATTCTGGTTTTTGCAAGATCTAGTGGCACCATTTAATTCATTTATTTTTCACGTATGGCAAATCCACTACCAAGCAAATGGCTGTTACACGTGATAGAACATTTCCAAAGGGCTGCCGAGTGCACGAGGCAAGTTGGCAAGTACCTTTAAGCCTGCGGGACGGGAGTTCTTTTTACTCCTTCATTCACTCACAGACACATGGTGGTGCATAACAGCAGCTCCATCTGGTGTTAAGAGACTGACTCACTGCTGGCAGTGATTGCCAGAAATGGGTCCCCTCCAGTGGTATTTTTTCTCCTCGTCATTTCAGAAAGAGGAAAATGTGGTTTAACTAGTAATTTAAGTATCATTAAGTATTTGTTGCTTGAAACTGTACACTGAAAATATTGTAAAGATTATTAAAATCACTGGTATTGTCATACTGTGCCAGAAACTTCTTGTTAATAAAGAGCATTCATGAACAAAACATATGCCTCAGTTTCGTGAAAGACACTACATTGAGGGATACATTTTATTTAAAGAGTATCTCAATACAATTCCGCCCGCATTCTCTTTATCCCTAAATTCTCCATCACATTTCTAAGGTAAATTGAATCATCATGAACAACTTAATACAACATGGTAAACTGATTTTGAAAAACACTATGCTGAAGACAAGTAAAAGCCTTTTGCATTCCAGAGTCCAGAAAGAACTGGCTGATGCTGTTTACAAGCCAGGAGCCATAACACTTGAAAAGTCATGGCAATCAGGTGAAGAACCTGGGGACTGGGAAAAGGGAACTCATTTTTAAAAAAGCAGAAAGAAGGACCCTGGGAAATACCAACCTTTCATCCTTGCCTCTCTGCATGAGAAGATCATGTAACAAGTCCTCCCAGAAGTTTATGCTAAGGCACATGGAGGAAAATCGTTGCCACTTCAATATTTAAAAAGTTCAGTAAAGAGGAGCCAGGAAACTACAGGCCCGTCAGCCTCACCTCCATCTCTGGAAGGTGATGGAACAACTTATTCTCTGGAGGTCATGTCTAAGTATGTAGAGGAAAATAAGGTTATCAGAAATGGTCAGCATGGATTCATGAAGGAGAAATCATGCTTGATCCATCTGAAAGACTTCTATGACAGCCTGACCTGCCGGGTAGATGAAGGGAGAGCAATGGATACTACCTTCCTGATCTTCAGCAAGGCTTTTGACACCATCCTATAATATCCTCATAGATAAGCAAGATGAGTGGACAGTGAGGCAGGTTCAGAACTGGTTGAATGACAGACCACAGAGGGATGTAACCAGCAGTGCAGTCTAGTTGGAGGCTGGTGGCTAGTGGCGTTCCCTGGGGTTCAGTACTGCTGCAGTCTTGCTCAACAGAGTGTACTATCAGTAAGTTTGCTGATGGTATGAAACTATGAAAAGTGGCTGACATACCAGAAGGCTCTGTTGCACTCAGCAAGAGCTGGACAAGCTGGAGAAGTGGGCAGACATGAGCCTCAAGAGGTTTAACAAGGGCAAGTTTACAGTCCTGCATCTGGGGTGGTACAGGTTAAGGATCAACTTCCTGGAAAGCAGCTCTGTGGAGAAAGTCTTGCAACATGCTCTCATGATCAAAAAGGCCAAGGGCATTCTGAGGTGCATTAAGAAGAGTGAAGCCAGCAGGTCAAGGGAGATTTTTCTTTACCTCTACTCTGTCCTGGTAAGGCCACACCTGCAGTATTGTGTCCAGTTCATAGCTCCCCAGTTCAAGAGAGACAGGCGAGTGCCAGAGTCTCCAACAGAGGACCACAAAGATGATTAGGCAACTGGAGCATCTTTCTTATAAGAAGAGGCTGAGATCTATATGTTCTTTACCCTGAGAAAATAGAAGACTGAGAGGATATGTTATCAATGCTTAACAATATCTAAAAGGATCAAGAAGGTGGGGCTGGGCTCTTTTAATTGGTACCCAGTGATAGACAGGGGTAAATAGGCACTAACTGGAAGACAGGAAGTTTCACTTAAGGAAAAACATATTTAGCTTGAGGTTGACAGAGCACTGGAAGAGGCTACCCAGAAAGGCTGTGGAGTCTCCTTTTCTGGATACTTTCAAAATCTACCCAGGTGTGTTTCTGTGCAACATGATGCAGGCAAACCCCTATCATTCTGTGGTTCTGTGATATAGAAATACATGGTCTGTAAGGAAATATACTACCAGGGAGTAATATCACTATGAACAATTCATGTTAGTTCATGTTATTGTTTGAGGCTAATGCTTTAGCTTAGTGTCTTAGTTATAGGCAAGATAGGGACTTTCTGGACATCTTTGAGTAAAAAGGTAAATAACGAACCATTAGATACAAAAGAGCAAAAGAGTAACAACTGATTTATCTATATCATTCCATTGGCTTGCTGACTAGGATAAAGTTTGCTGCAAAAACTACTCCTTTTTGCTTTTTCTCTTTGCAATTCTGCTTTGAATTGCTCCATCATTTCTTTCCTGACCTTCTGCTGGATCAATATTATGTCTGTGAGGTAACAGGAGGGGAAGAAGAGAAGGAGATTGTCAGCGGTCCTCCTGGATTGTCCAGGGTGGTGATTCTGTACAAGGGAATCCTTGTATTTGTGTTTTTCTGGATTTTAGTTTACCTTTTGTAAATATAACTTTCATTTTGCTTTCTGAATTCCAAGTTGGGTTTTGGGGGGGGAGTTTACTTTGGTGGTAAATTCCAATTAGTTGGGGGCTAATTTCAACCCACCACAGTTCATCTTCATATAACAAAAGAAAAAAATTAATTAGAGGCTTTAAAATAAAGATAGATAAAATGGCATTAAATGAATAAATATCTAGGCCCAGCGACAGAAAGCCATTATAACCACCAGTCAAACACTATGTTTTATACCAAAAAAATTTAGAATCTGATGTGGTTTTATTCTTGACTTGATTAAGTGTCTTTCAATCTACAGAATAATAATCAAGCCAGACAAGCAGAAACTGAGAATTATCTCTATGCAGCAATTAATTAATCAGACATTCACCAAATCAGCTAATTATCAAGAAGACCAAGCGAGGAAATTAATCTATTTCAATCACATGTGTTTCTTAGGTGCATACACCACTAGGTATACATAGACTTTTTCCCCAATATTTGAGCCCTCCCCTACCCATATCTATAAAACTTTCATCACAGAACACATTTACTAACAGAGCAGAGATGAACAAAGAGTCCAGGAGATCTCAAAGGAGTAAGTCTGGAATGAAAGCAAAAAAACCCAAACAGCTTCTTCCAACTCATCCTTTCAGCTCCTTCCAACTGCAACTGCTCAGCCTGGGTTGCCACATGAGAGCAGTTGCATATTTTTTCAGTCATTTCAAGGTCAGAAATAATCCAGGAAACTGGATTGTCTACTTCTGTTCTTCGTACTTCTCTTTTTCTCTCTCCAATTATGTATGTGTCAGGGTTTTGTAACTTGACACGGTTAAACACAAGAGATAAATAAGCAATAATTTTTCAGTTTCAGAAATTCAAGATTGAAGTCTAATTCTATGCTTCTCCACATCTAGCCAAAACAAACAAACCAAACACAAGAGCAGAAAGAGAGAGAGAGAAAGAAAGAAAGAAAGAAAGAAAGAAAGAAAGAAAGAAAGAAAGAAAGAAAGAAAGAAAGAAAGAAAGAAAGAAAGAAAGAAAGAAAGAAAGAAAGAAAGAAAGAAAGAAAGAAAGAAAGAAAGAAAGAAAGAAAGAAAAGAAGGTGAGGAAGGAAGGAAGGAAGGAAAGGGAGGGGAGGAAAGGAAGGAGGGAAGAAGGAAGGGAGGAAGGAAGGAGAGGAAGGAAGGAAGGAAGGAAGGAAGGAAGGAAGGAAGGAAGGAAGGAAGGAAGGAAGGAAGGAAGGAAGGAAGGAAGGAAGGAAGGAAGGAAAGAAAGAAAGAAAGAAAGAAAGAAAGAAAGAAAGAAAGAAAGAAAGAAAGAAAGAAAGAAAGAAAGAAAGAAAGAAAGAAAGAAAGAAAGAAAGAAAGAAAGAAAGAAAGAAAGAAAGAAAGAAAGAAAGAAAGAAAGAAGGAAAGAAAGAAAGAAAGAAAGAAAGAAAGAAGGTGAGGAAGGAAGGAAGGAAGGAAAGGGAGGGGAGGAAGGAAGGAGGGAAGAAGGAAGGGAGGAAGGAAGGGAGAGAGGAAGGAAGGAAGGAAGGAAGGAAGGAAGGAAGGAAGGAAGGAAGGAAGGAAGGAAGGAAGGAAGGAAGGAAGGAAGGAAGGAAGGAAGGAAGGAAGGAAGGAAGGAAGGAAGGAAGGAAGGAAGGAAGGAAGGAAAGGGAGGGGAAGGAAGGAAGGAGGGAGGAAGGAGGGAGGAAGGAAGGAAGGAAGGAAGGAAGGAAGGAAGGAAGGAAGGAAGGAAGGAAGGAAGGAAGGAAGGAAGGAAGGAAGGAAGGAAGGAAGAAGGAAGGAAGGAAGGAAGGAAGGAAGGAAGGAAGGAAAGAAAGAAAGAAAGAAAGAAAGAAAGAAAGAAAGAAAGAAAGAAAGAAAGAAAGAAAGAAAGAAAGAAAGAAAGAAAGAAAGAAAGAAAGAAAGAAAGAAAGAAAGAAAGAAAGAAAGAAAGAAAGAAAGAAAGAAAGAAAGAAAGAAAGAAAGAAAGAAAGAAAGAAAGAAAGAAAGAAAGAAAGAAAGAAAGAAAGAAAGAAAGAAAGAAAGAAAGAAAGAAAGAAAGAAAGAAAGAAAGAAAGAAAGAAAGAAAGAAGGTGAGGAAGGAAGGAAGGAAGGAAAGGGAGGGGAGGAAGGAAGGAGGGAAGAAGGAAGGGAGGAAGGAAGGGAGAGAGGAAGGAAGGAAGGAAGGAAGGAAGGAAGGAAGGAAGGAAGGAAGGAAGGAAGGAAGGAAGGAAGGAAGGAAGGAAGGAAGGAAGGAAGGAAGGAAGGAAAGGGAGGGGAGGAAGGAAGGAGGGAGGAAGGAGGGAGGAAGGAAGGAAGGAAGGAAGGAAGGAAGGAAGGAAGGAAGGAAGGAAGGAAGGAAGGAAGGAAGGAAGGAAGGAAGGAAGGAAGGAAGGAAAGAAAGAAAGAAAGAAAGAAAGAAAGAAAGAAAGAAAGAAAGAAAGAAAGAAAGAAAGAAAGAAAGAAAGAAAGAAAGAAAGAAAGAAAGAAAGAAAGAAAGAAAGAAAGAAAGAAAGAAAGAAAGAAAGAAAGAAAGAAAGAAAGAAAGAAAGAAAGAAAGAAAGAAAGAAAGAAAGAAAGAAAGAAAGAAAGAAAGAAAGAAAGAAAGAAAAGAAAGAAAGAAGGTGAGGAAGGAAGGAAGGAAGGAAAGGGAGGGGAGGAAGGAAGGAGGGAAGAAGGAAGGGAGGAAGGAAGGGAGAGGAAGGAAGGAAGGAAGGAAGGAAGGAAGGAAGGAAGGAAGGAAGGAAGGAAGGAAGGAAGGAAGGAAGGAAGGAAGGAAGGAAGGAAGGAAGGAAGGAAGGAAGGAAGGAAAGAAAGAAAGAAAGAAAGAAAGAAAGAAAGAAAGAAAGAAAGAAAGAAAGAAAGAAAGAAAGAAAGAAAGAAAGAAAGAAAGAAAGAAAGAAAGAAAGAAAGAAAGAAAGAAAGAAAGAAAGAAAGAAAGAAAGAAAGAAAGAAAGAAAGAAAGAAAGAAAGAAAGAAAGAAAGAAAGAAAGAAAGAAAGAAAGAAAGAAAGAAAGAAAGAAGGTGAGGAAGGAAGGAAGGAAGGAAAGGGAGGGGAGGAAGGAAGGAGGGAAGAAGGAAGGGAGGAAGGAAGGGAGAGAGGAAGGAAGGAAGGAAGGAAGGAAGGAAGGAAGGAAGGAAGGAAGGAAGGAAGGAAGGAAGGAAGGAAGGAAGGAAGGAAGGAAGGGGAGGGAGGGAGGGAGGGAGGGAGGAAGGAAGGAAGGAAGGAAGGAAGGAAGGAAGGAAGGAAGGAAGGAAGGAAGGAAGGAAGGAAGGAAGGAAGGAAGGAAGGAAGGAAGGAAGGAAGGAAGGAAGGAAGGAAGGAAGGAAGGAAGGAAGGAAGGAAGGAAGGAAGGAAGGAAGGAAGGAAGGAAGGAAGGAAGGAAGGAAGGAAGGAAGGAAGGAAGGAAGGAAGGGAGGAAGGGAGGAAGGGAGGAAGGGAGGCTACTGAAATATCTTCCAGGAACCAGCTATTTTTAAATTATAAGTGGAAAATCTTCCAGCTTTATCTGGGCAACTCTTACTACTCAGAAATATGAGGAAGGCAGTTAATAAATCTGTGGCATTTTAAAAGATTTTTTCTTTGATTCCCAGCACTTTTTGTTTGAAGACAGATGTTTGGTCACGAAAGAGATCATTTCAATGGTTTTGCAGCCTTGCAAATCTCCTTTGTCAACTGTTATAACAACTCAAGTTATAAAAAGCTTAGCATATTGCAATTATTAAGAGAAATATTTCAGAACAAGTGTCTCAGAGAAGAAAGTCTTCTTTCTGAGCAGGGAGGGAAGTTGCTGTCTGATTTGGTATGGCAGAGGAACCTGAAAGTACTTCATTCCAATTAAGACTTTTCTGAAAGAAACCTTTCACTAAAGATGCTGGGCACCTGACTGCAAAAGAATCATACTAATTATGTTCCTCAGAAGATGCTAAGTTGTCACCATTAAAAATGATCAAAGTTTGCAAGTATCCAGTTTTTCAGCAGAAAAACTTACCACTGCCACATAGTAGTATGTCATCTTCAATGTTTCAGAAATTAATTACTCATCTCCACATCTCAAAGGCTTTGCAAGTTTACAGGCAAGTTGCTCGTAACTATGTGACGTGAACTAAATCACTGTGGCAAAATGCAATTGTGTGACTCCTTTTAATTTTTATTTTAGCATTTAATAGCACTATTTAATACTGTTTGTCTCAAAATACTGCTGTATTTCAATTACTGTGACCAGAAGAATCCATGAAAATATTCTTCTTGCTGTCTTAGTCAGGAGGTAGACAAAAGGTCTCATGTAATTGTCAATCTCAAAACTTATCATTCTTTTCTGAGCTGTTTTCTAGTCTAGGTGCTTCACTGGCAGCCAGCCATTGCAGCAAGAGCTCACTCTGCAACTGGCCAGTCAATGTGAAAATAACCTGGAATTGCTGCAGGACAACAGGTAGTGAGAAGGAATGCTCTTTAATCGTTAGCTATACAACTGTAGCCATGTTTTCTGGGTCAATAGCATTTCTTTTCAAAGTGGCAGCCTTTTCTGATTTCAGACAGCTTAGTGTTTTCTCCCTTTTCTCATCAAAGATTAGCTGAAAGATGAGTTCCTTGCATTGAGGAGAAATGAGTCTGAATCGGTGCCATTCTTTTCCTTGCTAGCTTTTCCAAAAAGTTAAATACTTCACACTGACTGACTTAAACCATCTCATGAGGAAGCTAAGATATTACAAATAAATTTTTTAAGCCTGTATGCCAGAATGCACTTCTGTTCCCCAAAATTAATGTTTATTCTGCAACATTTGTAACTTCATTGAATGTTAGCTGCCAGGAAGCTAACATGCTTTCTCCAAGACCGCCTCCCAGACCAAGTTCCTCCATTTCTCCCACATCATTACCTTCAAAACTAGCCACTTCCTCTCTAGACAGAGGAATTTCCAGAGAGTGCAACAATGTCCACCCATGGTTTTAGGAAGATGCAAACATGAGCAAAATCCTTTGAGGGGGCACTTTTTAGTCTTTTTCACCAAGTAGCCATTTATTTTAAAGAATGCTGAGATCCTAAAGATGTAGAAATGTAGAAACTTCCCCACTGATATTAAAGAAGATATAATGAAATCCTAATACATTTTGATGAGCCAAATAGTTTCCAAACATAAAGTATGGCTAACAAAATGGTCACTTTCAACTCTTTCTATTGACCTGCCATGTAGTTCTTTTAAACAAATACACCATTTGCAAGTTTTATTATCCTTATGTGTTAACAATTCAAAATAATTGTAGCCAAAACAAGGTTGCATTGCTGTTAAGCTATCAAGATATCTCATCTAGCTTTTTTAATTTGTAAGTTCAAAAAAAATACATTTTTTCAAATACTTTGAAAATAACCAGCCCCAGTAATGACATCAAGACAGAACACTTACTTAAATGTAGCAAAATATGCTTATTAATGAAAGGCAAAGACCTGAAGGAAACAGCAGGTGACTGGTGTAATTATCATGGTGAATATTCAGAAACAGCAGCACAGATTTTTGCAAAAGTCAAGAGGGCACTTGACACTGCATATTTCCAATCAGTACTCACAGGCAATATTTAATACTCTTGATCTAATGGATACAGAAACACTGCAGTCCTTCAGGCACCAAATACCAGGCACACAAATAAGTCCTGCAATCAACAGGCTACCAAGCCCACATTTGAAGTACAAAAAATAAAAACAAAATTAAAAAAAAATAAAAGAGAGTTAAAAAAGGATACAAGAGAAGACAGGAGCATAGATTTTATAACAATGTCATCTCAGTGACATTAAACATACTGAAGCACTGTGCCAGACAAATCTTTGACATGCTGAATCTCTACTTCTGTTAGCAAGGCTAATTCTGCTTCTATTAACAAGGCTAACTTTGCTACTGCTGAGATCTCTTGATAAAACAGGAGATGCCTGCACTTTTCTCCCACCTTACTGGAGTGACTGTAACTGCAGACAGCTGCATAATTTTCATTTCATCAAATATAAAGGAATGCTATCTCATACCTGCACATGTCTAGCTTACCTACAACTGTTTTTACCTTGGAACCCTTATGCTTTATTTTGTAGAAGTACAACAGCTCCTGTTGCAACAATATGTTGTATCTAATTGCTTGCTTCTGTTATAGGCTGGCTGTTGAAAGAGCATGCAAGAGGCTGTCATAGGCTGACATCAGGCTGAAGGCCCTTCTGCATGAGCTTTGATTTATGTTATTCAACAAGTATCCTTCATTGTTTTCAGCAGAAGCATAGATTACAAGGACTTCCTTCTCAGCATTTTGTTAGAGCACTCAGTTAAATACATTCAACATTGAAAGTACACGAGGAGATGCCTAGAGTTGTGTATTCTCCCCTATGGCTGAGTACACTTTCGCATTCTCTAATTGGGGGGAGGGGAGGGGAGGAGAAGAAAAAGAAAAAGAAACGAAAAAAAAGACTCCTCAGGTGGTGGAAATTATTTGGAGGACTCCTTAGCCCTCCACTATCAACAGCTATGCAAAAATTGAAGTATGGTCTTGACAGCACTTCCTTGGGCATGTATTAACAGCACAAAACCATGTCCAGTCACAGCTTGTCTACAAAATCACACATGTGGACTTACTATGAGCAATAGGAAAGTAGCTCCACTTAAGCAGCCTCTCAACAACAAGTTGAAGATACAAAGATAAAACTTAATGAGGAAATAATAACAGTTGTCAACACCACTGAAGATCTCCTATGGAGGAGAAAGAGATTTGATGCCACTCCTTGCATATTGTTTTTAAGTACAGAAATACTGCTTCTGGAGCACTTACTTTAGCTTAGAAATAGATGGTTAAAATGTATCTTCCTCTTTTTAAATGAGTCTTATGCAGATAGGATTGCCACTCATTTCGGAGGATTCCTGTTGGTTTCAGAAAGCTGAGCCACACCTACTGGCACCTTTACAGCAGCCAGGGAGCAGACTGGGACAGAGTCTGCCACAGCAAGCAAAACACCATCATCACAAAACACAGCCACGTAAAAGTTTCTCAATCCTCATTCTCTCTCCCATGAAATCTATGCCCTACAGCTTACTTTTTTTGTGTGATAAATGTCAGGATAGATAAAGAAGAGGAACATCAGTAGACTTAAAAATCCAATGTTGAAGCATTAGTTAAAATTTAGGGCTGTTTTACCATGCCATTAGCTACCAGCTGCTTGAGAAAAGTTACCATATTCACTTGCTGCAAAAATTCAACATGGAGTCTTGGAAAACAAGCCATGATTTTCATTTAGCTGAAACCTTCTTCAGAAGTACAATAGTAAATATTTTTCTTTTTAAATAACAATTTAGTAAAAGTTTTATGTCATAAACACTAAAACAACTAACTTGGATGTATGGAGTTATTGCCAGACAGCTAAAATGAATTAATATTAAATGTTAGTGTGTGTAAATATATTGGTTGCACTCCTACCTCTTCCTTCCTTGTGCAATTATATTGTCATTCAGTTTTGGAGAGGAGATGGAGTTATTTGGTTTTAGTGCAGAACTAGGTTGGATGAATGGTTAGTCACCTAATAAGACAGTTTTGTTATATATCACTTGGCTTTAGGGTCTAACTCTACATAGATTTTCATGTCCTTTACACTAGTAAATAAAATATGTTTTGTGGCCTCTCCAGGAAATGTGTGAAATACCTTAATCCAGTTCCTCATTCTTTGGTTTTATAGTCAACACAAGCTAGCTAGAAGGCAGAAAGATCAACCAGTTTTCATTTAAGTGCTGTGAAGGCAAAGGACTGAACTGCAATCAAAGTGACAAACCCCTTTAAAATCCATTTGTTTGTAGAAGGTTTAGGGGGACAGGAATAGGGAGACAAAGAGTGATTTAGAAGTGATATTGAAAAAAAGAGAGAGAGAGAGAGAGAGAGAGGAAATTAACACTGAAGTCACACTTCCTCAGAAGGCTAGCAAGCTGAATTACTTGTCAAAGTTGATTGTTAAGACACCCAATTTAAATATCAGTTTTACAGAAAGTGCAGGCATGTTTATCACAAAGCTTAAATGCTCCACACTATTTATCCAGACCAAGCAGTTGCAAAGCAATGGAAAGTTATGTGAAAAATGAGAACACACACACACAGTTATACTATGCGCATCAATTTTAAGACCATTTTTGAAGTGAATGAATTAGTAAGGAAATAAAGCAGACCTCCAGGTATTCATGACAAGGACTCCTGCTCATAGCAGAAATTCAGTTGATTTTCAAGTAAATACACCCATAAAGATGATACTACTAAGGGAAAAAAAGAGGGTGTATCATCTTTGGAAGGTAGGTAACCCATGGAATGTATAAGGATGCTGCTAGGTCATGCAGGAAAAAAAATTAGAGAGGCAAAAGCTCATTTGGAGCTTAGACTGGCCTTTGCTGTGAAGGTCAAGAAAAAATCCTTCTATAAATATATTAATAGCAAGAGGAAGGGCAAGGACAATCTCCACTCCTTGGTGGACAAGGAGGAGAACATAGCAACAAAAGATGAGGAAAAGACAGAGAGGTACTTAACAACTTCTTTGCCTCAAATTTTAATAACAGGATAGGTTGTCTTCTAGACAACTGGCCTCCTGAGCTGGCAGGGAGCAGTATAGTTCCATTGTGATCTGGGAGGAAGCAGTTAAAGACCTCCTCAGCAGCTTGGATCCTCACAAGTCCGTGGGACCAGATGGGATCCGTCCTAGCATGCTGAGAGAGCTGGCAGATGAGCTGGCCAAGCCACTCTCCATCATTTTTCAGCAGTCCTGGCTCACTGGAGAGGTCCCAGATGACTGGAAGCTGCCAACGTGGTGCCCATCCACAAGAAGGGCCGGAAGGAGGAACCAGGGTATTTCAGACCTGTCAGCCTGACCTCAGTGCCAGGCAAGATTATGGAACAGGTCATCTTGAGTGCAATCACACGGCACTTACAGGATGACCAAGGGATCAGGCCCAGCCAGCATGGATTTAGGAAGGGCAGGTCCTGCCTGACCAACCTGATCTCCTTCTAGGATCAGGTGACCCGCCTGGTGGATGTGGGGAGGCCTGTGGATGTGGTCTACCTGGACTTCAGCAAGGTTTTTGACACTGTCCCCCACAGCAAAATAATCCTGGCCAAGCTGTCACCCTGTGGCTTGGACAGCAGCACTCTGTGCTGGGTTAGGAACTGAATGGAGGGTCGAGCCCAGAGAGTGGTGGTGAATGGTGCCACATCCAGCTGGCAGCCAGTCACTAGTGATGTCCCCCAGGGATCAGTACTGGGCCCCATTCTGTTCAACGTCTTTATTGATGATCTGGATGAGAGCATTGAGTCCATCATCAGTAAATTTGCAGATGACACCTAGCTGGGGGCAGGTGTTGATCTATTAGAGGGTAGGAGAGCTCTGCAGAGGGACCTCGACAGGCTGGACAGATGGGCAGAATCCAATGGCATGAGATTTAACACATCTACACGCCAGGTTCTATGTATTGGCCACAACATCCCCATGCAGTGCTCCAGGCTGGGTTCAAAGTGGCTAGAAAGCAGCCAGGCAGAAAAGAACCTGGGGGTACTGGTTGATAGTAGGCTGAACATGAGCCAGCATTGTGCCCAGGTGGCTAAGAAGGCCAATGGCATCCTGGCCTGTATCAGGAACAGTGTGGCCAGCAGGAGCAGGGAGGTCATTCTGCCCCTGTACTCATCACTGGTTAGGCCACACCTTGAGTCCTGCGTCCAGTTCTGGGCCCCTCAGTTTAGATGTCGAGTTGCTGGAACATGTCCAGAGAAGGAAAACAAAACTAATGAGGGTTTTGAAGCACAAGCCCTGTGAGGAGATGCTGAGGGAGCTGGGGTTGCTTAGCCTGGAGAAGAGGAGGCTCAGGGGAGACCCTATTGCTTTCTCCAACTACCTGAAGGGAGGTTGCAGCCAGGTGGGGGTGGGTCTCTTCTCCCAGGCAACCAGCACCAGAATAAGGGGACACAGCCTCAAACTGCACCAGGGGAGGTTTAGGCTGGATGTTAGGAAGAAATTCTTCACAGAAAGAGAGATCGGGCATTGGAGTGGGCTGCCCAAGGAGGTGGTGGAGTCACCATCACTGGAGGTGTTTAGAAAGAAACTGGATGGGGTGCTTGATGCCATGGTTTAGTTGATTAAATAGTGTTGGATGATAGGTTGGACTCAATGATCTCAAAGGTCTTTTCCAACCTGGTAAATTCTCTTCTCTTCTCTTCTCTTCTCTTCTCTTCTCTTCTCTTCTCTTCTCTTCTCTTCTCTTCTCTTCTCTTCTCTTCTCTTCTCTTCTCTTCTCTTCTCTTCTCTTCTCTTCTCTTTTCTCTTCTCTTCTCTTCTCTTCTCTTCTCTTCTCTTCTCTTCTCTTCTCTTCTCTTCTCTTCTCTTCTCTTCTCTTCTCTTCTCTTCTCTTCTCTTCTCTTCTCTTCTCTTCTCTTCTCTTCTCTTCTCTTCTCTCTTCTCTTCTCTCCTCTCCTCTCTTCTCTTCTCTTCTCTTCTCTTCTCTTCTCTTCTCTTCTCTTCTCTTCTCTTCTCTTCTCTTCTCTTCTCTTCTCTTCTCTTCTCTTCTCTTCTCTTCTCTTCTCTTCTCTTCTCTTCCATTCCATTCCATTCCATTCCATTCCATTCCATTCCATTCCATTCCATTCCATTCCATTCCATTCCATTCCATTCCATTTTAGGACACATGTAAAATAATTACACTGTGTTCCACTGATGAGAGATGTCATGGGCTTACTGCTATGGCATCATGATATAGAATCTGTTTGTAACCTGATTATTCCACCAATTTGATAATCCAGCATTCATTTTAGTTGTTTTCTTGCAAGTCTTGTGAAGACTTGGGAAGAAATACTTATAATAAGGCTCAAAGCTGTATGTTTAACTATATTCTAAACAGTTTGTAAATTTAAATAGTAGCATGAACTGAAGCAGGAACATGGATTTAGATACTACATAATAAGCAGCATGAAATCCATATTTTAATAGGTATAACAAGCAACTTTATCCATCCAGCAGACATGAAGACCTTGTTGTTCATGATGCATTTCAGACTCCAATCACATGAAAACCTGGGACTCTGCAACCCATGAGGGATTGACATACTTCATATTTTGCTATTCAAAAAAACAAACAAACAAAACCCCCCAAAATAACAATGAACATATTTGCTATTAATTTTTATTGGAAGAGCCTATGTTCTTGTGAGGATAATAACTTATTGAAACATATTACTAGGTGAAAGAATATTCACAACATGAAAAAGAATCCCTCATATTGCCTGCAAAACAACACATTACTTACCAAGAGGTGGAGACTCTATTCCTTTTTACAATTAGAAAAATCTACCCATTGGGTATTTTCCTTGTTTGGTCATTTCTGGAATTAACCCAAAACAAAGTAGATGTTTAGAATTCAAAACATTAGTTTAATTTGCAATGCATATCACCACGCCAGAAATGATCAGAGGAAGCTTTGTTCTACACATGCCCTCTTACACTCTTCTGTAAGCATCTGCTTCAGACCATGTCAAATGGAGCATAACAGCACTCTGTAGTTTTAGGCTGACCAAGACTTTCACAGCTAACATGTGGCACCACTGACACTGGACAGAAGAGGAAAAGAAAAAGTGGGTAAAAAGTAATATAAAAAGGAAACAGCAGGGGAAAAGTAATACTGATTATTTTTGTCCCAGGAGTTCTTAACAGATTCCACAAAAGCACTTTTCAGAATCAGTCAGTCTAGTCTATTTTTTTCTTTGAGCTTGAAACTGAACGTGGATAAGAAGCAGTGACACATGCATTTGCACCACTAAAACTGGAAAACATATACGAAAAAAATTCTCTCCCCACCCCCAGCAAAGCTGAGAGTATTATTAAATAGGTGAAACTTCATAAACTGTTTCAAGTTCAAACCTGATGTTTCTGCACTTCTATCATACATAAGTTCTACACAGACTGAGTGGCAAACACAGACTAAACACGGACTATTTCAAAATACAACTTCAGAGTTGGATTAGCTTCCACTTTGTTACATTCATCTAGGAATGAACAAAGTACCTTAAATAGAACTGTTTGCTTATTATGATTACTCCTTCACAAGCCATGAAATTAAGCTATCAAATTTAATAGCACAAGAAACAATTCTTTATCAAGCAGCAGAATAAGGAAAGAGAAACACAAACAATGCATGCTCAAGGAGGAGTACATGCTACATAGTTTTCATTTACCTGTACTATGCCCACAATGTATGTGTATATCTCATGGCTTTTTTATTTAAACTGTTGATTCCTCACAACCATCGACACCAGAACAGAAGTATTTAATGTAATCTTTAGTGACCAAGAAATAAATAAGAGAGATTTTTTTGCATGTTCTAGCTACTCACGTTCCCCTGATGATCCTCAGTACTGTGCCAGGAGCAGTGTGAACCACACTCTTCCTGGCATATGCCACGGTGCATTGAGTCAATGCAAACATTTCTGCACAGCAATCACCCACCAAGTAGTCCAGAAGCCATTTGCTATCGCACCATAAGTAGGCCAAGTCTGAAGTCACAAAAATACAAGAAGGTGCTCATCCCAGTTGAGAAAGTCCTACGTGCCATGTATTCAACAGAAATTTTTTTCTGTAACCTGAGTATGCTAATTACATGTTGATTAGTAACTTTTTAGTTAATGTTCCTCTTCTCAAACTGAGTTGCCTGGACTGCATTTGTCCCTGCATTTTTGACTTCTTACCATTCCAATGATACAAAGCAAAATAGTATTTCTTTCAGATGAATAAGTAGCAGTATCAAGCTGTTTCATGAAAACATGACAGATGTACACAAAAGAGAGTAGTCAAAGAACATAATTGCTTCCAGATTTCTGGTTTTTGCTGTTGACTTGTGAAAATACACAAATTACATAAATTCAGCATTAAAAACAAAACAAAACAAAAAGAAAACCAAACACAAAAAAAACCAAACCAACCTTCCATCTTGATCTAATACTAATAATATTGAAAGTAGTAGTAACACCTTGTTATATATTAATCTCACTGAGTTCAGCATGACACATAGCAGAGAGCTGTGCTGGCAGGTACTGTTTAGTAACTTTGATGTAACACAGAGGTGGCAGCTCGGATCCTAACACCAAGAGGAAAAAACTGTCTTATTGCAAAAATTTACATATTAATTAAACTTGTCACTCTGATGGCTCTGAAAATGTATCTGATTCTACCAAATTAAGCAGCTGAAGATAACCTCTCTGGGACAAGGACCTTCCATGTTACTCTCTTAAAATCCAGTATATACTAGCATTTTAGCAACTGAAATACTTCATGAAATCTGAGCTGAGACTTTGGGGAATTAAACAACTACATTACTTCTGGCAGTATATGAGCTTCTATTTCTTCTTAAAGAAAACACACATGCCTTGCCTACACACATGATCCTGTTAATGCATCCCTTGTGCATATACTTTTCAGTGTTAGCTGATAATTAAATCCATTGCTGTGAAGTGTGTAATGAAAGTAGTACAATTTAAAGTCATCCATCCAATTAAAACATTTTAAATAAAGTATCTAGAGATTAATAAATCTATCTTCCTCACTAAAATGTTCATCAGCGTTTTATTTAAATGACCAATTTTTGGAAAGTATCAGAATAGCTATACCTTGAAGATAAAAAGAAAACAAATTTCCCAGAAAGAGGCACTTGTAATGGAATTTCTCAGCTCTGATTCAATGTTTATGCTAATTCTCTCTCAAACTGGCTGACTTACAGAACAAGTACACAGAAGGCACACATTTTCAAATATATCTATTTTCTACAAATAAGCTGAGTTCACAGAGGAAAATCACAAATAAAAACACAGCATAAGAAAGCATAAGTCATTGAAATAAGGTAGCATAATAAGTGACTAATCTGGGGCTTTTCCAAAAATCATGAAAAATGAGAGGAAAAAAAAAAAAGCAATTTCCAGAAAACAGAAAGCTGTTTCACAACTTAAACTATCACTCAAACTGTAGAATAAATTTGTAGAATCACAGAATCATTTAGGTTGGAGAAGAGCCTTAAGATTGTTGAGTCCAGGCATAAATTAAACACTACCAAGTCCACCACTAATCCATGCTCCTTAGCACCACATCTACTCAGTCATGTAAATACATTCAGGGCTGGTGACTCCACAGCTTCCCTGAGAAGCCTGTTCTCTTGCTTGACACCCCTTTTACAAATAAATATTTCTTGATGTCGATCTAAACCCTCTCTGATGCATGCCATTCCCTCTAGTCTTATCGCTTGCTACTTGAGAGAAAAGACCAACACCCACCTCTTCTCAGGTATCTGTAAAGAACGTAAGGTCTCACTTCAGCCTCCTTTCTTCCAGGATTAACAAGCCTTTGTAATTGCAGGTTTACGGTAGAACCACAAGAAGCAAAGGAAAGGATCTGAGAGAAATGTCCTATCCCAAGTTGTTATGCTAATGGGACAAGCATGCTACTAAGCTATACCTAGAACTGGCTGAGAAATGGGAATTTTCTCAAATCTTATAATAATACATAATAATAATGATGATTATTATTATAATAATAATAACATAACTTTTATTGAACTGAAGTATAAGTCTTTTCTTCCCCTTCTGTGGAAAAGAAAAGAGAAAAATTATACAAACAATAAAGCAAGGAAACCAGGGCATGCTGTCATACATGCACACAATATTGGGGCGGGGGGTATGTTTGAGATAACTCAATTATACTCCCAACAGCATGTCCAGCTTTGTCTTCGTCAGCAGGCAAGTCTCAACACTAACCTTCGTTGCTGCTGGTGTTACCAGCTTTGTGAAAGATGAGGCACAGGATGCATTGCTGTGAATAGTATAGACAGGTTAGATAAAAATCAGATTTGAGACAAGGAATCAGACAGAATGGAGAACAGTTATCCAAGAAAATTGGTGAGGGACAAAAATCGCAAAGAGGAAAGCCAAGGTCTTTCAACATCTATATCACCTCCAGAATGATTGTGCAATTTATCTAAAAAAAAAAAAAAAACCCAACTGGTTGATTTGAGGAACTTATTACAATGCTGAACGCTAACATACATAATATACACAACCTAGTTGTTTCATACCAGAGACTGCAAATTTCTAGATAGAGACAAGTGAGATGCAGGCATGATAACTAGCACATAATTCTATGATACCAAGTTTGTTCTGCCTTGCCTGCAAGGACAGGGAGGGGCAAAGGGTGGAGAGAATTCGAATTTTCTTGGACAGGCAGAAGTATATATATTTAGGAATTAGTACAGAAAAAAAAAGGACAAAAAGGGGAAATTTCAGAGACTGAGAAGGTCAAAGGAGAATTAATTGATTTACAGATGCTCAGGACACCAAAAGAGACCTGAAAATTTGAAAGGATCCTGATTCGAAGTCCAACGAGCACACAAGAGTCAGGACTAAGTAGGTACAAGGAATGGCAGACATGTATGTTACCTCTTTACCCAGTCTAAAATGACTCTAAAATTAATCATTTTTCTTCAATTGAAAGTCTTGGTTTCATTTTAAAATCTTCTGTTCTTGGAAACCACACAACAGAACAATCCAAGTGGGACCAACTATCCTCATAAAAGTATTTTTCAAGAACAGCACAGTGCTTATTGCTTGTGAGGCAGAAGGTCCCACTGCTCGATGTGGAAGACTCTACTTGCAGAAGACAAGATCTTAGTGCTGCTATAGATTCAATAGCTATAGAAGCTATTGATCTGATTTAAAAAAAAAAAAAAAAGCAAAACCACAAACAAACAAACAAAAAACCCACAACAACCAGAAAGAGTTTAAAAATCCAGGTATGCATCATGCAGTCAAACAGCAGCCTGACACAGTATCATTGGGAGATTTTTGACCACAGCAGCAAGAAAGCACAAATGCTAGTCTTATTCAGATGTGGTCGAGCTGATAGCACATGCACCAAATCACCTTGCTTAAAAACTACCATTAGCTTCAGTCTTTCCCTTCATGAGTAAGGAAAGGCTGACAATCAGGAACGTGTGCTACCACCAGTTAAATAACCATCCCCAAACCTACGTATACCTACCTGCTCAGACCCTAAACAGTCTGCCACAGAGTAGAGAAAAAAGAAAGTTAAAGATTTCTACGTATTATTGTGGCAGACAACATAGGAAAATTGGAGAGTGAAAAAAATCTGTGCTTCAGTTGTCACAACTCAACCAACCTGAAAAAGTCATTAGAAGATTCAATACAATAATACAATACAATACAATACACCAGGTTGGAAGAGACCTTCAAGATCATCGCGTCCAACCCATCAAACAATCCAACCCACCCAACAACTAGACCATACAGCCAAGCACCCCATCAAGTCTTCTCCTGAACACCTCCAGTGAAGGTGACTCCACCACCTCCATGGGCAGCCGATAATATTTTGGAAATGGGAAGTGGTTTTGGTTTAGTTTGGTTTGGTTTTGTTTTTTGCTTTATTTCATATTTTAAATTGCTAAAGGAAAAGTGCCAACAATGACTACTCCTACTCACCCTTTTAGAAAAAAAAAATGTCAACTGGAAAATGAAAACTCATCAACTGCAAAGGAATCATGCAAATTCTGCATTGACAAACTAGATGTGTGATGGCAAGGGCTGAAAAAAAAACACCATTACTTATCCAGCTGACACTAAACTTCCACTGGAACTTTCAATATTTCTCCTAAAATAAAAAAAAAATAAAAAAACTAGATGGGAATAATTTTTATGTTTTCCAAGCTCAAAACAAACATCTTTACTGCTGAAACCCCCTTGTAAATGCTGAGGAATATGACAACAAGAATATGACACTGAATGAATTGAGCTAATATTCCCCTTTTGGCTAAAATGTAGAAGATGAAGATGACCTCAAGTCATTAAAAAAAGCTATGAAGATCACACACCTAAACCAGTTTGGCTAAATTGTCTGTACCTCTGCTAATGCTGTTGCATGTTACCAAGGGTTTATCATGTACAAACTATGTTTTCTATTAGATTTGGACCCGTCTGCAAGAAAGTTTCCCTATAAAACAGAAAGTCTCAAAATAGATATTTGAAAGCTTCCAAACTGTGTTGTTATTATCCACCCACCAAGTCAAATTGCTAACAAAAGAGAGAAAAAAGATAAAATACTCAGCAATATCCTAGACAGTTCCCATAATTTTGCATATCATAAGATGAATCTGGCTTTATGAGTAACTGTTGTCATGGCAGCAGTGTCACAGTCCCAAAGGGAAATAAATCCTCCTAACAACTTGTGACAAACCAGCCTAGCAAAGAACAAAATTACTTCAATCTTGCTAAAGAATTATTGATTTATTGTTCAAAGCTCAGCATTGGTTATTGAAAAATCACTACCATGTTTGGTTTTGGAGGGGTTTTTTTGACATGTTTCCAAGAGCAGGATGGCAGACAGATAAAGATTTTCTTTAGGGGAAATTTTCTTTCAGAATAGGCAATTTCTGCAAAACCAGACTTTCTGTTTCCATTTAGCACAAAATTCAACCCAAAAAAAATAAAATTAAAAAGACAAGCAAGTGGTTTAGAGGGGAAGAAAAACCTGAAAACAGGTATTGAGTTTGAACTAACACAACATATTTTGAAAACCTGGGAAGAGACAAAACATTTCTCTTTAAAACAGTCCAATATTAAACTTAATTTCTCATCCATTGCCTGCAGAAGATGTGCTTGTAGTGAAAGAGATAAAGCTTATATCAAGTGTTTTTTCACATAGGTAATTGACCTGTATGATTCCTAACCATATAGAAATCATACCAAGTTCAGGAAATTCCACGCCTCTTTCAGCAGAGAGTGCTGGAGCACATTGGAAGTTAGAAGAATTTTATGAGGAGGCACTGCCTGCCTTCTATTTCTATGTCTTTCTTAGCTGCTCTCAAAACTGAGGTGGGATAAGGGGCAAGATGCGTCTTTGATTTTTGCCACTACAGGCATTTCAATGAGATTCAAGCATCTAAATTGCTTACTGAAGTTATATTTCATTTTACTGGATTAATCTGTCTGGGATGAATCAGACTTTTCTGCTGGATGGTGTCTTCTGCAGTGCAAAATAATCTCTGACACTGACATATTGTATAAAGGAATGACCATCTCAAGGTAGACATCATGTAAGAATGCAATCTGATAACTAGAGAACAGCAAAATAACTCAGCCAGTTTAACAACATCTTAAAATACAATAGTGTTCTCAGCCTAGACACTAAACATCTCTGTTTGTTTTAATCTGTATCATGTTTTGGTACTCAGTCTCTGGAGTACTACTCCTGATTGCTACCAAATGGTTGTCGTCTGAAAAGGTTATTGAATTATACCCAGCCTTTAACAGTAGCAGCTATACTTCACTGCATATTGTGAGGCTTAATGAATGTTCCTAATGAGCTTTCAAAGATCACCAAAACAAAGTAGCTACCTCATCAGCACACAGGAAAAGTGAAATTAAAGTAGAGAATTGGTATGTGTGGAGTTCATTGTTCATATGCATTAATTTAATCTGCCATTTCTTGGTGTGTTCCTTTCCACTCTATAATGAAGCCATTTCAAATCAGACAGTTAAGCTGCAGCATACCTTATAACTAAAAATATTCTAAGGAGCTATGTCCATAATTTCCAAATAAATATGAGAAATACTTAAAGATATGTTTATTATTTCTACCATTATATTATGGCAAATGGAATCATCTAATAAGCATCCTCTAGCTGATCAAGAGATTGAGAATCAGAATAGGGAAGTAAGACCTGCAAGCCTGTCATTCCAGCTAAACAATATTATGGTAAGATCACGATTTTTCTTCTAGAGTTTCTTAAGCTCTTAATATCATGACTATTGCAAATCATCCTGTATAAAGATTTTTTTATTTTATCCAGAATCTTTGTATATCTCTTCTTGTTTCAATTTTTTACTGTTCTTATTTTTCCCCTGCATTTTCTGTTCTGCACTCAAATGAAGATATTTTGATATTGAGCATCAGTGTACTTTTTCGAACTGGATGCTGTCATGCCATAGTTTCCTTACTTCTTCAGAATACACTGCAAATTCTCAGCTCAGATGGTGAATTTCAAAGCAAACACTTACTATGGGCATTTTCAAATTAACACCAGTCTTTTCTCTTTTCCTGCTTAGTACAAGGTTCAACTGTCATTCTTGATTGCACTTCATCAAAATGCTGCAGGACCCCCTCTAGCCTTGTTTCTCAACTTCTGTCAGTGTTTGCTGCTGTACAGAAAAAAATCTTGGTTATCTACACGGCCTGTAGTTGTAGTATTCTGATAGAGATACTTGGATGCATTATGCAGGGGACACTCCACTTAGAGTGCTTGTAGATTGCAGCCCAGGCTGGATGAAACTGTTGGCAACACATGATCGAACTGAGTGAAAGTCTGAACATGAAAAAAATTGTTTTATTCCCATCACTGAAAGAACTAGGAATGCAATGCAAAGAGAATGCAGGGAGAGCTGAAAACCACTTTCAATCGGAGGCAAAAGAAGTATGAGCTACCAGTGGGACATTTCTTCAGGTACTAGCTGAAGACATTTTAATAATTTCAAGTTAGATATTTCACCTAGGAAAAATGGCTATGTGGGAAATCATTCATTTCAATTAATTTTGCTTCAAAAAGACTTAGAGAGATTTTTTAAAAGATCATACAGTTGAAGAATTGCTTTGACCTTTTTAAAAAAGAAACATTTCTGTCTGCCATTAAAGCAAAATTCTTCATGTGATTTAGAGAACACAGAATTATCACCAAAATGGAGACAAAATGTCCCAGGGCAACTGAAATGAGTTTCCAGAGTTTGTTTCACAGAAGAAGATTGTTTTCATTAGGTACTGAGACAGTGGATTTGCACATATAAACTGAGATCCCACCCAGTTCAAGACCTTACTATGCCAAAATATACTGCTGAGAGAATTCATAAATACTGTGCCCATATGTTGTAGTTTAACTCCAGACTTCAATTAAGCGCCACAAAGCTACTTGCTCGCTGCCCTCACATAATGGGATGAAGGAGAGAAGTGGGAGGAAAGAAAAAAGTAAGACTCACTGGTTGAGATAGTTTATTAGAACAGAAAAGGAAGGGATGTAATGTTAACAGCATATTCATAATTATTTAAACATACATAAATGCCAAGTGATACACAATAGAATTGCTCACTATCCACCCACTGACCAATGCCCAGCCAATCCTCAAGCCACAGTATTCCTTGGCCAACTTTCCACAGTTTACTTAGTTGATGTCATATTGTATGGCATACCCCTTTGGCTTTTTGGGTCAGCTTCTCCTTGCTGTGTCCCCTCCCACCTTCTTGCACCTTCTGTGCACTCCCAGCCTCTACTGGCAGGGCAGTACGAGAAGCTGCAAAGTCCTTTACTTAACATAAGCACTGCTTAGAAACAATTAAACCATCTATGTACTATCAACATTATTCTCATCTTATATCCAAAACACAGCACTGTACCAGATACTTTGAATAAAATTAGCTTTATTCCTAATTGAAATCAGCACACCACACTAGTACACCAAGCAATAAGAATCTCCCCTTTCTCTTCAGAGAATGAAAAAGACATGCTGCTTCAACAAGCAATGGCAGAAATTAGAAGGAAAGCTCCTAAGCACTGCTGTTCACTGACATTAATTTCCAAAGCCATCAGAGATCAAACTTGAAGACAACAATGTGATTCTTACCTCGAACACATAAACCAACTCTGGCTCATGTGAGCTGCTGATGTAAAATGTCACACATTTTATTTGTATATATTCAAGACAGCTGTTTTACTTTCTGTTAGATTTATTTCTGACTTTTTAATATTTAATGCTTTTTTATTTGAACTTAACTCCTTGAGCACACAAAAAAAAAAAAGAGGGCAAAAGGCATAGGAGTATGTGAATTGAGTCCATGACAAAGTGATGACTTAATGTAGTTGTCAGTAATCTCTACATACTTGTTCTCAGGTCTGTGTTTTTCCAGAAACATTGCTGGAATTTAGGAGACAAGGATGCTAGCCCATTTGTATCTGCTCCAAATAAGGTAATTGTTAAAGACTATTAGTGCCCAAGCAATCTCACCTAAAGCAAGATACAAATCTAATCTTGGTGAAACCCATTCCATCGTATTTTGTTGGTAAGAAGAAGAGGCACAGTGAGAGGGATGGAAAACTCCTAAATGGAATATAAAGAAATTATCTATAAAAAGTAGTTTTTAAAGGCTAAAATACTATGAAAGTAAGGAAGGTATAGAGGCATATCATTCTTAGTAAGCACAGGATTTGACTCCCATTGACGCTGAAAGGAAGCTAACACAGAGGAAGACATCAAAGGAACAGAAAAACCTTCAGAGAGAGAACTTGTGAAAACCATGGAGCCAAACTGTCACAAACATTTGAGCACACAGGAGAAAGCAAGACCAGAAAAGGGAACGGAATGACTCACCGTGTTGTCCAGATCCTGTAGTCAAGCTGAGCTTGTGTACACAGTGCTACAAAGTGATCTCCAAATAGGCTTAAGAGCAAATGCACTTGTTACAGCAGCACAAAACAAAGCCATGTTGGACTTTTGTGCTTTTACATACCACTGCCTGTTGCTATGTATTCCCTGTACATTGTGAAGCAAAGAGCATTTGCTTTACACGTGCATCAAGATAAACTATATGCTCCTTGCTTCCTGTAATTTGTCCTTGAAGAGATAAAAAGAATAACAACACAGGACAGGAGAAATGGGAAACAAGGAATATGTGCTCAAATCACTAAATGGTTCAGGAAATTTTCAATATTTATGGCAAAGATCACAGTATCCTAGTACACATTTACTGCAGAGTCTGTAAACATCTCTGAGTTAGTTGCACAGCCCTTGGTTTTGCATGTTTTTTTACATCCAGTGTAGATAAAATAATTACCTTTTTCGTTAAGTAAGACTCTTGGAGGAATGATGAGAAGATACAAATTGCTGTATCAACTCGTCCTGTGCTCCACCTGACAAGGGCTGTGCCAGCAGCTTTGACAACAGGTAGCTAACTGCATATGCTCAAAGGACATTGCTTAAACTAGTAAAATCCACCTAATGCATGCCAACATGCTAATATGCTAGTGTCTCAGAGGCTTGAAGAACGGTCAGCTTGTCTCCTGCTGGCCTTGAATACGTTCATCACATGAATAGACTTTGGAGAACTACTTTGTAGAACTTCAGCTTGATTTCTATGTCTATCACATGCCTGCTCTCCATATGGAAAAAGGAGGCCAACTGTCCTTCTTGTGTGTTTTGAAGTAGGGCATCAGCTAATGTTTTCCCCCAGAAAAATAAACAGCAAATACCAGCCCTTAGAAGAGGACTACAAGTCAGTATGATACTGAAAAGTGAAATGTGGGAATATAGTAATGGGAATGTTGCATTCCCAGGGCTGCACAGCATGGGGGAAGGAGGAAACTAAACAGCTGCTCTAGGATATATGTTTATATAATTTCTCTAACTTCACAGCTCCTTACTACCCAGAAGACACTGTGGGGGTGGAATAGAAGAATGTCATGACCACTTCATGAGCACCATAGCCTTCCAGAAAGATGGATAACAATGTTCTGAGAAAGGGGCTGCATCTCAGCCTGAAACTCACCTAATGGGCAAGAATAAATAAGAACATGTGGAGGAGTCAAACAATACAGAACCACAAAAAAATTTATCCAGCAACTGTTTTACTACAGTGGAGCAAAAGCAGAAGAGCAGCAAAAAGTCAGCTCCTCTCAAAAGCAAAATTTCATGCCTGGCATGACATTGCACTGCGCCCATTCATGTCTGAGAGAAAACTGAACTTAAAAGTCAAAGAGTTGCAACCTCCCAAAACAGCAGGCACATTGAAGCAGAAATGTTCATTACTACATTCTCGCATGTACATGGGCCATACCACTTCACATAAAACAGTTCAAATTAAAACAGAAACCTACTTTTACGTGCTAACGCTTGAGGGGGCTATATCAATATCGAAGGTGTTCACAATGGTATTTGCAAGTTTGACTACTAAATACTACCTTCTGAAAAGGTGTTCTTTAAGCCAAAGATTAGGTTATACAAGCTATTAAATGGTCAATGTGGAAGATCATATTTAAAAATTATACTTCTCTGTGTGTACATGTGTATAATGTTAGGGCTTGTGTGGGGTTTTTTATGTAAACTTCCCTTTACAAATTTTGTTCCAAATAAGCAGCTTTCTTAGGGCATTTCCTTTTATGTACAGCTTCTAAATACAGCAATCTTCTATCCTGCATCTCCCTTGGTTCTTATCAGATGCCTGCAAATGTCATGTACAGTCTGCACTGGAATATCCAGTCAGAAAAGTACAAAACCCCTAACCATGACATATTTGAAGTCATAAGGATTAAAACGAATTTTAGGAGAGGTAGTAAAAGCAAATAAATGTATTTATAATATCAGGGTGACAAAGCATCCAAAATACATAGCTGGCCTATTTTACAGCAAATAAAGGACATTGATGACACAAGTAATGATGGACATGAGTGAGAAAACTTGCTAGTATCTAAGATTAGAAATGCAGATTTCTACTTTATTTCTATGTTGCACCAGGAGACTGGATTTGCTCTGATTTCTTTATTATTTTAAATTGTGTTCAAGTTTGTATCACAGATTTATCTCCACCACTGTATTTTAATATAACCAATCTCCTTTAGTCCTCCTTAACCTCTTATTTTTGTTGATTCTGTCATAAATATGTATCTTTTCTACTTAGAAATATGTTGGGTTTCATTATTTTTGCCATGTTATTTTTTCTTTTTATAGAGGTTTAATTTCAAATTTTTTCTGACAATATAGGTTATGCTTTGTTTCCTGGAAGATGCATTCTATCATACTATGACATCTGCCATACTTAATTATAAACAAGTGAGCTTTTTCCCTGAAAAATAATAATTTAAGTTATTGTGAGGCAAAGCATAGGAGTCAGCCAGCAACATACAATACAATACGATACATTACACCAGGTTGAAAGACACCTTCAAGATCATCGTGTCCAACCCATCAACCAATCCAACCCACCTAAACAACTAAACCATGCAACCAAGCACCCCATCAAGTCTCCTCCTGAACACCTCCAATGAAGGTGACTCCATCACCTCCCAGGGCAGCCCATTCCAATGGGCAATCACTCTCTCTGTATAGAACTTCTTCCTAACATCCAGCCTAAACCTGCCCTGGCACAGCCTGAGACTGTGTCCTCTTGTTCTGGTGCTGGCTGCCTGGGAGAAGAGGCCAACCTCTGCCTGGCTACAACCTCCCTTCAGGTAGTTGTAGAGAGCAGTAAGGTCACCCCTCAGTCTCCTATTCTCCAGGCTAAGCAACCCCAGCTCCCTCAGCCTTTCCTCGTAGGGCTTGTGTTCCAAACCCCTCACTAGCTTTGTTGCCCTTCTCTGGACATGCTCCAACAAGACAACATCCTTCCTAAACTGAGGGGCCCAGAACTGGACACAGTACTCAAGGTGTGGCCTAACCTCAAGGTGTGGCTCAGGCCTAGCCAGCATGGATTTAGGAGGGGCAGGTCCTGCCTGACCAACCTGATCTCCTTCTATGATCAGGTGACCCGCCTGGTGGATGTGGGGAGGCCTGTGGATGTGGTCTACCTGGACCTCAGCAAGGCCTTTGACACAGTCCCCCACAGCAAACTCCTGGCCAAGCTGGCAGCCCATGGCTTGGACAGGAGCACACTGCGTTGGGTTAGGAACTGGCTGGAGGGCCGAGCCCAGAGAGTGGTGGTGAATGGTGCCACATCCAGCTGGCGGCCAGTCACTAGTGGTGTGCCCCAGGGATCAGTGCTGGGCCCCATGCTCTTCAACATCTTTATTGATGATCTGGATCAGGGCATTGAGTCCATCATCGGTAAATTTGCAGATGACACCAAGCTGGGGGCAGGAGTTGATCTGCTGGAGGGCAGAGAGGCTTTGCAGAGAGACCTCGACAGGCTGGACAGATGGGCAGAGTCCAATGGCATGAGATTTAACACATCCAAGTGCCGGGTTCTGCACATTGGCCACAACAACCCCAGGCAGCGCTACAGGCTGGGGTCAGAGTGGCTGGAGAGCGGCCAGGCAGAGAGGGACCTGGGGGTGCTGGTTGATGGGAAGCTGAACATGAGCCTGCAGTGTGCCCAGGCAGCCAAGAGGGCCAACCGCATCCTGGCCTGCATTAGGAATAGTATGGCCAGCAGGAGCAGGGAGGTCATTGTGCCCCTGTACTCTGCTTTGGTTAGGCCGCACCTTGAGTACTGTGTCCAGTTCTGGGCCCCTCAGTTTAAGAAGGATATTGAGACACTTGAACGTGTCCAGAGAAGGGCAACAAGGCTGGTGAGAGGCCTTGAGCACAAGCCCCATGAGGAGAGGCTGAGGGAGCTGGGGCTGTTTAGCCTGGAGAAGAGGAGGCTCAGGGGAGACCTCATTGCTCTCTACAACTACCTGAAGGTTGGTTGTAGCCAGGAAGGGGTTGGCCTCTTCTCCCTAGCAACCAGCACCAGAACAAGGGGACACAGTCTCAAGCTGCACCAGGGGAAGTTTAGGCTGGAGGTGAGGAGAAAGTTCTTCACCGAGAGAGTGATTCGTCATTGGAATGGGCTGCCCGGGAGGTGGTGGAGTCTCCGTCCCTGGAGGCGTTCAGGAGGGGACTGGATGTGGCACTTGGTGCCATGGTCTAGTTGTGAGGTTATGGTTACGGGTTGGACTCGATGATCTTCAAGGTCTCTTCCAACCTTGGTAATTCTATTCTATTCTATTCTATTCTATTCTATTCTATTCTATTCTATTCTATTCTATTCTATTCTATTCTATTCTAACCAGTGCAGTGCGCAGGGGCAGAATGACCTCCCTGCTCCTGCTGGCCACACTCTTCCTGATGCAGGTCAGGATGCCATTGGCCTTCTTGGCTGCCTGGGCACACTGCAGGCTTATTTTCAGCTTCCCATCAACCAGTACCCCCAGGTCCCTCTCTGCCTGGCCACTCTCCAGCCACTCTGACCCCGGCCTGTAGCACTGCCTAGGGTTGCTGTGGCCAATGTGCAGAACCTGGCATGTTAGAAAATATTTTGTTACTGATGTTTCACTGTGTTTTAATACATGGCTAATGATTGTGAAGGATCCCACATAAAAGTAAATTAATATATTTAAAATTTTCTGTGCAGACTGCGAAGTTTACTTGGACTCTTCTTACTGATGTCTGTTACAGTAAAAAGACATTGAGCAATGACAGCTAAGCCAGACACACCTGAAGATGCACTGTTAATAAATTTCAGGCATTTTCCCGTGAAAGATTAACAACAAAAAACTTGAACTGTCAGGACGATAAATATCTTCAATTAAGTGCACCTTTCCTCTCCTAGCATTTTGCATATTGTTTCTCAAAATATATAGCCATTATGTCTGTCCTAGTAAAAACATTTAAAATTCAGCTAGGCACCTAACTGTGTAAGTAGGCAATTAATAGGTTTTCAAAGGAAACAGGAGCATAAACTTCCTACATAGTTTTAATCTCCAGATACCTTAAAGTGTTGAAAAGATGACCTAATTTTTTTTATATGTGAGTGTCTATCTTTAGGCACTTCAAGGCACTCTTTGTTACTCAGATGAAGCTAAGTTTAGAAAACTTCCCCAGTTGAGATAATAACGCTACATGACACACAAACCCTTCTCCTTGAGCAGCTTCATATACCGCACTTTCTTGTTTAACCCTACATGGCACCATCTTGGAAGGCATCCCCACTCACAATAAAATATCCTGGACAAAGTGTGGCTAAACTGAAATATGCAAACTCAAGAACACAACTGAACTCAGTAACTTACACACTGCCACTGCTCAAAGCTCCTCATTCTCACTTTTGGTCAAAAAATCCATAGCTACGTTTTATTACAAATGTCAGCTTCTCTTTAAGAGTTGAAACAGGCAGCTGTATTGCCTCCATTAACTTATGCGTCATCTTTGATATCTAGCTTGCAATTAGTCTGAGATTATGTTTGTTTTCACTCAATCCTCTCTAGTTCTTTTATACTGAATTGGTCAATAAAATGGGGAAAAAAAGACAAATGTGGGGCTTTTTTTGTTTGGTTTGGTTGTTTTACATCAGGGGTATATTTAAACAAGTTCTTTCCTCTCAGATTTATCATACATGATGCCCATGGTTTGCAGGGTCAGGCACATGGAAAGGAACAGCTGTGGTTGCAGCCCAGGCAAAAACTGTTAGCAAAAGAAATGTGGTGACCCAGAGAGTGGTCCCATGTAAGTGAGTATGTGTTCAGGCCCCTGGCTGCAGGGACTGCCAGAACCTCACACTTGCAATGACAGACTGTAGATGCAACACCTGTGTTTGATATAAGCAGGTAAATGATCTGCTCAGCCTGGCGGCTAGGCTGATAGAGGATGTTGAAAGGCTGATACTCTGTAAGAGAGTATGAGAGGGGTATAGACTAGCGGAACCAGGCTCTTCCCTCCCTGCAACAGAAATACTGCCATATAGCAAACAGGATCTAGGAGCCCCTGTATCCTGCCCTGTGCAGGTGGAAGACAGAAACCCAAATGAAAGGAGTGAGTAGAGGCAAGTTCATGGTTATGGCAGAAGCTGAGCACCCTCTTTGTCCACCTTGCCTCCCCAGGTGCCTCTGAGATCTAGATGAGGCCTCAATGGAAGGCAGCCACTCTCATGTGGATGTGGATAATATACAACATATACCAGAGGACTTAACATGGTCAGATAGGAAGAGTTTGTCTTGGTTGATGAGGAATGGGTTAGGGATAAATTAAGCAATCTGGACATCCATAAATCCATGGGTCTTGAGGGGATGCAACTGCAGGTGCTGACAGGTGCTAAGGCACTCTTTATCATCTTTGATAAATCATGGGGAACAGGAGGGGTGCCTGAGGACTGGAGGAAAGCAAATGTCACTACAGTCTTCAAAAAGGCAAGAAGGAGGACCTGGGTAGACCGGTAAGGCTCACCGCCATCTCTCAAAAGGTGTTGGAGCAACTTATTCTTGATGCTGTCTCCACACACATCAAGGATAAAAAGGTCATTGGGAGTAGTCAGCTTGATTTAGCAAAGGGAAGTCATGCTTAAACAACCTGATAACCTTTTATGAGGGCTTAACCAGGTGGGCAGATGATAGTAGTGCAGTGGATGTGCTTTAGCTCTATCTCAGGAAAGCATTTGACACTGTCTCCCACAGCATCCTTGCAGCTAAACTGAGGAATTGTGGTCTGGATGCTAGGGTAGTGAGGTGGATTGAGAACTGGTTGAAGGAAAGAAGTCAGAGTGTTGTGGTCAATGAGACAGAGTCTAGTTGGAGGCCTGTATCTAGTGGAGTCCTCAGGGGACAGTACTGGGACCAGTACTATTCAATATATTCATCCATGACCTGAATGAAGGAACAAAGTATACTGTCAGCAGTTTGGGGGAGTGGCTGACACAACTGAATCCTGTGCTGCCATTCAGAGAGACCTGGACAGGCTGGAGAGTTGGGTGGGGAGAAATTTAGTGAAATATACCAAATGTAGAGTCTTGCTTCTGGGAAAGAACCAGTATAGGTTTGGGGCTGACCTTTTCAAAAGCAGCTCTGGGGGAAAGGACCTGGAAACCCTGGTGGACAACAGGATGACCATGAGTAAACAATTTGCCCTTTTGGCCAAGAAGGCCAATGCCATCCTAGGGTGTATTGGAAGGATTGTGGTTAGTAGGTTGAGAGAGGCTCTCCTCACCCTCTACTCTGCCCTGGTGAAGCTGCATCAGGAGTATTATGTCCAGTTCTGGAGCCCCCAGTTTAAAGAGGGCAGGGAACTGTTTGAAAGAGTCCAGCACAGAGCCATAAAGATAATTAAGGGAGGGGAATATCTCACTCATGAGGAAAGGCTGAGTGAGTTGGGTCTCTTTAGCTTCAAGAAGAGAAGACTGAGAGGTGACCTCATTCATATTTATAAATATGTGAAGGATGAGTGTTAGGAGGACAGAGCCAGGCTCTTCTCATTGATGTCCAGTGAATAGGACAAGGAGCAATGGGTGAAATCTGGAGCATAGGAGGCTGCACAGGAACATACAGAAAAATGTTTTCACTGTTAGGGTTTCAGAGCACTGGAACAGGCTGCCCAGACAGATTGTGGAGTCTCCTGCACTGGAAATATTCACTAGCAGGGCAGAACGTCTTCCAGACAGCTGGCCTGCAGAGCTGGCAGAAGGAGCCAGAGAGCTGTATGGTTTCCCACTGCTCCAAGAGGAAGTTAGAGATCTACTGAGCCGCTTGGACCCCCACAAGGCCATGGGACCCCCACAAGGCCATGGGACCGGATGGGATCCATCCTAGGGTGCTGAGATTGCTGACAGATGAGTTGGCCAAGCCACTTTCCATCATTTTTCAGCAGTCCTGGCTCACTGGAGAGGTCCCAGAAGACTGGAAGCTGGCTAATGTGGTGCCCATCCACAAGAAGGGCCGGTTGGATGAGCCAGGGAATTATAGGCCTGTCAGCCTGACCTCAGTGCCAGGCAAGATTATGGAACGGGTCATCTCGAGTGCGATCACACAGCACTTACAGGATGGCCAGGGGCTCAGGCCTAGCCAGCATGGATTTAGGAGGGGCAGGTCCTGCCTGACCAACCTGATCTCCTTCTATGATCAGGTGACCCGCCTGGTGGATGTGGGGAGGCCTGTGGATGTGGTCTACCTGGACCTCAGCAAGGCCTTTGACACCGTCCCCCACAGCAAACTCCTGGCCAAGCTGGCAGCCCATGGCTTGGACAGGAGCACACTGCGTTGGGTTAGGAACTGGCTGGAGGGCCGAGCCCAGAGAGTAATGGTGAATGGCGCCACATCCAGCTGGCGGCCTGTCACTAGTGGTGTGCCCCAGGGATCAGTGCTGGGCCCCATGCTCTTCAACATCTTTATTGATGATCTGGATCAGGGCATTGAGTCCATCATCAGTAAATTTGCAGATGACACCAAGCTGGGGGCAGGAGTTGATTTGCTGGAGGGCAGAGAGAGGCTTTGCAGAGGGACCTCAACAGGCTGGACAGATGGGCAGAGTCCAATGGCATGAGATTGAACACATCCAAGTGCCGGATTCTGCACATTGGCCACAACAACCCCAGGCAGTGCTACAGGCTGGGGTCAGAGTGGCTGGAGAGTGGCCAGGCAGAGAGGGACCTGGGGGTACTGGTTGATTGTAGGCTGAACATGAGCCTGCAGTGTGCCCAGGCAGCCAAGAAGGCCAATGGCATCCTGGCTTGCATCAGGAACAGTGTGGCCAGCAGGAGCAGGGAGGTCATTGTGCCCCTGTACACTGCACTGGTTAGGCCGCACCTTGAGTACTGTGTCCAGTTCTGGGCCCCTCAGTTTAGGAAGGATGTTGACTTGCTGGAACGTGTCCAGAGAAGGGCAACAAAGCTGGTGAGGGGTTTGGAACACAAGCCCTATGAGGAAAGGCTGAGGGAGCTGGGGTTGCTTAGCCTGGAGAAGAGGAGACTGAGGGGTGACCTTATTGCTCTCTACAACTACCTGAAGGGAGGTTGTAGCCAGGCAGAGGTTGGCCTCTTCTCCCAGGCAGCCAGCACCAGAACAAGAGGACACAGTCTCAGGCTGCACCAGGGCAGGTTTAGGCTGGATGTTAGGAAGAAGTTCTACACGGAGAGAGTGATTGGCCATTGGAATCGGCTGCCCATGGAGGTGGTGGAGTCACCTTCACTGGAGGTGTTCAGGAGAAGACTTGATGGGGTGCTTGGCTGTATGGTCTAGTTGTTGGGTGGGTTGGATTGGTTGATGGGTTGGACGTGATGATCTTGAAGGTCTCTTCCAACCTGGTGTATTGTATTGTATTGTATTGTATATTGTATTGTATTCAAAACCGTGCAGGATTTATTCCTGTGTGACCTGCTCTGGCAGAGGGTGTTGGTCTAGATCTTTTGAGGTCCTTCCCAACCCCTAACATTCTGTGATTCTGTGACGCATTTACAAAATATGATACTGAGAATTGATTCATAAGGACACCCTATATATAAACTTAAAATTAGTTTCTGTCATGATGGAATCTGTCACCCAAAGGAAAATACCCCTGTAATTCTCAGTTCTGCTAGACCCTAGCTTGTTTTCTACAGGTGGTTTTGCTCCTAAATAAATACCAGCTGAACTCTTCTCACACTTCAAGAGGACTCACAGGAAGCCATAGCAGTTGTGCTGGAGCACACAACCACATGGCTTTGTAGTACATCCTGGAGGTTGTAACCCTTTAAAGAATTCAATAAAAATAGTATGAGGCCTACTTCTACCACAGCCAAATAAGGATATTTTATTATTTTTTCATGGTGAGAATTGGAAGGCATGAGAAAAGAAGAGGAAGATCTAATGATTCCAATTATAACCAGTCTGAAAAATCAGTGCTTGTTTAATGCTGTTATCCTAGTCACACCATTCAGAAAATTTACTTCATTATTCCACTTTACTCCTTTCAAAAATCTTATGAAGTTATGAATTGAAATTCTGATTTCCTAATTATTCTAATTACTTGAGATTTGACAAATCTTAAAAACAAGACATTAAAAAGCTTTGCCAAACACCTTAACAAGAAAAGGCCAGCATCCTACAGAGGAGAAGCGGGAAGAGGTGGGGCTGTTCAGTCTGGAGAAGAGGCTTTTCCCAGTATTACCCAGTAACAGGGAGCAGTGTGCAAAAACTAGAATACAAGCAGTTGTCTCTCAACATTAGGAAATGTTTGTTGTTTTTTTTTACTGTCAGGATGACTGAGTACAGGAAAAGGTTGCCCAGCGAGTTTGTGGACATACTGGGAAACCTGTTTCCTCTAGGAGGCCCTGCCTGAGCTGGGGGCGTTACACAAGATGATGTCCAGAGGTTCCTGCCATCTTCTGGGGCTTTTCCAGTACAGACCATAGGTGAGTGTTTGTTCCATTACAACCTTCAAGGGAGCTGAGCCAGGAGGCTCCACTGGTGCCAAGAAAATCACCAGGGTTCTCTGCCTGTGTTGCTATGCTATGTTGCTGTGCTACCCTTGGTAGGCTCTTGCCCTTGTGGACACCAGCCTCTCACCCTGGGACCTTGGCTTCACCAAGGGCAAGTGCCTCCTAACCAACCTATGACAGAGTAACTGCATCAGTGGATGAGGGAAGAGCTATGAATGTCATATATCTGGACTTCTATGAAGCTTTTAACATGCTCTCCCACAATATTCTTCACTCTAAACTGGAGAGGTATGATTTGATGGAAGGACTGCTTGGTCGATAAGCTATGAGTTGGGTGGTCACATCTAGAGCATAGTGGCCAGTCACTCAGTGCCCAGATGGAGATGAGTAACAAGAGGTATCCCACAGGGGTCCACTGCTGTTTAATATCTTCATCAGTGACAGACAATGGGATCAAGCACACTCTCAGCGCATTTGCAGATGACACCAAGATGAGTGGTGGAGCTGAGGCACCAGAGGGCTGGGATGCCATCCAGAGAGACCCGGGCAAGATTCGGAAGTGGGCCTGTGTGAACCTCATGAAACTCAACAAGGCCTGCATGTGTTTGGAGAAGTCCCTGGTATCAATACAGGCTGGGGGTAAAAGGGTTGAGTGCAGCACTGAAGAGAAGGACTTGGGGAGACTGGTGGACGAACAGACAGGCATGAGCTGCCAGTGTGAACTTGCAGCCCAGAAGACAAATCGCATCCTGGGATGTACTGAAAGAAGCATGGCCAGGAGGTCAAACAAGGTGGTTCTGCTGTACTATTCCACTCTGGTTGAGACCTCACCTAGAATACAGTGTCCAGATCAGGAACTTTCAGCACATGAAGGAAAATGAGTTGGTTGAGAGTTTATGGGTTAGAATTAAAGGCAAGACAGGGGAAGGAGATATTACTGTGGGGGTCTCCTACAGGCCACCTGACCAGCAGAACCAAGCACATGAGGCTCTCCACAGGCAAATAGAAGCGGCTTCCAGGTCACAAGCCCTGGTCCTCATGGGGGATTTCAACCACCCTGACATCTGCTGGAGGGACAACACAGCAAGGCATCAGCAATCCAGGATGTTCCTGGACTGCATAGAAGACAACTTCCTCCTCCAAATGGTAGAGGAACCAACAAGAAGAGGTGCTCTGCTGGACCTTGTTCTCACCAACAGGGAAGGGCTGGTAAGCAATGTGAGGCTCAGAGACAGCCTTGGCTGCAGTGACCATGAAGCAGTTGAATTTAAGATCCTCAGGGCAATCAGGAGGACCTATACTAAGCTTACGACCCTAGACTTTAGGCGTGCAGACTTCGATCGCTGCAGGGATCTGCTAGCCAAAGTGTCGTGGGATGAAGCCCTGAAGGGAAGAGGGACCCAGGACAGCTGGTCAGTATTCAAGGACCACCTCCTCTGTGTCCAGGAGCTATGTATACCTACAAGGAGAAAAGCAGGAAGCAATGCTAGGAGGCCTGCCTGGATGAACAAGGAGCTGCTGGACACACTATCACTTAAAAAGAAACTCTACAGGAAGTGGAGGGAAGGACAGCTAGAACAGGGGGATATAAGGAAGCTGCCCGAGCAGCAAGAGGCCTGGTTAGGAAAGCCAAAGCAGAGTTTGAATTGAATCTAGCCAGGGAGGTTAAAGGGAGCACTAAGAATTTCTATAGGTATGTTAATGGCAAGAAGAAGACTAGGGAAGGTGTGGGCCCCCTCAGAAAGGAAAGTGGTGAATTAGTCACAAGTGATGTGGAAAAGGCTGAGGTACTCAATAACTTCTTTACCTCAATCTTCACTGCAAGGGCCTCCAGCCACACTCCTGGTGTCATGGCAGACAATGCCAGGGACGGGGAGGAAGAACTGCCCATGGTAAGTGAAGCTCAGGTTCGTGATCACCTGAAGAACCTGAAAGTGTTCAAGTCCATGGGACCCGACAGGATACACCCATGGGTGCTGAGAGAACTGGCAGATGAGGTTGCCAAGCCCCTCTCTATTATATTCCAGAAGTCATGGCAGACTGGGGAAGTCCCCACAGACTGGAAAAGGGGAAACATTGCTCCCATTTTCAAAAAAGGCAAGAAGGAGGAACCGGGAACTACAGGCCAGTCAGTCTCACCTCTGTGCCCAGAAAGATCATGGAGCAGATCCTCCTGGAGGCACTAATGACTCAGAAGAACAGTGAAGAGGTGATTGGGAATAGTCAACATGGCTTTACCAAGGGCAAATCCTGCCTGACAAACCTGGTGGCCTTCTATGATCAGGTGACAGCGTTAATAGATGAGGGGGAGCAACTGATGTCGTTTACCTGGACTTGAGCAAAGCCTTCGACACTGTCCCGCACCACCTCCTGGTCTCCAAGCTGGTGTCACATGGTTTTGATAGATGGACCACTAGATGGATAAAGAACTGGCTTGATGGCCGCACCCAAAGAGTGGCTGTCAACGGGTCCATGTCCCAGTGGAGGCCAGTGACAAGCGGAGTCCCGCAGGGATCAGTCCTGGGACCTGTCTTGTTCAACATCTTTGTGCTACAGGCTGGGGTCAGAGTGGCTGGAGAGTGGCCAGGCAGAGAGGGACCTGGGGGTACTTGTTGATTGTAGGCTGAACATGAGCCTGCAGTGTGCCCAGGCAGCCAAGAAGGCCAATGGCATCCTGGCTTGCATCAGGAACAGTGTGGCCAGCAGGAGCAGGGAGGTCATTCTGCCCCTGTATACTGCACTGGTTAGGCCACACCTTGAGTACTGTGTCCAGTTCTGGGCCCCTCAGTTTAGGAAGAATCATAGAATCATAGAATCATAGAATCAGTCAGGGTTGGAAGGGACCACAAGGATCATCTAGTTCCAACCCCCCTGCCATGGGCAGGGACACCCTACACTAGATCACGCTGGCCAGAGCCTCGTCCAGCCTGGTCTTAAACACCTCCAGGGACTGGGCCTCAACCACCTCCCTGGACAACCCATTCCAGGGCTTCACCACTCTCATGGTAAAGAACTTCTTCCTCACATCTAGCCTGAATCTCCCCATTTCCAGCTTCATTCCATTCCCCCTAGTCCTATCACTACCTGAGATCCTGAGAAGTCCCTCCCCAGCCTTCCTGTAGGCCCCCTTCAGATACTGGAAAGCCACAATGAGGTCACCTCGGAGCCTTCTCTTCTCCAGACTGAACAGCCCCAACTCCTTCAGTCTGTCCTCATAGGAGAGGTGCTCCAGCCCTCTGATCATCCTCAAAAAAATTTAAACAAAGCTTGTAAGAGGGCACCAGAGAGCTGCAGGGAGCAGCTCTGGGCACAGGGCTGATGGTACCTTCCCACCTCTTGGCATTACCAGCAAGGATCCAGTCAGCAGAGATCAGGCTTCGGCCACAATCAGGTCCCTGGTGACTTGGAAAGCTGCGATTAGGGAGCTCAGCTGAATCTTCTCACTGGTGCCAGCAGCCAGCCGGTACTCAATGTCTGCCATCTTGATCAGCAGCTGGATGCGGATGGAGGGTGGGAAATCCACTCTGTGCACGAAGAGGTGGATCTCTGTGAGGATGTCCTGCAGGGCCAAGCCCTTCAGTGTCTTCAGCTCTGTGATTTTGCGGTAGGCAGTGGAGAAGTCCTGGTTCAGCATCCAGTCGAGGATGTTGGCGATGTCAGACTTCAGGGGGTGTCCTGTGCAGGTGTAGACATTCTCCTCTGTCACCTTCCCGAAGGCCATGGTGGTGCTTTGCAAGATGTTGAGGGCTCTGCGCATGTCACCGCTCGAGAGGGTCACCACAGCCTTCAGCCCATCCTCTGTCACATCCACCCCCTCCTCCTGTATGACGTGCTGCAGCCGGGGCACCATCAGCTCGGGGTGAGGGGGCCTGCAGCGGGACTGCAGGGCAGGGATGATCTTGGAGAGGTAGTTGCAGATGAGGCAGAACCTGGTGTTCTCTGTGAACTTCTCGATGACTCGCCTCAGGGCGTTCTGAGCGTCCTGGGTCATGGCATCAGCTTCATCCAGGATGACCAGCTTGAAGCCTTTCTTAAAGATGGTCCTGGTGCTGGCAAAGCTCAAGATGGGCCCCCGGACGATGTCGATGCCCCGGTCATCGGAGGCGTTGAGCTCCAGCACCATGGAGCCGAACTCCCGCTCCCGGTAGAGCTGCCTGGCACAGGCCAGGATGGTGGAAGTCTTCCCAGTGCTGGGGGGGCCATAGAGCAGGAGATGGGGCAGCCGGTCCTCGCTGATGAACCGCTGAACGGTGCTGAGGATATCCTGGTGGGACACCAGCTCAGACAGCGCCTGCGGCCGGTACTTCTCCACCCACGGCAGGTTCCCGCCGCCTGCTCGCGCCATCCCCTGTTGACTTGCTGGAACGTGTCCAGAGAAGGGCAACAAAGCTGGAGAGGGGTTTGGAACACAAGCCCTATGAGGAAAGGCTGAGGGAGCTGGGGTTGCTTAGCCTGGAGAAGAGGAGACTGAGGGGTGACCTTATTGCTCTCTACAACTACCTGAAGGGAGGTTGGAGCCAGGCAGAGGTTGGCCTCTTCTCCCAGGCAGCCAGCACCAGAACAAGAGGACACAGTCTCAGGCTGCACCAGGGCAGGTTTAGGCTGGATGTTAGGAAGAAGTTCTACACGGAGAGAGTGATTGGCCATTGGAATCGGCTGCCCATGGAGGTGGTGGAGTCACCTTCACTGGAGGTGTTCAGGAGAAGACTTGATGGGGTGCTTGGCTGCATGGTTTAGTTGTTTAGGTGGGTTGGATTGGTTGATGGGTTGGACGCGATGATCTTGAAGGTCTCTTTCAACCTGGTGTATTGTATTGTATTGTATTGTATTGTATTGTATTGTATTGTATTGTATTGTATTCTGGGTGCCATGGACAGTGGCATCGAGTGCACCCTCAGCAAGTTTGTTGATGACACCAAGCTGTGTGGTGCAGCAGACACGCTGGAGGGAAGGGATGCCATCCAGAGGGACCTTGACAGGCTGGAGAGGTGGGCACAAGCCAACCTCATGAGCTTCAACAACACCAAGGGCAGGGTCCTGCATCTGGGTCAAGGCAATCCCAGGCACAAATCCAGGCTGGGCAGTGACTGGCTGGAGAGCAGCCCTGAGGAGAGAGACTTGGGGGTGCTGGTGGACAAGAAGCTCAACATGAGCTCTCAGTGTGCACTTGCAGCCCGGAAAGCCAATCAGATCCTGGGCTGCATCAGGAGAAGTGTGGCCAGCAGGTCAATGGAGGTGCTTCTCCCCCTCTACTCAGCTCTGGTGAGACCCCACCTGGAGTACTGCGTCCAGTTCTGGAGCCCCTATTACAGGAGGGATGTGGACATGCTAGAAGGTGTCCAGAGAAGGGCCACGAGGATGATCAGAGGGCTGGAGCACCTCTCCTATGAGGACAGACTGAAGCAGTTGGGGCTGTTCAGTCTGGAGAAGAGAAGGCTCCCAGGTGACCTCATTGTGGCCTTCCAGTATCTGAAGGGGACCTACAGGAAGGCGGGGGAGGGACTTCTCAAGGTATCAGGCAGTGATAGAACTAGGGGGAATGGAATGAAGCTGGAAATAGGGAGATTCAGGCTAGATGTGAGGAAGAAGTTCTTCACCATGAGAGTGGTGAAGCCCTGGAATGGGTTATCCAGGGAGGTGGTTGAGGCCCCGTCCCTGGAGGTGTTTAAGACCAGGCTGGATGAGACTGTGGCCAGGCTGATCTAGTGTAGGGTGTCCCTGCCCATGGCAGGGGGTTGGAACTAGATGATCCTTGTGGTCCCTTCCAACCCTGACTGATTCTATGATGCTATGATGCTATGCTATGAAAAGAACCCATTGGAGCAGGTCAAGAGGAGGGTCACAGAAATTATCAGAGGGCTGGAACACCTTACTTACAATGAAAGGTTGAGAGTGTTGGGGTTGTGGGTTGTTCAGTGTGGAGAAAAGGAGGCTTCAGGGAGACCTTTTTCATGGAATCATAGAATGCATTAGGTTGGACTGCAGCCTTTCAGTACTTTATAAAGAGCCTGTTGGAAAGATGGAGGCATTCTTTTTAACAGGGCCTGTTTTTACATTGAGGGTGGTAAAACTCTGAAGCAGGTTACCCACAGAGATGGTAAGTGCCCCCCTCCTGAAAACATTCAAAGTCAGGTTGGATAGAGCTCTGAGCAAACCAAACTAGCTGAAGATGTCCCTGCTTATTGCAGTAGTGTTGGACTAGATGATCTTTAAGGGTCCTTCCCAGCCCAAACCTTTGTAGGATTCTATGACCTGGCCTGAGGATAAAACATCCCCACATGGTTGTAGGAAGGTGGCTAACATCCTCTGAAGTAGATCCTCTCCCTCTTTGGGATGTGCGCTGTTGTCTCTTCAACAGTAGCTGGTGAGTAGGCCCAGAGTACCCTTCAGCATCTTATCTGGGGAGCATCAGTGATGGCACTATCCTCACTGCTCTTGACCAGCTCTGCCCCAGCACATTTGGTCTAGAGCTCTGTAAGGTGCACAGATGCCATGTGCAAGCTGTGGCCGGCCTGTGGACCTACACTAGGAGTATTGCATCTGGGCAGAGCCTTGGCTGGCTGAGGCTGTGGGTCCCATAGGTGTCTGTCCTGGAGCTTTGGGCATAAAGAGGAGAGGGAGCTGGCACCTTTGGCACAAATGCCCTCCAGCCAGTTCTGCAGGTACCCTGTGCTCATTCTAGTCATGCTGACTGTCATGGGGAGGAGCAGAATGGCAGGCAGGTGTGGAGGCAACCCTCAGGGCTGGGTGACCACTTTTCAACCTGCAAGGAGTTCCTTGGGGTGGTGCTTGACTTAACTGTCCCACTTCCCTTTGCTTTTACACTCCTGGCACCAGAAAAGCTCAGATACCTGGCATCTGTCTTCTGGCAGAATATGGCATGGGGCACTGGAGAGGCTCAGGAGTGGAACACAGTATCACAGTATTACCAAGGTTGGAAGAGACCTCAAAGATCATCCAGGCCAACTTGTCACCACAGACCCCATGACTAGACCATGGCTCCAATCCCCTCTTGAACACCTCCGGGGACGATGACTCAACCACCTTCCCGGGCAGCCCATTCCAATGACAAATCACTCTCTCAGTGAAGAACTTTCTCCTCACCGCGAGCCTAAACTTCCCCTGGTGCAGCTTGAGACTGTGTCCCCTTGTTCTGGTGCTGGTTGCTAGAGAGAAGAGACCAACCCCTTCCTGGCCACAACCACCTTTCAGGTAGTTGTAGAGAGCAATGAGGTCTCCCCTGAGCCTCCTCCTCTCCAGGCTAAACAATCCCAGCTCCCTCAGCCTCTCCTCATAGGGCTTGTGCTCAAGGCCTCTCACCAGCCTCGTTGCCTTTCTCTGGACACATTCAAGTGTCTCGATGTCCTTCTTAACCTGAGGGGCCCAGAACTGGACACAGTACTCAAGGTGTGGCCTAACCAGTGCTGAGTACAGGGGCACAATGACTTCCCTGTTCCTGCTGGCCTTACTATTCCTAATGCAGGCCAGGATGCCGTTGGCCTTCTTGGCCACCTGGGCACACTGCTGGCTCATGTTCTGGTGGCTGTCAATCACCACCCCCAGGTCCCTCTCTGTTTGGCAGCTCTCCAGCCACTCCGACCCCAGACTGTAGCTCTGCATGGGGTTGCTGTGGCCAGAGTGCAGCACCTGGCACTTGGATTTGTTGAATACCATTCTGCTGCCAGGGCCAGCACCAGCCAGGTGGAGAAGGCAGGGTGGTGGGTGACAGCAACAAGTGACTGTGACTTACCTGCCTGAGTGAGGCGAACAACACAGCCTGCATCAGCACCTACTTGCTACTGCTTTTGCTTCATCTCAACCTGGCAGTGGTCTCTCATGACAGCTGCCTGCCCTCTCTGTAAGCAGCCTTTCCACCATGTCCTGCGCAAGATGAGGGTAGACAACAACTACCAAGAGCATGTGGTTGCCTCATCTGCCTGCTAGCAGAAGAGTGTGGCCAGGGAACAGGTCCACAGCAGTTATTCCCTTCCTCCCCCATCCTATTCTGACACCATGGGCTTCTCTGAGACAGTCCACAAGGAGCCTCACGTGTCTATAAATCAGTGAGCAGCATTCTCTGACAGCACTGGGACACCTCAAAGTGCTCTTGCTCCTCATTCTGCAGGAACTCCCCCAGCCCTGCAAGCATTGACCTTATACTAGGCCCCAGGCAGAATTTCTGCCACTGAGCACTCTCAGCTCTATAAAGAAGGTCCTGGGAGACATCCACCCATTTCAACGTGATCCAATAACATGACCTTGCTGTAAAGGGGCTCCAGCACCTGCCATAGAAGAGCAGCCTGGTAGATCTGAGACTGCTCAGTCTTGAGAGGAGAAGGCTTAGGGAGGATCTCATCTAAGTGTACAGAAACACAAAGGACACACAATACAAATATGCAAAGACTGTGGAGCCAGGCCCTTTTCAGGAAACACTTCATCACTGTGAGGGTGATTGCACAGGTGCAGGTGGCCCAGAGAGACTGTGAAGGCTATTCTACTGAAGGGAACACCAGCCATCTAACCACAAAAGAAACCCTCTCTTATTGTGACGGCACTACATCAAGCCCTCTGAGACTCTTTAACAGTGGGAGTAGTCTCACATTAAAAAAAAAACAACTCCTCCAGAATGTTCTGGCAGAACACAGCTGGTGCGCTGACAGTGCCAAATATTTATAGATTATCTTATAGGCTTTGGAGGAGATCACCTGAAGACATGAGCCATTCCTGCTGGACAATGATCTGCTCCCGACTGTTGAGCTCTTTTCTTGACAAAGGCATCCGGAAAGGTCATGGTGCTCAATAAAGTCCTTAATTTGATTTTCTGTTTAATTTTACAGCAGATTCTAAATACCTGTAACTTTTAATGTAATCACATAGAGAATATTTTAATGTACTTGCATTACTTGCTGTACAAGAGATTAATCCCATTCCTACCTTTAGACCCCATTCTTTTTCATAGTCAAACATCCAGACAAAGGGTGCATTGAGATTAATCTGAAAGTTAGAAATGCCAACATCTGTGCAATACACAAACATTAAATAAAGGAAGAAGAACACAAGTAAAGAATAAACTAAGGCAGGCAGTACTCACACTCCACCATAGGTAAATATCCAAGTACTTACTGTGGTGTTCTTCTCAATACAGCAATGTATATTCTTACTATAGAAATACATACAAAGATCTGCAGGGCTTTTATCTTTTTCTCAACAAATAGCAAGTCTGCTCCATTTACAGGTACATGCCTTAATGAAAATGACCTTTAATCTACAAACTGTTTGGGCCTAAACTTGGATTCTTTTTCTTTCCTGTCTGCCCCAGTTTTTCCTGGCGTGCGTTAAGGCCCTCTGTTACTTGTAAATCACCTTGATTATTTTGAGACCTAATTCTGTTCTCAGGACAGTATGTAAGTAGTAAACGAGTGAGCCCTGAGGCACTTCCATTTTTTCAAACGTACTTTAAAAAGACTTTTCAAACGTTCCTGTTTCCATAACCTGAGAGGGTTTTTCGTGTTCCTTATGTGAAAGATGGACAAGGTTTTTAAGATTAAATCATCTGGAAAAAATATTTTTCCACCAAAATGCTTGTCTATCGTAAGCAACCAGACTACAACAGACACTTCCATGTATTTCTCGACTTAAATGGCTGCTTGCTTGTTTGTTTGTTTGTTTGTTTGTTTTATAATAGAAAAGTACAAAAGAAATTTTATAAAGTTTTCAGAAACATTGCAGGAGCTACCTGACTGGACATGGTCCTGGACAACATGCTCCATGTGACCAGATTTTGTGCAAAGGGTTGGGCTAAATGATCTCTAGAGGTGCCATCCAGCCTCAATTACTCTGTAATTTTGTCTATGGTAATTAAAAAGAAACAGAAGTTTGCCAGGTACAGAATATAGTTGTTTAGAAAAAACCATAACACATAAATCCAGTTTTAGGTTGCATATACAGCTTTGTAGCATCATAAGCATTGATCAATACTCAACAAAACAGATTGTTCTCTTAAGTAGTTGGACAAACTCTCTGCTCTTTCAATTATATGTTTCAACAGCTCTGCTCCACATTGCAACACAGCGATTCATTACTAACTTTTCTTTGAAAAGAAGAGGTTGGGTCTAGGAAACTGTCTGTGTAAATGTAAAAACTATAGGTACAGTGTCCTTTCACAACCCATTTGACACTGAAGCAGGAAACAGAATGCATTTTGTTGGACTTTTCTTCATGTTTTTTTAACAAAAGTAATTCCAGTATAAGACTAATGTAATTTAATATTTACATAACTTGAATAGCATAATCATGCAAAAAATGTTTACAAGCTGCTTTTAAAAACATTCCTGTGAGACATTAAAGCCATAAACCCAAATTTAAAACTTCTATTTTCTTTGAAAATCTTGTGTAAAGCATTTAAAAACACTTTGCAATTCACATCTGAGTTGGGAGAAACACCATTTTGGTTTAGCTTGTCTAGAAAATCTTTAAAACAATGTTTAAATTTAAAATAATAACAATTTGCTCTCCAAACTAGATTTACATTAAATGTGAAAAATATTCTGCTGCACAGAATGTGCCCCCTACATATCAGCAACATATTTTCCAAGAAATTGACTTAGAACCAGATGAATGTGGAGCAGACAGGAAGACTAAGCCTGATTTGGAAAGAATCCTTTAGAAATTCAGGGTCCAGATGGTCTGCTGCATCTCAAGCCGAGTTAATGCTGATATGCAGATATGCTTTGTCAGACAACAACAAACAGACGTCTGTTCTGGTTTAGGAGTGACTGTATAAACCAGCTTCCAGCTACACAGGGAAGCAAGGCAGCAAATACTGCCACAGCTGCTGTGGCTCATTGGTGGCTGTGAAGCTGGCTGCCATCTATTATAACTCTGTTGTGTTTTTGAGTAGCACCAGAACCTCCCCTTGTCCATTTACGGGTAAAACTATAGAAGACTTGTGGAATGAGGACTGCTAACTACCCTTCAGCTACACCTCTTAGACAACATTCCTTTACTGTTCTAATAATTTTAGCTGCTTTTTAATTGCTGATAAATTTTGCCAGGCTTCATTTATTTGGAGTGAAATTTCTTTTAACAGATATTTACTTCAAACTGAATTTTTGGGACACAAGTTAGCCACATAGTTCAATGAATCTGAAGAAGTCAATAAAAGGAAAATTTAGATAAATGAAGCATATTAGGCATGTATTTTCAACTGTCCTTGTAAATATTCCTAACTAACAAAACCTCTGAGAAAAATAAAAATAATAAAAATCATCTGGCACAAGGGCTAATGTCTGTACCTGAGTTTTTTGAAGACTTGGATCAACAGATCATATTCTGCCCTGTGTCAGCTTCTGCAGGCATCACATTTGTGCTTAACTGGAGTACACAGAGACTGAAAAGGATAAACATTGGACATGTCTAAAGCTGCAGAGCGGTAGTGGACTGACCTTTCAAATTCAGAGCAAGTACATGTTTCCCTAATTGCCACAAGTCTCACTATTACAGCAATGATTTTGAATTTTACTAAGGAAAGGGAAACTGTGAAACACATCCAGGAGTGGAAAGTATCTGGATAGAAACAGGAAAGACTGAGGCTACCAAGATGGGAAAACCAGAAGAAATAAAGCAGGAATCAACATGGCTAGTTAGCTGGCAGAGCAGAAAAGCTAGTATAGACTGGTGAACAGACAAATACAGGAGAGTCTGTCAAAGGTGAGGACTGGATTAGTGTACAGGAAGAAAAGCAATATGTGAAGATACAGAAACAGATATAACCACCAGATTATACTAATAGAATCACAGAATGATCTGAGTTGGAAGGAATCTTCAGAGATCATCTTGTTTCAACCCCCTTGCCATGGGTGGAGACACCTCCACTACTCCAGGTTGCTCAAATCCTCATCCAATCTGACCTTGAGCATTTTCAGGGAAGGGGCATTCACAACCTATTCCTGTGTCTCACCACCCTCACAGTAAAGAATTTCTTCCTTCTATCCAGTCTAAACTCTTTCAACAGAAAACCATTACCTTTGTCCTGTCACTACAGGTCCTGGTAAAAATGTCTTTCTCAATTTTCCTTTTATAAATTGAAAGATTACAATGTCTCCCCAGAGCTATCCCTTCTTCAGGCTGACCAATAATCCCCCAGAAAAAAATGAAAATCAGCCTAGAATTCCAGTGTCACTAAAGGGGACTACCCAGAGGCACAAATTACAGATGAAACTACTGCCCACATTCAGTCCCTTTCCCTTACTGAATTATCTGTACAGGAGTAACTGGCAGTGGCTATCCTAAAATTTTGCTGCAGTCACATATTTCGTGACCTGCACTTTGATTTCAAAGATCCAGATCAAAATTGGCAGGGAAGCTGAACAACAGAAGTCACAATCCAATACCAGTTTATATTTCTGCTTTCTTCAAATCTAGTGCCATGTAAAGTCTTGCCATGACTCTGCCGTTCTTTAAGTGTAGGGCTTTGTGGCAGGGTGAGAAAGTTCCCCCACACACACACAAAGATACCACAGCTAAGTCAGTCAGAGAGGCAAATGAAACAAGCTATATTTACAAGCAGAAATCAAATGCAATGAATATGTACACAAATATACAATATTTGCAATATATACAGAAATATACAGCAATGAACGTAATACAGAAGACCCGCAGCCGGAGTAGGGCATGCCCCCCCCCCCTGCCCCTGTACCCCCCTCTCCCTCCCTACCTCCCCTTTTTTCCCAAAAAGGGTTAGAGAGAGAGAGAAAGGCAATTAAGGAGAAAATTCTGTTAGCTCAAAGCGTCTCCAAGAATTAGTTTTCTTATCTGGTTAGCTTTGTTAATTCAAGGTCGCTCCTGTCCAGGAACTGTTGCTTCAGTGAGAGAGAAGCTGACAAGCCCACAGGAAAGAGAAGAATGGACTGAACTCAAACTGACTGAACTAAAAACTTTAAAGTTGCATTCTACCAATCTACCAATGAAATTCGTTTAGAATATCATGTTTTGGTTATTATCCCAAAATATTCAGCCACAGTGTTCAGCAACTGTCCCTTTCTTAAAGGCACAGCCTAAACCAGTCACAGGCTTTTAGTGGAATTAACTTTGCAAATGCTTTTAGCACTATACTATTTTAAAACAGGCTATTTGGATTAGATAATCAATATGGTTTTATATAAGTAATACTGTGATACTGTGAAATTATTTCACTTAATTTTATTAATGAAAAAGTAATTCTAAAATTAGCATTTGACAGCTAATCACTTGCAAATCTGAATGACACAAAAATGAGTTTAAGTACAACTAGGGAAAAAAGAATAATAAACCCTATAAATTACCGTAAATTGTCATTCTATTGTAATTGCATGATTTGCTTCTCAATTCCCCTGTCATTTAGCTTAGTCATTAGTTAACATCTGTTCATCACAGAGTATAGCACACTTTACACTCGAAGAGGCACCTGTAAATTTAAATTGCTTAATAACAGCTTCAGGGTCAGGTTTATTTGACCTGGTGATATATGCAGGGAGTGGATGTGTGTTTTTATTTTCACAGCCTGTCTGGTCATAAATTAACTCTCTCACAACTCTCTTGTGCTCTTTCAGATTTCTTAAGGAGTCGTTGATCCAGATTTTGGCATTTTGAATTAATACATATATCACCCAGTTTCCTGAAGCAACATAATTTTTATTTCTCTTCCCCACTGAAGAAGGCAACTTCATATAAATGAATGTACATGCATAGTATAACCACATTAAAATGTTTTTAAAAACCCCTGCACGCTAGGATGCCCATGGGTCATCCCCAAGATGAACAACATAAACTAGTAGCTTTAGTACTAAAGAAAAAAAAAAAAAAAAAAAAAAAAAAAAAAGAGCAAGCCACAAAAGTTGGGGAAAGTTGCATTTTTTCAGATTTCACTGTATATCTCTGAAATGTATTACTAACCAAAGACAACAAGGGACTGTCTTAGTGCCTGGTTTCAAGCAGGTAATTCCACTGAAATCCATTATCTTAATTTCTTGTGTGTGTTAAAATATTGTCTTTTCTTTTTGTTATCTTGATATACTGTAAATGTAAACACCTTGATGAACCTGTATGCAGCTTCCCATGGCAAAGCCTCAATTCACTGTTTTTAACTCAAAGTTTTCTCAAGTAGTTTTGCACAGAACTCCCAGAACACTTGCAAGGAAGGCAACCGAAGTAGAAAAAGGGGTTGGTCTTGAGCCACACCCCTAAGGTCACTTGGGTTAGCTGCAGACTGTTCCCAAAGCCATCACAGTCCACACATAGAAATCCCTGTGCAAATGACACAGCAGGTGGCCCAGGCAGTGTGCATCCTGCAAGATGTAAGGCATGTGTAGGCCCTTCTCTGGGGAGAGGAATTCCTCTTACCTGTAGGGTTTTCTTCAGGAAGTTGCCCTTCATTGCGCAAACACAGGGCCATAGGTTTGAGAGGACCCAGTTTCCCAAGCAAGCAAAGAGCCAACCAGGAAGCTGGTCGGCTAGTCAGCTGGTATAGGAAGGAGGCTGAGCAGTTACCTAGGCAAAAGACGCTACAGTAGCACAGCAAACACACACAGCAGATAGAACAGTACTCCTGAAAGCCAAGCAAAATGTGGCTTGAACTCTGGACCATTGGACCCCAGTGGCAACTGCAAACATGTTTCTTAGCATGATACTGGCTGTGTCAGCTGGCATGAGGGGACAAGGTTCGGTAACTGACATACTCTTGAAGGGTACCATATTGTGGAGGCTATTCCCAGTAGGAAGAACTGACAAGATTTCACTAGGTTTGTCTCCTTTCATTCTTCACACTCCCCAGCTGTCTTTTTGCCCTTAACCACCCACCAGCATGCCAGGTTCTGGAGCATACTGGACATACCACATTTCATACTACAAAAACTTCACCTGCAAGAAATTTTCTGCAAGGGCACATGATTTCACCAGCATTTTAGATACTTTCCACCAGGGAGGTGGCAGGCAGGAACTGGAGAGAGAGCTAAATAAATAAAGCCTGATCTCATTTAGGGCCATGGGACTGAGATCTGTGTAACACAGGTGGGTGCATAGCCTCGAGTTCATAGTGAACTTTATCCCTACCTTATTAAGGATTCCAACACTTCAAATAGCTGTGAGTTAAAATTAAATAAAAAGACAATAACACTGACTTCCCTTGCCATCTGGAAAGTACAGTTATAACGTTTAGTGGTCAACTCACAGCAAACTACAATCAAGAAAGATGATGAAAGAGCAGGTTCCAGGGAGAATAATACAAAAGAAAATAGCACAAAATAAAACATCTTATCTAAAACCAGAGATTGCATTGGAAACCTTGGAATCTTAGCCAGGATTAGAAAATAAATATTTCTAATTCTTTAATCACATATTAGTTACAGACTTTGAAGGCGATATTTTGGTCTTAACCTGGAAGTAGAATAAGAGTCAGTAGCTAAAGCTAGGGGAAAGAATGCCCAAAAGCAAGCCATTCTGCTTTCATTAAAACAACATGTAAGTGTAGCACTTTAGAAAGAAGCTAGCGTAAGACCTCCTGAAAAATTAAGTTGTCAAGCCATAAAGCATCTCCTTCTGATCTCACAATCCAACACGCTCCAAAAGTAGACATTTCCTGGCTTTTCAACTAATGGCTTCTGAAAGGGTTATTTCATACTTTTCTCCCTCTTCCCACAACCCTAACCATTATACCAACAAATGTTGCTAAATGCCCTACAAAGAACTACTTTTTTTTTCCTTTCTACTGTTGCTATATTTTCCTATTGCATTCCAAATCTGGAAATAAAAGGCCACATAACCCCATTACACTGGTGCACATCATTTCTAGTTCTAGCTTTTTATGGGTTTTAGATGCTATCTTTTGTTATTCTTCTTACATGGAAAATTTGCTAGAATCAGTCCGCATTGTGTTTTGGGGAAAAACATCAGGATTATGGTTGTCTACACATCAATATTCCCACAATGAGACACTTGACAAGGCAGTTAAATCTGAATGTTTTAATAAAGAGCCTTAGTGTTATTTCTGTGAAAATGCTTCAGGAAATGGCTGTAATGACTGAGGTTTATATTCTCAAACTTTATTTTGTCATCAGGAGTAGCTGCCTTCATCCAAAATAAACTTGAAAAGATTATTCAGAGTAACAGATGTTTTTCAGGGAGATGCATGTTTAAATAAAAAAAACCTCCACAATGTCAGTTAGTGGGGCATAGTGTCGTTGTTCCTATAGCTTTTCACTTTAATTAAAGGCACAGCATATTGATAATAGATCTTTACAGGTCTCAGATAGTTGTTTCATTTACTGTATACACATGTGCTGTGCTATATCCACTATATGTAAATCAAGTATCAAAAAGGTTAGTGATTAAGTACTTCCCCTCTGTACACAGATAAATACCTTAGTAAGAAGCATCCATGTAGACATAACAGAGGTAAATAACAGATTTTTATATCCCTGAAATTCAAGTGCATCACACTGTTAGAAATTTCCATATAGCAAAAAGCTGGAGCAAAGCCAGTCATTTTAGTGGTCAAAGGTAGGTCACAGGTAGGTGGATATACAAATACATTCATGCCAGACATCACATTGTACCACAAATGCCTTGGACATCATAGGTCTTACCATCTGTTTAAATGGATGATCTCAAAGATCTTAGGGAAGATGAGATTCCCTAGATAATAAGATAAAGAACATACATTTCAACTTCTTAGCTGTTAAATGTTAGGGTTTGGGTTTTTGGTTTTTTTTAAATCCAAATATTTTGTTACACATTGAATGAAAAGTTATATGCATTTATGTACTACAATAAAATTCAATTTTCTTTAACAGTGATGAGAAAGCTTAATGTCTAGGAGGACTGTCTGAGGTAACTATAAACATGGACAAACAAATTCAACCAATAATGTTTCATGGCATGCATATCCCTTATATGCGAAAGAGTCTGGCTTTCCAGTGAGTATAAAACAGCTTTCAAGCTTCACCAGCTCTGTCTACACAGCAAACAGTCCATTTAATCCATTTAGATCCTTTTCTGTCACAGGACAGAACTATTTCTTTTCTTTTCTACTGTCTTTCACTGTCTTCCTAACCCCTCCAAACACACACATCAAGCACAAAGAAAATATTTTTAATCAACACCCCAAAAAAAAGAAATTATATGTGTACATATATATAAACATACAGACACACATAACTAATTCCATACATATAATACACACACACAAACCAAAACAAACAAAACACAAAGAACTTACACACACACAACACACACACACACCAGTTTTCTTCCTCTATAATCTTCAAATCCATTACTAAAAAGGAATAATTTCAATTTTTATTACACACTTGCAGTCATTACTTGAGAGCATTTGGCCACAAAAATTCAGAAAAGTTTTTTTCTTCATTGGTTTGACAAAAAGGGATCAATAAATTAGATCATACTTAAAATATGATCAAGAAAGGTAGCCAACTCTCCATGGGCTGTAATTCAGATTCCCGGCCTCTCAAAATCACTGTGACAGGTAAATTTTATATAATGCAAAAGACATGATCACTTCTCATATGGTGACCAGCAAGTTCCAGTGAGCCCTTGAAGGAACAGCATGCTCTTGGTACACAAGGCAGGAGAATATTTGTGTTACTGCCTGAAAATGTAAATATATCTATATTCTGCTTGGATAACAATACTTTCATTCAAGGAAATAAAGCTGGAACACAGGAACAAAGTATTACTTTTTTAGATGCACAAACCTCAAATCCTGACAAAACAAAAGCAGTCCTGTCCTTAATCCTGAGAATGCAAAGACATGCAAACAGCGAGCACCAGTTTTGCTTAAGGCCTTTTCCACATATATACAAATGATCACTGGCTATGAACACAGTCATCTTTCAAGTATATTTCAGTATTCAGTAGGTTCACTGCACAACTATTTAGAGAAAGTGACTGCAAAGACAAAATTATACCAGTGACCCAAAAGCTGCTTCATTAATAACATGACTTGGAGGCTTTTTCCTTCCCACTCTGGGCCAAATTGTGTTCACACTCTTTGTTTAAAAGTATAAAACAACATTTTCAAGACACTTTGAAGATATTAATTTGAACACTTAATATTAGCTTCCATACTCTCACTTTATACCTTTGTTTTCCTTCTATCTCCAAATGTGATTGGAACTTAGCTGGTTTCCTCTAGATTTCTGTATTTCCTCTTTTGCTCTGCCCATCCCCCTCTTTCAATCTGCTAAGTATCTACCAGAACACAACGATATTACAGCTATACATTTATGCCATTTAAAGAGGTTGTAATACATTATTGTATTGATGATGATGTCCCAAAATGGGGTTCTTTACCTTGTGTGTGAAAATCAATCCACACAAAGAATTGAGATATTTGGTTCTGCACAGAAAAGGATGTTAGGTGATAATTTCGAAAGCTACAATGCCTTTTGGTATGCAAGCCAATTCTTATATACAAAATAACAGCAAATAAAAAAAATACTGAAAAGCAAATAACTGTTTAGTCATCGGCACACCCTACTTTACATATGAAAACATAAATTTACCATTCTCTTATCTCCAGACTGTCCTTATCTGAGATTTGTTTGGAGCTATCTAGGTCTGATGCCCCCCACAATGCCTCAGGCAAAACCTGGAATTTTTCAGTATCACAGTATTACCAAGGTTGGAAGAGACCTCAAAGACCATCTAGTCCAACCTGTCACCACAGACCCCACAACTAGACCATGGCACCAAGTGCCACGTCCAATCCCCACTTGAACACCTCCAGGGACAGTGATTCCACCACCTCCCTGGGCAGCACATTCCAATGACAAATGACTCTCTCAGTGAAGAACTTTCTCCTCACCGCGAGCCTAAACTTCCCCTGCTGCAGCTTGAGATTGTGTCCTCTTGTTCTGGTGCTGGTTGCTAGAGAGAAGAGACCAACCCCTTCCTGGCTACAACCACCTTTCAGGTAGTTGTAGAGAGCAATGAGGTCTCCCCTGAGCCTCCTCTTCTCCAGGCTAAACAATCCCAGCTCCCTCAGCCTCTCCTCATAGGGCTTGTGCTCAAGGCCTCTCACCAGCCTTGTTGCTCTTCTCTGGACACATTCAAGTGTCTCGATGTCCTTCCTAAACTGTGGGACTCAGAACTGGACACAGCACTCAAGGTGTGGCCTAACCAATGCAGAGTACATTAACAACTCTTAATTTATTTTTTTTTTTTGTCTGCTTTTCCTTAAGTCTGTTTTAACTATTAATGATCAGCCAGGAAGAAAGAAAAATGCCTCCATTCATAAGTGAAAGAAAATTTTTTTTAAAAAATCATTGCAGATTTCAACCTGGCTATTTATTTTTCAAGTTCTGTAAAAATCTTTAGAAATGCATAGTCAATTCAGAAATTTAAATTGACTACTGTAAATGAGAGAAGAAAAGGTTTAGTATAGATAGGCTGAACAAGAAAGAATAACTTTTTTCCTTGGGAACTCTATCTGTCTATAGCTTCTCCAATTTTTGTGTGAAACATTAAAACATACGACTGTAACAACACCGTCACATCAATACATTCTTCTGTGAAGCTAAAGTAATTTGGATCTGTCAAACTGAGGTATATAGAAATATTTATTTCTAAGTTAAGCAATGCCACACTCAAAGTCAATGTTATGATTCAAATAGTATTACATAGCAACAGCAACAGAAGGCCCTGTCAGATCCACAACTAATTTTGGCCTGTACTAAATTCCCTAGGCTGCCATGAATTATTAGCAGAAGCGAAGGAATGGGCTAACTGCCCTACTGGCAGATTTCTGCCTTTCTGCTGTCCTGGCTGTTTTCAGCTTGAAAAACTCACCACTTGTACAGGCTTAAGATCTGTTCCGTGGCTAATGTGGGTGGGGGTTTTGGGGGGTTTTGGAAGGGTTTTGGTGAATGTCCCCTTCACTTTTTTTTTTGTTAGTGCTTTGGGATGGGGTTTTCTTCCCACAACTGGTATCTGGCAGAGACACCAGTGGAAGAAATGTTTCTACTGGCTGCAAATGGCTTACAGTTAACTGCCTATCAGAAGATTGTAACAGGAGAAAGAAATCGGGACATACTTGCAGCCAGTACTCTAGTGCTGTATTGAGCAGAGTTTCAATGTTTGTAAGCGAAATGTTTGCCAAAATATTTTCCAAAAGCCGTTGGATTTTTTTATAAATTATGTTGTTGTCATGGTTACCTGAACTAACGTTTAAACTCATTAGCAAAGCAGCAGACCTTAGAGTTTAAAGGAAAGTTTAGTTCTTTTTGAAAGCTCTTCCATTTCTTCATATCAATCTTATATTTAAGAAGAGAAGCACATGCTAATTTTACCTGCTTTGGCCAAACACCAATACATACAACTCAGACAGCAGGACTTAAGGTAGGTGCTATATAAAAGCAAGAACTTAGGCCATTTTCCCTGCAGAGTAAAACTTCCTTGCATTTATAGAGAAAAGGCACTAATGTATTTTAAACGAAGATGCAAATGTAAGACTCTCTGCTAAACAACTGGGAAAAAGTTTTCAAAGAGTTCCAAAAAATTAGCTACCTAGACCTTCTAAAGTAAATATAAGATAATGGAATAGTTATTTAGCATAATAGGAATCAACAAGTTTCTTTCAAGTAGTATCAGTATGGTCAGAGAATTTCAAATTAGGGAATCATCTATGCAAGAGGTAGTAAAATGTTCAGTGCAATAAAATTTTGTCCCAATTAGCCTTAGCAAAATGTACCTGTACAGCTTGTGAAATCAAACAGGTGTCCTAATGTGGACCTTAACTTCTTTAGTTATTTTCTACAGATATCTCTAATAAAAATCATATTGCACATATATTCCAAGACTTCATTCCTCCTTTGGCTGCTAACCAGCTCTGACTTGCCCAAGGTTATGTTTAAATTGTGCATATTTTTGTACTGTGCCTACCATCCTGTTTAGTTTATAATCTTGTAAGAGCAGGGACTGCCTTTTACTACTTGTTTGAACAGCATCTAGCACAACAGGACTTTGATCCTGTAGGCACTGCTTGTGGTATGTTAGGTTCAAAATATCACCTATAGAATTCTGTATCAATACAGTTTCAGTCCCTGGAAACATGATATTAACAGTATTGAAGTAGTGCATGTACTCAGCTACAGTACAGGACCACTTTTCTCTGTCATTCCCCTTAAGATCAGAGCTAACATAATGCCATAAGAAACCCACTTTAAATTGCAGAGGGTTTTTTTCATAGTCTGCTTTTTTTGTTTGTTTGTTGAGCACAAGAGAAGTAAAGTAGCAATATTCAGAGCTAAACAACCTGACTAGGTTAAAGAAATTATCACAGGAGAGAAAACTTTCATTCAAATGAGACATGACAAGTCACATGGCTGTTCAGACCACACCACCACATTCTCTGTGTTTAGTGTCTTACCAAGTGATTTCTTGCCGCTTCTCATACATCAGAGAAACTATGCTGGAACCAGCATTTCATATCGACATGAACTAATTTGGATTTCTTATTTCAGAAATATTATAGAAACTAATAATTTACACTGGAATTCACTGCCTCCCTTAATGCATATCATTTCAGTCAGATAGATTTCACTGTGGTTTAGCTTATATATTACATAAATAATAGTGTACCTATTTACCATATCTGACAACAGCAAAGCTGGCAAAAGTTATCTCAGATACTACTTGTGTGAGTTTTTATTGAAACTTCATAAAGCCATTTGGAGGAATTAAACAGTTTAGTTTGCTGATTCACACCTAATAAAAGTACTTTAGACAGTATCACAGATAGTATTGATTTTCAGTTTCTGATGGTCACTTTAATTTGGCATGATTCTATTAATTACAGTGAAAGTCATGCAAACAGTAATATTGTGAAAATTGCATTCCTCTTTTCTATTATAGGTTCAAGAAAGTTTTTGCTAGTGAGAGAAGATTTTTATAGAACTTTTACAAGGGTATTTTTCTATCCCCAGAAGCTACTGTATTTACTAGAAAGAGTAAGTGACCTGGTCTGAAGAACATTTACTATTTTAAAAGTGTTTACTCACACAAATCCATCTGAAAAGCCGTGTCTTCAAGAAAGAAATCTATCAAGAAACAGCATAAACTTGTATCCTGCTAGCAGAACTGCTTGCTGTAATGCAAGCTATTTGCCCACAAATGCTAGCTTACTACACCACATAAAGACATTATGTTTCCAGTGGAAAAACAAGCATTGTGGTACTTTTTTTGGCATGAACTAATGCGTGAATACAACCCTGTAGCATTTACTAGAGAGGTGCAGAGCACTAGCTTAATAGCTTTCTAATTTCTGCTTTCTATCTGCTGCTTATTGTTTTAAACCTGAACTGTGCAGAAGTAACATCCGACAATCTCAGGAAACCAACAGGGGAGTCACTGTGATAACTCCATCTGATTAAACTGCAGATCCTGAACAGCATTTCCCACTGGTTTCTAATTCACCGTGAGTAGAAGTTTCTTTTTTTTTTTCTCTTTTTTTTTTTTTTTTTTACATGTGAACTCTCGCATGCTGACATTTTGCTTGCTACAAAAACAACATCAACAAAATAAGGAAAGCATCATAGCACCATTAAAATAAAGGGGTGGGGTGCTGGTGGAGAGTGTGTTAAGATTTGGAGTTGTTTAAAATACTAGATGTTAACACTGTCCTGTTTTTACTTAGAGAAGATGCAGGGAGAGGCTGCAAAAGGAGTGGGTATTCTTTATTCTTCTGCAAGCTGAGTGTGCATTTCTTCAACAGTTCTTCAAAAAATTGCTAATATACAATACACAAATTGTATGAAAATGTTAGACATGCCATATGATGTCTTCATTAAGCACAAATGAGGTGTAATGCAGCATTACTGCATCTTATGACAGAAGAATGGAAAACTAAAGGGATCAAACACAGCCTATTTCAGAAATAAATTAATTCCAACTTACTGACTACATGCAAAATCATGAAGTTATTTTAAACCTAGCAAGAGAAGAGCTGCAAAGTTAACAGTACCTGATTTCACACAGCACAGAATCTGAAATGTTAGCTGCTAGTGAACTACTTCCTATACACAAGCATTCATATTTATGCTATGTAATTGACAGAGCAGGAAAAAAAAAATCAAAATTACTCACAGAGTCCTGAAGATGCAATAGCAAACTATCTAAGACAGGAAATTCCAGTGCAATATTATAAAACAAGTAGAAATAAACATGTATGAAGTCAGGAACTGACAGGCCTCTGAATTACTGCCACTGTAGGAATCATGCTCGTGCATGCTGGGCTATACTTTATGAAATGGAGCTCAGGAGCAACCAACTGCTTAGCTCCTCCTAACATGTCCAACTGGCTATGAAAAGCTGGAGGTGCTGCACAGAACAATGAAGAGGAGCTATCCCACATATTAATCTGCTTATCAAGGATTGCCTTCTGTGTAGAGTAATGGGAAGCATGTAAAAGGGGGTGGGGGAAAAGGAGGGGCAAAAAAGGAGAGCAAGAAAAGAAAGAAAGGAAAATCACAGTTTCATTCTACAGGCAAATCTTCCATTGCCATGAGAAGGCCAGAACTGTAGTCAAACACCCAGAGCATCAGCTAAAACATCTCAGAAGACTGCCATTCTCCTTCATACTGATTTTTTCACACTATTGGCACAAAGATGTGCAAGTTGGGTTTGTATTTCCTATGCAATTTTTTCAGTGCTGCCCTGCTATTAATTTAAATGTGATATTGCTTAGTGCAAAACATCCTTCTATAAAGTGTGATTAAAGTAAGATTTTTGGTTGGTTGGTTGGTTTGTTTTGTTTTTCTTTTCTTCTTCAGATCACAGGTGGCTGTTCAGTGTATTAATGAGCAGCCTTTCCTGGAAAGCCATCTGCATGGTTCTGGGGTTTAAGATTTAAAAGACAATCATTTACCAGAAAGATAAGAATAGGAACAAAAAAGTGCACCTCCAATTAATAACCAGAAAATAAATGCTTTAAACACCCTGTAACAGACCAGAATTTACATACTAGAGCCTATGGAGCCAAAATTATTCTTCCTGGGAAATTCCACAGGTTTGAAATGTGGTTGTAAGCAATTTGAAGTTAACACTACTTTGATGTTTTCTGCTAAACAAATGTTTTCTGAGCGCTTCAGACTAACAAAACACATTTTGTTCTCAATTCTGTTTTATTTTATAAATAACATTTGTAGTTTCATCTAGTGAAAAATTACATAAGAATACAGCAAGATAAAAAAATTTGGCATTACAGAGCTGTCTTCTTGTAAACATGCCCACTGAATTCTCCGTGTTGGTAAATTTCTATTTACTTTTAAAAAACCAAACAAACCAACAAACAAACAAAAAAAAAACCCCAACAAGTAAGACACAAACTTAAGAAAGGTACTTTTTTTTTTAACAGTTGTTAGCTTGTTTATACAGAAATCCTATTAATACTGAATGAAAACATAGATACTTTGGGGTAAATTTTACAAGGATGGAAATCACATGGGCTTGGTTGCTTTATCTTTAAATCCTTTTTACATATGGTTATTCTTCAAATTCCTTGCCCTTTTTATTTCTCCTTGTAATGCATTCCTTAATTTCTGAAATCTCCTTGTCAAAATGTATTTTAGCAAATCTGCTCCAGTATTTGCTGTCATGACACCCGTATTCAACATCTACAGATATTTTGCAGCTTGAGATGTTTTCCCAGATGACTGTTACTAATTGCAGATGACCATCTGGATCATCTCAGCCTGCTGGGCATCATTACTTGAATTAAACAAATGGAAGTCTTTAATTTCATGCATTGAGTCTTTTTGCATACTGTGGCAGTTTGGGCGGGGTGTCCTCTGCTACGGGGGGTGCTTCCTGTGTCCAGAAGTCCAGCCCAGTGGGCGGACACAGGAAACCAGGTATTTCCTACCATAATTCTCTGCACCGCTATAAGATCCAGCGTGAGGTCTGGCACTTCCTCTTTTTCTCCTCACCAGCACCTGGTAACTGGGGGAGATGTCTCACTCCCCCAGGGGGATGGGCGGTCTCAGATCTGGGCAACTGAGACTAGCCTAGCAGTGGGAGGGGAAGAAGAAGGAGCCCTGGGGGTCTTGGGTGCACCCTCAGGTGGGGATGGGATATTTCTGGGTTTGCTTTGGGATTTCTTTCTCGCTGTGCTTCTGGCTTTCTGTACACACTCACTGCTTTCTATTTAAACTTTCCACCACTTTTGCAATCCGTTTGTCTGAGTCGTTATTTCTGGCCATGGTGGGGAGGGGGGTCTGCCCCAACCCATTACACATACCTAAACAGACTCCTCCTTATTCTCCCATCTACCATTACATGTACTAATCATGACCTATCTCAGCATTACATGCTTTTAAATTTCTCTTGATGAAAAATTAATAAAAGAAAAAAAAACAATGTGCTGAAAATCAACAATTTATAATAGATACTGTGGTGGTTTAAGCCTTAACTGGGAGTTAAGAGCTCAGATGGGGGCAAGGCTGAGAATCTCTCCCCCACTCCCCCCTCCTCCCGCCCAACAGAGAGGGGGGGGGGGGAAAGGAAAGAACAAATCCACCAAACAATGGTTTGGAGTCAGCTTGGAAGTAAAGAGGTAGAGTTTTCTTTAAACAAAATATATGTATGGTGTGTGTGTGTGTGTGTGTATATATATATATATATATATATATATATATATATATATAAAAAACAATAACAGGTAAGGTTCACAAGGGCAAGGAACAAGGATGGATGGGAGTGGGACAAAGAAGAATAATACAAAACCAGTCTCTCTCTGAAGAGGCACGGAGGCAGCAGGAAGAATGATCAGGCCCAACCATGTGGCAGAGGAGCAGGAAAGCAGCCACAGTAGCTCTCATGCAGGAAAGGCAGGAACCAAAAGGAGACGAAATAGCTGCAATGTCCTGTTTTTATAACCTAGCTGGGCAGGGAGCCAGGAGTGGAACAGATTCAGTTTCCCAGGGGGAAAATGCCCTGCAAGGAGGGCAAAGTACCCACAAGCCCTCCACCCTGTTTTGTTTTCAGAATGGGCGTTAACCCACCACAGATACTCAGACTTATATTCAGCTACCTTGTTTCTGTTAATTAGAATAAATTCTCAATGTCCTACAGATTATCAACTGGCCAGCAGTAGGTAATAAGAATAACTTTATTCAAAGATTCTGCAGTTGCAATAGTGACTGAGAAGCAGCCACCAACAAAGAATAGCATTTGCTAACCAAGGGCACAAATGGAAGTGATAACATACATAAAAAATTAAAAATAAACCTCTTTTTTTTTTTTTTGTAAGGGGTAGTATTATACAACCTTAAAATCTGAAAACGTTCTAGTTATACCTGTGGAATGCATACAAAATCTTCAGCTACCTGTATCCATTGGTAACCTTTTCACCAGCTCATATTCTATTTGACAAATGCTAAAAAGGAATGCAATGGCTTCACAGACTTGGAAAGTTCATTACCTTTACAAGGCACATATCCAAATTGGAAAAGGAAACCCTGTAAATTTCGGTTTCAGCTTCCTGCTGCCATAACATAAGGAAATAAAGTAATTACCATCTGGTTTCTTTCCACAGTGACAAAGGAATAGCCTCCTCCAAAGAAGAGCATTTGTTAATAAACAAGGTAAGTTAATAAATAGGGTAAATTAATAGACATACACACATGCTAAACCAGTGGGGTTTTTTTCACTTATTCAAGTAGACTGCTGCCACTCCACCCAAGACAGCTTTTACAGTCCTCTCTTCCATCTCACCATCTATTGAGACTATGACAGAGTCTGCAGATAGGAGGGAGAAAGCTTCCTCCATCTTCCTATCTAAAACATCCTTCTTACACCTTTTGCTTCTTCTTTTGACTTTGATAACCAAAATGTGAGGGTGCTATCTCTTGTTCTCTCAGTAAAGAAAACTACCACAATTCTCAACTACATCCTCAAAGAGTGGCAGTCTCTGCCTTTCCTTCTGAAGGTCACAAAGAGCATTAGCTCTTTCCATTTCCACCGGTGCAGGAGATCTATATATGCTGAAACCCACATTCAGTGTTTTGAAAACAAAATCCAATGCAGTACCACAATAAAATTGTACCATTCCTTATTTGCTGTATGTTGGGAATGATTTGCCCATCTGTACTTTTACAACTGTATCAGTCTGGACAGTATCAAATTGCCATTCTACTGATGTTAAATTTAAACCCAAATAATTTACTGAAACAAAATCTGCAGTTAAGAAAAGGCTTCACTGAATAACTGAAATATCTGAGGTAAAGCAATACAGTTAATCCTTCAGTACTTAAGATATCATATCATTGGCATTCTTTCTCTTCTAGACCATCTTTCAAAACTATGTGATTTATTTGGGGTCTGACACATTGGTATCAACTTCATGTCTACTAATAAGGTCAGCAATTTGAAAGGTAATGCATTTCTCTGCCAGTTACATTTCTTGGTTTTTTTTGTTTGTTTTTTGGTTTGAGGTGTTTTATTTGGGGAGTTTTTGCTTGTTTGGTTTGTTTTTTTTTTAATGCTTCACCCACAAACTATTTCTCTTTATCAAAATTTGTAATATTTCTCTTAGTGGAAAACTTTTAAAACACTACAGCATACAGAGTCGAGCTGGAGGCCTGCATCTAGGAATTGGTACTGGGACCAGTGCTATTCAATATATTAACAACCTGGGTGAGGGAACAGAGAACACTGTCAGCAAGTTTGGCGAGGACACAATATTGGGAGGAGTGGCTGACACACCTGAAGGCTGTGCTACCATTCGATAAGACCTGGACAGGTTGGAGATTTGGATGGGGAGGAAAGGCTGAGAGATCTGGGCCTCTTCAGCTTGGAGAAGGGGAGATGGAGGAGTAACCTCATTAATGCTTATAAATATGTGAAGGGTGAGTGTTGGAGGACAGAGCCAGGCTCTTCTCAGTGATGTCCCTAAACCATATCCCCAAGCACTGCATCCTGTCCTGAAGGACAAAAGCTGCAAAAATGCTCTGAATCAGACAATGGGACAGAAGCCAGCAGGTCTGGTTTTTCAGGAAAATGCCCACATTGCCCAGGCTTGTCTGAACATGCCCTAGTGTCCAAGTGGGTCAGGTGTGTGTGCCTTTGGCCACGTTTGAAGAACACTCATTCTATAGGTTACAGTATCACATTTTTATCTCTTCATCTTTGTTGTCATTGGCCATCATTATCTCAGGAAATCTATAAATACTAGCCCAAAGAGTGAGTGCCCTGCCTTGCCTTGTCCAAGATCTGGGAGAAGTCACAAGCCTTAACCCTGCAAGTCCTAGAGGCCAAGCCTTGCTTGCCTTGCAATTTAGAATCCGAGCTCTGCTTCAGTTTACAAAGAAAGACTGCAAGACCCCTCACTGAAAAGTATTGTAAAGCCCAGGAGCAGAGAGACGTGTCTTGCTAGGCTGAGAGATGAACCCTGGAGGAGTTTTGGTTTATTGGAAGAAGCAACAAGCACCACTGTGAAGATTGCAGCTGAAGAACCTCTTCGAAAAAGGCAAAGACGCAAAGCCACAAACCTGACAACCCCTGCAAGCTTCAGCAGCAACCTCTTTTCTACAAAGCTTTCAGCTACAAAGCCTTTGGAGATAAACCCTGTATAGGCCCCAACAACGAGCTGCAAAAGCCAACAGAAAGTGAAACTGTGTTCCAGCAGCTTTCGTGTGGTCTATGCCATTTTAGTTTTGAGACTGAATGTACTGGACTAAGTGATTTGCAGTGAGTAATCTATGAAATTTGATTTTTGTAAGCATCCATTAAAATGTCTTGAGTTTCCCTCCCTCCCCCGGCCTTGTGGGCAATCTCTGGCATGTTGTCTATGTTGTCTTTTTTCTTTGCAGTTTAAATTACTGTTTGTTGTTTCTGGACTTTTGCTAATATTGTTTAAATTGTTACATGTTCCTGCTGGTGAGGTATCCATTCCACAACAGAATATTTTGAACCAGTAAGTAGGTTTTAGCAATATTTTCTGTGGGATTTTGAAATTATTAATACAGTTATTAATAATTTTATTATTCTTAATATTAATAAATCACTCTATTAAATATTAATAACCACCAAACAATCATAACACATTCAAATGACCTTCAAACACATCCAGGGTTGGTGACTCAACCACATCCTTGGGCAGCACATTCCATTGTCTGACCACTCTTTCTGTGAAAAAACTTTTCTTAATGTCCAACCTAAACCTACCCAGTTGCAGACTGAGGCCATTCCCTCTTGTTCTGTCACTAATTGCCTCTGAGAAGAGACCAGCACCAGCCTCTACACAGTTTCCTTTCTGATAGTTGTAGACAGCAAGGAGGTCTCCTCTCAGCCTTCTCTTTTCCAAATTAAACAGCCACAACTTCCACAGTCGCTCTTCATAAGATTTATTCTCCAGCCCCTTCACCAGTTTCATTGCCCTCCTCTGCGCTTGCTCCAGCACCTCCACATCTCTCTTGTACTGAGGTGCCCAAAACTGGACAAAATACTTGAGGTGTGGCCTCACCAGAGCTGAGTACAAGGGGACAATCACCTCCTTACTCCTGCTGGACACAGCATTTCTCATACAAGCCAGGATGCCATTGGCTTTCTTGGCCACCTGGGCACACTGCTGGCTCATATTCAATTGCCTGTCAATTAGAACCCCCAGGTCCCTTTCTGCTGGACAGCTTTCCAGCCACACTTCCCCAGGCCCGTACATTGCTTGGGGTTGTTGTGACCCAAGTGCAGGACCTGGCATTTGGCCTTTTTGAAGCTTATCCAATTCCTCCAAGTCCCCCTGTAGAGCCTCCCCACCCTCATGCAGATCAACATTCCCACCTAACTTGGTGTCATCTGTGAACTTACTGATGACACACTCTTTGTCCTTATCAAGATCATCAATAAAGAAGTTAAATAGGAGTGGTCCCAACACTGAGCCCTGAGGAATACCACTTGTGACCAGCCATCAGCTGAATTTAACTCCATTGATGACCACTCTTTGGGCCCTTTCCCCCAGCAGACTGTGTTCTCATCCAAGCCATGAGCAGCCAGTTTGTCCTTGAGAATTCTGTGGGGAACATTGTCAAAGGCTTTTTGAAAGCCTGCGTAGACAATATCCACAACCTTTCCTTCATCCAACAGTCGGGTTGCCCTGTCATAGAAGGAGAGCAGGTTGTTTAGGCAGGACCCGCCCTTCACAAACCCATGCTGTCTAGGCCTGATCCCCTGGTTGTTCTCTATGTGGTGTGTGTAGTTGCTCCATGACCTTCCCTGGTACTGAGGTCAGACTGAGAGCTCTATAATTTCCTGGATCCTCCTTACTTGCTTTCTTGTAGATGGGTGTTACATTTGCTACTCTCCAGTCCATTGGGACCTCCCAGTTAGCCAGGACTTCAGGTAAATAATGGATAGTGGCCCCATAGACTTGTGTGTCTAAGTAGCGTAGCAGGTCACTGACCACTTCCTCATTTATTGTGATGATCTCATTCTGATTCCCCTTCCTGATTCCTAGTTCATGAGGCTGGGTGTCCAGGGAGCTGCTGGATCCACTGCTAAAGACCAAGGTAAAGTAGGCATTGAGCACCTCAGCCTTTGCCTCATCCTTAGTCACTATGTTTCCCTCGGCATCAAATAAAGGATGGAGATTTTCCCTATTCTCTCCTTTTGTTCTTGAGGTCCTGCCAAAGGTCCCGATTCAGCCAGGCCAGATGCTTTCCCTGACAACTCATTTTTCAGCACACAGGGACAACCTGCTCCTGAGCCTTTAAGACTTCCCTCTTGACGTATGCCCAGCCTTCCTGGACTCCTGTGTCCTTCAGGGTGGCCTCCCAAGGGACTTCATTAATCAGTCTCCTGAACAGGCCAAAGTTTGCTGCCTGGAAGTTCAAGGTGGCAGTTTTACTAACCCCTCTCCTTGTTTCCCTGAGGAGACAGAACTCAATCATCTGATGATCACTGAGCCCTAGATGCTCTCCAACCTTTACTTCCCCCCAAGCTCTTCCCTGTTCACAAGAAGCAGGTCTAGGAGGACAGCTTCCCTGGTTGGCTCCCTCACCAGTTGTGTCGGGAAGTTATCTTCCACACACTTCAGGAACCTCCAGGACTATTCTCTCCCTGCTCTATTGGATTCCCAGCAGACATCCGGGAAGTTGAAGTCACCCACAATAACAAGGGGTAGTGATTGTGAAACCTCTGTCAACTGCTTATAAGATATTTCATCTACCTCTTCATCCTGGTTGGGTGGTCTGTAACAGATTCCCACCACAGTATCACTCTTGCTGGCCTTACTCCTGATTCTTACCCATAAGGACTCAACTCTATCATCACCTTCATTAACTTGCATAGTTTCATATATCTCCCTAACATAGAGGGCCACTCCACCACCTCTTTTTTCCTTGCCTATCCCTTCTGAAAATTTGGTACCCATCAATTGCAGCACTCCAGTTGTGGGATTCATCCCATAGTTTCCCCGTGGCACAATGGCCTCCAGCTCCAGCTTGCTTATTGCCCATGCTGTGTGCATTGGTGTGTAAACATTTCAGGGAGAGATAGGAGTACATAGTTTTCAACCATGAGTGGGGGTAGACCTTCTGGCTATCTAAGATGCCAGCACACTGTTCCACGAGTGTTGGACTACTACACCCAGGGTTCTTGGTGGCAAGGCCAGGTATGTCCCTGTCCCCCTTTAAAACTAGTTTAAAGCCTTGTCAATGAGCCCAGCCAAATCATGGGCAAGCATTCTTGTCCCCTTATGGGACAGATTAACTCCATCTGTCACCAGTAGAGCCAGAGCCAAGAAAACTTTCACATGGCCAAAACCCCCAAAGCTCTGTTGGTGGCATCAACCTCTAAGCCATGTGTTAATCACATGGATTTTTCCCTTCCTTTCAATATCACTTCCTGCCACTGGAGGGATTGAGGAGAGCACCACTTGTGCTCCCAAGCCCTCATGTAATCTCCCAAAGCCCTGGAGGCTTTTGAGATTGCTTTTGTACTCCCATGCACTGCCTCATCACTCCCAAGCTGCATAACCAGTAGTGGGTAATAGGCTGATGGCCTCATCAGATCACGGAGTCTCTTAGAAATGTCCCTAACCTGTGCCCCAGGCAGGCAGCAGACCTCCATGTGGGATGGATCCAGTCTGCAAATCAGGCCCTCAGTTCCCCTAAGAAGGGAATCCCCTACTACTAGCACCTTTCTCTTTTTCTTGTTTGCACTAGTCCTAATTTGTGAGACTGGCTGAGAAGTCCAGGGTGGCCATGTGCATGGACAATCATCTCCATCCTCATTGATCTGGCCCTCTGTTTCAAGAGCCCCATACCTGTTGTGTGTGACAACTGGGAAGACTGGGGGGATTGGGAGGGGAGTTGCCTGCCCCTCCTGCCTTGCTGGAAAGGGACCTGCCTCCATTCCTCTCCATCCCTTAGGTTTCTTCCTTTTTCCAGGTGACAAGAGGGAATGGGATCCTCTGCTTTTTGTGCCACCCACACCTGCTGACCCTCCCCCAGGGATGGCAGAGTCTGACTCCACAATTCTATCTCCTCTTCATATCCCCTTATAGTCCTTAGCCTCACAACTTCTTCCTTAAGCTCAGCTACCAGGGTGAGCAGATCATTCACCTGCTCACATCTAATACACATGTCTCTGCAACCCTTCATTACAAGTGCCAGGCTCCAGCACTCACCACAGCCAGGGGCCTGGGCACCTACATGTCTGCTCAAAACCTCTGTCTGGGTACCCACAGTTCTACTGACAACAGCCCTCAGCTTGGTTGAAACCATGGCTGGATCTCTACCACTAACTGACTTCACAGGCTGCTGGGACATGCCTGGAGGATTTACCTTGCTTGTTGAATGACCTTGATCAGCGTGCAGGGGACACAGACCCAACACGCTACAAACAGCTGCGGCACACCCTGGGGCAGCCACAGTCACTGTTTGATCACCCTGTGCTGCGTCTCCCAGAGACATAGTTGAGGCATAGGAAGTTTCATGTAAAGACGAGGAAAGATGTTTTCACCGTGAGCATAACAGAGCACTGGAACAGGCTGCCCAGGGAGGTTGTGGACTCTCCTTCTCTGGAGATATTCAAAACTCTCCTGAATGTGTTCCTGTGTAATCTGGTGCAGGTGATCCTGCTCTGGCCAGGGGCATTGAACTAGATGATCTTTCAAGGTCCCTTCCAGCCCCTTAAATTCTGTGATTCTGTGAGACTTCTTATCACCTGATCAATGATGGGTGGTACTGGTTGTGCCCACACAGGTGGGTGGTGCTGATCTCTGCAGCAGATGACCGTTTGGTGTGTTAATGACTCCTTTAGTTTTGCCTGCAAGTGCTGGTTCCACCCACTCTAGCTCAGCAGCCTGCCCAGAAGCTGCCCTCCTCACTGCACAGCAAAGATGTTTTTCTCGGCTTCAAAAAGCCCTAAAAAGAGGTTTCCAATGGCTTTTCTTTTGGCTACAGATCACCTGTGCAGCACAGCTTTACCTGCACTGAAGCCAATCTCTGCAGCAAAATCTTGCCTTGCGATGCACACACACACAATATCATAGTATCATAGTATCAGTCAGGGTTGAAAGGGACCACAAGGATCATCTAGTTCCAACCCCCCTGCCATGGGCAGGGACACCTCACACTAGATCAGGCTGGCCAGAGCCTCGTCCAGCCTGGGCTTAAACACTTCCAGGGACAGGGCCTCAACCACCTCCCTGGATAACCCATTCCAGGGCTTCACCACTCTCACAGTGAAGAACTTCCTCCTCACATCTAGCCTGAATCTCCCCACCTTCAGCTTCATTCCATTCCCCCTAGTCTTATCACTACCTGAGATCCTGAGAAGTCCCTCCCCAGCCTTCCTGTAGGCCCCCTTCAGATACTGGAGGGCCACAATGAGGTCACCTCGGAGCCTTCTCTTCTCCACACTGAACAGCCCCAACTCCTTCAGTCTGTCCTCATAGGAGAGATGCTCCAGCCCTCTGATCATCCTCGTGGCCCTTCTCTGGACACTTTCCAGCACCTCCATTTGCCTCTTGTAATAGGGGCTCCAGAACTGGACGCAGTACTCCAGGTGGGGTCTCACCAGAGCTGAGTAGAGGGGGAGAAGCACCTCCCTTGACCTGCTGGTCACACTTCTCCTGATGCAGCCCAGGATCTGATTGGCTTTCCAGGCTGCAAGTGCACAATGAGAGCTCATGTTGAGCTTCTCATCCACCAGCACCCCCAAGTCTCTCTCCTCAGGGCTGCTCTCCAACCAGTCCCTGCCCAGCCTGGATTTGTGCCTGGGGTTGCCTCAACCCAGATGCAGGACCCTGCCCTTGGTCTTGTTGAAGCTCATGAGGTTGGCTTGTGCCCACCTCTCCAACCTGTCAAGGTCCCTCTGGATGGCATCCCTTCCCTCCAGCGTGTCCACTGCACCACACAGCTTGGTGTCATCAGCAAACTTGCTGAGGGTGCACTCGATGCCACTGTCCATGTCACCCACAAAGATGTTGAACAAGACAGGTCCCAGGACTGATCCCTGAGGGACTCTGCTTGTCACTGGCCTCCACTAGGACATGGACCCATTGACAGCCACTCTTTGGGTGCGGCCATCAAGCCAGTTCTTTATCCATCTAGTGGTCTATCCATCAAACCCATGTGTCACCACCATGGAGACCAGGAGGTGGTGTGGGACAGTGTCAAAGGCTTTGCTCAGTTCCGGGTAAATGACATCAGTTGCTCGCCCCTCATCTATTAATGTTGTGACTTGTTCATAGAAGGTTTGTCAGGCAGGATTTGCCCTTTGCAAAGCCACGCTGACTATTCCAAATCACCTCTTCACTGTTCTTCTGAGTCATTAGTGCCTCCAGGAGGATCTGCTCCATGATCTTTCCGGGGGCACAGAGGTGAAAATATAGAAGAAAAAAGGCACATTGCTATCACACCTAGCTCTAAAAACAGCAGTGAAATTCTACAGCCTAGCACAGTACAGAAAATCACAGAATCATAGAATTGTTTTGGTTGGAAAAGATCTTTAAGGTCATCAAGTCCAACCATTATCCAACCTGACCAAGTGTTTTACTAAACTGTGACCCTTAGCACCACATCTACACCTCTTAAACACCTCCAGGGATAGATTCAACCATCTTCCTGGGAAGGATGTTCCAGTGTTTGATCACTCTTTCAGTGATAAAGTCTCTTCTCATATCCTGCCTAAATCTCTCCTGGTGCAGCCTGAGGTAATTTTCTCTCACACTGTCATTTATTGAGAGAAGAGACTGACTTTGACCTCGCTATAATGTCCTCTCCAGCTAGTTGTAGAGAGTAAGGTCTCTCCTCAGCCTCCTTTTCTCCAGACTAAAGGATCTCAGTACCCTCAGCCATCTTTCATAAGACTTGCTCTCTAGACTCTTCACTAGCCTTCTTGCCCTTATCTGGACTCACTCCAGGAGCTCACTGCCTTTCTTGTATTGAGGGCTTCAAAACTGAGCACAATACACAATGTGTGGTCTCTCCAGTGCTGAGTACAAGGGGACAATCACTTCCCTGGTCCCACTTGTCACACTATTCCTGATACAGGCCAGGATGCTGTTTGCCTTCTTGCCCACCAGAGCACATTGCTGGCCCGTGTTTAGTTGGCTGTTGATCAACACCCTAAGGACTTTTTCTACAGGGCATCTTGCAGCCACTATGCCCCAAGCCTATAGTGTTGCATGGGGTTGTTGTGACCAAAGTGCAAGACACAGCACTTGGCCTTGTTAAACGTCATGCAATTGACCTTGGCCAATCATCCAGTCTGTCCATATCCCTCTGCAGAGCCTTTCTATCCTCAAGCAGATCAGTACACCCACCCAACTTGGTGTCATCTGCAAACTTGCCGAGGGTGCACTTAATCCCCTTATTGATGAAGATATGAACAACGGAAGTGAAATGTGCAGGCAAGCTGCAAGAGAAATTCTGTTTACTTACCTGATCAATCAGTAGATATAATCTGCTAGTGAATGTTACATGAAGAATAAGGTATCTCTGGTAATATTAAGAAACAAGCACTGTGTGTTGAATGACTTGAGGCTTAAACAAGCATACAGTAGTTTAATAAACAAATTATTCATGTCTCCAGATGATGATTTTATTACATACAGCAGCAACGCCAAGAAATACCATATCATACTCTGTATGCTAGCTTTATGATGGAAATCTTTTGAACAGTCCACAGAGAATCATGGAAAATATGCAAGGAATGGAACATATGATCCATGAATACACATCCCACGTCAGAAGCAGAAGGATCTCCTCAGTCATGTAACTATGTAGTGGTTCAGCAACATGATATGTAAAAGAATGTGAAACTCCTGCTTACGGTAAACAAGAACAACCTCTAGTTTAGGTTACATTCTATGGCTACAAAAACCAAGTTGAAGAAGCAAGATTGTGCACATAGCAGATCTTTTGGAGGAAAAGAAAATCCTGTATATATTCACTCATTTAGGAACCCAAGGATTCTTCAGTAGTGCTTGTTCAGGTGCACACAAACATACCAAACCAGTGATAAACTGGATACAGAGTTAACTGACAACTTCAATGTAAAAGCAATACAAGCGTTTTAGTAGCTTATCAGTTCTGCATGGAGGAGCAGCAGCATTTTACAGGTTGCTTGCACACCTTAGTATGCAAATCTGCACAAAATTATGCTGTATTAAATGTATGTGTTTGATTTGTGCTCAAGAAGGAAATTATTCAAAATCTTAAAGAACTTCTAAGACAACTTAATATCTACTAAAAATTCTTGTGTCAGTAGCTGAAATGACTACCTATTACTGACTTAGTTAATAGAATTGTTCCACTAAGTCAGGCTGGAAACTCCACTCAGCATCCCAAATTTGAAAGTGGGATGCTTCATGGAAGGCACATCTACCATCACCAAGGCAAAGAAACCAACAAGCCAAACTGAACAAAGACAGACCACAAACACAAACAAAACCCCCAAAAGTAATAAATAAATAAAAAAAAAAAGCAAACAAACCAAAGAACTAGGGGGTGTGTGTGGAAAGATATGCTTTATTATTAGTGTCCTTTGCCTTTGAATGAAGTCTGGAGGGTTTAACTGACTTCTAGAATTCATTTCACATACAGAGAAAGGAAAAATGCACACTGTGTAGCACTTATTAAAACACACAGAGGCATGTAATTCTTCTCATCTTAATATATGCCAAGAGAGTCACTTTTTCTGTGATCACTGACTCTGGAATGTTCCAAGCCCTGCTCCAGGACTTAAGCCACAAGATACCCATCTCCATCACTATTTACTGCAGCCAGTTACTGTTTATAAACTGTCTATGAGGTACCAAAACTGCTAGTGTATGACTGAGCAACATGAGCACGTAGAATCAATTTTATGCTAGCAAAGTTGTATTACCTATATCCCAGACCAACAATGATGAAAGATTGTAAAATCTCTCTGGTACTCTGGAAAGCAGAATCACATCTAGGCTATGGAGAGGCTGATGCCAAGGAAATCAGTCCACCCATACTGCCTCTTCTTTGAAGGGAAAAGGGTAGTAATATTATACCAGAAACATCAGAAAATATGAGGACATCATTAGAAGACCAAATAACTAGAGAGCTGTAGAAGGATTTATAGACTCACAGATAAACAGGAAGCTTGGTCCAGGAAAAAGTAACACAGGAGACAAACAGATCATGAAAAAATGCTTTCGTTAGCACACCTCTTTCCCACAGAGGTAAGAAATTAAGATAAAGAGACAGAAGAGAAGCTCCACAATTTAGAGAACTAATTTTCATTAACAGGAACTCCTTTACTCCATAATAATTACCAAAATCTGGCCAGGAATAACTCCTCCAACAGCCAAGGGATAATGTCTGTAACAGCCTAAGACAACATGTTCTTTTAAAAAGGGGTACACTCTATGCTCAGATGTATGCCAGATAAGCTGAAAAAGCAGCCAACTGAAGTTAAGCACCAGTAGGCCGTGCGTGTTTTCAGCCCTGGCGATAAACTTTGTAGCTAGCTACACAACACTTCAATTTTCTTGCTCCCAGAAATGCCTGACTGTGTTAGAAAAATCTGTTTGCACCAAGACCCTAAGCAGTAGAAAGTTTGAAAGTGACAGGTTTACAGCTGCATGGCAAATTCATGCATTCAATCCAAGTAGCAAGAAAGTTTGGAATCCTTTAAGGATAGATAACAGTAACTGCGTTAGAAAGTGTATATATAAACATATAAACCCTAGCATTTCCAACTTCTAAATACTAAATTTCAGAAACAGTGCAATATTTTGGACGTAATTTGCATGGGATTCTTTTCTTTAGGTGAAGAAAGGTGATAGATATGTAGCTCTGTGCATTTATGCAGAGAAAAAGAATATGTATTATATATGCCACTCTAAACCTTCAGTAATGGCAGGGAGGAGCCCAGACTGCAAACAAAGCACTGAAGCATACAGTTACCATTTTAAGGCATTTACTGACAAGCCCTGTAGCTTACTGGTGTGGAAGAAGCACTGAGGCCAAGTACTGGCTCCCAAGGAGTAAGAATGAATTCTGAATAAGGAACTCTCCTGTTCCTTCTGTCCTAGCCCCAGCTCAGGAGCATCAGTTTTTTTCTCTCATTGCTCCCAGCTGGGAAGAGTAGAAATATTGAAATTATACATATAGCCAGGTACAAAACAGAGAGGGGAAGATTAAACCAGTACATTTCCTGCCTGGTGAAATTCTCAGAGGTCCAGTGACTCAGTAGATACATGCAGAGTGATATTTACACCAGAAAAACCCCAAGCACTTTGTGAGACCCCCCACCAAGGCACAGGGAGAGAGAAGCTGGAAGTGCAAGGCTGTCAGGAAGATACTAAGTTAGAATGTCACAGGAGAAGAGAAAAAACAACAGCCTACATTTTACCTTTTTGGGCACTCCACAAATTCAATGGAGCGAGAGATCTGTGCAGGGCTGGACTTGTACCTTGATCTTCCCTCTCACCCCCTCTAGCAGTCCCAGATGTTCTTAGTGAAGCAGCAGCTGTCACTCTGGCAGCAGCAGCAGTGTGAGCCCAGATGAGTTCATATGTGCAGTTATTTTAGCACATTGTCTTTTTCTTCTCAGAAAAAAATCTGGCAATTTAATACTCTGGAGAGCTCAGCAAGACCTGGATAGGATTTGACTGCGTAGGGGGAAAAAAAAAAAGTCCTAAACAAAACAGTTCTTTCAGTCCTGGTATTCTTTTTCTCAAACAACTGTTGTGAACAAGGGCACAAGAGATTTAAGAGGAAGCCTTTTCTTTCTGGTAGGAAATATTAAGCAATCTAGTTGCAAGCAGAGCATGTCACATTTTTTGTTGCAAAATGCCAACTGAAATTGCTTTAAGAACATGAAATAGCTTTTTAAGAACCGTCAGTGTCATCTCTAAACCACAATCAAGTTCTATAAGCCTCTGACAGAAAAAAACATGCTGGCTTCTGCTTTCACACTCTTTTCTCTGTTGCTCTGCTCATAGCAAGCAATAGCCTGGAAGCTGAGTAATGGTTTAAGACACATTTGTGCCTAATTCATCCATCTCTGAAGTGACACTCTATCCACCTTCTGATATGGATCATCCACAGTTTTTTTCTAGTCAGAGGTGTTTCACTCTATAGAAAACTATATGAAAACTTTGGAGAGGATACTTGAACATCCTGTGTCCTCTTACACCTTTTCCAAAGAGAGGTTATATCTTTCTGTCTTCATAAACAGCCTCTAACAAATCAATAAATATAATCACATGAAGCACTGTGTGCAGTTCTGGGCCCCACAGTTTTAAGAAGAATATGAAGGTTCTTGAATGTGTCCAGAGGAGGGCAACAAAGGTGGTGACAAGGCTGGAAGGCATGTTCTGTGAGGTGTGGTTGAAGACTTAGGACTGGTCCAGTTAAGAAACAGTAAGATTAAGGGAGGAGATGTGGAGAGGGAGGTACTATTCTATTTTCCCAGATATCCAGTGACAGGATGTGTGGGAATGGTTCAACTTGTGTCAAAGGAGGTTTAGACTAGACATTAAGATTACTGTAGGCTTAGGCAGTGCCTCAAGCACTTCAGCTACAATAGCCACAATATCTCTGGGGCTGGATAAAAGAAGTCCTTACTAACCTGACCACTAAACCAGACCATTTAAATTAAATGCAGAATTTATAATGTTTCTTTAATCCACTATCTGCCACACAAAGGTTACTGAAATATGGAATCCGTGTTCAAAAGCCAATATATTCTTCCTGTCTTTCAGCATTCACATTTTTTGTTCTGAAAAATCAAACTGTTTCAAATCACTCAGAGAAATGCCTTAGAATTCTGTCATCTGTTGTTTCTTCTTTTTTTTTTTTTTTCATTAAGCATTTTTTTTCCATTAAACACTAGTATAGAAACACAACAGTACTTGTAAATAGACATATAATTATTTCACTAGACAGATAAAGTTTCATACAGCAGTAGTCCGTAGCTTTTCAGACATTTTAGTTATGTCACTAGAAATAGTTTCTAAACCCTGGGGATAAGGGGGCAGTGGGGAAGGATGGAGTGGAAGAGTATAGAAGAAGTAAATAGAAAAGAGATCTCTACAAATCTCTTGAAATTACGCTGAAAAAAATGTATCATCAAGATTTTTCAACAGATTCATATGCCATGTAGATTTGATCCGTCAGTAAGTGATGAAGTGGCTAGTCTTAGGCAACCTGTGTCCACTCCCTGAGCTAAGAAGGGGGAAAAAAGCCACTCAAATTCTAAAACCAGTACAGTTTCAAAAAAAAAAGAAAAAAAAAAATGAATTAGTTGTCCTATATTTTTAAGAAAGCTGTATTTACAGAGCAAACTCTCGGTAAACAATACTGAACAAGATAAGCTTTGTGCTAATTTGTGAAAAGTTTCTGAGTTATCAGATGGATTTCATATTAGAGTTCAAAGTGGTTGACAGTTCACTGGTGAGGACATTTCCCATGGAGTATATTACAAGTGACAGGTAAGAGCTTGCAAACCATCCACAGGAACTTGCCCAGAGGTTCTCCCTCATAAGGCAAGTTAGCAAACAATCACATCCCAATGAAGAGCAGAGTGTTGCTGTGCCAACTGCATTCTGTACTCATAGCCATTTGTAAGCCAAAGCAAGCTCATGGTCACATCTGTGTATCTTAAAAAGCTGTCATTGTGACAACTTAATGAAATAATTAAAACAAAATGCGTCAGCCACCTAGTGTCAGAAGAAAATGCTTTTAGAGAAGACCAAAGAACTGAATGTTGTAGTAACATTTTATTTTTTCAGCATCTTCAGTTCTGGTCACTTGGTATCCAAGAGAATAGAATAGAATAGAATAGAATAGAATAGAATAGAATAGAATAGAATAGAATAGAATAGAATAGAATAGAATAGAATAGAATAGAATAGAATAGAATAGAATTACCAAGGTTAGAAGAGACCTTGAAGATCATCGAGTCCAACCTGTAACCACAAACCTCACAACTAGACCATTGCACCAAGTGCCACATCCAGTCCCCTCTTGAACGCCTCCAGGGACGGTGACTCAACCACCTCCCCGGGCAGCCCATTCCAATGACGAATCACTCTCTCGGTGAAGAACTTTCTCCTCACCTCGAGCCTAAACTTCCCCTGGTGCAGCTTGAGACTGTGTCCCCTTGTTCTGGTGCTGGTTGCCAGGGAGAAGAGGCCAAGCCCTTCCTGGCTACAACCACCCTTCAGGTAGCTGTAGAGAGCAATGAGGTCGCCCCTGAGCCTCCTCTTCTCCAGGCTAAACAGCCCCAGCTCCCTCAGCCTCTCCTCATAGGGCTTGTGCTCAAGGCCTCTCACCAGCCTTGTTGCCCTTCTCTGGACACGTTCAAGTGTTTCGATGTCCTTCTTAAACTGAGGGGCCCAGAACTGGACACAGTACTCAAGGTGTGGCCTAACCAAAGCAGAGTACAGGGGCACAATGACCTCCCTGCTCCTGCTGGCCATACTATTCCTAATGCAGACCAGGATGCGGTTGGCCCTCTTGGCTGCCTGGGCACACTGCAGGCTCATGTTCAGCCTACCATCAACCAGCACCCCCAGGTCCCTCTCTGCCTGGCCGCTCTCCAGCCACTCTGACCCCAGCCTGTAGTGCTGCATGGGGTTGCTGTGGCCAATGTGCAGAACCCGGCACTTGGATGTGTTAAATCTCATGCCATTGGACTCTGCCCATCTGTCCAGCCTGTCGAGGTCCCTCTGCAAAGCCTCTCTGCCCTCCAGCAGATCAACTCCTGCCCCCAGCTTGGTGTCATCCGCAAATTTACTGATGATGGACTCAATGCCCTCATCCAGATCATCAATAAAGATGTTGAAGAGCATGGGGCCCAGCACTGATCCTTGGGGCACACCACTAGCGACTGGCCACCAGCTGGATGTGGCACCATTCACCACCACTCTCTGGGCTCGGCCCTCCAGCCACTCCCTAACGCAATGCAGTGTGCTCCTGTCCAAGCCATGGGCTGCCAGCTTGGCCAGGAGTTTGCTGTAGGGGACTGTCAAAGGCCTTGCTGAGGTCCAGGTAGACCACATCCACAGGCCTCCCCACATCCACCAGGTGGGTCACCTGATCATAGAAGGAGATCAGGTTGGTGAGGCAGGACCTGCCCCCCTAAATCCATGCTGGCTACACATGGATACACAATAAATGATACACAATAAATGAGAAAGGGGAAAGGACTGTCAAAGTGTTTAAAGATGGTGAGAATTCTACATATAAGGGCACTTAAGAGTGCCTCATATATAAGTTATCTTTGTAAAAGTGGAAGCATATTTGTCTCAGAACAAGTGGGTACTGAAATTAAAAGGCTGTGAACTGACAAAAAGTTGTTTTGTGATTTGCTATCACATATTCAAAGTAAGTTCTTAAAGATAAATATCAATAATCTTATCCTATGTCCAACATGAGAGTTTGCATGACTTTCCATTTTTCATACCCAAGAAAATGGCACTTCAAGCTACGTCCAGGTAAGGAATTGCCTTGACAGATATATCACAGTGTAGTGTGTAGGATTATGAGTCACTTTTTTGAAATATCTTTCATTCCTCATGTAGAATACTGGTCTTTTTCATTGGCATTATTTGCTTTCTTATTAAAAACAAACAAAATAAAAAAATCAAACCAGACCAAAAATATAACAACAAAACCTATGCAGGATAAGCAAAGTTAATATGCTTTGGGGTATTTATATGAGGTGAATACTGCAATCTTTCTGGGTGTTGTAATGGAAGAGCACGAATTCTTTTCCTCTTTAAAAACCAGCATTTTTCAAGTCACTTGACAAAAAGAAAAAAAAAAAGCAGCCTGTATTCCAGCCAACTGACCTTGAAAATCTATTTGTTTGAGTATCAAGCTTTTTTTAATAAGTATGGATTTGGCACTAGACACATTCTTGCATAATTCCTGTTTTCGTAATACAGATGATGGGGGTCAGGAGCTGTTAAAAAAAAAAAAACACAACCAAAACAAAACAAAACCAAACCCAACCTTTACAAAGTAGCCTTTGTCAACAGCTGAACCACAGCTTTCCAGTTACTGAGTTTCCTGAGTCCCACCTTAATGCCAGCAAACATCAACACAAAGGAGTCCTTCACTCTCCCAGACTAACAATGAACTGGAGAAGGCACCACTGTATTGAACCTACTATCATTTCCCTCAAAAGGACTTAAGAGCTCAAACTTGACTTGCCCTGCTAAACCAGTATGAGCATGCAAGGGAGATAAGAGCTTGTGAGATTAGTAACATCTAAGTGATTAATACCGTAAGTGTTCTAAATAAAGATGTACTTATTTACACTTGCTTCTATTTATAAACAACAACAAAAAATATTCTGTGAATATTATCTACTAGTTTTATAGACAAATATTGTCAGTACATTGGTTGCTGCAGAATCTATAAAGACCGAAGTGAGAGACACTTGGTATTAAATCTTATTAATGACCTGTGCAATAGGAGTGGGAAAAGATTTGTGTTTAGTTGGAGTAATAAGCCTAGGTAGTCAGCCTAACCTAAGTAAAACAGTTCTTACTTTAATTAAGGACAATGGCTGACTACCTTCTAAACAGGAAAAAGTAGGACGAGTTTCAGGAAGGAAGACTAAAGCTTTATGAACTGCTCAAGTATCTCTCCATATTGATTTTAAGATTCTGATTTAAAATCAAACTTCTTTGTAAGTATTTTTAATAGTTAAGTTTTTCTACTAGTATAATAAATAAGTGCCTTCTCGTTTCTAACACAGGTCTTTTGGCAGGGACATCACTACTAACTACAGTAGTAAATTAGAATGGCATGCCCCTGCAACGCCATTTAGACACACTAGGTGAAAAATCTTGACACATGTAATATGGGAAAGTGTGTCCTTTTTTTAAGCTTCAACTAAAATATTACACTTTTAAACCCTTTGGACAAGCTACCTAGGGTGAAGTCGTGGAACCTGTAACTATGTAAACATGGCAGCCCTTACCTGTGAAACTGTGTTGGGATTCCTAAATCGGTGTGCTAACAGAGTAGTTAAACAAGGCAAGAATTAGGACATAGTTAGTGTTCACAGGAAAGCAGGAAGGGTGAAACAATTCAAGAGATTGCAGTCAGAGAAGCAAAGACTGTTTTAACGTTGGGGAAGCAAAGAATCCATGAGGTGGCAGGGGAAGAGCAGACCTGTTACAAGGAGAGAGGTGTGGCACATTAGTGTTGATGCTGAATAGCTGCAACCAACAGAAGTTTTGATGCCTTGGTATTAGCCTGCAAGAAATACACATCTCACTGATGCTCTGGGGAAAAGCCTACCCATTAACTGAAGGAAGTGCAGTTGGAAGAAGAACCTGGAAGTACGTTCTTGTGCTTTTCAAGAGACGTGGTGCAGGCTTGGCACACAATGGAGGCTTGTCAGCCCTACAAAGGGAATTGCAACATGCTGCAGCATGCCAGTTTGGTAAGATTAACGGGAAAGTGCCTCAAGCAAAGCAAACCCAATGTTTCAGTGAAAACCCAAAGGATGATTAATGTGAGGCATTTCAGTCCTTCCTAGCAGTGTAGGTAAGATCAAAAGCCATTATGCTCCATCTAGGGAAACACTTCTGAAAAGATTCCTGTGGCTTCAAGTTTGTCTGCAGCGCAGCATTATTGCTCTTTCCCCACACTTGGATATAAGTGATAGGCTCCAAAGATACAGTGACCCTGTAGAAAGGGTATGGTATCTTTAAGATGGCCTAAAGGCCAACAAATTTCACAAAAGATAATTCAAAACATAAGGTGCTTCTGCAGCCTTGAATAGACTACAACTGCACTAATTATCAAAAGCTTTCTAGGATTCTCCCAAAGCATAGACCATGAATGGGCTCACTGTGAGGAACATCACTGAGGTCTCAGGGAAAAAGAAGGTGTAATGGGGTGTGTAAAGAAATAAACAAAACAACAACAACAACACAACAACATAACAGCAACAGACTTCACAAGTTTTGGTAACAATGCAGCATACTTTAAAGAAAGATTAAAGCATATGGACAAATCCTGTGCACTTTATTGATTATGCAGAGATTGTTCTAGCCATATTTTTTTCATTAAAAAATGAAACAAAAATATTGTTATGTCATTTGTTTACTTCCTACGTGTAATAAGACATCATCCTTGAGCATCACCTGTAAAAGAATGGCAATTAGAAGCTGGAAAGATCTTTGTTTGTTTACTCATATTTGTAATCACCAATTACAAATTTAGAGCTTTTTGAACAAAGATTATAATGCCCTGGTTGAGATTTCAGGAACATGCCTTAGATTACATACATAATAGGATATCTATTCTTCATACCTTTTCGAGGCAACTATGAAATAACTGCAAAGCCTGCCAACATGCTCCCCACTGACACAGACACCTATGAAAAATAAATGGTGACGAAGTTCCTAATTTAGCCTCAAGCTTGTATCTTCCAAGAATAATAATAATTTAAAAAAACCATTCACAAAACAAAGCAAAAAATAAAACAAAGAAACCCAAACCAAACAAACCACACACCAAAAAAACCCACAACCAACCAACCCAAACCCAAGCCCAAACAAATTTATGAAGTTAAGATCACAATTAGCAGCTGCCAAACTCTAAAGGCAATCTGAGGAAATATCAGGCCTGCTACTCTGACGAGCCCTAAAAGCGGGGTCTGGCATTGCAGGTGCAGAAGCTTACTCATCACTCCTTTTCTTGAAAGCCACAGCAAGTTAAACCACAATTTAAACTACAGCACAGTATCATGAAACAAACATCATTATGGAAAAGGTTGTCTGCAAAATACAGAAAGGGAAATACTAACAAGACTTAGAGCATTCTTGATGACATCTTATTGCTTCAATTTCCCTTGTGTTCTTTAGATAAGGAAATGTATGTGATACCAGTGAGACCACAGCAAGGTTGCAACAGTGGATTTTTGTCTCTCATCCTAAAAGATAATACGGAATCATTCATATTTTCAGGGGTTTTTTCTTAAATATGCTTGGTGGCTGTGTTCTATTTCTCTCTTCAAGTAAACTTGGAAAAGAGCTTATGAATACAGAACACTACATATTTCTATTACTGTTTATTGCAAATTAACATTAATGTAGAAAGTTATCAGACAGACTTTCCCACTTTCTGCCCTTCAGCATTTCTTCACAGTGAACTTCTGGACATAATTTCCCTCCCACAGTTTTGCATTTCCTTTTGTTAAAGATAAAAGCATGTAGACAACTGCAAGCCTTCAAAGCCATCTGTGGAAAGAAGTAGATGATGTTGGGCTTTCCTCCTCCCTGGTAAACCCCTATCTACCCACAGGTAACTTCCAAGTCTTGTGTTAGTTTAGTTTTCATTGAGTAGAGAACACCAGACTCAGCTAGTCTTACAAATTAATTCTTGTGATTACCCTCTTGTGCACTGCTTTAATTGGAATTAAGCCATATTAGGCACTAACGGGCCAGACAATTCACACACAGCCACAACATGCATCTTGACACCCACAAGATACTCCACATCCTCCCAATAACATCGGTCCAAACAACATCTAATGTCACAGCTCACTTTTCTCCATGCACTTGTTTTTGATCCATCCTCTACAATTTGACATACTCTGCCAAACTAGCATAATGGCCTTATGAAATCTTCAGTTACTTCATGGCTGGGTACTCCCCTTATCATGATTCCTGTGTCAAATTGCTTTTCCTCTATCTTGAAGAAAATCTCTTATGCATGTATTTCATACATAAATACTGAGAATCAAAGAAAATTTCAGAATACAATTTTTCTTGTCAAAACTTTCATTCTCCTTAGGTATATTCTAAGGTTATCACTCTCTAAGGGATGGAAGTATCTTTCTTCATTTATCTCTTTAAGATGTAGGATTATTACTTCCTGTCTTTGAATGTTTACATCTTAGGTTTACTAAAATTTAGCAATTTAAATACAGAAGCAAGCTCATCAAATACATACCAGACAATACTCTGGTCAAAAAATTCTAGTCAGATAGTCTCTAAAATCTCTTTTCTTCCCAACACATATTTCATGCCACTACAATGAGGAGACAGCCATAGTTAGGCAAGCACTGATAACAGGCTTAACAAAGAGTACCAGAAAAGGGCTTCTGAGTAAGCCAGAAACACAAGTACATCTCCATGGCTCCTGGCAGGCTTGCAAGCTGCATTGAGAGCTATGTTTCTTCATCATTATCACATCAAAATAAATTTAGCATATCGCTAAATTTAAACTCTGCATATACTGCAGGGTGGTTCAGTCTTACATAAATAAGAGAAAAAATATCAGGTTGAACGTTCCTTTTTTTTTTTTTTTTTTTTTTTTTTTTTTTTTTGAGGCTATCTTATCTACACTTTCATTACAGCAACAGAGCAACACTTGCACTTTCTGAAAACAATTAATCACAAAAGGAAGGAGACAAGCAGTCCCCTGAAAATGGCAATTAAGAAGGATTCGGTTGGGATTTAGCTTTTATGTGGCTGAAACTGCATATAATGATTCCCACCTTAAATAAGAACAAGGAGCCTGCCAAGCTTTCTCAATCACCCCATCTCTGAATTCAAATTTAGTTTTCATGGTTTCAGACAGCAGTTTTCTTCATTAATAAGAATTTGAAAAATGGATGAAAAATACAAAGAATATCTCTGTATTTGGTAACAAAATTGCCATGGTAGTGAAAGCTTGACTTACAACTGAATTTAAAGGTAAGGGGTGGGGGGTGGGAAGTGTAATATTATGCTGATATTATAAAACTGATACCATACCTGAGAATATTTTATTCCACCTGCATTAAAGAGTCTAAACAAATGTGTTTTCTTAATGGAACCAGGTAACCATATTATTTACAAGTTCCAGTGTCTTTCAAAATTAAATTTGAATAAATTTTATTTTGATTAAATAAATCTTTCTAGACCAGTAAAGAAAATTTCATTAGATATTAAAAACCAAGCCTAAAGTTGTCTTTACTCACACACTGACACTGAAATAGTATACTACTTTTCTCTTGTTTCGACTCCATTTCCTGACACAATAAGAAATAAAACTTAACAAAACCAAACCAAAACAAACTTTCAGACACCCGTGAAGTGAACAAACATATTGACTAGAATAAAGCATTAGTTATTTTATATCAACAGTTGTTTTGCAGAAATTTTTAGTATACTCAGACACAACAACAAAACAGGAAAACTAATTTGGGAAATCAGGCAGTAAAAGAGGATGCCCAGCATGAACCTTGACTCACTTGTTTTTCTTTCTCAATTCTACAAAAATAAGCACTATTATGGTAAGCACAAACATTACTATTCCAAACTCAGGTGATCTGCACATCATCACATTAGTGACGATGGTGGTTTGTGTTATTAAGTTGTAAAAGGCAGCCAACAAAGGAATTTTTGAGCCTATTTGAATCTAAGCTGAAAAAAAAAAAAAAAAAGACACCTTAATATTCAGTCCTGTAACAAGACTAGCTGGAGTTAAAGAAACGGTGACATGTTTCCCAGATAAGACAAAGACTTCACAGGTGAGCCTGTAGTTTCAGGAAGTTAGACCTGATATTTAGAGTCTATTTCATATTCCAATTAAAAAAAAAAAAAAAAAAAATAAAAGTAGGCTTTAGAAAATTTAAAGTGTTCAATATTACACATTATAGACTGTCCTGCTCTCCAAACCTGAGCCAAGTATGGAGCACTCCTTCCCTAGGTGCATATGATGTGATTTTTCTGCGTAGATCTGTATAACTGCCCTCACATTTCCTCAAGTTATATAAGCCTCTTGTGATGGGTTTGCATGGTGAAATTTAGGTAATGAGGGCTACAGTGGTGGCTTTTCTGAGAAGCTGCTAGAAGCTTCTCCTGCGTCTGATAGAGCCAGTACCAGCCAGCTCCAAGAAGGAATCACAGAATGTTAGGGGTAGGAAGAGGCCTGCAGGGATCAGCCAGTCCAACTGCCCTGCCAGAGTAGGATGACCTAGAATAAGTCACACAGGAACACATCCATGAAGGTTTTGAATGTCTCCAGAGAAGATGACTGTGATGAAGAGGTTATTAATTTAGGAATACAAAATAAGAATTATATAATTATTAATTTTATTAATTATTAAAATTATCAATAACTGATGAAATTACTGTTTTGTGTACAGGTTCTAGTGCACAATTGTGAAATAAATCCCATAAGTGCTTAGTATTTACAATTTGGACCCAATTAGAATATTTACAGAATTCATTTCTATTAATGGAACAAAGGGTGCAATTCAGCCACTTGTCCACCGGGCAGCAACTCAACAGGATGCTGGCAGCTGCTTAGCTATATACAGAAAGTGTTACAACATGTCAGACGCTTGAACTGGAAATGTTATGCTGCTAGGTGCGGGTTCTTTGAACCAAACATTAGTAAGAGGAAAGCATGTGGACAGTACACTGTGTCCTTTGTAGCAAGGTTAGTTGCTAGGCTGCAGCAGAGCAGCTGGTGGGCAACCTTGTCCCACCCGTGGCAGCGGAGAAAGGGGTCAGAATGTAGGCTAGCCAGCAGGCAGGCTCCCTTCACAGGACCGAGGTGACTCCCTCTGGATGGGAGGGAGTGGTCCTGGGGGGTTGGCCCACCAGGGCCTGTAGGGCTGGTCCCTAGACAGTGTCGGCCCTGAAGCAATGGGCTTCAGGGCTAGTATGGACAGCCCCAGGGGAGAGACGCAGCTGCGTGGAGCAGTGGTTTCCCTTTTGCTTGGCTTGAAGGAGCAGGCCCTTCAGTGTGGTCCCGGCTTTGGAGCACAGGCACAGACAGTGCTCTGGCTTTCCCTGGGGTTCACAGGCCATGGAGCTGTGGAAGTGGCAGCTCCTCTTTTCTCCTGCAATGGCAGGATCACACAGGCATGGGACTAGGCACTGCTCCTGCTTTATGAGAGGCAGTACGTACGGTTGGGGCTTGTCAGTCTGCTGCTTAAGGCTGAGGCAGACATTTGGACTACCAGACTTGGCTAGTCCCTTCCCTATCAACCCTTGGGGGTCCAGTCCTCTTGATGACACAGCAGACTCTTCTTCCGACCGGTGGTGCTGGCAATGCAACACTGGTTTTTCAGGCTTTAGCTCTCTCCTCTGGACACTCTCAGGGCTGAGGCACAACAGGCCTTCCCAGGTGCTCATTTCACCTAGTCGTGCAGAGGCTGCCAGTTTGCTTGAATGGGGGAGTGAGAAGACTTACTAGCAATGGCTGTAGAACTTCACATCAAAGGCTTAAGCACAAAAGCAACAAGATTGGTAGCAAGGGCAAAGAGCAAGGGCAACTTGTTTACAAGTTGGTGTAATACTTATAAGGTTCTTGAGGATGGATTTGAGCAATGGGCACTCATAAACAACCAGCTTTAGCCTTATAGGAAGCATGAAGCTAGAATTATGCCCATACTTGCTATTATCACGAACATCCCATGAGATGGGTGCATGTAGCTATTTATCCCTTAGAAGGCAGGTGAAGCTGCTTGTGGTGCCTGGCTGACACCTTGGCCTTTGTTCCCCTCAGGAAAGGAGGGGGATGTGTCCAAACATGCTGGGACAAGTTTTCAGTATTTGGGACATAATTCTGGGCATATGGTGCCTTCACCACAAAGACTTCACAACCTCTCTGGGCAGCCTGTTCCAATGCTCTGTCACCCTCACAGTGGAAAAGTTTTTCCTTATGTTCACTTGGAACCTCCTATGCTCCAGCTTGCACCCATTGCTCCTTGAATGTCATTGGATATCACCTAGAAGAATCACAGAATTACTAGGGTTGGAAGGCAGCTCAAGGATCATGTAGTTCCAACTCCCCTGCCATGGGCAGGGACACCTCTCCATTCTCCTGCCACTCTTCACATATTTATAAACATTAATGAGGTCACCCCACCCAGCTCCCTCAGCTTTTCCTCATAAAGGAGATGTTCTACTCCCTTAATCATATTTATGGCTCTGTGCTGGCCTCTTTCAAGCAGTTCCTACCCCTGGCCAAGGCCAAGCACCTCAGCAGTGTGATAATGTATTTAATAACAAAAGATGGGGGTGCAACAGCAGCTGGAGAAGAGAGGAATGAGAATGTTTCAAACAAACAAAAATCCCCAACACAAACGTAGGCCAAGGAAAAAGGAGGGTAAAAAATGCTTTGTGTGCCAGAGCAGAGATGCCCATGGTGAATACCAAGGTGTCCCCATGCAGCACATGGAGATTTAATGGTGGACAGCAAGCCACAGCAGAATGCTGCCCAAAGGAGACTGTGATCTCATGGAAAGCCCATACTGTAGTAGACTCCTGACCGGGCTTGTGACTCAGTGGGGGACCCAGGCCAAAGCATTCTGTTCCTGAAGATCTGCACCTTGTTGTAGTGACACATACCAGGGCAGTTGTAAAGAACTGCAGCTCATGGGACAGAATTACACTGAAGAAGTTCATGGAGGACTGCTTCCCACTGGTGGGACACTATTCTGGAACAGGAAAGAATGTGAGGAATCCTCCCCCTGAAGAGGAAGAAGCAACAGAGACATGTGATGAACCAATCATAACCCCCCTCCCCCATTCTCTCTCCCTGTGCCACTTGAAGAAAGGAAGCTGAAAATTCAGAAGCAAAGGTGAGGCTCAGAAAGAGGGGGAGGGGCAGTAGGAAGGTATTTTAAGATTTAGGGAGCATTCTCCTTTCAAGACTGAATAGCCCAAATTCTCTCAGTCTGTCTTCATAAGAGAGGTTCTCCATCCCTCTAATCATCCTCATGACCTTTATCCGGACACATTCCAGCACATCCAGATCCTTCTTGTAATAGGGGCTCCAGAACTGGATGCAGTACTCTAGGTGGGGTTTCACACAAGTGGAGTAGAGGGGAGAATCACCTCTCTTAACCTGCTGGCTATGCTTCTCTTGATACAGCCCAGGATGTGATTGGATTTGTGAGCTGCAACTGCACACTGACAGCTCAAATTGAGCTCCCGTGTTTTTTGCCCTTATCTTAAGCCATAAGCCTTTTGTTATTTTCTCTTGACTTCTCAAAAGGAGAGGTGGAGAGCAGAATGCAAATGTTGCAGTGATTTTCAAATTACATAGTCTAAATTTGGTTGAGTAGTTTCAGTCCTCCTGGACCCAAGCTGATTGAACTCAGAGCACTGGTCTGTGCATCTACTTTTGCTTGTCTTTGTTAAAAGAAGGCTTATGAAATTGAAGATTTGCTCTGAAATCTGGTGTTTCCACATAATTAATGTGCTGTGCAAAAGCCATTGTGCTAAGGACAAAACATGCTTTTGAATGAGAGACTGTTAAGACAGTACAGTCAAGTACTGAAGAGGTAAAAAGCATCATAAAATTATAGTTATTCAAGAACATTAATCTACTGTAGCTTTTCTTCTGCATACCCACTAGGTTAGAGTGTAACTACATAAACACATACTAATAAGTCCACAGGACGTCCAAAGCATTCAATAGCATTTTCAATTCAGTAGTGAGTGGACAGAAACAGGAATAACATACACTGTTGCTAATTAACATTAAATAGGGTTCATTGTCTTAATACCTTGGCTTTCCTGTTCTTCTGCCAAGGATACACAAAATGTCCTCACTGACATAGCCAAAAAGAACGAGGTATAGCATTCTTGTGACAACACACTGATAAAGGCTTCCACCTCAGGGAAATCTTCCATTTGAGCAAAGTTCTTATTTTTTTTTTTCCTCTAATTGAAGAACACTTTATAAGATAATGTTCTGGCAGGGCTTGGGGTTGTTTGTAACCATATTTTGCAAAATACAAACAAAACTGCTGTTGCTCCAAGCTGATCTTGCCTCCTTGAAAGCACATGGGGGAAAAAAAAAAAGATAAAGAGAGAAAGCAGGATTAATTGGTGGGGTGGGGAGGGGGTGGATGGGAATCAGTCTCTATTTTGAGGCTGATTTGCACTTTCAGCCCTGCTGCTGTGAGAGACAGGGAATATGTTTTCATCAGCTACTCCAAGACCTCAGTATACTGTCTCATCACAGTGAATTTTTCCTGTCTGAAAAACAACTTCACAGTGTACAAAACCCACAATAACGAACAAACAACATCTTTGCAAAGTTCATAAAGCAGGCCAGCTGAACAAAAAAGGCAACTTGTTTTCTTAGTTCTCAATGTCATGCTCAAATCATTTAAAGCACGTTCTATTCCAGACAACTCAGCTGCAGCCCTGGCAATGCTGTTGTTGCATATTCATTTCTACTGTCTAACTAGATTTAAAACTGCTCTGGAGCTAGCTCAAGGTACACACAAGATTGTGCTCAAGCAGAGCACAGCAATTACATCAGCTACTGCTGAGTTTGCCAATTAAAAATGAACTTTATAATACAGGTAGTTAGCCAGTTTAAGATGACTAGCACGATTTTTGACAATTATAATCTGAATCACTGAATGCTTAGGATTGGAAGGGACCTTTTTAAAGGTCATCTCATCCAATCCTTCTGCAGTGAGCAGAAAAATCTTTAACCAGATCTGGCTGCACTGACCCCTGATCAACCTGACCTTGATTATTTCAAAAGGTGGGGTAACTCTGAGCATCACTTCTCTGAGCAACTAGTTCCAGTGTTTCATCACTCTCACTGAAAAACTTCCTTATATCTAGTCTAAATCTACCTTCCTTCAGTTTAAAACCATTGCTCCTTGTCTTGTCACAACAGGCCTTTCTATGAAGCTTGATCCCATCTTTCTAATAGGCCCCCTTCAAGTGCTGAAAGGCTTCAATAAGGTCTGCCTGGAGCCCTGTCTTGTCCACACTGAACAAACCCAGCTCTCTCAGTCTGTCCTCACAAGACAGGTGTTCCATCCCTCCCATAATTTTTCTGGCCCTCCAACTAGACCTGTTGCAACAGGTTAATGTCCTTCTTGTGCTGAGGGCTCCAAAGCCAGACGCCGCATTCCCAAGTGAACTCTCAGAGCAGAGTAGGGCCCTTAATGTACTGACCACGCTTCTTTCGAATCAAATTTATATATGATTAGACCCTTTTTATCAAAGAAACCACCACTGATCACACAGCTGTGATACAAGAGGAGTAACATTTTAAACTGTGAACAAATAATTTGTACTTCTGACCTGGTATGGGGATGAACGTTCATTTTCCTGCACTCCAACTTTATTAATCATCATAAATTAAAAACAACAACAACAAGCCCCACTCTTTTACAGAAAGGGAAGAACACGTTTTATTCTCATGGATTCTTAGAAAGAAGTGACAATTTCTTTGTTTTTCCCACCTTCCTCCACACTTCTTTCCCTGCAACAATCATAGAATCATAGAATCAGTCAGGGTTGGAAGGGACCACAAGGATCATCTAGTTCCAACCCCCTGCCATGGGCAGGGACACCCTACACTAGATCACGCTGGCCAGAGCCTCGTCCAGCCTGGTCTTAAACACCTCCAGGGACTGGGCCTCAACCACCTCCCTGGACAACCCATTCCAGGGCTTCACCACTCTCATGGTAAAGAACTTCTTCCTCACATCCAGCCTGAATCTCCCCATTTCCAGCTTCATTCCATTCCCCCTAGTCCTATCACTACCTGAGATCCTGAGAAGTCCCTCCCCAGCCTTCCTGTAGGCCCCCTTCAGATACTGGAAAGCCACAATGAGGTCACCTCGGAGCCTTCTCTTCTCCAGACTGAACAGCCCCAACTCCTTCAGTCTGTCCTCATAGGAGAGGTGCTCCAGCCCTCTGATCATCCTCGTGGCCCTTCTCTGGACACGCTCCAGCACGTCCACATCTCTCCTGTAATATGGGCTCCAGAACTGGACGCAGTACTCCAGGTGGGGTCTCACCAGAGCTGAGTAGAGGGGGAGAAGCACCTCCCTTGACCTGCTGGTCACACTTCTCCTGATGCAGCCCAGGATCTGATTGGCTTTCCGGGCTGCAAGCGCACATTGAGAGCTCATGTCGAGCTTCTCGTCCACCAGCACCCCCAAGTCTCTCTCCTCGGGGCTGCTCTCCAGCCAGTCACTGCCCAGCCTGGATTTGTGCCTGGGATTGCCTCAACCCAGATGCAGGACCCTGCACTTGGTCTTGTTGAAGCTCATGAGGTTGGCTTGTGCCCACCTCTCCAGCCTGTCAAGGTCCCTCTGGATGGCATCCCTTCCTCCAGGGTGTCCACTGCACCACACAGCTTGGTGTCATCAGCAAACTTGCTGAGGGTGCACTCGATGCCACTGTCCATGTCACCCACAAAGATGTTGAACAAGACAGGTCCCAGGACTGATCCCTGAGGGACTCCGCTTGTCACTGGCCTCCACTGGGACATGGACCCGTTGACAGCCACTCTTTGGGTGCGGCCATCAAGCCAATTCTTTATCCATCTAGTGGTCCATCCATCAAACCCATGTGTCGCCAGCTTGGAGACCAGGAGGTGGTGTGGGACAGTGTCGAAGGCTTTGCTCAAATCCAGGTAAACGACATCAGTTGCTCGCCCCTCATCTATTAATGCTGTCACCTGATCATAGAAGGCCACCAGGTTTGTCAGGCAGGATTTGCCCTTGGCAAAGCCATGCTGACTATTCCCAATCACCTCTTCACTATTCTTCTGAGTCATTAGTGCCTCCAGGAGGATCTGCTCCATGATCTTTCCGGGCACAGAGGTGAGACTGACTGGCCTGGAGTTCCCCGGTTCCTCCTTCTTGCCCTTTTTGAAAATGGGAGTAATGTTTCCCCTTTTCCAGTCTGTGGGGACTTCCCCAGTCTGCCATGACTTCTGGAATATAATAGAGAGGGGCTTGGCAACCTCATCTGCCAGTTCTCTCAGCACCCGTGGGTGTATCCCGTCGGGTCCCATGGACTTGAACATTTTCAGGTTCTTCAGGTGATCACGAACCTGAGCTTCACTTATGATGGGCAGTTCTTCCTCCCCGTCCCTGGCATCGTCTGCCATGACACCAGGAGTGTGGCTGGAGGCCCTTGCAGTGAAGACTGAGGTAAAGAAGTGATTGAGTACCTCAGCCTTTTCCACATCACTTGTGACCAATTCACCACTTTCCTTTCTGAGGGGGCCCACACCTTCCCTAGTCTTCTTCTTGCCATTAATATACCTATAGAAATTCTTAGTGTTCCCTTTAACCCCCCTGGCTAGATTCAGTTCAAACTCTGCTTTGGCTTTCCTAACCAGGCCTCTTGCTGCTCGGGCAGCTTCCTTATATACCCCCTGTTCTATCTGTCCTTCCTTCCACTTCCTGTAGAGTTTCTTTTTACGTGATAGCGTGTCCAGCAGCTCCTTGTTCATCCAGGCAGGCCTCCTAGCATTCCTTCCTGCTTTTCTCCTTATAGGTATACATAGCTCCTGGACACAGAGGATACTGACCAGCTGTCCTGGGTCCCTCTTCCCTCCAGGGCTTCATCCCACGACACTTTGGCTAGCAGATCCCTGCAGCGATCGAAGTCTGCACGCCTAAAGTCTAGGGTCGTAAGCTTAGAATATGTCCTCCTGATTGCCCTGAGGAGATTAAATTCAACTGCTTCATGGTCACTGCAGCCAAGGCCGTCTCTGAGCCTCACATTTGTTACCAGCCCTTCCCTGTTGGTGAGAACAAGGTCCAGCGTAGCACCTTTTCTTGTTGGTTCCTCTACCATTTGGAGGAGGAAGTTGTCTTCTATGCAGTCCAGGAACATCCTGGATTGCTGATGCTTTGCTGTGTTGTCCCTCCAACAGATGTCAGGGTGGTTGAAATCCCCCATGAGGACCAGGGCTTGTGACCTGGAAGCCGCTTCTATTTGCCTGTGCAGAGCCTCATCTGCTTGGTTCTGCTGGTCAGGTGGCCTGTAGGAGACCCCCACAGTAATATCTCCTTCCCCTGTCTTGCCTTTAATTCTAACCCATAAACTTTCAACCGACTCATCAAGCCTCCCCAGGTGGAGTTCTGCTGATTCCAGCTGGTTGTTGACATAGAGGGCAACACCTCCTCCTCTCCTTCCCTGCCTATCCTTCCTAAAAAGCTTATACCCATCTATCCCTACGTTCCAGTCGTGGGAGTCGTCCCACCAAGTTTCGGTGATGCCCACTATGTCATGGCATCCCAGCATCACGGTGGCCCTTAACTCATCCTGTTTGTTGCCCAAGCTGCGTGCATTTGCATAGAAGCACTTCAGCTGGGCTGGCCCTGTCGTCCTCCTGTGCCAACTCCCCTTGGTTTCCACAGGGTGTCCTGGTGTGTCATTTGTGTCTTGCCTCAGGGCAGCAAGCTGAGAGCCCCTACTGGCTCTCCATCCCTCCACCTCAGGTGAGCTGCCCCCCTGCTTGTCACAGGCCAGCAGGAGACCACCAACCCCTCCCCCCTTCAAATCTAGTTTAAAGCCCTGTCTATGAGCCCTGCCAATTCCTGCCCCAGGATCCTTTTCCCCCTCTTGGACAAGTGTGTCCCATAAGTTGTTTTTTGCTCTGCTGCCTTGAAAACCAAACCATGATTGTAGAACCCAAATCCCTGCCGATGGCACCAGTCCCTGAGCCATGAATTGACCTGTTGGCTCTTCCACAATGTTCCCTCATCCATCACTGACGTTAGAGGGATAGCAGAGAACATAACAATGAGTTATGTTATTCAGACACACCACTTCAACACATCATTGTGATCCTGAAGTGTGTAGCATTCAAACAGCAGTTTCATGTGCTCCCTTCTTGATGTGGTTTCAAAGAACTACACAACCAGCTCTGGAAATACCATTCCTTAATGAAATCAGAAAATAAGCTTTTTAGTATGTTAACATGACTGACATTCGAGACAATTTGTAACAATTTTACTGAACTTTAAACAACATTCCTCCTACATAAAGAGAAGTTATATTGAGATATTTAAGCCACACATCCACACACAACACAGTAGTATCACACCAACTCTAATTTGCAGGAAGCTTTTTTAACAACTGTCTACTCCTCACCCTGAGCCTGCTTTGAAAAATGTTACAATGCTGACCTCTGCTGGGTAATAAGTTACCAAGCATCTAGAGTCATACACAAAACATTAAATAATTGTCAAGGAGGAAAAAGGGAAATAACTTTTCCTAGGATCTCAAAATATTTTGCATAGATTTCAGCATCAAAAGGACGTATTACTCAGTTTCTTGCAACAAGATAGAGAATATGCAGTGAGTTATTATAACAAATAAGAAACTAACAGCGCTACTCTTCATTCTTTCATCAGTATTTGATATAAAATTAGCTCCTCAGACTCTGAACTTATGAGATCAAATTTAAACACCACCATATAAAATGTGAAATCACAATAGCAAATGTTATTCAGGCACAAGGCCAGATCCTCACATTAATATTCAGGTTAAACAAGGAAACAAAAGAAAGCTTTGCAGACATGTAAACGTATTATATTGTACATTTTATTCACCTCTGGAGTCCATCTTAGAAGTGCCAAGTCAGTCCATCCTATCTCCAGCAGGCAAGCTCAGGAATCATTGACAAAAGCTTCTCTCTCGGGCACTGCTGAAGTTTCAGAGAAACTTGCAGTGATTTAAACCACAGTTATAGAGAAAGTGTGAAAAATTCAGAGGAAGAAGCAGCTGTAGATAGCCTTAGGTTAGCATTAAGACAAGATATACTTCGGGCGCTTTGGATGTTTGAGAGTTGGCTTTCCTAGATATGATCAGTTCAGCACTACATAACCCCAGGTAAAAAAAAGACCAACACTAAGACATACAGTTAAAAATACCAACATAGGCTATAAAGCAACTCCAGGCAAAGCAGCTGTGGTACACCAGATATACCTCCCTCTCCCTGACTGGAGTGCTGAAAGCAGAGCTGAATTTCATTATCCCCAGGAAAAGCTGTGCCCTGGCAACTCAAAATATGACACCCCTTTGCCTACATTCAATGGGGTTTGGCTGAAGAACAAAAGTAACAAACGCTGGTTTCTTAAGTTGCCTCAGAAGTCAGGAGAGAAATAACAAATCAACTGTTTCATGCTACTTTCTGAATATCAAGTCTGATACTAAAGAATTTTAACAGACATGTGACTTGTGAAAATCCATAGCACACATAGACTGAGAGGCCCCGATATTTTGTCTGTTCTTCCATATAGTCCTTATACTACCCCTCCGCTCACCCTGCCCTAGGCTCAGATTCCTCTGAAGACACCATGAAAAGTTTAAATTTGTCACATTTCCATCAGTCTGTACCTTTAAAATAGGGAAAAAAAAATATATATAAACAACACACAAGTCTTTGCTGCTTACCAGTATAAGTACTTCTTTATATGAATGTACTCCATAAGATAATCAAGTGAACTTCTCTTCTTGTTTCTCATAAATGAGACTGATGTAATGCAAAATCTCAGTTTAAGGATTAATTCCAAATACTGATCTTGCATCATCTAGTTTATAAAAGCTGCAAAAACTGCAATGGTTCACTGTCAGTCAGTACTGACTGTAGAGGTCACACAAGATGAGTCAGCTGATTTTATGTAACAACCTCCAATTTAGACCTTCAAGAACCACATTAGCCCTTCGCCTCAGCATAATGTCAGGAAGCCTTTGTTCACTGTGGTAGACCTTTTACAGAGCTGTAGTTTTCCAGAACATAGACTTTCCTCCACCTTTTTTTTTTTTCTCCTTCTCTTTAACATGACCTATATTTCTTGTCCTCAGACATACCACTTTGAAATGACCACATTTGAATTAATTTTCAATTTTATTATGGAACCTGCAGTGTTCCACATTAATGCCTCTATTATTACAGAACAGTCTAAAAACACAAATGAGATTAATGATGTTAACAGTGATCTTTGCATTTATTTTTATGTCCTTAAGGAAAATGCTGGCTGACAGAAGAACTTAGTATCAATTAAAAAAGAGTATCTCTGTCATGATTCCCTTGTCCTATATTTAGGCACTTCTTAATCACTTGAACACTAACTGACATTATCGTTATTATCATAATTTTATCATATGCTATTAAATGAAATGCTATAAAAAGCCTATTGAACCCACAATTTTCAGCCACATCCCTGCCTCCATCAGTACTACCAAAGACTCCATAAAACACTAGAAGTCAGTTTACCTACATTTGCTATGTAAATTTCCCACTTTCATTGAAAAATTTTCAGCAAAAACTGACACATTATAAACTTATCTCTACCACCACAAAAAAGCAAGTTTGTTGTGCAAGACAATACACTCTATAAACAGCTAATAGAAGGTATTGAATATGTTTTAGCTCTGTTACTGTTGTAAAGAAAAATTAATCTGATCTACAAGTTCCTGTTCACAACAGAGAGAGTATTCTTGTAAAACTCAATTTGAATAAAGGGACAGTCTACAGGACAATTCTCTGTGGGATCTCTCAAATTGCTGGAAGGCACAACTCCCTTTTATCCTAAATTCCTGGACAAATTTCCCTATCCCTTTCCCATTTGACTAAAGTACCTCAGATTTAGTCTTTCCCGATGTACCTACTACATGTACCCCTTCACATGTAACCCCCCTGCATCACACATCATATGTTCATTTACTTCTGTGTGGAGAAGTTAATATTCAGTAGCTTGTTAAGCCTGCCTCTGTCCTAAAAGTTCAGAAGTTCAGGCTGTGTTCAATGCCTGCTATCTTCAGTGATATCCCCACTGATTTTAGGGCCAGATCCCAGGTGAGGCACTTAGCAGAGGCCCTTTGTGATTTACATACACATAGATGTGGTGAACTGTCTGGTTCTTCCTTTGCTATTTTAACTCCCCCTTAGCCAATTCTTCCTTTGTAAAAGCACTACCTACTTTTAATCCCATCACTGTGTTTTAGGTTTTCTCCCTAAAATTCTCTTTTAGTTTCTCCACTCTTTTTCCCAGGTTTGCCACCAGACTAGTACCATAAAGAAGATACATGAAAACAGAGCTAAAAACATGTACAAATTCTAATCCTATTTTTCAGGTCCTGTTTACCTGAAAGACCTCACACTTCTACTTCAAGCCTAAAGAACTGATGAAAATACTCATGTTAATGCATTAGCTGATAAATTACACCAGCTGTTTCAAATCAATAAAATTAATTCAAGTGCACTTATATCCTTACAGAATGGGGTATCTGTGAGTCGGTGGGTTTAAAATCTAAGGAATTTGCACTAACCTAGAGGTACAAAAACTGGAATAATAAGATTTGAGGAAACAAAAAATCTTGCTCAAGAGATGATGCAAGTCACTTGAGCTTGCAGTCTCTGTGAAAGAGACTCTCTTATAAAGTAAAACATTTGTAGAGAAGGGGAAAAAAACTTTGGCACATCACTGCAATAACTTAAAGTTGGTATGTTAGCATACAACTTTCTTCACTTTAGTTCTTATTTCAACCCAGTAGAATAAGACGACAATATCACCAGATTTCAACTAAGCTTCCTACTGTATGAAGGGGATTAACATCTGAAAACAGTTTCAGAAAGAAACATCAGTCATATGTGTAAACAGCTGATACCAAAATCCTGGTAAATTAAATTAAAGAGATTTCATACAAAATATGTAATTAAACAATCTCTATATATTAGTAATGAACGATGGAAGCTATTAGCTAAAGATCACCAGAGGACCCAAGCATAACTAGAGATGTAACCAGAAGGTTCTCCAGATGATTAATTGTTAAAATTCAGGAGCTGGAGCAAGCTGCATAAGGAAAGAAAGCAATGCAACTATTAGCAAGAAAGAGCAATATTAAGCAAAGATTCAGCTCCCTTCTTTGAAAGGCTTTCTATTGTCTCAAACAATGTACAGTGATAAAGCTCTGAATAGACAAGGCCTGCCTATAGACCACAAATCAGGAGGACTGATGATGGCCCTCAACCAATTCCTTTCAGAAGCTCCAGGCCAGACCTGTTCTTTACAGATCTATCGACAAAAGGAAGACACAAAGTTCTTAAGTTGGATTCTGTGTCCTCCTCGAGCTGATTTCTCTAAATCACTGAAACTGCACCATGGAGAGGACTAGTATTATACTGGAAGGGGTCCATGCAAATCAGCACTGTCTCCCTGTGAGAACTGGAGAGGCCACCCCATACACAAAAGATAAAGGGACAACAATATTTGGGTCCAAGAGTTGCATCTACCACAGAAGACCTTGCTGGATGTACACCCACCACCAAAGAAGACAATACTTAGATTCTGTGAGATGTTGCTGGATCCAAGGGTCACAATATCCTTTTTTCCCTTCCATTTTCCTCTCTAATCACTTCATCCTTAAGGCTCAGGGGACTGAAAACCTTCATATAACTCTTCTTCTAATCATATAAACTTAACTGTTGCCCAGAGTTGGCTCAGCATTCCAGTTATGACACATTACTGAGAATGGAATCTAAATACTGCTCTTCCTTATTGCAGGAAATGCTGGAGCAAAGCTGTCAAAGATAGTAGATCAGAAAAGTTATGTTCAAGCTGGAGTGGAGGAAAACAGATTGTTCGGGGTGAAGAAAAAAAACCTTACTCAACAGAAAACCCCAACACCATAAAGAAACCCCAACTAAACAAAAAACACCCAATGGAAGTTTCTACTCAAAGATCCCAAAGCCTAACAGCGCTGTTACAGCTAATGGCATTACACTCTAAGTTTCAGCACTAGGGTGTTAAAACAGCCTTATGAAAACTTAGCATGAAATAGCTTCTACTTACATACAAGCTTACAGGTAGGTATTTGAGATTCTCCCGGTCAGTGATGAATATTGGTCTAAGCATACAGAAAAAAATCAGGTGGAATGTCTTCTACCTTTACTGAGTCTTCAACCTGATGTACTTTAAAGAAAGTCAGCCAGTATTCCATTTAGTCAGTCCTTTCAGAAAATAGCCACTAGGTTAATCAAGAGAGTATCTGACTTATGGTTCTCACAGTTCAAAGGAAATAAACCCAAGAGAGCCCATGTTGTTCAGTCTTGACAACTTCAGGGCTTTCAGACAAAAATAAAGACAAAATTGTTGAGAGTTAATATCAGAACTGAAGTTTCTATTGACTATAGCTTAGGGATGCAGAACCTGTAGGTATTTCTAAGACTCTTCATCAAGCCCACAGTCTTTGAATGATGTCTTTCTAACCCAAAACGCACAAACATACTTTTTGTGTTCATACTGTGTTTCTATATCAAATATGCACTTGGTTCAGAGACAAGGAAGAATAGCAAGCACTGACGATAGCCACACGTCTCCCAAAATAGGATAACTAAAATAATTCACAGGATGATGATCTCAGATAAAGTTCCCTCCCTGAAGTCCCTTCAAAGTTTTAAAGTACATTGCATGGTGGCATTAAGAATTGTGAGTAAATGGAATTGATTAGTTGGTTTTTATCACAGTTGAGAAAAAAGTTATTTGAAACAAAGTACCATTGATCCAGATAAATATATGACACATCTTCAACTTCTCCTCATGGAAAATAATGAGTAAACTAATTACTGCTCAAAATAAACTCAGGAAGCATACTAACTTCTTTTTGAAGTAACAATAGGAAAAATTCAACATGACAGTAGAAGTCTTACTGGCAGGCCAATGAGACATTGGCATTTGCCACTGAAACAACAGAATCCCTCCTCTGCAATCTAAAAGTTGATGTCAGAAATATCTTAAGGTATGGTTTCAGTTTTATGCAAGACTTGCTTTTCAAACAGCCTTACTTGTTATTATACTTAATAAACTAGTGCTGTAACCAAATTATTATACAAGCAGTCTAGTCATAGTCAATGTTTGACTGCACATAGACATACAATGCATACTATGACACACCTAAAGGGTTATGTCACCCTTGAAGATCCAGAACAAAAGGTAAGTAGCCTTGAACTATTTTTAATATTAATTTTAATATTTCCTTATTTAAAAATGGTACTCTCTTGTATCAATTTTGTATCAATTCTGCTTAAGAAAAATATTGATAGTTCAAGTGTAACTGATGTTTAAGAACAGGTTTTGGAAATATGAACTATTCAGAATCCCATTGGCGAAGAAACGTTCCTATTTATAAAACTAAAAACCTTGTAATATACATCTTAAAGCTCATTGGCTGGTTAGGAGGTTAGCGAAGTGAAAATCCTAACAATATTTTGCATTACAAAGAGCCCTCAGGTTGTTTACTAAAATGTCAGATAAAGATTTGTTGAGATGTCAGCTGTTTTCTCTCCTGCATGACTACTCTGACATTCAATAAGGTATATAATACCACTCTTTAAATTTTCTAATGGATAACATGAAATCACCACTCTGAAGCATCAGAAAACAGCAATGCTTTAAAAGCTTAGAATCAAGCTTAGTGAGAATCATGTATACACAGTCAAGTTAAAGTTACAGTAGATTTCATAATGCCAAACAAATGAAATCATTAAAAGCATGTATGCTTCAAGGTTTCATGTTTTTATGATAAAGTTAGTGCTATTATCAAGCATCAAATTTTATATGGGATATGGGAAAAGACTTAAAAGATTGGTATGGTTAGAAGAATGAGGCAGCATACATATGTTAATGGAATTTCAGCAGGACTTGACACAAGCCGGAATGTACCATATGAATCAAAAATAAAAGAGGTTTTTAAAATTCTCCAAAAAAATTCCTACATGTCAAGAACACAAAAATGTACAACAGGAAAACAAAATCCAGTGTTTTCTACTTATTCAAACATATACAGCAGGTTAATACAGCAAGTTAGTTCCTCAAGATATGTGAACAAACCACAGCCTAGGTAACACAAAAGACTCTTATTCAGAGAGAAGAAAAAGGCACACGCAAAAAAAAAAGAAAAACCACAGAGCAGAAAAAGTTACCAACACCACATTACACGAGAGTACATTCAGACCTTGAAATAGTTAAATCAAACTACAGTAAGTGTACTTTATGACTACATGTAGATTATCCCCTTGACTTTGTTCAGTTTTATAAAACAATACACATTAAAAAAAGATTTACAAAAACACCGACAACAGATCACATTCCTACCACCTCAATACCTTCCTCTTCTTTTGACCTTTTCTACATCTCAGCAGTTCTCTTCAGTAGTTTTGGTGAGGGTGTTTTTTGTTTTGGGGTTTTTTGGGTAACTACTCCTCTTGCATAAGATCCATTGATAATATGCACTGACTCAGTTCACTGGTAGAATTAGAACCATTTACATCCGAAAGCTTCTGGTTCTGTGAAATGGTTGAAAAGGCTTTTTTAAGGCCCACATCAAAACTGGAGGTTTCTGTTTATTCTTTTCTGCAAACAGCACCGCCTCAGTTTCAGGAGTAGGAAATCGTACTCTATACACTTCAGGATAAGATTTCTGAAACTAGAAAAATACATCAATTTCAGTAAAAAATTCAGACTTGTAAATTAAAAACAAACAAACAAACAAAAAACCACTATTAAGTGCAACCTGCCCCTTTGGAGCAGGAAAGCTTTTTATACCTCTACATAGAAAAGCAGGTCATATTTTGATTAAAAAGTTTTAGATTTTCAAGAGTACCTGTAACACTACTTTAAATCTCAGTACCTCTCTACAGGAATAAACATCTAATACTCAAAGCATTTTAAGTTAATATTAAAGCGTCTAGAATAGTTTTTATTTACCTGTTTAAGTTTCTTCTTCTTATCTTTCACTGATATTTCTTTATTCATTGCAATTTCTTCCAATAAAGCTGCCAGTGGTTCTTGAGAGCCAGTTGCCCTTTGGTATTCAAATTCATCTGTACTGATTTGGTGACAAAATGATGGAGGAGTAAAAGCTGCACCAGTTTCAGCTCCAGCATACTTTATCTGAAGGAAGAATTTGAAGGAAAAATGGTAGCTATGACAGATCATCCAGGAAATGGAAAGAGAGCAATGAAAAGCTGAGCAAGTGAGCTCCAAAAGAAAAATCAACGTTAATGGAAATACTTTTAAAGCATTCAGAGTTTCTTAAAATCACAAATATAATTTCACCATTTCATGGATAAGATAGGGCTGAACACCAAGAAAGCATTTTATAGTTCTTATCTCTAAGCCATTAAAGGACTGTTTAGTTTCACTTAAACATACAGTTATGGTCAAATATCAGCAAGTTAATATTAATTAGCAATTCATAAGCTAGCAGAGACAGAACAAAAGTCCTTAAGAACTGTCAGATGCTGGTGCAAAAAGCATAAATTAATACAGAAGCACAGAGGCATAAAAGGGCTTTATTCATTAGATACCAACTTGGACTCTCTGGAGATGTACAATATGTTCTTCGATAGAAGATTTTAAGGTGGAAGGAACACTTAGAATTTCCTGGTAATTATCCATGAGGAAAGATACTAGTTTAGCAGCAAGCAGTTCATCCAAGTCCATTTCATCCTTTGAACATAGAATACAACGGGAAAATGCCTGAACCATCTGAGGGAAAAAAAAAAATCCCATTGTTACTATATATTTTTCTGTTTAGGGGTAGGGAATCAATCTAACTTTAAAACTTATCTTTAAGAAAATAGATTTTAACAGCACAATACTTACCGTACTTCCAAAATATCAATATATTAACCAAAAAAAGTGCATTGTGGATAGTAGCTCTGACTTGACTCATACATGTGACCTTGCCAAATCTCCACTCCACATGGCCTTTTCAATGAAACAGGACACACATATTCCAGAGATTTTTAAAATAACACATGAATTTGAAAGTTAGTACAAAATACTTGAACCCTAAAGGATTAACTTCTAAAAATAACATTCAGTTTATAACAATTATTTTAATTAACTGTAAATAATCTTTAAGATATAACCTCAGCAGTAAAAAAAATAAATAAATTAATCAAATACTAGTCACAGTTAATCAGAAACTTCATTGCCATGAAACAGTTTCTTTTATACATGTTAGTATGGGCTTTTATACATGTTGGGCTTCTATATTATTAGCCCTATATATTATGGGCTTCTATACATGTTACTATAGGACTTTTATGGAGCTGAATTTTCTGCTGCCCTTCTCACAAAAAACTTGACCATTAACCTAAAGTAATACATCATCTTAGACAGTCAAAATTGCCAAGTTATGCATAATAACTTCGCAATAACATGTTCTTGCAAAAATCAGTGATGACTCTACAAGTAGTCATACAGAAAAAGCATTAGCAAAACCTGGGATTTTGGCAAAATCTGATTAAAAGTACTTTCAAAGTTTTCTGTATTGAAGTGATGAAAAAAAAATTAGTACTGAAATAAACTGAGAGGATTTTTTTTTTAATGTCTGAAAACAGGTAAAACAAATCAATCATTCTGCTCTGTATTTCTAACTATGACTTGAGCAGGTAGTTCCTGTCTCTCACACTGTCTGCAATGATGAAGTATACCAGACACTTCCATCTACTATATTTTTTTTCTGCTTAATAGTGAAATCAGTGGTTATTTAACTCTGAAAGATTAGGAAACAGTCAAATTCTGAGACAATTCTTTATTTGTTCACAATTTACCAAGAAATTCCAATTTATTATAATTCAGAATAGCTTTTCACAAAGCTAGAATAGACAAACTGTTCTTCAAACAAGCAGACTGCATTTTGTATACATTCTTCAGTAATAATCTTTTACCTGTGCTACTCCAAAGGCCTTCTGCCTTACATTATTACATACCAAGGTTCTGGTCTGCAGTGAGTCAGAAAGTGGTGGCAAATTCTTGTTGAAGCTGATTTTTGCCATCATCCTCACCAACAGTTGTAGTCTTTTCCGATTTTCTGGTGGCAGCAGGAGACAAGATATCTGAAGAGCTTCTACAGCCTTGCTGTGTTTTTGCAGTAGACCTGTTTTATACAAAATTCTCCATTATTTATTTCCATAATATTTAACATAACATTTGTAAAACTGTCTCCCCAAAGCCCTGAATAATTTTGTCACCTCCAACTGGAATTATTGATGAGTGCTGAGGAAAGATTTTCCTCAATCTACTGGCAATGCTCTTATAGCAGCTAAGGGTGCTGCTAGTCTTTGCCACAAGGATGCATTGCTGGTTCATGCTCACAGTACCCACCAGGACTGCCAAGACCTTCTTAGCAAAACTGCTTTCAAGTCAGTCACCCTCAACATGCACTGAAACATGAAGTTTTTCCCCACCAAGGACAGGGCTTGACAGGACTTGCCCCAGGCTGTTGAGGTCCCTCTGCACTGTAGTACAACCTTTTGCTGTATTAATACAAATGCAGTTCCCTGCATGCTTGTTTAGGACAGTGTCCCACCATCAAGGTCATTTATGAAGTGTTAACCACACCTGGTCCCATTTTTCTGGGACCTGTGTATCCCATGCTGACTGACCATCTGAGGATCATCTGGCCCAATCCCATCCAGGTCAGTGTAGGAGAGTCACTGAAGATGCTTAACTCAAGTACCTCAAATAATCCCACTAAGGCCAAATAACAGATTTTTAGCCATTCAAATACCTGTGTTGAGTGTCTGAAGGAGGCTGTTTAGGCATATTTCTTGATAAACATTACACTTTCAAACATATACTCCCAGTATCTTAAAATAAATTGTGTAAGAAATTCAGATAAACTAGTGTATCTCTTGAAAGCTCATATTCCCCTGACTTGTAAATCTACTAGGAAGGAAGGATTTCATAATAACAACTTCTTTTGTGTGAAAGAGACCACAGAATTAATTCCTGGGTTATTTTATAAAGTGCACAATTTCCATTCATTTCCACATAAACGTTGGCATGAATTATTTCCACTCATTTTTACATCTGTGAAATAAAATTCTTAAAACCTGAAAGATCTGAAACATAATGGAAATGCAAGCAGAAAGTATGAAAGAGAGGAACAATTTTAAATATATTATCAAGAATGTCTGCTGCCTAAGAGAAAGAAGTCGTAAAATTAACTATGTTTAGTTTGACACAAGATTGTGCAAGTACCAAAATACTAAATTCCAGAAATACAAATACTATTCTGAATTCCTTTTTAATCTCAATAGTTTATTAAAAGCAACGTTGGCCCACTCAGGGAAGCTCAGAAAAGCTACAAAGCATGCTTACTCTTCCACTCAGCTGCTCCTTTCTGATATATAACTACAAAATGCAACCAAATATTTTCACCTTTACTGCCTTTCAATGGGCCATCTATGACTATAGGATAGGTGAATCAGACAGTGTAAAGTCTTAAGTTATGGTGAATAACTAAAAATTGTTTTTAAAGCGCTAGATTAATTAATGTATATTCTAAGCTTAAGCAATAACAGATTTTAAATTTCTTTTAAATGTCTTATTGTCAGGGTTAAGTACTGTCCTTACAGCCCTAATCCTTTTTAATCTAGACTCAGTCAAGCAATTTCTGAAAGCCTGTGTGGTTTTAAAATGCTTAGGCATGAAAGAATTATTTTTTAAAAAATTAAAGAAATAAATCATGAAATCCATGTTAGGTGTGGCAGTGTTAAGCAACGACAGAAGCCTTTGAAAATTGTAAAGACAAGCAATGGAAGGATTTTTAACTAATGTGGTAAAAGAGAAGAATAAAACTGTCTTGTGATATTAAATAAATTTAAATAAACTATTCTCTGCATAGAATGGACAGGGCAGCTCCTAAACAAATGAGCTGTGATACCATTTCAGTATGGTAAACTAATTCCAGGAAAACAATTCAAAAGAATAATTTTATTGCATCTTGAACTTCTTACCTAACACGCTAACAAAAACATCAAAAAAATGAAATGTGAGAAGAGGTTCTTTCATCTGTTCAAAGTAGTCTAATATAGTTTTGAAGACATCTCTTTCAAATCCTGAGTATGTAGGCTGCTTCAAATCTGAGGAACTTGGTGCTACAAAGAATAACAAGCAAAAATAAAAAAAGAAATTTAAGAAATTTGCATCCAACATCTAGATCACTATTTTCCATTCCAGCCAATAAAAATGAAATATCAAGTAGGGAAAAAAACACACCCCAAAACTTAGAATCATTCTTCAAAATGTAAGTGAAATTGTACTGGTCTAGTGAAAACATACAGCAGAAGGAAAATATTAACAGAACAGCTAAACCATTATATATTTCACTGAAATAAGCTGCACTGGCAGGAAAATAAATGCTGGCAGGTCTTTTCCAACTTTAAGGCAATTACAAGAAAAAAAAAATAGTGACTGTTAATAGAAAGATGATTTGATGAAAGACTAAAGACACAGCCAATTCAATTGGTATTTTACAGGGGTGGGTGTTTTGGGTAATTTTTGGTTGGTTTTCTGATCGTTTTTGTGAGGCTGTTTGGGTTCTTTTGTTTTGTTTGTTTGTTGGTTGGTTATTTTGTTGTGGGGTGTTTTTTTCCGGTTCATTTTTCTCTCCATTTCCTTTCTTCTGAATTTACTTACAGTTTGCTAGACATTTCATTGCTGATAATATCCAGTGAGGTAGTTCTTCTGTAGGGGAAAAAAAAAAACAAAAAACAGAAACATTAATGTGGGAACTATCTTGAAATACATCTACACTCTAGTACCTGCAGTACTCAGTTATCAACTAATTATGCCCACTACTTTTACAATTAAGTCCACAAAACGGATATCACAAATTTTTAACCTGCCCTGCAAAAAAACAGCCAAATTAGTTCACCGAATCAATCAGGTTGGAAAAGACCTCAGAGATCATCAAGTCCAACCTATTACCTAACACCTCATAACTACTAAACCATAGCTTGAAGTGCCATGTCCAATCCTCTTTTGATTACCTCCAGGGACAATGACTCCAACACCTCCCTGGGCAGCACATTCCAATGGCAAATCACTCTTTCTGGGAAGAACTTTCTCCTCACCTCAAGTCTAAGCTTCCCCTGGCATAGCTTGAGACTGTGTCCTCTCGTTCTGCTACTGGCTGCCTGGGAGAAGAGACCAACCACCACCTGTCTGCAACCTCCTTTCAGGTAGCTGTAGAGAGCAGTAAGGTCTCCCCTAAGCCTCCTCTTCTCCAGGCTACACCTGAAGTTACACCTTCACTAGTGCATTTCATTGGAGCTTTCACTCTGAATTGAAGATGATGGAAAGCACTCATGCATTCAGTTCTGTCACAGTATTACAGTATCACCAAGGCTGGAAGAGACCTCAAAGATCATCGAGTCCAACCCATCACCACAGACCTCATGACTAAACCATGGCACCAAGTGCCACATCCAGTCCCCTCTTGAAGACCTCCAGGGATGGTGACTCCACCACCTCCCTGGGCAACCCATTTCTGCTAGGAGGAAGTTACTATCCTTGGGCACTATAGTTGTCTTTAAAAAGAATGTGTATGTGCTCTGAAGGAGTTTTCACTCACAAATCAAACCAGACTTCTCTACAAATCTTGTGGAAAATATGGTGGCAATAATATTGTAAGTAATACATCACCGCAACAAAGATACTTTACTTTCTTCCTGATGTGCAAAGCGGTTTTAAACTCAGTACTAATTTTAAAACACAATGACTGAAAACTGAGAAAGTTAAGCATCTCTCAGTATACAATTTGATTCTTTCCCAATTTTTAATACACGTTTCCTTCACATAAACACCCCAGTTGAAGCAGTTAAAGTCATGTCTCTCAATACAATCAAGAAGTGAGTAATATCCCTCTTCATAAATGAAAAACCGCTGCTCCTTTACTTTCACCTTTCAATGCTGCTAAAGCAGGAATATGTTTAAGAGTGAATACAGAATAAACACTGATTCTTACTATTGTGACATCAGTGGATAACAGTGATACACTTCATAAAATCCCTGGTATAAATGTGTTCATACAAGTATAAAGATGCTACATGTTTACATAGATTAGAACTAACCCTTTTCTATGCTAGTAAATGACAATATAAACAAGTTAAATAAAAACTTCTAAAATACTCACTTGATTTGTCTTCTAAAGTGACAATGCCTTGCTTATTAACATTGTATACGTTTTGGACTATATGTGTTGAATTCACAAGTTTTGTGTCTAACACTTCGTCCAGAGAATCCAAACCCAAGACCTTTTGTAATCTGTAAAAATATAAAACACATAGTACATACATCATCTAATCTGACAAAGACAAACATAGTATTAGGATAGGTACAATGCTGAAAGAGAGATTTCTCCATTTCATAGAATCACAGAATACCTGAAGTTGGAAGGGACCCCTCCAACTCACTGCTCCTTGCAGAACAAGCTTAAAGTAAACCATATGACTAAAAGCGTCATCCAGGCAGACACTCTTTGAATTCAGGCTGGCTCGATGTTCTGATCACTTTCTTTGGGAGTTCTTTCCAGTCATTGACCAACCTCCTGGTGAAGAGCTTTTTCCTGACATGCATTCTGACCTTCCTCTGATATAGCTTCATTCTATTTCCTCGTGTCCTATCTTGTGGTGACCAGAGGACACATTACTAGGGAGAAGAGACCAACCCTCACCTTACTGCAACCTTCTTTCAGGTAGTTGTAGAGAACAATAAGGTCTCCCATCAGCCTCCTCTTCTCCAGGCTAAACAATCCTTGTTTCCTCAGCTGCTCCTCAAAAGTCTTGTTCTCTAGATCCTTCACCAGCTTCACTGTCCTTCTCTGCACATCCTCCAGCAACTCTATGTCCTTCTTGTAGTGACGGGCCCAAAACTGAACACAAGATCCAAGAAGCAGCCTCTCCAGAGCCAAGTACAAGGGCATGATCACCCCTACTCCTGCTGGCCACACTGTTCCTGACACAGGCCAGAATGCTGTTGGCCTCCTTGACAACTTGGACACACTGCTGATTCATGTTTGGCCAGCTGTCAACCAGCACCCTCAGGTCCTTCTCTGCTGGTCAGCTTTCCAGCCACCCTTCGCCAAGCCTCTAGCTTTGCATGGGGTTGTTGTGACATAAGTGCAGCTCCCAGCACTTGGCTTTGTTAAACCTCTGTAGTGGGTTGAAATTTCCCGTTACATTAACTAAGCACAACTGACTCAGTTGGAAGCAAATGGAAGCTGCATTTACAAAGCAAAAACTACACTCTACAATGGAATGCAATGAATATGTATAAAATATACAGTATTTACAATATTATACAGGTATTTACAATCAGAAAATAGCACAGAAATGCCCCGGTCAAAACAACAAGGGAAGCTGCTCCACTGCCACCACCCCCAAAACCTCCCAGATCCCCTGTACCAAGAGAGAGAAAGAAGCAGTTTTATCTCAAGGTCAGCCAGAAGCATTATCTTCCCAGGAGAACAGCCACACCAGAGAAGAAAAGAAGGAATGGGAATGGAAGTAATATGTGTAAGATGTTTACAGAACAACTACTTCTATTCTATTCATTTAGAATAATTTTGTTTTCCTTTTTACAGCCAATAGTGAATTATTTATATTTTTCGACTTTTATGCTTGAAATCTGCAGCTTAATTTTAAAGGCATAGTCTAAAACTGCCACAACCTCATACAACTGACCTCAGCCCAGTTGGCACCATTGTCCGCTATCCCTTGAGTCACTGTGCTCAGCCAGGCAGAGAGAGTACAGGAAATTTCCCCATTCATGTGTCCTGCCTGCCTGGCCTACCCCAGGGAAGGTAAAGTGCAGTTACAGTAATCTCTTCCCTGACAGACTTTCTGATACCACTCATACAGCTCTGGGTTGAGATGAGTAGGTTTACTAAGCAGAGGAGATCCTCTACCTGAGCACCTCCTAGAGGTGTTTTCAACTGCTGATGACCAGTGCTGGCATAAAAGCAGGACACACCCTGCATCCTAACAACAGAATGGCAGCATTTTCCTACTGGAGCTTCATCTGGGCAGCTCTGTCAGTTGGGGAGTGTGCAGAGTTTAGAGAGGTTATGCCTTTCTGTCAGGTGGATACCATTGCTCCCTAGTTAAGCTGGCAGAGGTACAGTTCCCTCCCTGGGCACCAATTGCTGTCCCACACCCTGCTTGACCACCTAGTGCTCAGTAGGAGCTTCTTTCACAGGTGTGGAGGAGCTTGGCCATCATTGCTCCTGGCCCTGCCCAGGTCCCATCCACCTCTGTTGCACAAGCTGTGGGCTCCTGGTAGGTCTCTGATCCCCTGAGGTTTCCCTGGTTGAGGAAATCCCTCTGTGTACCATGTTACATCACTCCATTGCAGATCATAGCAGCACTGGAGCATCTTGCATTGGCATCAAGCTCATTACACAGAAATAATGTGCTAGGTCTAGATGAAAGTAATCACTAGCAAGGCCTCAGTTGTGCTGTAAAAGTAGCTAATCTGTATTGTTTTTTCTCCTGCATAAATAGTTGAAATAAAAGCTTTTAACTTTGCAATGGATATTCCTTTCAGAAATGGTAAAGAGCATCTGAATCTCAAAGCCTTCTGCACTCAATTAGCCACTCCATATCTTACCTCATGTGAAGTACTGTACTTGTCTGAAAAGTTTCATGGCATTGCACTTCAAGAGAAGTGCTTCTATTTTCTAGCAACAAGACAAAAAGAGAAAGTCTGAGGAAAAAAGTGATTAAGCAAGACAAAGTCCACACAAAGGGACACAAATAACAGGGAAAATTCAAAAGGTATTAAAGTTTCTTTGCAAACTTTATTTGCTGAATTTGTTAGCCAGATAACAAGCAGTATGCCTAATCTAGCCACTATGGCTTTGATAGCAGCAATGAAGAGTGAGTGAAGCTACAAACATTGCTAGAGAAGACAGACAAGACTATAACCCACTACACCATTACAATATAACGGCTTGACTTAGAATTATACTCACTGTGCTAAAGTCATGGATTTCCATATCTCTTCTATATGTGTTTGTGTTAGTTCTCTGCGGAAGACATGTTTGCATACCGGTACTTCCCCTATAGCTATACTGTGTCGCTTGTACCACATCTCAGAGCTCTGAAATCAGAAAAAACACTCTGCATCAACTGGTGACTTTTCAAGTATTAAACAGCACCATAGATATATTTTAAATCATGCTGCCTATTACAAGTGTTTTAAATAGTCTCAAATTCCAGTCAGGTCTCAATAACGCAAGTGAGCACAGAGGTTTTTCAGAAGTGCAGCATCTTTTCTTAGTTATGAGTGGCATCCAGTCTTGTGTTCAGATCCTCTCTGTGATTATAATCACTTCAACTCACTTGTTTTTGGATACCTCTCTAAGATTAAATATCTGCTTATGGGAAATTTAATGGAGAAATATTAAAAACAGGTATTCATCCCTGTTCTGCAAATAGCAATCATAACTAAACATGAAGTTCATTACAGGTTCTGTACATGGAGAAAGTAAAGGAAATAGTTAGAGCTGAAGACATCAATCCAATCCAGTCCACTACCACAGCAGTAAAGCAGAGAATGCAAGAGACTGATATCCTTTACTCAGCCTTCATATGCAGGCTTGATGGTGAAGATTGACATGAATGTGTTGATAGGTGACCATACAGTAGAGTTTGTGTCAGCAGGGTTCTTTCCAAGAAAAAAACTGATCATTCCCAGCTCTTTGATTTATATCACAGAGCAGTCCTAACAGATAAACAGTATTCCTTGAGATAAACCCAATCCCAAACTGCACTGCAAGAGTGCATTTAATTACTCCAAGCATTAATTATCTGTCATTCAACAAAGCTAGACCAGACATATTTTGAATAAAATAGCACCCTCTGAAATTACCATTTGGTCTCCACACCAGTGTTCCACTACAAAGACCCATGCCCACCAATCCACACAGGAAATAATTGTTCCAATATATGCTGGAGCAGTTTAAGTTGCCACCACTTTCAGCTACCAGTCTACTTCACCATTGCAGTATAAGTTACACCTTTCTATAAAAGGGCCAAAAACTCTTGTACTTTTGCTTCAGTTACTTCAATTTCTGGTTCCCTGTATTAATCAAAATTGCCAGTGAAAGATTTTGAGCTATAGCAGACTCTTTGCTGTCTCATCTAAGTCAGATACATACAGGTAATCTTTTACTAACTCTTATCAGGCTAGCATCCTACACTGGTGAGCATCAATAAAAAGGCCAAAATTATCAAAGAAATCCAGAGTTTACAAAATATGAAAACCCTCCAGTACAAGACATGTATATTCTAAACCTTTCCTCTAGCATAATTCAGTAAAATCTAGGCTTTTAAGACATCCAGGTGGCAAGAATTGATACCATTTTGGTTTACTAATAAAAACAGATTTTTCAACAACTTTACAGAGACTATATCAGTCCAGGCAAGCATGGGGCAGATGACTCCCACTCACTCTCACAAAGAGTAACAATGAAAGCAGGACTTCTTCATAGCCATAACATATACCTTATGAAAATGGATTTGAATCATTAACAGCCATTCAGCAGCTAGGAAGGGAATAATACAGATCTGCTATGTGGAGTGGCTGAATAAAAGCTACAGTGCAAGTGACAGTAAAGTAACTATTTTGTCTTGTCCTATAATAAATCCCTGCTGCAAACTGGAATGCAAACATACAGGCAAATACAGCCATGCTGAACTTCAGATGGCTCGGGACAACACCTACAGCAGAAAGAACACACAAAGTCACCATTGCCAGCACACCATTAAGAACAACTTCATATAAAATTGAAGTAGAAGTATTTTACACTCAATTTTATAACTAAGTATTTTGTATGGCAGCAAAGAGAGCATTAGTTCAGTTTTGCTGTCCAAATACGCGCACATCTTGGGAAATAAAAACCGAGTATCTTACAATTGTAGCAGATTTCACTGGGATGTGTTCTTGGGAAATGCCAGCCTTTGGTTGATCCCAGTCTGGAAATTTAATTACTTCCTTTCTACATGAAGGTTTCTTCGGATATGGCTTCAGCGGTGAAGAAGGAGGAAATCTACAATTAGAGAATACTTTCAGTGAGTGTGAACTCCACCCTATTCCACATTTGCCAATCAAAACTGTAGTAGACCTTCACATGCAAAAATACAGCAAATCCTTGGACGCTGAACAGCATGATTTGTTGCCTGAAGACCGAGTGACACATAAAAATATCCTAAGGTATTTTGTTTAGCATACATCTGCTGCTTCAGACCAATTCAGGTTCTTTGTGCCACTCACAACAGAGCTAAGACTTGGATGAATGTGACATTCCATTGCTTCTCAAACAGGACCAAGAGACTGTGCATAGACAACTGACTCATTTCTCCATTAGAAGATGTTATACTGCTAGCATGCATCTCCTAAAGCAAAGATATGTAATAATGTTGCATGACTAAAGCTTGGATTTAATGATCCTGCACTCAAGTATCCACACAAACATGTTCTTCTGTGATTACATGCTTTCTAAGGGAAGATTTTATCCTGTTCTTTTCTGGAGTATTTTTCCAGCTGGTTATGCAGGAAACTCATTCAATTAAGGCATTTCAAGAAGTGAAAAAATCCCACCAAAACAAACAAAAACACCCAAAACAAAACCAACAACAAACCCCACACACACACCACCATCAAAAACAAAACCCACAAACCACAAAAACAACAAACCCTAATCCAGTTCTTGCAGAAAACAAGGAAAGTAAACTATGCCAGACACTGAACTGAGTCACATCTTCAGCCTGATCAGAATTAAACCACTGCCAATCTTAAGTCAGAATGCATACAAAAGAATTAATGGCAGCACATCAGAAAGACAACTCAGTTTGATGAAGCTTACATAATAGGATGGCTCAGATCAGATCTTGTGTACCTGCCCTCCTAGGTTTTAGATGCCGAGATTCCTGACGGTTGAGGAAATTGCTTCAGTCTCCCTCTTTTAATTACAATGCAAACGACAGATACGTCCATGAGTGTGCAACAAGAACTTGTACACCATTGAACAGCATGAATTTATATTCAACCAGGAAAGCTCAAGAAATCCTCAAATTTTCTCTACTATCTCAGCCCATCCTTTCATGATAGTTCCAATATTTAAAGTTTTTTAATTGCAGTTTTGTTAGTCCAGTGGTATTATCCTGCACAGCTTAAACATATCATGGTTTTGACCACGCACACTGAGCCCATTTGGCATGTTACACAATGATCTTCAACAGATTATCTGCAACACGAGTTATCACTTCCATCAGACAAACCTGAGAAGTAATAAGCACCTTGCACTACTCCTGCATGACTTTGCATTTTCAAGTAACCCAGATTAAATTGCACATGTTTAGCTATTGAGTGTTCTCAACTTTTCAGCTCTTCATTATTTCTTAGAGCTTAAAATTTCTGCAGCTTTTGTTTATTCCTTCGCCTTCAAATATTTTCAACAGCACACCTTGAGTACTGTGTCCAGTTCTGGGCCCCTCAGTTTAGGAAAGATGTTGAGTTGCTGGAACGTGTCCAGAGAAGGGCAACATAGCTGGTGAGGGGTTTGGAGCACAAGCCCTATGAGGAGAGGCTGAGAGAGTTGGGGTTGCTTAGCCTGGAGAAGAGGAGGCTCAGGGGAGACTTTATTGCCGTCTACAGCTACCTGAAGGAGGTTGTAGCCAGGTGGGGGTTGGTCTCTTCTCCCAGGCAACCACCACCAGAACAAGAGAACACAATCTCAGACTGCACCAGGGGAGGTTTAGACTGGATGTTAGGAAGAAGTTCTATACAGAGAGAGTGATTGGCCATTGGAATGGGTTGCCCAGGGAGGTGGTGGAGTCACCGTCACTGGAGGTGTTTAGGAAGAGACTGGATGGGGTGCTTGGTGCTATGGTTTAGTTGATTAGCCAGTGTTGGATGCTAGGTTGGACTTGGATCTCAGAGGTCTTTTCCAACCTGGCTAATTCTAATTCTTTAGTAAACTCATACAGCAAAAACACAGCTTGCATACATGGGAAACAACATACTGGTTAATTTTACACAACATCCTAGTTTGCATACTCTGTGGAATGAACAAGAACAGACTACTACACTTATACTCAAAGGTAATGAATGACAGTTATGGACCACAATGTACAGTTACAATAAGTTAACACAGGAAGGCATATGAAAAGTATGAAGCATATTAAGGTTTCCAGAGTAGGCACTGTAAGTGGAATTAAGTTTCTTATGCTGGTACCAGTTACCAACAGAGAGATGTATTTACAACATAATATTAGGATCGTCCACCAGAGGGAGCTGCCAGGATATTAAATACATGAAGAATGGTGGGCTGGAAAACTGATGCTCACCTCTGTTAACAAGGAAAAAGCATTGTCTAGTATTGAAAGCCAAACACCAAAACCATGAATAGCCTACACAGTTAATTTATGCATCAAACCCAGTATGAAAAAGATGGTTCCAATTCAAGAAGCATGAAAGGTACACAGCCCCCATTTTAAAAAATGTTCAATCAGTAACCTAGTTATCTTTTGATTGAGGGGTAGGTGAAGAACATTATTAAGACAGCTGTAACAGAACAGCTGTCTGGTCCAGTAACATATCATTAGGCAGGGCACAGAGAAAGTCAAAAGCATGGAAACATTTCACTCAACCAAATTCCACAGTCTGTAGCTCAGGGAAGTCATGGCTGAAAACACAAAGGAGAGAAGAATGAAATAATTTGAATGTGCTATGATGTCATTCAAAACAATTACAAACAAAAAAACGTAAGCACACCAAGTCAAATCAGAGAGATATAGCATAATACAAAGCAGCTGCCAAAACCTATATTTAATCTTCTGACAAAGAGTCAATGTCCAGAAAGAAAGGAGAGAAAGCATTTAACACATATGGCACTAGTGAAAAACTGCTAGTAGTGCTGCCATAAGAATTGACAGAGAAGGACAGGTCCTAAGAACATACCAAAACAGTACCATGCTTTCCACCACTGTACAGTACCAGCACCTAACTGCATTTCTAACTCTAAACTCCAAACACTAAAATCATGACAATTATCTATCTCTAAAGACAATATACTCTTTGAAAGGGGGAGAAGACATTAATACCTTTTCAAAGACATTCTACTAAAAAAAAAATATTAAAAATTTAAGACCATTGCACAAGAGTTGCTACTCGTTTCTGAAAAACAAAATTATTAGTCACCTTGTGTAAGTATACCTGTACAAGTGGCTATCATCTTGAAAGTCCTCTTTGCCCCATCTTCCTTTAATATCTTCAATAACATGATTTTTCAGGAATTTTTTAAGCAGCTTAACCGTTTGACTGCGAGTCACTTCTGGGCCAAAATTTTGATTAGAACCAAGCAGTTCATGCAAACAGTCCACTGCCTCCGAAGCTTTGAAGCAACGCTCGTAGCTTTTGAAGAGACACCGATGTTTTCGTAAAGGCATCCCAGCCCGAAAGAGTTCTATTATCTCGTTCCACTAGGGATAAAGAACAAAACTAATAGTTACAGGCACTCTTCTTCTACTTGCACTTCAGCCGTACAAAGCAGTATCAGAACTCAGACAGATCTGAACACAAAACTACGTATACTTTGTCATCTGAGTTCACAAGCACACTGAAACCAAAACAATGATTTAAAGAGCTAAAAATCTGAGAAAACCCACCAGATTTATGAAGATTAAGTATCTAGAGTCCCATGCTATCTACGGCTCTAGAAATACAGCTTTAACATCACTTGGGCTTTTAACGGGACAAAAGGCTGTGCTCCGCCGAGCTCTGCCGCCGTTCCAGTTAGGCGGGACACATGGGGCCAGCCGCCCCACACAGACGCGGTGGGCCACGGCTGAGGACCGCCGCACCAGGTCGCGACTGAGGACCGACTGCGAGGTAGACTCGGTGCCAGCCAGAACTGGCGGCGCACGGTTCTCAGGCCACAGAGACCAGGCCAGCAGGGCAGGCCCGGGCAACCAAACCATCTCAAGGCAGCCAGCCGGCAGGAGATTCTACAGAGTCTCCGTCGGGCGCGGGGTCACCACCCGGGCGGCAAAGCGCTACACAAAGGACGAAAGAGAAAATGGGGCACCCAGCCCCATGGGGGACACTCACCAGCCGGGTGGCGCGGTAGGGCCCAGGGCCGACGAACCTCGGCTCCATGGACGCGGCCAGGCCTCGCCGTCTCCACGGAAACGAGCAACCGCACACGCCGCGCGCGCCGACCGTTTGAATCCGGGCCCGAGGGGCGCAGCCTTCACCTATTGGGTGGCGACGGCCACACGTGACAAAGCTCCTGATAGGCGAGGGGGAACCTCCGGACGAGTCGTCCCCCGCCGGCCTGCAGCCGGCCTTGGAAACGCGCGGCCACCCCGGCCCGGCGTGTGGGAGCGGGGGCCCCTGTGCACACCGCCGTACCCCGGCACTGTGGCATTTCTGCCCCGCGGGCAGTCCTGCTGACTGGCTTCCTCAGCCGGAGAGCCGGCCGTACCAGGGCGGGGTTCGCCAGGGAAAGGAAATCAACGCCACTGGGTGGGACCGGGTGCAGAAGTTCTGGAGACAAATTCTCCTCCGGCCGGGTAGGCAGCGTAAACGTATCGTTTGGGTCAGTCTACGTCAGCGGGATGTTTAGGCTTCCCAGAGCATACATTACTTCATTTTTAATATGTACTTACTTTTTAATACGAACATAACTACGTGTTGTTTGCACTCCTTCGGTGCGAGGGACGCGGGCCCAGGCTCAGGTTTGCGAAACAGTCAAACCATGTCAATAAAATACTGGCCGATGAATTGCCACATTGTTAGAGAATACAGACTTTTTATTAATTTAAAAAAAAAAAAAATTGTCTGAATTTTCAGGAATCCCCAGGTGAAGAGTAGCTTGCAATGATTAGATAGGGTTGGGTGACTGGTTGGACTTGATCTTGGAGGTCTCTTCCAACCTGGTTGATTGTTTCTCCACCAGATCCAAGATCTAAATTTCAAGCCCAGTTATTAAAAGCTTAAACCCCAGTTATTAAAATGTTATCAATAAACGTTCACTATAACATCAACAATTTTCCTGACTATTGCACTCCTCTTGCTAGTGTAACTCAAATGTGCAATACTCCTCAAAATGCAGAATGCCCAGTTTTTAGATTGGAAAAAAAGCAGCTGTACAGATCCAGACTGTGTAAGTCTCACAAGCAGTAACATTGTTTATAAGAGGACCAAGTGTAATAACATTGTGTACTGATGTCATTAGCATAGTCACACAACCTATTAGGCTGCATCCATACAATTTGCTGAGATGGTACATTCACTTTCCCCAAATGCTTCATAACTCACAGGAAACTAAACCAGCATGCAAGAAATTATGCAGGAGAAACCTGAAAAGTCACTTGCTAACAGCCTCATACATGATTAGCATTTCCAGTTTCTGCTTATTTATTCTCCATCTCAAACAATAGATTCTGCAGGCAGTTGGCTACTGCACAACCACTGGACTTGGAAACTTCTCGTAGCTCATTACTGTTCAGCACCTGTCCATGCGCAGATCTTAGTTTTTATTCTTTATACTCTCAGCTCCTACTTAAACCCAAGTGAGATTGAAGGATCACTTGCAGATCTAGGTCCCAAACCAATAAACAAGGGGGTGAGAGGTGGCCTCTCACAACCAACTGCAGGATGCATTCCCTCATGCATGTTAACAGCACCGGAGAGGGCGGCACAGGGATTAATGCAAAATTGGGGACCACATCTAGGACTTCCCCTGTGCAGGACCTGCAAGACTAGAAAGGAATGCCTACTTTCCTCCAGAGGCAGCAGAGGGTTGCATCATCCATCTTACACTACAGAGGGGCTGTTACAGCCTTTCCATGAAAATTCTGCATTTCTCAAATACACTTTGAAGGCTCAAGAAGGCCTAAATCAGCCAAACTGTCCCACTTTCTTCCTCAGTACTTAGTTAAGAAATTATTATGTAAAAAAATGGGCACCATTCTAGCTTTAAAAATAAATTTGAGGCAAATCCTTTCCAGCTGTTTGAAAAAGCAGCAATAGGTCTCTGTCCTTAGGAGATGACTCCTACTTCAGAAGACAAGACTGGCTGGAGGTGACAGAATTTGCAACTTACAAGTCAGAGATTGCATTTCCCACTGTGGTGGGAATGTGTGGCCCCTAATCAGCATTTGGCTATCTTGGCTTATGTACATGCACTTGCAAGGAGCCAAAACTCAGCACTGAGCATTCTAGGATAACAGAATAATGGTGGTTGGAAGGAGCCTCTGGACAACATCTAGTCACACCCAGAGAGCAGGTTCACCCAGAGCAGGTTGCACAGATGGTATTCCGACAGGTTTTGAATGACTCCAGAGATGAAGATTCCACCATCTCTCTGGGAGCCTGTTCCAATGTTCCACCACCCTCAACATAAAGAGGTTTCTCCTCATGTTTGGATGGAACTTATTATTTTCATGCTTGTGCCTGTTAACTCTTGTCTGGTCACTGGACACCACTAGAAAAAAAAGCCTGGCCCTATCCTCCTGATACCCTCCCTTTAAGTATAAGCATTGACAAGATTTCCTTCAGTCTTCTCCTCACTAGGCTAAGAAGTCCTAAGTCCTCAAACACCTAAAATTCAGGCGTCATATCTCAAGTCATCCAAATTCTTTCTGAGATCTACTTTCACTCTATCATGACAGTTGATAGCTGCAGGGATTAATACTGAAAAAGATTAAATAATTTTAAAAATTGTTTTATAAAGATGACTTCCATGTAATTTCATAACAAATGATTTGCACCTCATGTCCAAGTTTAAATTCTTTTACCATTAACAATGCACCATAAATATCAATATTCCTATAAAAGTATTAAGCTAACAAAACTTACTTGGAATTGTATGAGGAGGCAATTGAAACCTGCCCCAAAGATCTGGCTATTTGAACATCCCACAGATCAAGCACAAAGCAAATATCACAAGCTTCTTTTCTGTTAGTAGTGAAGGTTACACAAAATGGTACTTTAAAAGGTAAGATGAATCCACATTTGTTTAATTCCTCCTTTGCATGCAACAATTGTGGCCAGTAGGAGCAGGGAGGTCATTCTGCCCCTGTACTCAACACTGGTCAGGCCACACCTTGAGTCCTGTGTCCAGTTCTGGGCCCCTCAGTTTAGGAAAGATGTTGAGTTGCTGGAACGTGTCCAGAGAAGGGCAACAAAGCTGGTGAGGGGTTTGGAGCACAAGCCCTATGAGGAGAGGCTGAGGGAGCTGGGGTTGCTTAGCCTGGAGAAGAGGAGGCTCAGGGGAGACTTTATTGCTGTCTACAGCTACCTGAAGGGAGGTTGTAGCCAGGTGGGGGTTGGTCTCTTCTCCCAGGCAACCACCACCAGAACAAGAGGACACAATCTCAGGCTGCACCAGGGGAGGTTTAGGCTGGATGTTAGGAAGAAGTTCTTCACAGAAAGAGTGATTTGCCATTGGAATGGTTTGCCCAGGGAGGTGGTGGAGTCACCGTCACTGGAGGTGTTTAGGAAGAGACTGGATGGGGTGCTTGGTGCTATGGTTTAGTTGATTAGCCAGTATTGGATGCTAGGTTGGACTTGATCTCAGAGGTCTTTTCCAACCTAGTTAATTCTGATTCTTTAGTAAACTCACACAGTAAAAATGCAGCTTGCATACAAATAGCTAAGTCCTGTGATTTCTAGACATGTGTGACCCTAAATTTGCCTAACAACATACTGATTAATTTTACACAGACTGGAGTCATGCCCAGTCATGACCACCTACTCTGCTCAGCAGCTCAGAAAATGGCATATGTTTTTTTGCCTAGTTATAGACAAAGAAACTGGCATGATTAATGGAATTGTGAGAAAACAAATAATTACTAAAAACAAACAAAGAAACAAACCCCAAACCAAAACCCCAACAAAACAAGCAACACAAAATCTTTCTAGGAATGTATTTCAACAGATAATGAAAACAGAAGAAAATAGAGCACAGTACAATCATGCTAGGTGACATGTAGGCTTCAATCAATACAATTTTTTTTAAAAAAATGTTTGGTAAAGTTTGAGGACTAGGATATTGAATTACAGATTTCCCCCAAACCTTGCCCTCACCCCTAAACAGCCTAAACTACCATTATCAAAATATATCCATAGATACATTGAATAAAAGCTATATTAGGCTACTTTGGTGAACAAATTAGCTAAGATGTTTTGATCATTACACCACAAGACTATTCAGATAATCCCCAGATTAGTAGTTTTCTGACATTTAGAATAGTGTTCAAGAGAGTAGAACAGAAAATTATCTCAGTAAAAGACAGTATATCTAAAAATCTATGATCTTCAAATGAAACATCAAACCTTAACAGATTAACATACATTCCTTTCTTTAAAGTAATACAGATTGTAAAAATGTATAATAATGTTTATGTATTAAGTACATTAATAACAAGCTTTAGATTCCAGGAACAGTACTTACTAAAGATTCATTCTTTTAATAATACACAGCTTAAGTTAATTTTATCCCCAGTGTTCAAAGTACTTAGTACTTGTCATACACATTTAATTTTTCTCCATGAATATATTTTTTTTTCATGCATCTTCTAGGTAGATATCATCTGTGCATTGGTTTCTCACAGGATAGGCATAAACAAATTTTTGGAAAATATGCCTCCTTTCTGCTTTTTCATTTTTTTCTTTTTTTTTCCCCCCCTCTCATTTTTCCCTTTTTTTTATTTTTTTTTTTTTTTTTTTTTCTTTCCCCCACCCCCCACCCCTTCCTTTAAAATCAGAGATCCATGTTGCTTCCCCCACCTCCCAAATGCGGAATCCCAAATAACTTACGGTAAAAATACAAATTCTGTTTTGGAAGAAAACATACAAAATATACACCGCGTAGTGCGTGCACCTAAATATCTTGATTGTCAAGTAGTGCAAGTTTCCATTTTGACATATACACTTTTTTTTTTTTTTTGGGGGGGGTGTTAGAGACTAGAGTTTGTTTCACTGATCTTTGCTGATCCCATTTTTTGCCATCTTTGGTAGTCTTTGTCCCTTTGTGTAAGCGTGGTACCAGAAGTGGAGAAACAAGACTAAGAACACAGAGCCATATAGCCAAATAATGAACATGAAAATTGGGTACTGGTATGGACAATCATCCATGATGTAGATTTGTCCTATATGAACTGTAATCATAACAAACTGGACCTAGAGGGAAAAGGCAAAGAAAAAAAGTATTTTTAAAATAAATTACAAGCTTACTACTTAAGTTTAAACAGGTTAAGCATGACTTGCATACATGAGAAATGGAAAGTGGGGAGTGGGTGAGAAAGGAGCATTTTGAAAGGACAAAGATGCACCTTTAGAGCCCCTCTCTTAAAATATTACTCCACTGAAAAACATTTTCACAGAGTAAAGAAAGAGAAGTGCTGCGACAAACTGAATTACAAGTAGCACTGAGAAAACCCTACTAGGAGAACAGAAGTCTGCCCTGACCAGAAGAAAGAAGGAAGCAGATAGCATTTGATCAGTGACAAACAAACAAAGGCAACCATTATAGCACTGGTGAATGTGAATTCCCACTTTGCCACATAGTAGCATGTCACACGAAGTTCCACAGGATCCAAAAAACATAATTTAGTGGAAAGAAAATTCCATATGAATTGCAAGTTAATAATAAACTGGCAGAATCTCAAAGACAAAAAGAGTCAAGTAAGTTATGAAAATTCAAGCTAAAGTTTTCAGAGTTACATATGGTTACATGAACTATTCTATTAACACCAGACTCGGTGCAAGCAGATAGCCATGGCTTCTTCTTTCTGCTCCTTTGCTTCTTCCACCATCATACTTGCTCAGGCCAAACAAATTCTTTAGTCAGAAGCTAAATTTTCAAAATTTAGCTAATCGAAAGAGTCAGGCCTGAAAAAGCACCCAGAGCAGTTTCCTTTTGAAAGTGATCTAAGACTGATAAAACATTTGATATGATTACTGCAACAGTGTTTTGCAAGCCTTTGAGTTAGAGAGGTGAATTCTCTAAACATAAACATTTTCTATGAAAGAATGCATGTGAAACTATAGAGAATGTCTTCCTTTTCCCTTTTCTCACTGTCACATATATATTCTGTACATTAATTATGTTTTCTTGCTGTAAACTTGCATTCTAATAGTTTTTATACAGGCAATGAGTTTCATAAATATATTTAGAAAGTACTCCATAACTGAAAGGCTTCTTGAGTCTGAATCTGTGATTACAGTAAACACTGAAGTCAGCAGATTTAAATATATTTTTTTAAAATTAAATATATAAAAACCCCTTTTGTTTTACTCAATTAAAACATGAGTAAAACTTATTCCAACTCTAAGCTATACACATGAACAAAAAAGTGCAAATGCATTAATTAATCTGTGTCAATCACAGTCAGCTTTCTCACAGTTGTTTATGTCGAAGAGAAAACTACTCACAAGTTGTATAGTTGTCATATATTTTTTCCACCACAAATATTTATGATAGGCTGGGCCCAAAGAACAGATTCCATAATAAGTGTACATGATGACATGGACAATACAGTTCAGCAAAGCATGAAATGTCCCCAAACCACCTGCAGAAAAACATAATATAGTAGTATTATTCCATCAGCCCACCTCAGGTCCTAGTAGTTTGTTTTGAGTTGGGGTAGAAAAAACACATATCAGAAAAACTTGCTGAACATGTTGGGGTTTTTAAAATTTAATCTGAATTTGGTTGACACCAGTTCTGACAGATCACATCAATTTCCTTTCTCCAAAAGGATTTATCTAAGCATTTTCAAAACAGTAATAAAACATCATTAATCTAATTATCTGTAAAAGGTTTTAGTGATTTTTTTTTTGTTATTTGGGTTAATTTTAAAAATATTTTTAATAAAAACATATACACGATGGAGACAGAGACCTTTCTGGACTTTGAAGTACCTTCAACAAAGTCATTTATCTCATGCGTCTTCCCTAGCACTTCTGATTTTGTAGTCGCATCTCTTTTTCTTGCAATAATGCTCTTTGCTTGTATACAGCTCCTTCCTCTGTAACTTTCTGCCTTGATTCTATACAAAATATTGTCAAATAGAAAAAATAGTATTGCCTACCCATTTAAAAAATTATGATGATCTAAGATGTTCCATGAAATAGTTCAAATGAAATTTGGAAACATTCATATTTGCAAGATTTTTAATTCTGTTTATTTTTGTCTAGCATAGTTAAGGTTTTAATGCTAGAAATTAATAAAGTAGAGGTGTACAACTTAAACTCTCTTCCCACTACCTGCAGCAAATTTGACTCCAAACCACCAGGTCCATGGCATGATGGAATGATGAAAGACATGCAGGAATGTAACTTGGTTGTTTTTCTTACGCAGCACAAAAAATATCTGAAACAGATTTTTAATGAACAGAATGTTACAGGAGATAATCAAATGCATCGTGCTTTCAGAAAACTGTATGCATTAGTGCTCTTACTCACTGCTACAAATTTTTAAATTCTGCAAAGCTGCAATCTTGAGAGAAGGGGAACTCAGGTTTAGGGTATGTAGACTAGCTTTCAAAAAGAAAAATTGAACATGTTAAGTAAAAATCCACCTGTGGAGTATAAAAAGCAGGGTCAAGCTTTGAAAGCAAACATCCCACAGTGATCACATGTGCAATGGACAGTGTAAAATGGATTTGGTTGGATTGAGATGTAACTAAAAGTATCAGATTTTAAGTCTCCTGAACTACTAATGCAAGGCCATTTGAGAAAATTAACCAAAGAACTTGCACTTCAGAGAACTAGCACTTTGTTATGAGCACTGACTTACCTACCCATGGGAAAAAAGGCAAAATTGGACAGAATATATGTAGGGATTCCAAATCAATGCTGATGGGCCACATTTTAAAGGAAAGACTTTAAAGGAAGTGTAAGGGAAGAGAAAGTAAGAAAGCTGTGTAAGGAAAAGTCAGGTCATGCAACGGTAGTATCAGCTGACAAGCAAATGAACACAGAAGAAAGGAAGTCTGGTGTGCCAGGGAAAACATTTGGAAACAGCTGACTTCAAAACAGTTAACAAAAAAATTTTGTATAAAAATAACCCAAAAAAGCTGATGAGAAACAATCCACCTGATGGGGTGGATTGAAATGAAAGATTTTTTATTTTTTTTTTTTTTTAAATAATTTTTCAGGCCCAGGACTAATTAAAGAAAGCAGTATCACAGTATCACAGTATCACTGTGAGACCTTGAAGATTGTCGAGTCCAACCTGTCACCACAGACCCCATGACTAGACCATGGCACCAAGTGCCACGTCCAGTCCCCTCTTGAACACCTCCAGGGACGGTGACTCCACCCTGTGGGCAGTAAAGTTAAACAGAGGACTAAACATGTCAAGCTTTTCCAGTTTGAGCATTCCTGGCTCTTCCATGACCATTCCATCTGTCTCAGTAAGATCTTCCAGTGTTGAATCATGAGTATTTGCAGATGAAGGTTAGATGGCTAAACTTTGCTCAAAGGATGCAAGGTGCTTTAACTGGTCATGAGTCAGCTCCTGAATCACAATTGTGCCCTGCACAACAAGGGAAATTAAATCACAGGTGATTCCAACCTTCAGAAACTGGCTTGCAAATAGCTAAACCAACTCTACAAGGAGTTGATCTCTGGAAGTGGGTAAGGCAGATGGCTGCTGGTGGTGAGGTTTGCATTCCACTTCAGTGCATTGCTGCTCAGGCAATGTTTGCACTGGATTAGAGTGCTAGCCAGCCTGATACCAAACACAACTATAGTCATGACCCCCAAGGCATATAGAGGAATTTTGAGCAGGGAGGCGTGCTGATGCAGATATTCAGTGTGAAAGATAAAATCTGAAGATGACATCAGAAAATGATTCAGCATGATCAACACCGGTTTTTTATCTGCAGTGTTGCAACAAGCATTGCCATAGCACATCAGGTTAGCATATTCAAGCTGTTAAACAGACAAGTTACCAGGGCTTCCTAAAGTTTTTAGTATTTTTCCTGATAATCAGGGAAATGACAGTGTAATAGCACAATAGATGAGAAGAGACAACAAGGTGTTCCAGTAATTGAAGATTGGAGGGCTAAATAAAAAGCAATTTATAACCCCAGCTCCCCAACAGATCATTCTGCTATGAAAAAGAAACATCACTACTTTTTTTTTAATGAGGCTACAAATACTTACAGTGTCTAATAATTCAATGAATTTGGAAAAGTAGTAAAGCCAACAAGTTCGTACCATCTGCAAGAGCGGAAAACAGAAACTGTCAAATCATAACAGCCATAAATTAAACTAAGCAGGCGCAGTAAAAATAAGCAACTATATAATGGAAAGCATTGGAACAAGAAAGTGGTGTCACAAGGTTGACATAAATATTTAGATGTACTGTTTGGTTGTTTTTTCTTTAAAAACACAAAAACATTTTTTAATCCTGAAGGAATTTTAAAACCAAGAAGAACAAGCCAACAAATACATTGCCTCTTTCTTTCTCCCAAACAATCAGCCCCTCCAGTTATCTCACATGCTCTACATTATGCAAGAGGGCATTTCCATCTAGTGCATTCCACTTTACAACAGTACATTTGGTTATTCAAAAAGCATTTCTAAAAATAAAGTCACCGTAGCGTAACAACTCAGTTTTGTTTTTGACAACTTACTCTTAAAGCTGTAGGTGACCTGGAGTAGTCAACAATATCACAACGGAATGAGTAGCCTGTGGCCCAACCAGACATAAGAAACTAGAGAAAAGAAAAAGGGCAAAGATTGACTTCATGTCTTTTGAAAAATTCAATAATTTTTTATTGCTTTTGCAATCACAGTACAGGAGGGGAATATAACACTAAAACCTTGTTGAATCAGCAACCTTGCTAATCCTCTAATTCTGTGAGCTAGCTATTATAAAATCACTTACTGTTGCTGATTAAAAAATTTCTAATTCCACATCTATAGCCAAGAACTTTCTTCCTATACCTATTATTTTACCACTCCTAACTGAAGAGAAGCAGCCATATCCCAGAACAAATGCTAAAAAAGCAGCTTACTCTGGCCACAAAACCAAAACAAACATTTGGAAGTTTTTTGAAAACAGCTATCGCAACCAACCATCTCACTATTGAAAAGAAACCAGCACAGCATCTTAACAGTGAAAGAAAATCAGAGCAACAGAAAGATATGGCTTAAATTATGGCTTATCATTAGACAAGGAATTATTCAATATTAATATATTTTTAATATAATAATTTCTAAAATTTTGCATGAACTGCATGATTCAATTAGCCTGTCACCAATATGAGTGATGAGAGTCAAGGGTTTTACAGTCAAGAGCACATGCAAGAACTGTCTATAACAAATACAACTTAATCTTTCCTTTTGGAATATATATTAAAGCTTGGGCAAGAGCAACACTGTTAATATTATACTTGGCTCATTCCCCTGGCAGCTACAAAGACTACTGTATATCTATTTATAAAGTGCCTCTCATCCTCTGATTATCATCATCCATTCATGCACAATAGGAGGTTTAAGTCTCTTAAGAAATGGAGGGTTATAGTTAGTTTAACCTCATAAAGAAGGTGAGATCTGAAACACCACCAAGACAGTACAGTACTAAATTACCCACCAAATGGCTTGGTTCCAAAGGGCCAAGGAATAAACATTTTGTTTAGCATCAGACAGAAGCAGAAATTAAATCTGCTATACTCTATCCAGGCACCCTTTCATAAAATTGTAACATGAAAGTCTTGACAGATGACTAATTGAATACTGGTTAGTGTCAGACACTAACAGAGGTGTTTTTTTTCTTGTTATAACCAAAACCAAACTTGCCACCAAGTCACAAAAGGAAGTTTTGATGGCTTTTAAAAACAAAATCTAAACAGCTAATGCATGCCTCTTGACTTCCCACACAACAGTCACGACGTTAAGTAGTTGCTACGCTGGCTTTAGACTGCTGATAAAAGAAATGTCAGATAGCTCATTGTGATGAACAAATTGATGCAAATTGAGCAGAAAGGTATCTTGCCAGTTTCAGAACTTTTCATTGCCAGTTTGCCAAATCTGAAGTAGATGCATAGCCAGACTTTTGAGAAGGGTCATTATTAGTATAGTGATGTTTCCCCAAGCAAATGTCTAAGGCTATTGTTCACACAATACTATTGTTAAATAGTTACAACTTTTTAAACCAACTAAAAAAAAATAATCCCACAATAACAAAACAAACCAACAACCCCCTCCCAAAAGTCAGACAGTAGCTTACTTACAGTTTAAGGTTCTAAATTAGAGCTTTTATTTAGCCTACATCATTTATGGTTAAAGATTTTTAACTTAGTTGATCCATAATGCTATACAACTCATCAGGCATTACAGTCATAAACTGTATCATTTACTTGAGCTATAAACTCAATTGCCCTTCAAAAGAAAAAGCATTTGTTAGTTTGGGGCTGGTGCAGAAAATCAGTGACAAAGATTTTTATAGTTTGCATTTGGGCAGGTTTTTTTTTTGTGTTTTGCTTGGTTATTTTTTTATTTATAGGATGAAGATATTCAAATCAGATTTTGTTAACTTCTGTCATTTAAAAGGTAGATCTAAATAAAGATTATTGCATAGTAAACTTACTCTATACAGTGTTTGAAACATTAGTGCTGACCATCATTTAATGGAATGGAATGGAATGGAATGGAATGGAATGGAATGGAATGGAATGGAATGGAATGGAATGGAATGGAATGGAATGGAATGGAATGGAATGGAAATAGAATAGAAATAGAATAGAAATAGAATAGAAATAGAATAGAATAGGTTGGAAAAGACCTTTGAGATCATGGAGTCCAACCTATTACCCAACACCATCTAATCAACTAAACCATGGCACCAAGTGCTCCATCCAGTCTCTTCCTAAACACCTCCAATGATGGTGACTCCACCACCTTCCTGGGCAGAAAAAATTACAACAGACTAATAAAAATATGTAATCTGCTTTACCTGCTACATTCCAGGAAATTAAATAAGTTATGAGAATTTTCAATTTTTTAAATGTTATATAATAACATATAAAATCATTTACAATCTTTTTTTTTCAGGTATGGCTTACTCCCATTTTTCAAGTATCACCTCCATAATTAAGCATACTGCTTAGAGGAATAGAATTACAACAGACAGAATAATAGGGTGCTTTGGAGAATTGCAGAGTAGGAATTTTAATAAATGTATTAATATAAGTTAGCACTTAGACACACAAAATACATAAATACATTACAAATGAAAGTAGTACTTACTTCATAAGTCATATATAAAGAGAGAGCTACCACACCAAAATTATAAATCACCATTATCTGCCTAAGGTCAAAAGGTTTTTTATTTTCCATGAGTTTGGGTCCCAAAGAAGTGACAAAATAAATGTAGGTTCCAATGATAAAGGTTGTTGGAAAAGGTGAAGACATGAGTGGCCAGCCTTCCAGTCTTGGATCTAGGGGGTGGGGGGAAAAAAAGGGGAAAAAAAGCTGTAAGATCTTTCACATATTTACTAAATTCTAAAACATCAGCAGAAAGGTACTTAATTCTTAATGGGTTGGGTTTTGCTGTCTTTGATCATGTGTCAGAGTCACAGTATCACGGTATCACCAAGGTTGGAAGAGACCTCCAAGATCATTGAGTCCAACCTGTCACCACAGACCTCATGACTAGCCTATAGCACCAAGTGCCATGTCCAATCCCCTCTTGAGCACCTCCAGGGACGGTGACTCCACCACCTCCCTGGACAGCACATTCCAATGATGAATGACTCTCAGTGAAGAACTTCCTCCTCACCTCGAGCCTAAACTTCCCCTGCTGCAGCCTGAGACTGTGTCCTCTTGTTCTGGTGCTGGTTGCTAGAGAGAAGAGGCCAACCCCTTCCTGGCTACAACCACTCTTCAGGGAGTTGTAGAGAGCAATGAGGTCTCCCTGAGCCTCCTCCTTTCCAGGCTAAACTATCCCAGCTCCCTCAGCCTCTCCTCACAGGGCTTGTGCTCAAGGCCTCTCCCCAGCCTTGTTGCCCTTCTCTGGACACGTTCAAGTGTCTCGATGTCCTTCTAAAACTGAGGGGCCCAGAACTGGACACAGTACTCAAGGTGTGGCCTAACCAATGCAAAGTACAGGGGCACAATGACTTCCCTGCTCCTGCTGGCTACACTATTCTTGATGCAGGCCAGGATGCCGTTTGCCTTCTTGGACACTTAGGCACACTGCTGGCTCATGTTTAGGCAGCAGCCAATCAGCACCTCCAGGTCCCTCTCTGTTTGAGATCTCTCCAGCCACTCCGACCCCAGCCTGTAGCTCTGCATGGGGTTGTTGTGGCCAAAGTGCAGCACCCGGCACTTGGACTTGTTGAATGCCATCATGCTGGACTCTGCCCATCTGTCCCATCAGTCGAGGTCCATTAACCTCAAATCCATACTACCTGGATAACACAATTTAGCATGTGCAGGATTCAACACTTCTTCATCAGTTCTTCACACAAAATGAAAAGGGGGCACAGAATTAGTCTAGAGTTGTCTTTCACAAAAATTCTTCATTTTCAGACAAGAACAGGGATCAGAGTGTAGCACAGGAAAGCAATGCACAGGCTTAGCACTGAGGCCACATTTCCATGAGACTTCATTCTTCTGGAAATGCATGACACTTATTTCATGAATTCAAGTGACAGACAGTGAGTAGTCCCTCTTTTCAAGATCCTTGAGCTTTATAAGCAGCATCACATTAGACATAGTAGGTACAAGGATTTTAAATGTAGAAGACCTTCTGTCCCAATGTCATTTGGCTTTTATAGCTTAGTACTTGAGGCTTGTACCTATTCAGTAGTCCAGACATGTCACCACTTTTACAGTACTCTAAAGCAGACATTTTCATAATGCAAGCCTGCAAATGGCAAAAGTGTTGCAAGTTCCTCTCCAGTTATCCCAGACAGAAGTAGTGTCTTTAATTATTGTCTAAATTACTGTTTGTTAAGGTTGTGGGGAGACCTTATTGCAGCCTTTCAGTACATAAGAGGGTCTACAAGAAAGATGGGGACAGTCTTTTTAGAAAGGCCTGTTGCAACAGGACATGAAATAATGGGTTTAAACTACAAGGATACATTTAGACTAGATATAAGGAAGAAATTATTTACGATGAGAGTAGTGAAACACTAGAGCAGGTTGCCCACAGAAGTGGTAGAAGTCTCATCCCTGGTAATATTCAAGATCAGGTTGGATGGGTTATTTTTATAAACCAACTTTTGGAAGATTTGCCTCTGAATGACCCTTAATTGAACTACTGACTCAATAAATTGCCACTGTCATGGTTTACTGCTGTATTTTGCAGGTGAAATTATACCACTGCAATTTTTTGTTGAGAGTTTAACTCACAACCAAATGTCTTAAGCTAGTGATTTTCAACCCACATCATTCAAGCAACATGAGATCCTCTGATATTGTTCATAGCTATCACAAGTTTTAAAACAGACTGTGGAGGAAATCTCATTACAGTGCTGCTCACAGCCTGCAATGTGCCCAGTGCTACTGCTCACAGACCAATGACTGAACCACAGCACTAACCATCTGCATGTTGCCCTGCAAGAGAATCACCAGCTCTTCAAAACTGACTGCTTTTTCTCCATTAATCCCTTGCACTGCTACTACCAAAACTTTCCCATTGTTTTTTCCAGCTTGACCATGAAGAAACCATGTCCTGCCATTAACAGTATGCTCCAAGATGTCAAATACAAGCACTGCTGGCAGGGAGATGAGGACCTCAAATTTGGAAGTCATAAACACTGCAGCAGAAATGATCCATCACCCAGCTCCATCACAATCCACTTCACCCCATAAGTCATATTGATTAAAATCCCTTCTCACTTGCATGCTATGGTACTAAAGAATATGAGAAATGGTTCTTGAGTATACTGGAAAAGAGACATTAGTAATTTTATTGATTAATCTTAACTATTTCTTAATGTTTTCCCAAGGAATCAGCTAATCCCTGTCACCTACCCACCATAGTGAAGAATATTCAGGAATGACACTTGCAACAGATGAGTTTTAACCCCAAACTTGAGATCTTCTTTGTCATATTTTAGTAAGCATGCAGAACTACAGAAGAACCATGTTAAAGCAAAATGTGTTTAATAACCTCATACCATCTGCAACAAGAAACTAACATTCTTTTTCAAAACAGAAATAGAATCATAGAATAGAATCATAGAATCAGTCAGGGTTGGAAGGGACCACAAGGATCATCTAGTTCCAACCCCTGCCATGGGCAGGGACATCCTACACTAGATCAGGCTGGCCAGAGCCTCGTCCAGCCTGGTCTTAAACACCTCCAGGGACGGGGCCTCAACCACCTCCCTGGACAACCCATTCCAGGGCTTCACCACTCTCATGGTAAAGAACTTCTTCCTCACATCTAGCCTGAATCTCCCCATTTCCAGCTTCATTCCATTCCCCCTAGTCCTATCACTACCTGAGATCCTGAGAAGTCCCTCCCCAGCCTTCCTGTAGGCCCCCTTCAGATACTGGAAAGCCACAATGAGGTCACCTGGGAGCCTTCTCTTCTCCAGACTGAACAGCCCCAACTCCTTCAGTCTGTCCTCATAGGAGAGGTGCTCCAGCCCTCTGATCATCCTCGTGGCCCTTCTCTGGACACGCTCCAGCACGTCCACATCTCTCCTGTAATATGGGCTCCAGAACTGGATGCAGTACTCCAGGTGGGGTCTCACCAGAGCTGAGTAGAGGGGGAGAAGCACCTCCCTTGACCTGCTGGTCACACTTCTCCTGATGCAGCCCAGGATCTGATTGGCTTTCCGGGCTGCAAGCGCACATTGAGAGCTCATGTCGAGCTTCTCGTCCACCAGCACCCCCAAGTCTCTCTCCTCAGGGCTGCTCTCCAGAGCATGTGACAGAGTTGATTACTCTGAGGATTAATTTCAAGATACTGTAATTTATCAGGATCTCTATTTAATCCACTTTGCAAAAGAAAAATACAGCAATGCCATGCTCATTGTTTACATTCAGAAGCACAGGAAAAACATACACTGTATACTTAGGCAAGCCAGAAGCTCTTACTGAGGAACTACTGTCTATGCTTCATTTAGTCTGAGGTTCTATCCATAAACTAGATGAGATTTGCTTTTTCCCTGTTTTTAATATGTGGAAACTAGTCTATTCTTTATAGTTAAAAATTCAATAAAGAAGCTGGGAAGGCTTAGAAACACTTACAGGAAGACAAATTTACCTTAAGCTGATAAACAGTACACCTAGAATAGCCACACACTGCTGTTCAAAATTAGTGAAAGCTAATAAAATTTAAATTACTCACCAGCATCTTTAATCCATTCATCATACAGCAGTACAGCCTTTGATGTCAGATTTCTAAGGGCCATTTTCACTTGATTAAGATTTTATGATGCTGCCTGCAGAAAAACAAACCAAAACAGAATGATGGATTTTTGTAAATAATAAAATAAAGGTCAGCAAATTGTTTTGGAGAAGATTTTCTGGAAACAGAATGGAAATAAATATAGAGAGGGCTACTAGAGCACCACATGTGAAACAAAGATCTGGGAGCACTAGCTGACCACATCTCACTATGCTTGAGGCTAATTCATAGCTGCGATGTTGCATGCAGCAATTGGATTTTGTAATCCCTACCTATCAAAACAAAGATGTTTCCATCCCATAAGATAATGGCCCATAAGGCATTATCTTAAAAAAACCCATGTGGTTAACTGCCACAGTGAAGGGAAAAACATAAATAAAGGGTAGCTGCTTAAATTCATTGTTATTATCATCTTCACTTGAAGGTCAAGTCACTGATATGTGAACAAGTTCAGCTCTGAAAATTTTATTTTCTGTTGAAAATTTAAATTTTATATCTAAGAAGTATTCCTAAGTTAAGTAGGAAGGAGGAACGGTGACGCTCTGTCTGCATTCTCCTTTCAAATACAATAATTAGTATGTAAATGACTCTCTAATGAATCAACTCTATCCATACCAGGATCATGAAGTGTCATAGTACAGTGGTAATACCATTAACTCACAAAAATTATCCTGCATATCCAGTTTGCATGCAGCACCACCTAAATATGTAAAACTTTTCAAAGAAGTATGCTTATATGAATACTGATTTTTGTTTCAAAACAAAGTACTCAGTGCTTCTCTTGCCTCATTCCTCCTCCTCATTAAAAATCTCAACACATCTGAGGGGTGTCTCTCCTATTCCCACACAGTGTCTCACTTTACCATATGATTTCTCTCCACGCCCCTGTACAATCTTCACACTGACTTCACTTTGTTAGTACAGACTGCAGCACACCTTGATGACCAGCTCCTTTTCTCTGGCTGCCCTTCTGCATCTCCTCCAGGCTAAGCCAGTTACAAGTTTGGAAAGCCAGTTCTGCCCTCATGATAGTTATGCATCTCTCACCTCAGATCTCCCGACTAGCATCTTATGATTTCACTGCCAATTAGTTTTCCTGCTCCAAGCCTAATGAAAATCTTAATGGAACTCAGACTGGCTAGCTTGAAGTACTAAGTTAAAACCTAATTTAAACAGATAACTTACTGTTTCAAAAATCTTGAAAATTCTGTGTGGATGCTGGCTCTAAATGAACAGCCATTTATTATGGTCTTGGGTGTCTTGAGTGACTTGCCCTCCCTCTTATGGTGCAAACTTCTCATCCTGACAATTGCAACCTCATAAGAAAAAAATCCAAACAACTATGCACTGTCAATATCACTTTAATTTTGCATTTGGTGTCAGAAAACTGCTGTCAGTGTTTGAACAGCAAGTTCTGTGCCTGCTAGGGACTGGGACCAAACCCAAGCTTTTTATCTAGAACAAGACTATTTCCAGTAGATTGTTTCTGCTTGTAGCAGAAAAGCAGCAAATGAGGAGAGTGAATCCTCACGTTCCCAGCCCCTGACATACTGATGGAGAAGCATTTGTCCCACCTCTCCTGACCCCCAGCACTTGGAGTTCTTCTTCCATTAAAACATTTCACAAGAGCTGAGGCAGCAGAGGGTCTTAACCTTCAAAGTTTCTTTTCCGCTCACGGCTGAGGAAGATCCATCTCCACAGCCATCGCTAAATTTATTCTGAAACTTTTTGCAGTTCAGTTACTATCTTTGAGAGAAAGATGCACCCGTCAGAGAGCAGCCACAGCCTCACCACACAGACATATTGACTGACCAATTACGCTGAGTCTAGAGGTGAGCAAAGTACATAAATTAAAACTCATTGTTTCAAGAGCATGAGTAATGTCTGCAAGAAAGACAGTCAAAAGATCTATTTTAAGTCAACTTTTAGATACAACACTACTACTTTACTTCACATGTGATGCACAATTCTACTTATTTCCTTGACTAGCTACCTAATTTTCCTTTGTTAAGTTAATTTTTATGAATTATCGCTTCAGTGTTACTTTTTCCGAATTTTTTCTTACAATAATACAATACACCAGGTTGGAAGAGACCTTCAAGATCATCGCGTCCACCCTATCAACCAATCCAACCCATCCAAACAACTAGATCATGTCACCAAGCACGCCATCAAGTCTCCTCCTGAACACCTCCAATGAAGGTGACTCCACCACCTCCCTGGGCAGACCATTCCAATGTCCAATCACTCTCTCCGTGTAGAACTTCCTCCTAATGTCCAGTCTAAACCTCCCCTGGTGCAGCTTGAGACTGTGTCCTCTTGTTCTGGTGCTGGCTGCCTGGGAGAAGAGGCCAACCTCTGCCTGGCTACAACCTCCCTTCAGGTAGTTGTAGAGAGCAGTAAGATCACCCCTCAGTCTCCTCTTCTCCAGGCTAAGCAACCCCAGCTCCCTCAGCCTCTCCTCATAAGGCTTGTGTTCCAAACCCCTCACCAACCTTGTTGCCCTCCTCTGGACACGTTCCAGCAAGTCAACATCCTTCCTAAACTGAGGGGCCCAGAACTGGACACAGGACTCAAGGTGTGGCCGAACCAGTGGAGTGTACAGGGGCAGAATGACCTCCGTGCTCCTGCTGGCCACACTGTTCCTGATGCAGGCCAGGATGCCATTGGCATCTTTGTTAACTACCTACAAGTAGGGTTAATGTCAGCATGGACAATACTAACAGTAGGGAATTTTCTTTTAAAAATAGTGTCTAGATTGCTGTAAACTCCTGAAATTAGGGAAGTCACACCGTAGACTCATTGCCAAATTTAGGTTATTTTAATGGACATGTTGGAAGCAACTTACATAAACATTTTTAAAACCAAACAAATAAACAAGCAAAACCACAGTCACATAAGTTCGGTCTGACAGGCCCAAAAAGTTCTAGGGAACATAGAGGCAGTCCTCCTGAGAACATGCATTTAGAAAACAAGCAGTGAAATCACCTCAAAAACATGTGCAAGGTATTCAGCTCTTAAAAAGAAATAAGCACAATTTTTTTCTTTATTTGTTCTTTTTCTTTTAAAATGTCAGTGGAAGTAATATTGTGCACCTAGATTCAAGCCAGTTGTACCCAATATATACTGTGGTATACCCAGTATACCACAGACATCTTTAGATAAATCTGTCTTCACCATTATAAAAATAGGGGTTGTAAGTGAGGCAAAGGACAGAAAGGGTTGTGTTAAAAGAGCAAAGTAATTTTCTGCCCTCTGGTCCCCACTAGCTCAGCAGACAGCTGAAAGAGCCCAGTCACTGCAGCTGAGTTAAAGTATACAGCTTGGCAGAATCGCCTTCAAGTTGGACTATTACCTTTACTGGAGAGGCAAGGGAAGATCATAACCAAAACAGCCACACATAAGACATCAAACCATATGAGAGAATGCCTTATGATAACAAGTAGTATGTATTAAGCTGTTGGAAGTGCTCAGGTTTGACAAGCATGCAAAACTATTAGTGATTCTTGTAATAAGAATTACTGGTATGCCTAAAACATTCCATATTTTTCAATGAGAATAAGAAGTTTCTGACATTCCTTCACTTAACCCACATGACAGATATTTGTCATTCTTGAGGCTGGTTTATTCCCCCTACACAGTTTTAAAATATTAAAACAGATATCAAGATTTCCTTTTAAATAGTAATTTTACAAGAAGTGTTTTGTGCTAATGGCTTCTGAACAAAAGATGCAAAATAACTTGACAGAAACCCAAGTCAATTGACACATACTAATGTAAGGTCTGTCACTTCAGAAAACAAATTCTTAAATTTAAGAATTTGCATTGCAAAGCAAAGCTAGTTATTACAAAGATGGGCAAGCTACTTTTTACAGGGACCCCTTAGCAGAAGACAGAAGAACATGACAAAACAGTACAAACTCCAACAGGATAACTTCACCCACAGCAGCTCCCACAAAAGCTAAGATTCTGGAGCATCCCCCTCTGGCTTGGCAAGCAGGTAATGATGGGGGGGACCCTCCACCCCACAGAGCTTGATGGAAGATGGGGAAGAGCCTGCAGAAAGCATTGACCCACGCAGTTCTGATTTCAAAATGATAGCTTAAGAAATTACACTAATACTGGCTTACATATTCAGGTACAATTATGAAACTTTCAGGTTTCAGAATCACTTGGTATACTGTTGTTAATTCTGCTCTTGAAGTTCAGAAGGTAATTATATCAGGATGCTTCTCAGATGGTATCTTAATCTTTACCTGGGAAATACCGGCTCTGCCCTTCCTATTTCCCAAGGCTGTATGCTTACATAATTGCAGTTATATTAGCTACGTTACTCCCTCATGCTATATGGCAAACAAATACAAACTGCCTATTACATTAGAAGGATTACTCACCTATATTCTGCAACAGAGTTTTAAACTTTAGCCGAGTGTTACCTGTTGTTACAGACTTCCCTCAGAGAAATTTCCATGATCTTCCCATCCTTTATGCCTTGTCTCAACCACCCAACCCACTTTTGCAAAGACTCACCTCACAGGCAAGCTGAATATATCCCACTTAATATTAGGAGGCCTTTTTTGATGATATTGCTTGTAATCACTGTTCCTGTTAGATGACAGTTTTGTCCAAGTGAGTGACAGAAGGCAGGCAAGGCTAATCCATGCAATGAGGTAAAGAAATTTCCGAGTTTTAAAGTCTTTGAACTCAGTCCATTTTAAAATATGTAACATAGTCCCTAGAATATATCAACAATCTTTTCATCTATATTGTAATGCAGACAGTGAGAGAAATTTCAGATTTCAAAATAAATAAAAATTCCTTTTCAGAAAGCAGACATAGGTAAAAATAGGTAGAAAAGGTTTAGAAATCCCATGAGAAGATCTAGTTGTACAATTCCTTGTTGGCAGTATTTAAGAAGAGACCTAATACTTATCCTGTGTAGTTACCCTTACAGAATTATTTACATGGTACATCCTTATTTAATGCTTTGCTTTTTAAACTAACAACAAATCTGTCCTTCACCCACATAAATAAATTAGTCTGTAAGCAACAGAACTCATGAAAACAAATTTCATTTTAACCACACTTCAGGCTGGTTTAATCCCAGACTAATGGATTTCCTATTCTGAAGGTGCATAAAATAATGCTTAATTTGTATTTCCTTCAACACCTGCCTATAAACTGTTAACTGATGCTGCAGACTTTCTAGCAAGGCTGAACACTGGTGAGAAGCACCAAAAAACCTCTTCCTATGGGAACTCATAGCCCCATTTCGTGTCCAGCTCCCAGCCAGAACTACAGAGGCATTCTCCTGGTCCACATACACTGATCCAATCCCCACTAACAGCTGAGCAAGGCAACCCCACTATGCAGTCTCACATCATCACTGCGGATGGGCCTGGTCCTTTGACAGTTGCCGGGTAAGCCACAGCAGCTCACTGACCTAAGTGAAAGCTTAGTCTTTTGAGAATAATGTTTCTTTTCACTCAGCTTGGATCTGAAAGGCGGCACAGGTTTGTGCAAAGGAAATATTGACCACATGAACTGGGATGCTGCACACAGGGAGAAAGGTGGGAGTAGCAGCTCTGTAACAGTTCCCTGTAAACTGACAGTGAAATCACATAATGAGGACACAAGATCATCATGTTCAGTCCTGCATACTCATAGATAATCATGTGCTAGATCTACAGTCAAGAAGTTCACATACTGCACCTCAGAAAGTCATCACTCTGTCCATCACAAGCCAAGAGACACAACATCAGAAAGAACAGAAATGATATTGGACTACAGAAAGACCTGTACCAATATCTTAAATGCAAACTGGGATTGCAGAGATGTCTATGAAAGTGGGACTAATGTCCTGCATTACACAGGAATACGTATCAAGTCCAAACAGTTCCTGCAGGAACAGCCTGGAAGGAAATATCTTTGCAAGGCTGAGCCTAGTTATGAGTTCAGCTCGAACATAAGAAAGACAGGGAAAGCCCCTGAAAAGATTCACAGGGGAAGTGATCACCATGGACTCCGTTTTCTCTCTATTTGCAGTGTTTCAGAAAAAGACAAAAACATAAGCAGGGGGAAAGCTCCTTGAAGTTTAACCAAAAACTCTGTATTTGAGCATTTGCATGTCAGCCATCCTGCAGCTCACTAATCTCATCTGTCTACCCTTCTCCTCTGGTGAGTGGCTCCAGCAACCAAGCTTAGGACAAAAACTCTTCTTGTTGGTCCCCCAGTGATGACTTACACTTGGCTCCTTTAAATTTAATCCCAGGTCAGTGACACAAGCTCACATAGTCATCTAGGCCCTGCCAACATGGTGAGTCCTGTAGCACATGTTGCATGACAACTTTCACCTAGAAGTCAAAATAAACTTCACCTAGGATGTAATTATTTTTATTAATGAAATATAACATCCATTAGATAATGAAGTGTCATTATCCTTATCAAAGACCTGTGGCAAAGTATTGATTTAGTAATTACACCATATCCAATTCAGGTTGATCTCCTCCTTACCTAAAGGACTTAAGAGATTATTCTTTTTCCTCCTTCCTTATTATGTAACTAGAAAACTTCTACAGCATTTGAATTTTTCTTTCAAGACCAGATCATCTAAGCTTTGGGTAACTTTACATAGGCTTAAAAAGAAAAGAACCAGGCTCTCGGCATCAGTAGCACAATTTGGTATTGTCTGCCACATTATACAATCATGCTAACTCAAAGACCAAATATTCCTCACTCATTTATCTACAAGCCAACACCTCTGTAATGTGCTGAGCTTTTACCCATTCTGTTTGGTTTTGGTTTTCTACAGTAGGGGCAGTCCTCATGAATATATGTAAGAATTGTTTACAGTTGTGGGGTTTTTAAAAATGCATACACATTGTTAGTAACCAAGAAAGCCAGAATGTAAAACTCTGTCCTGAATGAGAGAGGTAGGGTGGGGTACTTAACCTGAACTGCAAAGACAGCACAGTCTGGATATTTCAGTCTGCACAGGAAATACATTTTTAAGATATAATTTATAGGTAAGCTCTAAAAAGGGTAGAAAGAGTGAAAGTGCTAATACCTTGAATGACAGGAATCTAAGGTATCTGATTACAACAAAAGTTTGCATTTCATAAGCCTGAAATGTGGACACATACAAAATAAGACTAATGACATTTAATTTTTTGTCATTGTGGTGATGAAGATTGATTGTTTTAAGTACACACCACAGAAATTTGTATGCCTTGGTAAGGCTTTTCAACTTTCTTCTGGATTCCTTTAAAGAATAGAGATACGAGCATCCCCATATCAGTCATCAATACCCTTCCAATATATCTGACAAAGGACAGGCCAGAACCAAAGAGACTCAGCTAATGTTGCCAAAATTTTTGATCAGTCTAAAGTTCTCCTTTCTTCTCCTCTGTGATCACATTAATAAAGTCTGTAACACTCTTGAACCTCCAGGAAGGATGGCTTAGAATTGATTCTGGTTCTGAGTACTATGGCTTGTATCTACCTGCTTGATTAAAGTTACTCATGCCAAGACATGAGAAGGGATACGACTGAGACAGCCCCTTGTTCAATCAGCACTGAGATGACTCACTGAGTTGGTTCCATCATATAATCTATCCTCATTAACAGTGAAGAGCTAACTCACATGAGTTAACTGCTTCTATTAATTGCATACATGGGGTTAATTACAATATAAAAAGTTTGCACTGATAAAGAACTTAGTTTGTGTTTCCTTATCAATTAATAGAACAATGACCTAAATCGTCATTGTACAGTTGCAGTGGGCGTTGCTCCATGGAAGCTAAAAAACAAAAGAGAAATGCAAAGCTACACTTCAGGTTCCAGAGAAGACTCCTTAAAACAAATGGGAACAAGACTTGTCACAGAGGCAACATCCTGCCAATCTGTCATGTATGAATGGAAAAATAAAAGGCCACAAGCTTTCTTATTTCCAAAGACATCTTGTAACAAAGTAATGGTTACATGGCAACATAAGTGTAGCTATTCAACACTAGAGTAATATAAACACAGAAAAATTAGACCATGAATTCCCACCTCTGGTAGACAAAACAGGGAAAAGGTGCTGTAATTTGTAACACAGAAATGGTGCAGAAAGGAGTTTCATAGGAAGGGGAGATAACTGTATTAAAAAAAAAAAAAAAATCACCCTAAGAAAGAAGTGAGCAAATGAAGTGAAAAATATTCATCATTACAAACGGAAGATGTATTTTTCTACAGTCCCATCTTGCCTATAGCATACACCTGACTGTTGTCACTGAGGTTGCTGTAGCAAAATGACATTGCAAAGTCAATGTCATTCCATAGAAATTTTATTGCACCAGTCGTAATCTACTAGCTGGGTTCAGAACACAACACTGATAACACTTGTGTGGAGTTGCAAAATATTATTTTGTTCACGCTTTAATGCGGCAATTTACAAAGCTGAACTGCTCCCACACCACTCTCACATGCTGATGTAGGTTAATTTCCTTTACCATTGTTTCCCACTCCCTTGAACTTGCTCAATCTACCCACTTTGTGGGTCCCAGGCTGATATCCTAGGCAGCAAAAGAAAGCATTCCTTCTGCTCTGGTTTTGCTTGCACTGCATTAGGCAAGCATAAATTTTAAAGACAGCTGACTTAGAACTAACAACCTCCCTTCCCTCCCCCTATTTTTTTTAATCTACTATACAGTATAGCAAATGTGCTGTTGAGCACTGTAAACATCAGCGACTGGACCCTCCCTAGGAGGATCCTTCAAGAGAAGTTGGAACCTGCTGTACTGACATATTGAGCAAAGACCCACACAACACAGCTGTGGACTTTTGAGAAGTGCAATACAGGCAGAGGGTACATAGCGAGAGGTAAAGGCAGAGCTTTAGGGTGACAAAAGCCATTTTAAAGGAAATCTGTGCTAAATGTTTTTAAAGTCTCAGGACACTTCCCTTACCCAAGGAAGTGTGCTGACAGTATCATTTAAAAAAAAAAAGCTGCTCCTGATTTTAGTCTTGGCAAATCAGCTACTGTTGTGAATGTGCTTTTTGGTGTGCTCCAAGAAGCCATTATGCTCCCACATCCTAAGTACTTCCACTGGAGAGCTGGTAATTCATATAGCTACAGTTGGTTCCAAATCACTGAGGGATATGCAATGAGATATAAAGGCCTTAGGTTTCTGGTGGGTTTTGTTGTTTAAGTCAACCTATTTCAGCATGATGAAAGGTCTAGTTAATCACTACAAAACATATTCATGCATATTGGAGTATCATGTCCAGTTCTGGGCACCACAGCTCAAGGACAAAAAAACTGGAAAGAGTCCAGCAGAGGGTCCCTAACATGATTAGAGCACTGGACGAGGCTGAGGGGGAACTTAATAATACTTACAAGTATCTAAAGGGTGAGTGTGAGGAAGATGGGGATAGACTCTTCTCAGTGGTCCACAGTGGCAGGACAAGAGGTAGTGGGTGTAAACTTGAACACAGAAAGTTCCATCTAAACATGAGAAGGAAATTCTTTACTTTTAGGGTGGCAGAGCACTAGAAGAGGCTGCCTAGAGAGGTAGTAAAGTCTCTGTTGCTGGAGACTTTCAAGGCTCTCCTAGACATGTTACTGTATGGTCTCTGCTGTAGGTGATCCTGCTCTGAGGTCCCTTCCACCCCCTATCATTTCGTGATTCTGTGATTCTATGATTAGAGTCGGGCAACCTGCAAAGGTATATTGTACTGTTGTTTGGAGACTCCAGGCCTCTCAGCCAGAACAACTAAACAAGACATGAACAGACTTCTAATTTCTCCTGACACTCCTGTTTTTTGTCCTGAATCCCAAAGAGGATTCTCCGCTTAAAAAAAATAAAAATATATTTTGACCACAGTTACTGCAAAAGTGAAATACAGTTTCAGAAACAGAGGTGAGGTAGTTTTTCAGTGAGTGTACTCTGTACCCAAGGGAGGAATCACAAAAGGATGGAGAACAGATGGCAAATAGAGGTCTGAACGTTAGGAACAGCTGAAGGAAATGACCCTGCAGATGCATCCTGTAGTCAAAGCCACTTGTCAGGGTTGCATTGTGCTTATACTTTGAGTCCTGGGATGAATGCATGGAAATTAGTATGTTATAAATCCTCTTTTGATTCTGTTTGAAATTTGACTAAGCTTTCGGGTATCACTCAAACCACCTTGGACGATGTTTACACTACTTTATGGTCAGTAACTTTCCGCAGCACATTTCTCAAAAAGGCTCCTGTGAATCCCCTGGGGCTCAGGACTCAAAAATCAGTATGGAATAGGAACGTTCATAGCTATCTACAAGCATTAGAGAAAGAAAACACCCTGTCAAGGTATCTCAGAGCAGTTAAAGGCCTATGGAGAAAAAACAAAAAGTTGTTTCCAGGCCAAAGCAAGGACAGTATGCATATGACAACTTAACCTCAAAAGCTTACATGAAAACAAAACTCTATGTCACCTAACAGTATTAACTTGCTCAATGTTTCTTACAAGAATTTTTAAACACCTCATGTAAAGATCTCATAAAAATCCAGCTTAAAAAAAAAAGTCAGTCTTTTGTTAAATTTCTGACCAATCAAAATGCAGGAGTACATAACACATGCAAAGTAGAGACTGATAGTACGGGCAAAATATGTTAATGACATTATATATCTGTGAATATTGCTCCAAGTCTAGTCAGATAGACCTTAGTTCCTTTGCCAGGAGGAATTTTTATAAGTCTTTGGTATTTTGCACATTTAGGAAGATCAAGAACAGTGTACAAAGTAGTATTATTGAGGCTGTGACTTTGTAACAGTAGAACTTTTAAAAATCAACTTAAACCGAAAAATGATAACTTCTCAGAATCGAATGGAACATCATATTAATGCACAGGTTTACTCACAAAAATGTTGTAAGCATTTTCCATTTTCAATCAGAATTTGCTACTACTACAGCAGAATGTAGTTTTTACCATTTTTCCAAGCATTCAGAGACCACCCAGGACCATAAGACATCTCTGTAGTTAGAAATATATCACCTGAACCAGACAGTGTGTAGGGATGAAGCAGATACATCTGGCCAAGTCAGCAGCACTTACTTATTTTCTTCTTTCCAATCCTGAAAATTAGCCAAATACAAAGAGCTCTGAAAAGTGCATCTCACCAACAAAGTGCATTAGGCAATGGATGTGCCACATCAGAATAACACAGGAGACAACACTGCTTCCAGAACAGAAGATTGGCAAGCAGTAGAGTACTTAGCCTGATACTAATGAGCCTGTAAAACACTGGTATACAAGAAACAGAGGAGTGTCTAACAGTCTACTCAGCATGCAAGAGCAGTAAAAGAGAAGAAAATTGGACAGTCTCCAGTAAAAAAATTAGGCTTATATACAACTATGCATTTAAGTTATCAAAAAAGTCTTAACATTTTTCATGTACTGGTTTCAGTGCTTTGCAGATGAGGTTGGTATGTTTAGTTCACTCTTTGAATAGTGCACATTAAAAATAAGGACCACTTTTTCCACCAGTTAGCGTAACAAATCTGTGAACAGAACTAAAGTGTTGGGTGACACTGCAGTATTCCTCTTACTACACAAAACTGACAGGCTACACAACACTTTCCAAACCTACAGTAATACCAAGCTGGTTTCTAAGGGCAGCGGTTCATCTTCACTCTTTCTTTTCTACCTCCCTTCAGGATGATTTCATTATTCACTAACCAGGGAATTTGTTTTTGTACACACTTGCATATACATTATATAGCTGCAGGTTCACCCAGCTGACTGTATTTTAAAAACCCTGCTGCTTTCCCACTGACTGGAATTGAGGACGACTGGACCTCTTCAAATGTTGTTACCTCAGCAAGTGAACCAAAGTCATATAAATTCACCTTATGTAAAAACAGCTCCCTTGCTTATAGCAAAAGTCTGTCTAGATTCAGTTAAGTTTTGTCCAATGCTCCAGCACCTTGGGTGAAAGCAACTGATGGCATTCCCACTTCACATGGGTATCTGTAAAGTCTTTACAGGATAAAAGCAGTACAAAATTGCACAATTTACACAGCTCCAAGAGACAATTTTCCATTCCACACTTCAAAATGTAGTTCAAATGGGTTATCTAAGCTGTCCCATTTTAAAATAGAGTAGCAACCTCATTGCAAAAGATTGTGAAAAACTCTGCACAAAACCAGAACCTGCATTGTCGAGTCCATGTCCAGGAACTATTTGCCTGCAACTTTCAGGAAAGCTTACCTAACTGATCAAGACGATGACTTCAGTGTATGAGAAACAGTTTCAGAGTAACTTGAAATTCATATGGATTTTTCATCCTTTAAGATTTTAAGCACTTATTAGATGGCTTGCTGAAGGGAGGCACAGAGCCATAACAGTTCCGGTGTTTGCACTCCCTCCTCCCAACATTCTCCCTTCTCCAAAATATAAGAGTCATCTTCATGACTAGAATTTAAAATGAGTTAATTTCTTGAAATCAGAGCTATGCATAGAGTGCTATTTACAGCCTTGCCTTACGACTTTATCACTTTGAGTAAAAACAAACTCAGACAGACTGCTCTTTAAGAATCTAACTCGGTACAGAAACAATGTTGTCGTGACAATACTAAGAACACCACAGACTGGAGAAAATTAGTATCTGTCACAAATTTTCTGAGGAATACATCTCACAAGTGGTTTCATGAAAGGTTTAATTTCAAAATTGACAGTGAATACTGAGCTTGCTCTGTTAGCATCTTTGCTTTTACACACTGTGCCTTACATATACATTTCAGTCGTAGGAGACAAGGGTCAACATGACACTTCCAAAGTACATTACAGTAATTTCATAAGTGTGTCAGACTCATTTTGTGAAGTTAGAAGTTTCAAAAGTTATTATTTTGTGTCACTACTGAAAAGATAAGCCACAGCATTTAAACTACAAAAGTGATTAAACAATGTCTTTATTCCAGGTATTTCCAAGTGTACATCTAAATAAAGAAAAAAAGGGATTGTACTGGATACCATGAATGCAAATACTGTAAAATAGGCTGAAGCATTCACCTGCAACATACTTAAATCTAAGTGACTTTCACCTGTACAGGAGAAGGCAACATTATCAGCTACTTCTTCTCTGAAGTGACTACAGACATTTCCATGCTGCCCATCTCCATCTACTCATAATCACAGTATCACAGTATCACTAAGGTTGGAAGAGACCTCGAAGATCATCGAGTCCAACCTGTCACCACAGACCCCATGACTAGACCATGGCACCAAGTGCCATGTCCAATCCCCTCTTGAACACCTCCAGGGACGGTGACTCCACCACCTCCCTGGGCAGCCCATTCCAATGGCGAATCACTCTCTCAGTGAAGAACTTTCTCCTCACCTCGAGCCTAAACTTCCCCTGGCGCAGCTTGAGACTGTGTCCTCTTGTTCTGCTGCTGGTTGCTAGAGAGAAGAGGCCAACCCTTCCTGTCTACAACCACCCTTCAGGTAGTTGTAGAGAGCAATGAGGTCACCCCTGAGCCTCCTCTTCTCCAGGCTAATGTCACATGGTAAACAAGTACTGCAGTACTTAACAGAATGAATGAGCACATCTGAACAATAACTCTTCAGCCAATAGAAAATAATTAAAATTTTTGTGTGTAAAGTATTCATAATAAAAATATAAATCAGGTATCCTTGACAAAAAGATCTTTTCTCCTCCACCACTGACATTTCTAAACTATACGACTCTCAGTCTCAGCCTCCTTGCACTCTGCTCAGGTACATAAAACATCAGCTTCAACTACTTCTAACAATTTCCAGGCACTTTAGTTCTTAACAGGTCAAGCAGAACCATATTTTAAAAAAAGCCCAAACACACAAAAACAAACACACATGCACACACACACACACACCCCAGAAAAAAGGGCAAACAAAAACCAAACACAACAACAAAAAGTACTTGTCGCTTCAAATAACTTTCCTGAAAGAAAGGGCACAGCACCAACATCAACAGTACTCATACTCTAAAGGCATACAGAGAAGCATTGAGTCAGGGTTTTGTGAATTTGGTTTAAGCCATTTCAGGACTGATGATACAATGCAAATTATTTCCAAATCAACAAATCCATCTTTGTGTTTCTGACTCCAGCAAGAGCTGTCCCCTTCTTTTGATAGAAAACAAAGAATAAAAGGAATAGAGTTGTTTCTAGTAAGCTGCATTTTTATCTCAGACGTACCCATAAACCCAGTGTGCCATCACTGAGACAGGAGCATTGTCTTGAATTCAGTTTCAGGAGATGCCTGCAGAAAGTTAACTTTTTGCACTGTACAGATTATTCCTTTGCACAGGTGTTTGCGGAGTGCCATACAAAGTTACACTCAAATTCATGCACATTTGACAAAGTACAGCTTTAAACAAAAAAAAAAAAAAAAAAAAAAAAAAAAAAAAAACACCCAAAAAAAAACTACTTTCAATAAAGGCTCCAGGCATGGAGCCCAGTGTGTAAGGCACCATATAAATACAAAAGATAATCCAAACTACAAAGAATTCACAATAAAATTAAACACACAGAGACAGCTGTAGGAATTCACAAACCGGCCACAAGCAGTTTGTCTTGAGCATAGCCTGCTCAAGCTAAGCAAGTCTGACTTTTTATGGGGTAAGTATGATAAGAGCACTTTTAATGGAAGCAATGTCATTTTAATCAATCTGTCTGTCTATCACTCATATCTTTCACTTGTGCTGGAACGACCATTTTCTAACTGCTTAATAAAACAGATTGGGAAACACATCCAGGGTGGGGCAGACAGCCTTGCAGAAGAGAAAGGGTATTTTTAACCTAGATTACTTCCTCAGTGCTTTATAGCACCAGCTTTTACCAAAGGTTATACCAGCACAATAGAGAGGTAACACAAGGGTAAAAATCACTCAAGATAAAAGAAATGCTGGTGAAACTTACATCAGCCTAAGCTGATATCATGAGCAGAGTGGAGATAAGAGTCAGTGTTCCCTGCTTTTACCGTGACAAGTAATACAGACTTAACATAGTCGAGGGGCAATCTGAATACCATTGCTCCTGGCAAACAACACGCTTCATAGACTTCATTGATGCCTGTATTTGTTCTCTTTGTGACATCTGTGCCACTTTGCAGGTAGAACCAAGAGCTTGTTTTGGACAGGACAGGCTCTATAAGTAATTATTGAGATTAGTTTTCTGTGTTAGCTCAGGATTCAAAGTTAAAAATGTTACCAAAATTCAGTTCCTCAGACTCTTACCCATAACCAAGACACTTTCAAAACTGTGCTGCTCTAAATTGTGTATTCTCACATTACTCAGTTTATTAAGTACTTACAGGTCTTTTCTACTCAACATCTTCTGTGATAAAATGTTTTGTGTAACTATTCTAGGCAGACAGAACATTAATAGCAAAATACATGAAAAAAATAAATCATAGAATCACAGAGTGAATCAGGAGGGAAGAGACCCTCAAAGGCCATCTTGTACAACCCCCTTTATTAAGCCGGGCCACTGCCAACGTTGCTCAGGGCTCCATCAAGTTTGATCTCGAATGTCTCCAGGGATGGGGCCTCCACTACATCTCTGGGCAACCTGTACCAGTATTTCACTACCCTCATTGTAACTTTCTCCTAATGTCCAGCCTAAAGCTACCATACTCTAGCTTGAAACCATTGCCCCTCAACTTATCACTACATGCCCCTGTAAACAGTCCTTCCTCATCTGTCTTGTACTTGATGCAATAAGGTCTCCCTAGAGCCTTCTCTTCTCCAGGCTCAACAAGCCCAACTTTCTCAGCCTGTCTTTGTAGGAGAGTTGCTCCAACATTCTGATCATCTTTGTGGCTCTCCTCTGATGTCATATATCAACAGACGTGTGGAAAATATTTTACTACAGGAATTTAGTAAAGACAGGCAAAAGCCCCCAGAATTAATTAAAAAATTCTACCTAATATTTCTAGCAATGGTCAGAACTAAACACTGAAATCAAAGACAGGCAAAGAAAAGAGACACTTGAATTTCCCTGGTGTCACACATCAGTGAGAGAAAATTCACATATTTAATTTCAATTGGAATAATTTTTTACACTTTGGACTTCAACTAATTATCAGGAGGGTAGAAAAGTTTTTAAATGCTACATTACTTGCAACTTCACAAAATTTCTTGTGAATAAAGCACATGACAACAGGTTACAGAAAATAAAACAATCACATGACCCTCCGGCTTTCATTTTGATGCCTTTTAAAAAAACTATGTTTTTAAAAGTACAATCAGATGCAAAAAAAAAAGTTGTATTTTTTGTTGATGCTACATTTTTGTTCTAATCATCTGCTGTTTTCAGGGAGTAAAAGGTTTACTTTAACCATTTAGGCTGCATTTCCACTTGATGCATGACTGAGCCTAGGCACTGTATGAAGCCCCCTTGACAAGCAGATGGGACCTACTCATTAGCACTGTCCAACATGCAGAGTAACTATCTAATGCTTAAATAACATGTAAAGCAAATGAGCAGAAAGATCCTAAAATTAAACCTAAGACAACCATGAAGATTTTATGACATGCTTTTTATCTCTTTTATGGCAACAATTCTTAATGTTGGAACTGTCTCTGAGTTTCCCAGTGCTCAGCTCCCATTCATTTCACAGAACCACAGAATGTCAGGGGCTGGAGGAGGCCTTGGAAGATCATCTAGGCAAACCCCGCTGCCAGACCAGGATCACCTATACCAGATCTCACAGGAAGACATCCAAGCAGGCCCTGAATATCTACAAAGAAGGAGCCTCCACAATCCTCCTGGGCAGCCTGTTCCAGTATTCTGTCATCCTCAAAATGAAATAATTCTTCCTCCTGTTTCCATGGAACTTCCTATGCCTCAACTTCCACCCATTGCCCCTTGTCCTGTCACTGGGCATCACCGAGAAAAGCCTGACTCAATCCCCTTGGTACTCAACCTCTACATATTTATAAACATTAATGAGGTCACCCCTCATCTCCAAAATAAAGAGACCCAGCTCCCTCAGTCTCTCCTCATAAAGATGTTCCACTCCGTTAATCATCTTTGTGGCTCTGCACTTGACTCTCACCTCAGGGGTGGGTTCCAAGATTTGGTGGTGTGCTTTGGGAAGCAGCTTAAACTGACTATCCACTAGTCTGAAGTCAGTGTGAATGCTGGGCTGCAGAATTATTTTTAGTATAGAAGACACCACCACATCTACACATCCAGGCCTGTGTGCCATAGCTCCACTACACCTATTTTACAAATGATCCTTAATCCACTTCAGACAATGCGAGTCAGATTAATTTAACTGGGAGCTAAACTATCTCAGTTTGGCTGGAGCAGACCAGGTTGCTTATACCAGCCTCCACTAGGAGAATAACAGGGTGTTGGCCTGACAGCCATTACAGGGAAGAGAGGCATCAAGAAGGGAGAGATGACACCTGAAGACTGCCAAGTTACATCCATAATATAACAAACATGATTTCACAAGCAGCTAATGAAGATCCAGGAAGGGATCCTGGCTTTCTTCCATCTACTGCACCTGAACACAGCATAGAGGTGATATTGTCCCACTTCCCTCACTGCACACGTGCCTCCCATGCCCATCCCAGGCACTTGTCTCCACATCTGCCCACACCTACAGAAATCTGTGTGTTAAGCAACCAGTCAAGGGCAGGCCAGAGGAAAAGATAAGTGTTAAAGCAGAAGCACAGGGCAGAAGTAGATTCAAGAGGAAGAGCAGGAGTCCAAGGTAAGGCAAAAAAACCACCACTTCCCGATTTATTGCAGCAGAGTGAAACAAAGCCAGGAAGGGCACAGCAGGACAAGGGGAATGCACTCAGCAAAGGCCATTCAGTCACATTAGGATACAGAAACATACCTGAATAGTTCTTCTACTGGTATGTAATTAGGTGATAGGTATTTCATGGTATTCAGGCAACTTTCTACTTAAATTCTATTTGGCATGTATTATTTGACTAACACTATGGCATCTTTCCCAACACATTCCATGAATATTGCTTCTTAGACCATAACCTGCCTCATTCTACTGGTAAATAAATACTATTTAATAGAAAGTTGATTGACACATTATAATGAAATACCATAAAGTTGTGCTATTCCCTACACTTGCAATAGAGGTGCTGCCTATGAGGAATTTAAGCCTACATTCAGCTAGGTTTTCATATCCTAGGTTTTTGTACTTTTTCTTCAAGCAAACACGGAAGCATGAGTGTTCCCATTCCTAAGTATGTCCAGACTGCCTAATGCTCTGTTAATAAACAATAATGCTATCTTTACCTGACACAGCTCCAAAGCAGCCTGAGAGCTTCCAGAGCAGCACATGAGATGCTCAGCAGAAGGATAAATCAGGCACCACGCTGTTCCCAGGCTGCTCCTGACAACCTGAAAAACTCGTTCAAACTTCTCCCACATGGCAACATGCAGTAGAGACCTACACACAGGTCTGGTAGGATCAGGTTACAGTGAAGGAAGGGAGTATTCATACACAGCTGTAAAGTTTCTGGTCTGTCCAAACAGCTTTAGTTAACTGAACCTGATTTCCTACACAAGCAAGGAAAGAAATCAGTAAGCTCTGGTCTGCAGCCTCACTACACCTTTTCAGGCATCACACAACTCTGTTTTAGTGGCCACAACACCCAAAACCTAACCAAAGCATTAACATACTTAAAACATATCTATAAATTCAGCATACTTACAATGCTCAAACAACATACACAACATCCATGGTTTTAAAGGGCAGGTCCAAGAGACTGGCCCAACATAGCCTCATACACTACACAAACTGGTACCCACCTTCTTCCTCAGCTCACAGCCTCACTGCTGCTGCTACTCCTTAAGGATCGACTTCCCATGTATGGCACCAGTGGATTCCAAAGAGGAAGGCAGCAAGCCAGACAGCCACCCTTCCAACTTGCCAGACAACCCCTGACTAGACATCATCCCTCCAGCCCTGCATTTTAATATAATCATTTTCAACATGTTGGACACACCTCTCCCTGGTTGCCTCTAGCTTTTGCCCCCGCAGAGAAAGAAGCCTCTCTTTCTTGATGCCTGAGACCACTTGCTCAGAAGGGTGTGGAGGGAAAATAATTTTTCAAGAATGTGCAAATGAAGTCCTTCAGTGCAAGATGGAGACCATCTCTATGCCCCATCCTTGGTGTGACTTGTTCTTCAAGGATGGAAGATGAGCTCAAGTGCATGTGATGCATAACCAGAGGGCTTGCAGGGACGAGCACCGCACGATGTGGGGCACAAGCAGACGGTTTTGGTGTGGGACACAGCCAGGCACTGCAGGGTGAGAGGTGCAGGCAGAGGGTCTGGAGATAAGGCACGTCAGGGTGCGGATGAAGACAAGGACTTTGGTGGTGATGTACGCAGCGGAAGAAAGAGAGAGGGATGAGGGGGATACGGACAGGAGCTGGCGGGGAAATCACGGGGGAGTAAATGGATAGGAAGCACCACGGGTCCCATTCCCATCCCGCCCGGCCCTGCGCGTGGGAGAGACACCGCGAAACGACCCCGCAGGCTCCCCTCCCCACGCCGCCTATCCCGCGGCGGCCGGCGGCGGCGGCGAGCGGGACAACGCCGGGCCCCCGTGCCGCCCCCAGCACCTCCCCTCGCCCCGCGGGGGCACTCACGCGACAGCAGCGGCACGAGCCCACCGGTTCCTTCAGTTGCCGGGCAGCAACTGTGGTCGGGACGGCGCGGGCGGCGGGACGGCGCGCGGGCGGGGCAGCCCGGCCCAACCCGGCCCGGCGCCCGCCGCCCGCCCCGCACGGGTCGGCCCTGCCAGGCCCCCGGCGCAGCGCAGCCGCCGCGCTGACAGCTGCGCCCGTGCTCGGGGCCGCCCTGAGTCACTGATCCCCGTGTTGCCACCCCCACCCCCTCCCGACAGCCGGAGCGGGGTTTCGAGCGACCTTAGGCATCGGCGAGTAGACCGCGACCGACGGCCGTGACGGTGCTGCGTTGCCACTTCCCGCGGCCAGACTCCCCGGGGACAAGACAACTGGTTGTCTACCTGTTACGGTGTCCGCTGCCGCGGTGCTCAGGGGTTTCTTCCGAACTCTACTTAGCGCTATCTCTTGCCGGTATTTTCTCCCGGCACGGAGAACCGAGAGCTGCTGTGCGGTTCCTTGACGCTGCTCCGGGATCGGTGACAACTTCGAGTCACTCAAAGCAACGGCAGGAAGACGTGGTAATTCCTGGTTCTAAAAAACAAAGTACAACTACTTAACTTTACCTCAATGTTTGAGGCCACACTCTTCCCCAAAAGGACTGTAGTAATCCTAAGAAACTACTTCGGATGAAGATAACGCTCCCCGTTTACTCCCGTCTAGAGAAGTATGGAGCATAAAGAAAGATGGTAACGAGGTGCTCTGGTTTAGTATAGTTTTACCCTAAGCCCACAGAAACATTGAAATTGCAGTTGGGTTTGTTTGGGTTTTTGGGGTTTTTTTGTTTGTTTGGGGGGGTGTTTTTGGTTTCTGGTTTGGGGTTTTGGGGTGGTTTTTTTTGAGATGCTTAGCATGGAAATGGTGGCTTGTGTCAAAAGATGAGGTTAGGCAAAGAGGCAGGGAGAGGGTATGAAGGCAATAAGAAGAAAACAGGCAAACTGTTTTCATGATGTGCACAAGACTGTGAGCTGATGCTGTGATGCATGTATATAGGAAGGAGATACTACAATACAATACAATACAATACAACACAATACAATACAATAAACCAGGTTGGAAGAGACCTTCAAGATCATCGCGTCCAACCCATCAACCAATCCAACCCATCCAAACAACTAGATCATGTCACCAAGCACCCCATCAAGTCTCCTCCTGAACACCTCCAATGAAGGTGACTCCACCACCTCCCAGGGCAGCCCATTCCAAAGGGCAATCACTCTCTCTGTATAGAACTTCTTCCCAACATCCAGCCTAAACCTGCCCTGGCGCAGCCTGAGACTGTGTCCTCTTGTTCTGGTACTGGCTGCCTGGGAGAAGAGACCAACCTCTGGCTGTCTACAACCTCCCTTCAGGTAGTTGTAGAGAGCAATAAGGTCACCCCTGAGTCTCCTCTCCAGGCTAAGCAACCCCAGCTCCCTCAGCCTCTCCTCATAGGGATTGTGACAGGTGAAGAAATCCTCAGGCTTTTGGAAGGGCATCTTAATAAAATCACTGGATTTGGCCAAAAGGGATATCTAGAATTAGGATAATCTATTGACCACTACTTCATGTTTCACCCAGGAGGGGAAAAAAATCACAAAACAAAATAACACCCTATTTCCCCACCTTCTTAATTTTCAGAACTTGAAACCTTTTGTTTGATTTATTTTTTTCTAAGACATCAGCCCTGAAACAACTAGAAACAGACCTTAGAAACCCACACTTCCCTGCTGAGACAGAGCCCTTGGGAGCCTTAGGACGACTAAGTTTTGACTTGTCCAGAGGGATGCGGCTATGTGGCTCAGTAGGCAACTAATATTCCTCCTGTGTTGTAAGATCTATTTTGCCCTGCCTGATAGGGATGCTGTGGCTGACACAAAATGAGACACTGGGTGCATGACAATAAAAAGTAAGTAGGTCAAATGTAGTCTGTTGTCACTAATGGAAAAAATAGCAACAATTACCAGATGCAAGCTAACAGCTCTAACACGTTTGATGCCAACACTGGCACCAACAACAGCTCTTCTCTCTTTAGAGGCTCATAAAGAGAGTAAGTGGCCTCACCTTCCACACACTTCAGGAGCAAAGGTAATCTGAATTGTCAAGCAAGTCTGTGAGGGTTGGCAAGCTACAGAAATAATGGTTTGCCTGTTCATGGCAGGTAAATTATTAACATGCAGTAGGGGAAAGGGAGCATGAAGGAGACGCCTGTGTCCTGCACACAGAGAAAGAGATACATAGCAAGTCAGAGACACAAACTGTGAAAGTGGGGCCTAGCAGCTATGAGGTTTTCTCACTGCTTAGCATATGAAAGATGCAGGAGTCATACTGCAAATTTAAATAATCTTTTAAGTTTTCTACATTCCCCATCCAAGAACAGAGCATGAGGGCAAAGAATGTAGCTACCGGAGACAGATCTCCACATTTTACCAGACACTGAAGACTTAACTCCTTGTCTGCACTGAATGAAGAACTGTTCCTGTTGTGAATAGTGCTAGCCAATGTTTTCATTATTTTGTTGCCTTAATAGAACCCAGAGAGCTTACGCGCTACTTTTCCTCTGTCTGAAAGATGTTTAGACTGTCATTCTGTTGATGAGATGTTGATGAGACTGGTGTTCAGCAGGAGTGAAGGAAGGTGTTCCCAAAGTCAGGTGAAAAATAGGTATTGCAAAGTAGAAGCAATAATTGTAAGTGTGAAAAATATCTTTAAAGGGAATTTTTAACAGAGGTAGTGCTGTGGTGTCACATATATGATAGGTGATATATACACATCCTATTATATACATGTATTTTTTAAAGAGTGTGTATAATGAGTATATGCTATCTACACATTACATGTCTATAGATAATATCATGTATATATAAATACAATGTATATATACACATGCATTATATAATTGAGTTTATTACACAGTATTGTCAAATGAAAACTAGTTGTGACACATCTTTTCAGAGGCTATTGCTTAAATGCAGGCTGATTGCAACTCAGTCTATACCAGGAAGCAGAAGTAAACCACCTGTGCAAAGTTCATTGCAATCAGTCAAAAAAGCCTTACTGAATGTAATGAGAAAATTGAAGCAAATACATGTGGCCAGCCTATTCACCAAAGTAATAGTATTTCATCACCAGATTTTTCATTTTTAATCTGTCCCATCTCTGAAAACACTATGTGAAAAACAGAGTCAACCTCACTAACATTTTGAATATAATCTCCAATTTAAATATGTAAATGCTTGTTGCACATATGTGGATAACCATTGAGCCCTGAGCATGTTCCATGATACTGCTGACAGTGGCTGCTGTGGAGCCCACAATCTCTTCTTACAGATTTTCACAGCTGAGAACTCTAATTCTGATGATATCTACCAAGTGTTTTCTTGTACAAAATTAATAGCTAAATATTTCCTAAATCACATTTTAGCTTTATGTGTTGACAATGATAAAAGCAAATGTTTTATTCTGTAGGAGCTCACACAGATGAAGCTAAAACAAGTAGTAATCTTCTCAGAACACTGGTGGGTTGTGGAGCCTGTTTGTTTTACCTGGACCACAATGTTATGCAATAATCACAGCCTTATCCATGAGCTAGGTGCATAAACATGTCTGTCAAAATAAGTTCCTTTTGAAGACCAGTGCTCCACAACTGCAAAAGCATTCTAACACTTATGCCAGAAAGTGAATGAACAAATGTCAACAAAGAAGTAAAGGCTAACTCTGCAGAGGACCTACACCCTGCTCAACTGGCTTTAGGTGGTCAAAATGGCAGGTATAGGGATGTCACAGTACAATATACCAGAAACATGTAGTACAAACTACATGGCCTCTAAATCAGAGTAATCAACAAGGCTGGCTTACCTGATCTAAAGTTTGTTCTGTGCTGTCAAAAGCAAACTGTTAGGCAAGCTGAAGAGAAACCAGTACAGTCCAGGAAAACTCTTTGATGCTAGCAAAAACTTAGCTGTACATGTCACTGCAGCATGCCACATCCTGCACAATATATGGAAGATCTTTCTTAAGTTGTGGGCTTGAGAAGCTGCTCATTTGCATTTGTTTGAACACCACAGGAACAGAAATTACATTTCATAGCTAATTACACTGCTTCTGTGGTCTGTCATAGCACTACCACAGATCAAGTATTTAAAATCAGGTGTTTGAAATTAAGAAAAAATAACAAATATCAGAACTTAAAAAAAAAAGGCACATATTTGGTTTTCTATAAATATTTGCAAAAGGCATTAAGGCCATCTTTCATTATCATACTTCTCTATATAGAAATGCAGACACCCAGTGGCTTTGTTTTATGAAAGCATGTGCTGTGAAGGTCTGCAGTTACACCATAACCTATCAGGATCACAAAAGCCCATCTTGTAGTCTCATACTGCATGTTCAGACGGTGCATGTATGCTGCAAAGTAGTGGTGACAGTTACAAAGCTAGAGACTAGCAGATCTGTTTTAATCTGATGAGTGAGAGAGCATTGTCTGCCATACTCAGTAGAGAAGAGTGTGTGCATCTCTTTGGAGTCAGGTAGATACTGATCAAAGCAGTTATTAAACTGATGCATAGTAAGATTTTATAAGGAGTAACCTGCAGCATCTTAAAGATACTGTTTTCCAGGGTGGTTACAGTCAGTTACTACAAATAATGAGCTGAAATTGTGCCGGAGAGATTAAACAATACAATACAATACAATACAATACAGTACAATACAATAAACCAGGTTGGAAGAGACCTTCAAGATCATCGCATCCAACCCATCAAACAACTAGATCATGTCACCAAGCACCCTATCAAGTCTCCTCCTGAACACCTCCAATGAAGGTGACCCCACCACCTCCCCAGGCAGCCCATTCCAATGGGGAATCACTCTCTCTGTATAGAACTTCCTCCTAATGTCCAGTCTAAACCTCCCCTGGCACAGCCTGAGACTGTGTCCTCTTGTTCTGGTACTGGCTGCCTGGGAGAAGAAGCCAACCTCTGCCTGGCTACAACCTCCCTTCAGGTAGCTGTAGAGAGCAATAAGGTCACCCCTCAGTCTCCTCTTCTCCAGGCTAAGCAACCCCAGCTCCCTCAGCCTCTCTTCATAGGGCTTGTGTTCCAAACCCCTCACCAACTTTGTTGCCCTTCTCTGGACACGTTCCAGCAAGTCAACATCCTTCCTAAACTGAGGGGCCCAGAACTGGACACAGGACTCAAGGTGTGGTCTAACCAGTGCAGTGTACAGGGGCAGAATGACCTCCCTGCTCCTGCTGGCCACACTCTTCCTGATGCAGGCCAGGATGCCATTGGCCCTCTTGGCTGCCTGGGCACACTGCAGGCTCATGTTCAGCCTCCCATCAACCATCACCCCCAGGTCCCTCTCTGCCTGGCTGCTCTCCAGCCACTCTGACCCCAGCCTGTAGCACTGCATGGGATTGCTGTGGCCAATATGCAGAACCTGGCACTTGGATGTGTTAAATCTCATGCTGTTGGATTCTGCCCATCTGTCCAGCCTGTCGAGGTCCCTCTGCAAAGCCTCTCTATCCTCCAGCAGATCAACTCCTGCCCCTAGCTTGGTGTCATCTGCAAATTTACTGATGATGGTCTCAATGCCCTCATCCAGATTATCAATAAAGATGTTAAAGAGCATGGGGCCCAGCACTGATCCTTGGGGCACACCACTAGTGACAGGCCACCAGCTGGATGTGCCACCATTCACCACCACTCTCTGGGCTCAGCCCTCCAGCCACTTCCTAACCCAATGCAGTGTGCTCCTGTCCAAGCCATGGGCTGCCAGCTTGGCCAGGAGTTTACTGGGGGGGACTGTGTCAAAGGCCTTGCAGAGGTCCAGGTAGACCACATCCACAGGCCTCCCTACATCCACCAGTCAGGTCACCTGATCATAGAAGGAGATCATGTTGGTCAAGCAGGAATTGCCCTTCCTAAATCCATGCTGGCTAGGCCTGAGACCCTGGCCATCCTGTAAGTGCTGTGTGATCTCACTCAAGATGACCTGTTCCATAATCTTGCCTGGCACTGAGGTCAGGCTGACAGGCCTATAATTCTCTGGCTCCTCCTTCTGGCCCTTCTTGTGGATGGGCACCACGTTGGCCAGCTTCCAGTCTTCTGGGATGTCTCCAGTGAGCCAGGACTGCTGAAAAATGATGGAGAGCGGCTTGGACAGCTCATCTGCCAGCTCTCTCAGCACCCTAGGATGGATCCCATCCAGTCCCATTGACTTGTGGGGGTCCAAGTGGCTGAGAAGATCTCTAATTCTCTCCTCCTGGAACAGAGGAAAACTATGCTGCTCCCTGGCTCCTTCTGCCAGCTCTGCCAGCCAGCTGTGTGGAAGACGTTCTGTCCTGCTAGTAAAAATTGAGGCAAAGAAGGTGTTAGGTACCTCTGCCTTTTCCTCATCCTTTGTTACAATGGTCCCCTCCATGCCCACCAAGGAGTGGAGCTTGTCTTTGCCCTTCCTCTTGCTATTAATATATTTATAGAAGGACTTTTTGTTGTCCTTCACAGCAGAGGCCAGTCTCAGCTCCAAATGTGCTTTTGCCTCCCTAATTTTCTTCCTGCAAGACCTAGCAACATCCCTAAACATTCCATGGGTTGCCTCCCCTTTTTCCAAAGATAATACACCCTCTTTTTTTCCCTTAGTTCCTTTAGAAGTTCATTACCCATCCAGGCTGGCCGTCTGCCCCAGCGGCTCATCTTCCGGCACACCGGCACAGCCTGTTCCTGCGCCTTCAAGAGTTCTTTCTTGAAGTAGGTCCAGCTCTCCTGGACCCCTTTGTTTTTAAGGGCTGTTTCCCAAGGAACCTTCTGAATTAGTTCCTTGAGTAGCCTGAAGTCTACCCTCCTGAAGTCCAGAGTGGAGGTCTTCTTGCTGCCCCTCTTGGCTTGGCTGAATACCGAAAACTCAATTATCTCGTGGTCACTGGTGCCTAAACACCCTCCAACCACCACATCACCCACCAGCCCTTCCCTGTTGGTGAAGAGGAGGTCAAGCAGAGCCTTACCGCTGGTAGGTTTGCGCAGCACCTGGGATAAGAAGCTGTCCTCCATGCACTCTAAGAACCTCTTATATTGCCTCCACTCTGCTATGTTGTGATCCCAGCAGATATCAGGCAGGTTGAAGTCACCCATGAGAACAAGGTCAGGCGATCTTGAGACAGCCTTAAGCTGCCTATAGAATGCTTCATCAAGATCATCCTCCTGGTTGGGTGGTCTATAACAGACTCCAACCAGGATGTCTGCCCTGCTGGTCTTCCCTCTAATTCTCACCCACACGCACTCAACCCAATCGTCCCTGATCTCTAGCTCAATGGCATCAAGTGCCTCCCTGATGTACAGGGCCACCCCTCCACCCCTTCTTCCCTGCCTGTCTCTCCTGAAGAGCCTGTAGCCATCAATTGCAGCGCTCCACTCATGGGAGTCGTCCCACCACGTCTCTGTGATGGCAACTACATCATAACTTTCCTGCTGCAACAAGGCTTCCAGCTCCTCATGTTTGTTGCCCATACTTTGTGCATTAGTATACATGCACTTCAGCTGGGCTGCTGGTTTTGCCCCTGACTCCAGCTTACCGCCCTCACACTCCTGTCTGGGGGGACTGGTTTCAGCCCCTTCCCCCTTCAAAGCTAGTTTAAAGCCCTGTCAATGAGACCTGCTAATTCCCTTCCCAGAATCTTTTACCTTTGGGGGACAGGCCATTCTTGTGTACAATAGCAAATCATGGAAATGCATACAAACAAAACCTTTGGGGTAAGCTAAGAAAATACTCCTCACAGAGATGCAATCCTCTCAGACTTGTATTCTGGAAGAAGGAAGCTGCCAGCTTGGTCATTTCCCTTTAGACCTTCTTGCTCTCTACAACTACCTGAAGGGTGATTGTAGACAGGCAGAGGCTGGTCTCTTCTCCCAGGCAGCCAGTACCAGAACAAGAGGACACAGTCTCAGGCTGCGCCAGGGCAGGTTTAGGCTGCACAGAGAGAGTGATTGCCCATTGGAATGGGCTGCCTGTGGAGGTGGTGGAGTCACCTTCATTGGAGGTGTTCAGGAGGAGACTTGATGGGGTGCCATGGTTTAGTTGTTTAGGTGGGTTGGACTGGTTGATGGGTTGGACGCGATGATCTTGAAGGTCTCTTTCAACCTGGTGTAGTGTATTGTATTATTGTATTGAATGTGCTGCCCAGGGAGGTGGTGGACTCACTGTCCCATGGTTTAGTAGTCATGAGATGTTGGGTGACAGGTTGGACTTGATAATATCTGAGGTCTTTTCCAACCTTATGGATTCTATGATTCTATGATTACTTTGAGAAAACATTGTTTTTAAGGAAATGGAATATACCTAGTTGTCACAAGGATTTTTTTTTCTAAAGAAAATCAAACCCATCAAGACCGCAAACGCTGGCTATATACTGCACCATGAGAAGCAAAATGCACAGGGGGCAAGGAAGTTGAATAAGCCTTAGTTTTCAGCTTATTGACAGCATTCCATGCTTAGTGGATTCCTGTTTTAGTTCTGTTTGTGAGAATCTGGAGGAAGTTCATTGGTTCAGATGATTTTCATAAACTCTGTAATGACATCTAGCAAAACTTTGCCAAGAGATGTAATTGTATATTTTGATCCAGAAGAATGGTTGAAAGGAATAGAATAGAATAGAATAGAATAGAATAGAATAGAATAGAATAGAATAGAATAGATAGAATAGAATAGAATAGAATGGAATGGAATGGAATGGAATGGAATGGAATGGAATGGAATAGAATAGAATAGAATAGAATAGAATAGAATAGAATAGAATAGAATAGAATAGAATAGAACAGAACAGGTTGGAAGAGACCTTCAAGATCATCACATCCAACCCATCATCCAACCCACCTAATCAACAAAACCATGCAACCAAGCACCCTATCAAGTCTCCTCCTGAACACCTCCAATGAAGGCGACTCCACCACCTCCCAGGGCAGCCCATTCCAATGGGGAATCACTCTCTCTGTATAGAACTTCCTCCTAATGTCCAGTCTAAACCTCCCCTGGCACAGCCTGAGACTGTGTCTTCTTGTTCTGGTACCGGCTGCCTGGGAGAAGAGACCAACCTCTGCCTGGCTACAACCTCCCTTCAGGTAGTTGTAGAGAGCAATAAGGTCACCCCTCAGTCTCCTCTTCTCCAGGCTAAGCAACCCCAGCTCCCTCAGCTTCTCCTCATAGGGCTTGTGTTCCATACCCCTTACCAACTTTGTTGCCCTTCTCTGGACACGTTCCAGCAAGTCAACATCCTTCCTAAACTGAGGGGCCCAGAACTGGACACAGGACTCAAGGTGTGGTCTAACCAGTGCAGTGTACAGGGGCAGAATGACCTCCCTGCTCCTGCTGGCCACACTCTTCCTGATGCAGGCCAGGATGCCATTGGCCCTCTTGGCTGCCTGGGCACACTGCAGGCTCATGTTCAGCCTCCCATCAACCATCACCCCCAGGTCCCTCTCTGCCTGGCTGCTCTCCAGCCACTCTGACCCCAGCCTGTAGCACTGCATGGGGTTGTTGTGGCCAATGTGCAGAACCCGGCACTTGGATGTGTTAAATCTCATGCTGTTGGATTCTGCCCATCTGTCCAGCCTGTCGAGGTCCCTCTGCAAAGCCTCTCTATCCTCCAGCAGATCAACTCCTGCCCCTAGCTTGGTGTCATCTGCAAATTTACTGATGATGGTCTCAATGCCCTCATCCAGATTATCAATAAAGATGTTAAAGAGCATGGGGCCCAGCACTGATCCTTGGGGCACACCACTAGTGACAGGCCACCAGCTGGATGTGCCACCATTCACCACCACTCTCTGGGCTCAGCCCTCCAGCCACTTCCTAACCCAATGCAGTGTGCTCCTGTCCAAGCCATGGGCTGATAGCTTGACCAGGAGTTTGCTGTGGGGGACTGTGTCAAAGGCCTTGCAGAGGTCCAGGTAGACTAAATCTACAGGCCTCCCCACATCCACCAGGTGGGTCACCTGATCATAGAAGGAGATCATGTTGGTCAAGCAGGAATTGCCCTTCCTAAATCCATGCTGGCTAGGCCTGAGACCCTGGCCATCCTGTAAGTGCTGTGTGATTGCACTCAAGATGACCTGTTCCATAATCTTGCCTGGCACTGAGGTCAGGCTGACAGGCCTATAATTCTCTGGCTTCTCCTTCTGGCCCTTCTTGTGGATGGGCACCACGTTGGCCAGCTTCCAGTCTTCTGGGATGTCTCCAGTGAGCCAGGACTGCTGAAAAATGATGGAGAGCGGCTTGGTCAGCTCATCTGCCAGCTCTCTCAGCACCCTAGGATGGATCCCATCCGGTCTGATGGGCTTGTGGGGATCTAAGCGGCTGAGGAGATCTCTAACTAACCCCTCCTCCTGGAACAGAGGGAAAACTATGCAGCTCCCTGGCTCCTTTTGCCAGCTCTGCAGGCCAGCTGTCTGGAAGACGTTCTGTCCTGCTAGTAAAAATTGAGGTAAAGAAGGTGTTAAGTACCTCTGCCTTTTCCCAGCAGATCCCAGCAGATATCAGGCAGGTTGAAGTCACCCATGAGAACAAGATCAGGCAATCTTGAGACAGCCTTAAGATGCCTATAGAATGCTTCATCAACATCTTCCTCCTGGTTGGGTGGTCTATAACAGACTTCAACCAGAATATCTGCCCTGCTGGGCTTCCCTCTAATTTTCACCCTCAAGCACTCAACCTGATCTCCATCTCAATGGCATCTAGTGCCTCCCTGATGTACAGGGCCACCTCTCCACCCCTTCTTCTTTGCCTGTCTCTCCTGAAGAGCCTGTGTAATATTATACAATACAATGCAATACAATACAATACAATACAATACAATACAATACACCAGGATTAAGCAATGCACTTTCATATGCATTAGAAAGAAAAGTAAGAGTTGAATGAGTGACTAATGCTGCTGTTTCTTAATGTAAACCACTAACTCTGAAGCTGTAGCAAACCGTACGCTCACAGTAAGAACTGTAGCAGTCAATGCCTTCTGTTCAGTTCTCCATCTACCTAGTGCAAAAGCTGGGAAAGTCACAGCTCTGTTAAACTAGGACAGTCCTTTCAGCACTCTGCCCAGAGGGTATGACGCAGATTCCACCTCACAATGTTGCTACCCTAACACCTTTACCTCCAAACCCTTTCCTGTTCAGTTCTGCCCATGATCTTCCTCTCAGCCAACAGGTTGAGGTCATGGAAATAGATATCAAGAACATACTTCTTTCTTGCATCTTTTCTCTTTGGTACCTTTTACACTGTCTCCAAGGTGTAGCAGAGAGCCTACAACATGAGTTTTAAAACTTCAACAAAAGAAAGGTGAAAATAAAACCACATGCACAAATACCTAAGCTGTGCTCAACATTTGTCGTTTACATGAGTCCATCCATAGTCTGCTCCAAACAAAAAATTCCAAACAGAAATGTTTGATCAAAGCCTCACTTCCTGTATCCCTCTTTTTGTGAACATTTATAGTTGATTCTGGCATTTTCACAGGAGGCACCTCAGCCACCACCATGCACCAGCAACACAGCACATTATGATTGTGATAGAAAGGGACACATACAGATGCTATTATCACAGCAGTTCACATAAGCATACCTGAACTACTTTTCTTCTCAGCTCAAGTGTCTATCAGAATAACCACAGCAACAGTAAAACTCTAAGTAAGTAAAGCTTCCTTGAGGGCTGACTAAATACTCTTCAGACTGCTGAGCCTGATAATGCTGGGCTGTACTTAATTGGCATCATGGTGGGAGTGGAGAAAATAGGAGAGGAGCTGACCTCATGAGGTTGTCGAACAGTTGCTTGGGCTGCTGTTGGTCTGGGCACCATCCCCTTCCAGGGATTTTACTGGCCTGGCTTTATTAGTGCCTCATGGGAAAAGCCCTGCACACCCCTTTGCAGGCCAACTCAGATGCATTTTCACTGCCATACTATTCTTGATCTCTCAGGAAGCCATGAAAGTTCAATTTTGAGCAGACACGACTAACAAGCAGCAGTGCTGCTGATACAGATGTGACATATTTGTAGAGTTGGGCTAAGTATTCTGATTTTTTAAGAGTCCTTGAAATTCCTCTTTTAGTACTCACTACAGATGTTACTTTCAGCAGTTGAGAACAACGAAGTCTTGCAGATAAAGATGTCTTCTTTATGAGTTTAAAGGAAGGCACAGAGGTATTAAACAGTGAGTATCAAGGCAAGGCTCAAATATATGAATAGTAACATGGCTAGGAAACACATTCTGTCTTGGAGAATCTGCCACTGGAGAATCTGTCATGAAACCTGTAGTGTTCTGTGAAGGAGATGGAAGAAAGGCAGGGAAAAAATCACCAAACAAATTAGTGAAACTTCTATTAAGTTCGCTGAACAAAATGAAACCATCTGATTCTTCAAAAAAATAGCACTGTTTTCTTATTCTAGCTGAGAAATAAGACTTGTCAGTGAGAGACTTTACATGCAACAGGACATGCTGTTGCTACAGGGTCTATCCCAGGCCTATACCCCCACTGAGAACAACCCCAGGAAGACTCCTGTCATCATTAACAGTTACACCTGGGGTCTTGTTAAGCTACTGCATGAAATAGCATTATGCTTTACAGTGTACTTCATAGTAGGTGCTGTCATTCTTTTCCTGCTCCTGCTATTTCTTTACTGCTGGGACTGAGCACTTAAATAGGTCAAGAGTAAAAGGTGGAAGTGGGAATGTGGCTTCATATCAGATGGCAGAGCATTATGTGACTCTTAGGTGTAGGTGGAAGCTGAGAAAAAATCCTTTTAAGTATACTTGTTTTCATATCTCCACCCATTTTGACATGCCTTTACACTAACTCTAGAGTAGCCAGAGGCAAAGGAATGAGTTATAAGAACAGCTCAGATAGATTGTCTAAGATTGATGCAACTCTTCACAGGGTATTGTATCCTACTTCAAAATCTTAGGATTTAAAAAAAATCTTACACTTCCTTGAGTTTTACTTTTCAATTAATTGATAATTCTGCATTAGTCTGCAGCATGTTAACATGGAGTCTTATGTTCCAACTAATAGAATCATAGAATCGTAGAGCACCAGGTTGGAAGGGACCTCAAGGATCATCTGCTTCAACCTTACCAAACCCACTCTGCTTCACATGTCTTTAGCCTGTACTCTGCCACAGATGCCTGAGAGCCCAAGGCTGGCAGAGAAACACCCAAGGCACTGGGAGACTGTCCTGCTGCTGCTCAAATGATGGTACCAAAACATGCAGCCCAGGACACCGCCATGATCTCCCCAGATCTGTTCTTCTCTCCCAGAGCAGGGTCAGGCAGTGCTGTTTGGAAACACTACACAGAGCCAGAGCAACACAGAAGCAGAGAGACATAGGGGCAAAGAGAGGGTCTCCCCTCTACAAGTGGCTTCAGGTCTGCAGCTCCTGCACTGCCCTCAGCTCACAGCTTCCTTCTTGCCCTTCTGGACTCCATCAGCTACAGCAGAAATGCTCATCAATGCATTTGCCAAGCATGGCAATGACAGAGCAGATCACTGAGGAACCTGCTCCCAGCTCTCCTATTGCCAGTGGAACTTGAAATGTGCTGAACAACTCCCTGCACCACCCTGAAAATGAGAATTCATTCATAGAATCAGAGAATAATTCAGGTTGGAAAAGACCCTCAGGATCACCAAGTCCAACCATTGACCCTACTCTACAAAGTTCACTCTTAAAACATATCCTCAAGCATCACATCTAAATAACCTTTAAACACATTCAGGGTTGGTGACACAACCATCTGCCTGGGCAGCCTGTTCCAATGTTTGACCATGTTTTCTGGGAAAAAAGTTTTCCTATTGTCCAGCCTAAACTTACCCTATTGCAGTTTGAGGCCATTCTCTCTTGTTCTACCACCAGAAGAGACCTCTCCACAATGTCCTTTCAAGTAGTTGTAGACAGTAATGAGGTCTCCTCTCAGCCTTCACTTTTCCAAACTAAACAGTCCCAGCTCCTTCAGTCGCTCTTCATAGGATTTATTCTCCAGGCCCTTCACCAGCTTCGTTGCACTCTTCTGCGCTTGCTCCAGCACCTCCACATCTCTCTTGTACTGAGGTGCCCAAAACTAGACACAATACTTGAGGTGTCACCTTACCAGAGCTGAGTACAAGGGGACAATCACCTCCTTACTCCTGCTGGACACAGCATTTCTCGTACCAGCCAGGATGCCATTGGCTTTCTTGGCCACCTGGGCACACTGCTGGCTCATATTCAGTTGCCTGTCAATTAGAACCCTCAGGTCCCTTTCTGCCAGACAGCTTTCCAGCCACACTTCCCCAGGCCTGTGCATTGCTTGGCGTTGTTGTGACCCAAGTGCAGGACCTGGCATTTGGTCTTGTCGAACCTCATTCTGTTAACCTTGGCCCATTGATCCAATTTATCCAAGGCCCTCTGTAGAGCCTCCCCACCCTCATGCAGATCAACATTCCCACTTAACTTGGTATTGTGGTGTCATCTGTGAACTTACTGATGACACACTCTTTGTCCTTATCAAGATCATCAATAAAGATGCTAAATAGGAGTGGTCCCAACACTGAACCCTGAGGAATACCACTTGTGACCAGGCACCAGCTGGATTTAACTCCACTGGATGACCACTCACAGTATCACAGTATCACCAAGGTTGGAAGAGATCTCAAAGATCATCGAGTCCAACCTGTCACCAAAGACCTCATGACTAGACCATGGCACCAAGTGCCACGTCCAATCCCGTCTTGAACACCTCCAGGGATGGTGACTCCACCACCTCCCTGGGCAGCCCATTCCAATTGGGCCCTTTCCCCCAGCCAGTGCTTTATCCAGCAGACTGTATGCTCATCCAAGTCATGAGCAGCCAGTTTGCCCATGAGAAACTGTCAAAGGCTCTTCATAAGTCTAGGTTGACAATATCCACAGCCTCATCCAATAGTTGGGTCATCCTGTTATAGAAGGAGATCAGGTGTGCCAGGCAGGACCTGCCTTTCATAAACCCATGCTGACTGTGCCTGATTCCCCGGTTGTCCTCTACATGGTGTGTAATGGCACTCAAAATGACCTGCTCTGTGACGTTGCCTGGTACTGAGGTCAGACTGACAGGTCTATAGTTCTCTGGGTCCTCCTTTTTGTCTTTCTTGTAGATGAGTGTTCATAGAATCATAGAATGATTTGAGTTAAAAGGGACCTCAAATCATCTAGTTCCAACCCTTCTGCCATGGGCAGGGACATCTTCCACTAGATCAATTTACTCAAAGCCCCAGACAACCTGGGTTTGAATCCTTCCAGGGAAAAGGCATCCACAGTTTCTCTGGGCAACCTGTTCCAGTGTCTCTCCACCTTTACAGTAACAAATTTCTTCCTAATATCTAATCTAAATCTGCTCTTTTTCCATTTAAAACCATTACCCCTTATCCTGTGATATAATCCTTGATAAAGCATCCCTCTTCATTTTTTCTGTAGGCCCTCTTTGGGTGCTGGAAGGCTGCTATGAAGGGTCTCCAGAGCATTCTGTTCCCAGATTTTTATGGATAAAGGGACACAGGTGGGAAATAGACAAAATAGAATTTATTTTATTAATGTACAAATTTTTATATATTTACAGGTTTGTTGCTTAGTTGCACAATAGCTCCAGAGTACAGGAATAAGTACAAAGGGTTGAAGATCAGTATTTGGAAAATGATAAAGCCCAAGAGCAGTATATTGCCCCTACCAAGAAAAGAAGGTATTCTCTAGAGACTTAGGCAGGTTCCAAATACACTCACAATGCTTCTTTCAGTTGTGGTTAGCCCTCTTAGTGTCTCTGTTTCTTGAGGAGTCCTTCTGGACTGCAGAGTGTAGTCTACACATGTAGGGGGAGGAAATCCCAAGAAGAGCCTTCAGTGCTCTCTAGCAAACCCGTTTTATATCAGCTCATGTGCCACATGTCCTGCGTGGCAAATTCCACAGATCATATTCCACATGCCAAAAAGGCCAAGAAAGTGGCCAGCATCAGGTTCTGTATTGTGCTGGCCCAGGGGTCTGCCCTGACATGTGACCTGGGGGAAGGGGCCCAGGTGTCAGCTGACATGGCCTTGAAAGAAGGGAGGTGCCTTCCTCCTTACCCCTCTTCTCACACTTCTGATCTTCACCCCCTTTCCCAACTCCATGGGGCAGGGAGGGGTTTTGGATGCATTGCCACACAGGTTGAACAGCCCAAACTCCCTCAGTCTTCTCACTGGAGATGTGTTCCAGTGCCTTGATTGTTTTCATGGCCCTCCTTTGGACTTGCCCCAACAGGTCCATGTCTTTCTTGTGCTGGGGGCCCCAGAGCTAGACACATTAGTCCAGGTAGAGTGCTAGACATACGTCTTTTAATGCAGCCTAGGATGCACTTTGGCTTTGTGGGCTGGGACAACACATTGATGTCTCATATTCAGGTTCTCATCCACCAATACTCCCAAGTCCTCTGCAGGGCTGCTTTCAATTCTTTCATCCCCGCAGCCAGCATTTATTCTTGGGATTGCCCTGACCCGTTTGAAGCATGTTGCACTTGGCCTTGTCTAATCTCAGAAGTTTGCATGGGCTCTTGTTTCAAACTTGTCATGATGCCTCTGGACAGCATCTCCTTCCACCAGTGTGTTGACTTGCTGCAAATAAAGATGTTAAATAGCACCAGTCCCAATATCAATCTACTGTTTTTCTGCTGAAGGAATTTTTGGGCTAAATCTTTGGTGGATTTTGCAATACCTACATTCATAGACCAGTTTTTCACTTGAGGTGTTGTTTTCTCTGTAGCATGACATGCACAAACACACAAACCAATAGTTTTTAGGCAGAGCATAGAAGGAATTCTGTATTGTTAGAAGCCAGAGCTCAGAATATAACCACTGGATAGTAGAAAACTATTAATTGAAGATGTGGTCTTTTTCGGTGATTCTAACATGACTTCTCAAGTATTTCTAAAGAATATTCTGAAACTTTATCCCCACTTTTTTCTTTCCTGACAACTACTGTCTTATCCAGAGACTTGGCATGGTTGAGGTAAACTGCTGTTACTTGTGCTGTGCTTACCTCTTCTACTGAGAGATGCAGCAAGAAGACAGAATCCAAATTTTCAAGTTATGTCAAGGTTTTCAGAGAGATGTGAGCCTCTCCTAGGCTGCTCTTAACTTGATCTTGGTTTCATGTACACAAAAAAATCTCGAAGGCTAGACAAACTCATACATATGAATGCAGCCTCTCTCTCATATAATGCCATTGTGACACAAAGAAAGGACTGTATTACTTACTATTGCTTACTATCCTTTCTCACCATTTTTAAGGCAGCTTGATTCTTTGTTGTGTACTGAGGATGAGGAACATTACCCCAACCATCTTTATTTCTTCTGGTGGCAGGATCTTCATACATAAAGCCATACAGGAATTAGTGCTCTTTGTCAGGACATGTCCCTTAATCCTTTCGGTCTAAGATTCTGCAAATCTCAGAGAACACTGAAGTAAATCGTCCACCATACTTCCAATTAATGTAGTAACAACAACAACAACTCCAATTAAAAATAAATAATTGAGAAATACCAGACTAATTTCCTTTCTCCCACTCTTTTTGGTTGTCAGTTGGGTTTCTTCTTGTCTGAGGCTGTTTGGTCTTTGATTCTGCTAGCGGATCTAGATGTTTCCAAATCACAAATGAATTTATTATAAAAACTAATAACTTCTAAGACAGAAGTTGAAAACTTGTTTGAAATTTCACAGTCTAGTCTGCCTGATGCTCTTTCCTTAAAATGAGTTTTGCTAATCCAGTTTAAATGATGAAGTGGTTTCTACTGTGATTTCATGGTGAGGTAGAAACGAGTATTTCAATGTCACTAAAAGAGGACTAAGCAAAATACTGCACAGGAAACCTCTCACTGACACTGGAAACTGCTTTTTATCACTTTGTATAAAGGAAAGCCCCAAATATCTGTTAATCTTACAGGAAAATACAGGTAAAGTTGTAAAGCTTCAAGCATTTAGTATATGTTTGGCCCTGAAATTCAACATTAGTGTAGCTACCTTTCTTATGTGAAGCATATTGTGTGGGCTGAGATAGCAATTTCAAAGCTTTGCTTTTCGAGCTGCATATACGGATCACCCTCTCTAAAAATCCCTTTGTTTATTATTTGTTTGTATAATGCCCTCCACATGAACCTGAATTGCTGAATTTATCCTTTTTCCTCTGTCCATAGACATGTGTGCAACTCTATTCCGCACTGAAAGCATGCTCTCAGAAAACCCACTAGAAAGCTTTGCCAAAATCAAAATCTCTTAGCAAACAGTGTCACTGAAAGACAGATTCTTACACTTGCTTAGAGGCATTTGTGGCTCCCCACCCAGGTGTATGTTATCGGCCTGCATTTGTGTATTTTCCCCGTAGGATCTGAGCTTGTCTACCTACCAGCCTATTAAAAGTGAACGAGCGATTGAAGCATTATTAATAGCTGAGTTTGAGAATGTGGCAGGCTGGAGTCAAGTGTCAGGGAAATGTGTGCTTTTCCAGATGCTTTAATGGTTAATCTTTAACAGTTAAAAGCTTTTAGATTAGCGTTTGTAAGAGAATACCTTATGTTTCCAAACAGGTAACTAAGAAATGTGGGAAGGAGGAGAATGGTCTAGGTAATATAAAAGGGAGATGAATGAGACAGAAAAACAGGAGAGCAGACAAAGCAAGGATGTTTTCCTACAAACTCTCTTCTTATGCTGGATTTGTTTTTAAGACACTGACAAAACACAGAAGTATTTTCATGTATGGGAAGTAAAGATGCAATCCAGTTCTGCACCAGAGCTTTCTTTCCACCTGAGTAGAGGTGAGGCAAAGTTAATTTTAACCATTGAACTCTCTCACCCAATCACTGAGAGTGTCCCTGCTCATGTTTGGCCTGTCTTTAACTCAACAGCCTTGAAGGGCTTAAACTCTGCTGACTCTGGTGGCTGATGTGGTGCAGCCCAGGCAGGCAGAGAGATAGAGACACACACAGGGCTCTTTCTGCTGTTGCTTACTTGGTCTTCCCTGGTAACACCTTTGTCATCTTGAATAGGTGATAGCTCTGAATGGGATAACATCAGGTGGATTTGGAATAATGTGCAATATCTACTAAATTGCAGATTTCTGCAAAGTCTCCTCTGCTTTGTGCAGCATGAGCTCAGATTTTAGAAGATTTGAGAGATTTGTCCTCTATTTGTCCTCAAAGGAGTTTTGACAACAGCTTTTAACATAGTTAAGCATCTCTGTCAAGGCACTGTGATGCGATGTACCTTAGGTATCCTCTGTATTTGTTTAATTATCCTCTAATAATTTCCAATACACTCATGGATGTAGTAAAATACTATTTTGTTTCTCTGCTAATATTAGGTGAAGGTTTACCGCCTATATTAAATCATTCACATCTTTCATACACCTGTGTTATAGATTTGAGTGATGTGAGTCCTGATACAACGAAGGAGTTAAAGCTTTAGGATAGCAGGAAGGAAGGAGTGGATGATGTGACATGCAAAAGAAGCAACGTTTGTCGGCCATGGTCAGTTGTTCATTTTCTGGGTTAATGATGGCTTGAGACACCAATGACAATGCAATAGCCCAGCACTGATGATCAACAGCCTGTTGCTGGGGAGTGAGGAAAATGAGGCAGGAAATGGGGACTACATAAGATCTGTGTTTAACTGACCCTACGTAAAGAGATAAAGCGAAGATGGAGCAGTGTAAAATCCATTGCTTTCATAGCTCACATGCAATGGCACACATGGAACAGGATCTTCTCAGGGTGGCCTCCGTGGTGCATCATTGCAACATAGACAATTATCAAACATGTATGCCCTGTGCATCTTGAGGCATAAACAGGACTCTACCTTTCCTTCTATAGGCTAGAATATCTCCTTTGCTTCCTTTCTCCATGTGCTGGTTTTGGCAGGGGCAGAGTTAATTTTCTTCACAGTAGCTAGTATGGGCCCACATTTTGGATTTGCACAGAAAAGTGTGTTCATAATACAGAGATGCTTTTGTTACTGCTGAGCAGTGCTTATACAATGTCAAGGCCTTTTCTGCTTCTTACCCCACCCCACCAGTGAGTAGGCTGGGAGTGCACAAGAAGCTGGGAGGGGACACAGCTAGGACAGCTGACCCCAACTAACAAAAGGGATATTTCATACCATATGATGTCATGCTCAACAACAAAACTAGGAGGAAAGTTAGTGGGGTGCTGTTGCTTGGAGACTGGATGGCCATAGGTCAGTTGGTGGTGAGCAATTCTTTTCATTACTTGTCTTTCATAGTTTTTATTTCTTTCTGTCATTTTCATTACAATTATTATTATAATCTTTTTTATTTTTGTTTTTAGTTTCATTTGTTAAACTGTTCTTATCTCAACCCATGAGTTTTCTCACTTTTGCTTACCCTTCCAGTTCTCTTCCCCACCTCCCATTGGGGGATGGTGGGGATGACACACAGTGTGCAAGTAGCTGTGCTGCTTAGTTTCCAGTTGGGGTTAAAGCACAGAACTCTTAATTTTTCTTGCGCTTGTCAAACATACTGCTTGAGAAGGCTTGTGGACTACTGGACCACTTTACACCCATTAACTTGCATAATCTTTTCTTTTCCCTGTCAGGAAAAAAAAATGCTGGAAGCCACTGGAATATATAACAGGCCTTCCTACTGATACAAGATACACCACTGAGATCTTAAGCATGTTTAGGACACAGAGGGCAAGTCTTCTGAACAACTGAAACCTATAATCCAACACAGGGGAAGTCTGTTTAATAGCAATAAAATTCCTAAACCCCAGAGTTCTGCATGTCTCACAGGTATCTACATTTAGCATAGTACCCATCACTAAGGGTTATTTAAATTACTTTGTTATACTTCATGAATCAATCTAAACTTTAGTAGTAATCTATTGTGGCAGGACAGGATGAAGCAGCTGTTTCAAACACTCATTCAGGCCCTCAGGTATGTTAGTTGTCTGCAAAACAATTACATGTTCTGGAAACTTTCTTCATAAACAATGAGGAACAGCATTTGGATGGCAAAGTTCCATCCAGCTCTGGAGACGCATTTTTTTTTCCCTTGGGAAATGATTTATGCACTACCTTGAGAATGTGCAATACAATCCAGGTAACTGCCAAATGTGAGCATTTCCCACACAAGATGTGCAGAACTGCCCAGTTTATGGCTTCTGTGGCACTAGTGGCAGTGCAAAACTACAGAACAGCATCAGACCGTTTGCTGTGCTTCAACTCACATAGACTGTAATGCATGATTCATGTCCAAACATATATTCTCCAGGCCATATTCTCCACCTGGAAGAACTAGTGGTAAGCTGAAGAAAAGAGTTTCATTCAAAAACATTTTTCTCATGTTTGCTTGCATGAGAATTATAATCAGGTGATTTCTTGAGGTGTTACAGAACAGTGTGGGAGGCGATAGCAACAGTAATTAACTGTTGAGCAACACAAAACACTCCCTACTGACTTCCACAAAACATGAGAACTTGATATTCTTACCAAACACCTACTGTCTGGTATATCTTTTACCACAGCAAACATGGGCTCCCCAAAATGCTGCATTCATTGTCCCCTGTTAATAAAACATATCCATGGAAAACAGAAAAGAAGCACATTAATACAGTAGCAAAGAAGTCTATCTGTGGCAGTATTAAGCTCACTATGGGTGAATTGATGCAGCATCTCAGCAAGGTGCATTAGCCTGTGGTGGGGCTGCTCATATAGGCTAGAGTTAGCACTGCTGACAGCAGAACTGACTACTCAGTTATTGGAGAGGAATTTTTTTCTTTCTTTTTCCCAGGCTACCCCCACTTTTTGAAATGGCACTGACAGATTAAAGATCCACCATACAGACTCAGATATATTTGTACAGATGAAAGTGAAATAGTGCAGGCAGGCATTATTAGCTACAGTTCCTTCAGAAGCCATCCTGAAGTACTAACAGAGACGATAAAGAATCAACTTTAAATTTTAAATACAAATGGAACTGGCTGGCTACCAAATGCAAGTTTCTTGCCAATGATCTCCAGCGAGAGCATAATCTATTCCTTCGCTTATTATGAGAATGTAATTTGAGTCAACTTTTCTATAAATATGATTCCAAATTTTTTTAGACTGTTTTAATAATTCTGTTGGAGGCTAAGATCAGTACTTCATATAAAGCAAGTATCCTGTTAAATAAATGCCTTGCAGTCAACAGAAAAAGAAAATGCTTTGGTATCACTCAAATGTGGCTGCTCAGAACTGCAGAACAATGTTTTAATACCTCTCTCCTTTCCCTGCCCCTTGCATTAATCTATTTTGTATTAAACAAAGGCATATTATTTTTATTGCTGAATAAATCACCCTATTCCTGCTGAGACATGTTAGTCTAGATTACCAACATAGGGCTGTAAAAATAACCGGTTGGACTGATTTAAACTGCTGATTTTAATCTCCAATTTGGCATGAGGAAATTTACTATAAAACCTGTTTAGGATTGCAGATGCATTTCTGTCTGAGTGCTGCAAGAAAGGGGTGGATTGGTAATCTTCCGAGTGTACAGAACTCAGCGACTGGAAGTCTTCATATGACAAAGATAAAAATCCATAAGTAAAAATGTCCTGTTTTTTAACTGTGTTAATTTGAAAGCAAATGGTGATAAAAATGAAAATTAAGAACAAAGTCATACCCCTATGCAATTAAAAGAAAATATTTCATATGTAAATAGAAAGTTGCCTTAATAGCCCCAAATATTTTTTTTTTCCAGTTTCTGGGGCTTGGTGGCATTTAGTAGGACTGGGCGTGGTGTGACCGGTTTAGGCTGTGCCTTTAAGAAAGAGACACTTTCTGAACACTCTGGGCGAATATTTTGATATTAGAATGAAAACAATGATATGATAATTCAATTTCATTGGTGGGACCCGGTTGTAGTTTTTTTTTAGTCTTTCAGTCGGGGAGTCAGTCAGTAGTCGTCTTCTTCTTCTTCCCTCTGTGCTTTGAGCTGGCTCGTTTCTCTCTACGATTCCTTCTAACCAGATAAGAAAACTAACTTTTGCATTCGCTTTGAGCTTTAACAAAGTTTTCCCCTTTTAATTACCTTCTTTTCTCTCTCTCTTTCTAACCCTTTTGGGAAAAAGGGGAGGTAGGGAGGGAGAAGGGGGGAAAAGGCCGAACCCCCTGGCCGCAGGGGGGTTGGGGAAAGGTTTCCTGTATTACATACATTGCTGTATATTTCTGTATATATTGTAAATATTGTATATTTTTGTACATATTCATTGCATTCCATATCTGCTTGTAAAATACAGCTTTCATCTGTTTCTCCGGCTGAGTTAGCTGTGGAATTCTTTTGTGTGTGGGGGGGGAACCTTCCTACTCCACCACATATTTTTAATTGGCGGTCCAACGTGCGGCTTGTGGATAATTGCTGTCCAGAAGCTGGGCTAAAAGGTTGCTTGATTTATTGCCTGCTCGAGTCGGAGTTGCAAACATGAAAGTGTTTTGGCTTTTAGAGCGTTTGGTCTTTTCAGTTTGTTCGGTACTGGTCTACAAGTACTTCATGGGAATGATTTTCGATTGCTTAGGCAGATACTTGATGTATAAATTGTATTTATGGTTTAAGTATAAGATTCAGCTTCTTTACGACCGGTGCCTGGGATTCTTTTGGCTTAACAGATACGGGAATGTGACCTCCAGCACTCTGCCCATAGAGATAAAGGAGTTTAAGATCCCGGTAGGCGAAAGGGTTGTTTTAAGTGATGGCTGGGATCCAAAGGTGATTTATTTGATGTGTTTAAATCTGCTGCTGGTGATGGTGATTGCATACTTGTTATATGCTCTGTATCGGAAGGAAAAAGTGGCTAAAGCGTGCTTTGTAATTAAGCGTAGATCGAAACGCAGAAAGCGCAGCTCTAACTCCACCCCAGAGGTATCTAGTGATGAGGAAAATGCAGAATCTGTATCAGTTAACGACAAGGCTAAAAAGTCCATCGGAAAGGCTGCTCTGAACGGTGCTGTTGGTGGCTCTGGCAATCAGCCAGCGGCAGCGGCAGCTCCTAACATGGCTTCCACGCCCTTGGCAGCCATTAATGGGGCAAAGCCATTTCCTCCTTCTTCTTCGGCAGGACCGGAAGTGTCCTCCACAGCAGCCGATCCGTCTCAAAACCTGTCAGCTTCTATTAAGCCAGCTGTAAATCCAAACACAGCTCCAGTTAAGCAGGTAGCTGTTTTAAGTACGAGAGGAAAAAAGGGCAAAGCTGATCCAGATGCTGATGGGGGAGAGCAGCAGGATCCTGGTGAGGGAACTTCTGCTCAAAGAGACCCTGCTGAGATGGAGGAAAAGGTTTGTCTTAAAGATATAGCTGAGTTATTGAGATCATCACTGGATGGAGATGCAGGGCAAATTGCTGATAGCAGAACAACTAAAGGTGGTACCCCTGACCTTAAGCAGATTCTTAGGAGAGTGACAGTAAGATTATTGGGACAAGAACTTCAGGAAGATGAGGCAGAGGAGGAGGAGTCAGATGACATTGAGAGCTGTTCGTCACCCAGGGAAGAATTGAGGAATGTGCATAAAGATTACATCAGAGCAGATAAGGAGCCAATCCTAGCTTGGCTTGGTAGATGCTATGATACAGGTGCTCCAGCTCTGGTAGTTGGAGACAAGTCAGCAGCCCAACTAGGAACTCTCTCAAAGGATAATGGAATAGATAGACATCTAGGCAGGACTCTCGGCAAGGTTACTCTCTGGATTCGCCTTTTAATGGCAACTCTCATGAGATATCCTTCCCGAGATGATCTTCCATGGAATGCTAAACCCTGGACTACCATAGATGAGGGAATTAAGCGTCTGAGAGAATTTGCTGTTAGAGAGGTACTCTATGGTGGCCATGAGACTCTGAATCCTGATGAAATTCCTGTAGGAACTGGTCTTGCTAAGAAGCTCATCAAACTTGCTCCTCCTAATTATGCAACTATTCTGGCAAGCAGAATTGTGGCAAGAAATTATGGTGGTGCTTCTCCTACGGTTGGCCAATTCACTGATCAAATGAGACAATTGGAGGATAGCATGACACATGTTTCTTTGGTTTCAGCCATTGAAACTCTGTCTGGTGAAATAAAGAATTGCATGAAAGAGCTGAAGGATGAATTTAAAAATACATTCTCCCAATTGACACAAAGAGATAATTCCAATTCTTCCTCCAGATGGATACAGGTTTCCTCTGTGAGGAATAGACGTCCTCCAAGGATGTCATTCCAAAACAGGTCATTCCAAAACAGGTCATTCCAAAACAGATCCAACCAAAACAGACCACCAAGGCAATCACGTGCGAGTATCTGGATAACTCTGCGTGATCAGTTTGGTGAGAACATGAACAGATGGGATGGTCAACCAACTGCTAATCTTTTCAGGAGACTGAGGGAACTGCAAAGTGGCAGAACCCGAGGTAGCAATACCAGAAGGGTAGCTGTTACTTCCACAGTTCCCCAGGACAACTCTAATAGCTCCAACAGTGGCTCCAGTTCTAACACCGCACCATGTGCTCATTGCACATGTGGGCATGTTCCCCATAATTAGGGGTGCCCTGCCTCCCGCCAGGGGGAGGAGAGGGGTAACAGAGATAACAGAATCTATTGGGATGTGTACATCCAGTGGCCTGGCACTTCGCAATTTCAGAAGTACAGGGCCTTGGTTGACACAGGGGCTCAGTGCACCATAATGCCATCAAATTATCAGGGATCAGAAGCTATAACTATTCTGGGAGACACTGGTGGATCTCAAGAGTTAACTAAGGTGGAGGTTGATATAAGTTTAACTGGTAAACAGTGGAGAAAGCATACAGTTGTGACCGGACCTGACGCACCTTGTATTTTGGGAATTGATTTTCTGAGAGAAGGGCGTTTCAAAGACCCTAGAGGTTACAAATGGGCTTTTGGAGTAGCATCTGTAGAAACTGATGGACAAAAGCTGAAGCTGTCTGTTAGACCTGAGCTTTCTGATGAACCTGCAGTTGTGGGACAACACAAGATTCAGGACATTAAATTGCCGGTTGCTTCTCAGACTGTGCATCACAGACAATACAGAACCAACCGTGACTCTTTGTTGCCCATTCAGAATCTGATTCGTCAGTTGGAGAGTCAGAAAGTCATCAGCAAAACTCATTCACCTTTCAACAATCCAGTGTGGCCTGTACGAAAGCCAAATGGAGATTGGCGTCTGACAGTCGACTACCGAGCCCTGAATGAAGTAACTCCACCTATGAGTGCAGCAGTACCAGACATGATGGAACTGCAGTATGAGCTGGAATCCAAAGAGGCCAAATGGTATGCTACCATAGACATTGCTAATGCCTTCTTCTCTATTCCCATAGCAGAGGAATGCAGGCCTCAGTTTGCTTTCACCTGGAGAGGAATCCAGTACACTTTCAACAGGTTGCCAATGGGCTGGATCCACAGCTCAAGCATCTGTCATGCAGTGATCCACGATGCTCTGGAGGAAGGTGGTGCTCCAGAACACATCCAGTTCATCGATGACATCATCGTCTGGGGTAAAACTGCTGAGGAAGTCTTCGAGAAAGGTAACAAAATCATTGACATTCTTCTGAATGCAGGTTTTGCCATCAAGCGAGACAAGGTGAAAGGACCTACCAGAGAGATCCAGTTTCTGGGAGTGCGGTGGCAGGATGGACGCCGACACATTCCAGTGGATGTGGTAAATAGAGTCTCTACCATGGCAAATCCCATGAACAAGCAAGAAACTCTATGTTTCTTGGGGATAGTGGGATTTTGGAGACTGCACATCCCTGGATACAGTCAGATTGTGAAACCTCTGTATGATGTGACTCGAAAGAGAAACCATTTCCACTGGGGACCTGAACAACAGGCAGCCTTTGACCAGATAAAGCAAGAGGTAGTGCAAGCAATGGGTCTGGGACCTGTCCGAGATGGTCCAGACATTAAGAACATTTTGTACATGGCTGCAAGTGACAATGGTCCAACCTGGTGCTTGTGGCAAAGAGCTCCAGGTGAGACACGTGGACGACCTCTTGGTTTCTGGAGTCGAGGTTACAGAGGTTCAGAGGCTAATTATACTCCAACAGAGAAAGAGATTCTAGCTGCCTATGAAGGAGTGAAAGCAGCTTCTGAAGTAATTGGAACTGAATCACAACTCCTCCTAGCTCCCAGATTACCAGTTTTGAATTGGATGTTCAAAGGCAAAGGTTCCACACCACATCATGCAACAGATTCCACCTGGTCTAAGTGGATGGCTCTGATAACACAGAGAGCTCGAATGGGAAATCTTGAAAGACCTGGTCTGGTGGAGGTGATCTCAAGTTGGCCTGAAGGTACCAACTGTACCAAACCTCCAGAGGAGAGAGTGACTCGTGCTGAGGAAGCTCCTCCTTACAATGACCTTTCTGATGATGAAAAGAAATATGCTTTGTTCACAGACGGTTCCTGTCGTCTTGTCGGGAACAAGCGAAGGTGGAAGTCTGCAGTGTGGAGTCCAACACGCCGAGTTGCAGAAGCAAAGGATGGAGAAGGAGAATCCAGTCAGTTCGCAGAGGTAAAAGCTGTGCAGCTAGCTCTCGACGTAGCTGAACGTGAGAGATGGCCAAAGCTTTATCTCTACACCGACTCATGGATGGTAGCCAATGCTCTGTGGGGTTGGCTAAAGAACTGGAAAAAGAGTGGTTGGCAGAGAAGAGGAAAGGCCATTTGGGCAGCTGACCTGTGGCAGGACATTGCTGATCGAATCGAGAGAATTCCAGTGAAGGTGAGACACATTGATGCTCACATTCCTAAGAGCAAAGCTACTGAGGAACAGCAACATAACCATCAAGCAGATCTAGCTGCAAGAGTTTCTCCAGTAGACATGGACTCTGATCTTGATCTCGACTGGAAACACCGAGGTGAGATATTCTTAGCTCGGTGGGCTCACGATTCGTCAGGACATCAAGGCAGAGATGCAACCTACCAGTGGGCTCGTGACAGATCCATAGACATTTCCATGGATGCTATCACACAAGTCATCCATGACTGTGACATTTGTGCTGCTATTAAGCAGGCAAAACGACTTAAGCCCTTATGGTATGGTGACAGATGGTCCAAGTACAAGTATGGTGAAGCTTGGCAAGTTGACTACATCACTCTACCACGTTCTCGTTCTGGTAAGCAGTATGTGCTTACTATGGTAGAGGCAAACACTGGATGGTTGGAAACTTATCCAGTTCCACATGCAACTGCACGCAACACCATTCTCGGTCTGGAGAGACAGCTCCTGTGGAGACACGGAACTCCAGAGAGGATTGAGTCAGACAACGGAACTCATTTCAAAAACAACCTTGTAAAGAGTTGGGCCAAAGAGCACGGCATCGAATGGATATTCCACATCCCCTACTATGCACCAGCCGCAGGGAAGATTGAATGCTACAACGGTTTGTTGAAGACCACTCTTAAAGCCATGGGGGGTGAATCTTTGAAAAACTGGGAAAAACATTTAGCACAAGCAACCTGGCTGGTAAATAGTAGAGGTTCAGTGAACCGAGCTGGACCGGCACACTCAGATCTGCTACAGAAAGTAGAAGGTGATAGAGTTCCTGTTGTTAAAGAAAAGAATCTGTTAGGTAAAACTGTTTGGGTATTTTCTCCCTCAGGAGAGGCTAAACCTGTCCGAGGGGTGGTTTCAGCTGAAGGTCCAGGTCACACTTATTGGGTAATGCAAGAGAATGGTGAAATTCAGTGTATTCCACAAAGAAATTTGACTTTAGCTGAAAGAGTTTAATTTCAGAGTGTTGTACAGCTACATCGCGCCCAAAGGAAGAATCCCTGAGAAATCTACAGTGCACGAACCCTGAGAGCCCTGAGTCAACTGAGAGTCCCTGTTTCCCTGTTTCCCTGTTTTCCCTTTTCTTCACTTCGTCTGCGAAGAGACAAACTGTTTTTCCATTTTTCTTCTTTCTTGGACTTCTGAATCATCTACACCTGAGGATAGCCGGAATGGACTATGAACTTTACTTACAAACTGTGGATATTGTTTTAGATTGGATGGACAGTATGAACAGCCAATGAAATTGTTTAGCAGGGGTGGATTGTGACCGGTTTAGGCTGTGCCTTTAAGAAAGAGACACTTTCTGAACACTCTGGGCGAATATTTTGATATTAGAATGAAAACAATGATATGCTAATTCAATTTCATTGGTGGGACCCGGTTGTAGTTTTTTTTTGTTTAGTCTTTCAGTCGGGGAGTCAGTCAGTAGTCGTCTTCTTCTTCTTCCCTCTGTGCTGTGAGCTGGCTCGTTTCTCTCTACGATTCCTTCTAACCAGATAAGAAAACTAACTTTTGCATTCGCTTTGAGCTTTAACAAAGTTTTCCCCTTTTAATTACCTTCCTTTCTCTCTCTCTTTCTAACCCTTTTGGGAAAAAGGGGAGGTAGGGAGGGAGAAGGGGGAAAAAGGCCGAACCCCCTGGCCGCAGGGGGGTTGGGGAAAGGTTTCCTGTATTACATACATTGCTGTATATTTCTGTATATATTGTAAATATTGTATATTTTTGTACATATTCATTGCATTCCATATCTGCTTGTAAAATACAGCTTTCATCTGTTTCTCCGGCTGAGTTAGCTGTGGAATTCTTTTGTGTGTGTGTGGGAACCTTCCTACTCCACCACAGCGTGGTTAAGGGTTGCCAGCGTGGTGGATGACATTGGTTAGCAGTCATCTAGGCAGAACGTGTGGGTTGGTGGGTAAGGCTGACTACACAGCACACAGATGTGATTAGAAGGGATGAAGCTGTGGGGATTAGTTATGCACCTGTCTGAATTCCTGACCACTCACTCATTCCTTTTTATGTTCCATTCTCACTGTTCTTATAAACTTTACTAATAGAGGATGGAAGAAGGCATGCCCTTTTCATAACTCATCTTAAACCACACAAAAGGACTTTATTGATATGTCTTACATACTTTGGTTTAAGTCAGTATTATAAGCATTAATTGCTGTCCACTGAAACCAATATACTGCCTTTAAGAAGAGCTCTCAGGTATCAAAATCCTGGCACAGACCTTAGTGGCTAAGCACATAGCCAATACTGAAGCTTTT